>CM062816.1:1592168304-1593368304 GCA_031772625.1 Pinus tabuliformis
CTAGCATTCCTTGGAAGTTTATAACATGTGATAGCACTTCATGAAATTCCCTTCACACCTTGGCACTCCTTATTTTTCATGCCCTCATAGATAACCTTACTTTTTTTGTGACTTGGGAACCACAACCAAGTCATTGAAAAAATAGTGTTGTGCCTAGACCAATGTCTCCCTTTGTTTCAAATTGCTTTTTCCATCCTCTTATCACAATCGTAGGCTTTCCTCTTACAAGTCCTAATATGAAATTCTCCTAACACACTTCGTCCATGGGACACCTAGAATTCACTGACACTCCCTGGCATAATCTCTTATTCATTCATTTCCATGAACTTTGACCTAGTTCTCCTTTACGATTCCCTAATACTCCCAAACACACCTTGACATGCATTGACACTATCTGGCATATGTTAGCACGCATTTTCATTCCTCGGCATGCCATGGAACTCCTTAATTATCATTCCCTCATAACTACCCTTATTTTATTTTAGACTTAGGAACCCAACCAAGTCCTGCCTCGACTACAACAAATTTACCAAGTTACATTTACTACAATTAGACTATGCCTTGTTTCCCCTAATGGACTATAAATCATCTTAGGCTTCTCATGTCCAATATTAACTCATTCGACTTAACAAGTTACCAAGTCAAGGCTCATATCCAATAGCCCATAAAAAAACTAAGCAACATAGTTTACATCTTCACATGCCATAACATCTGTAACATATAACAATCCATTGGCACTACATGGAACACATTATCACCCCCTACATTCCTTCGCATGCTTTTCCACTCCCTAACAGACCCTACCACTCTTAACATGCCCTGAAACTCTAGCATGCCTTCGCACTGCCTAGAATATACCCTTGTCACTCCCTCCTTAACACAATTGGAACTTGCTAACACTCCCTATCACACACTCTTATCTATTCATTTCCATGCAATTTGAACTAGTTCTCCCTTGTGTTCTCATGGCACTCCCTGACACACATTGGCACACCCTAGGACTTGGCACATCTTGGCATGTTTCCCTGGCACTCTAGCATTCCTTGGAACTACCTAGCATACCTTGTCACTCCATCCTTAGCACACCTAGAATTTGCTGCCAATCCCTGTCACACACTCTTATTCATTCATTTCCATGCATTTGAAACTAGTTCTCCTTTGTTTTTCCCTGACACTCCATAACTCTCCCTGGCATGCATTGGCACACCTTAGCACCTAGCATATCTTGTCATGTTTCCTTGGCCTCTAGAATGCCTTAGCACTACCTAGCATACCTTGTCACTTCCTCCTTAGCACACCCTGAAATCACTGACACTTCCTGTCACAAACTCTTAATCATTCATTTGCATGCATTATTTTCACCTAGTGCTCCTTTGTGTTTCCCTAACGCTCCCTAACACTTCCTAGCACTATTTTGCACACCTTGGCACCTAGCACATATCGGCTGCATGTCACTCTGGCACGCTAGAATGACTTAGCATTGCTTAGCATACCACGTGACTCCCCTCTTACCACACCTGGAACTTTTTGACACTCCCTGCCACACACTCTTATTCATTCATTTCCATGCATTTTGACCTGGTGCTCCCTTGTGTTTCCCTAGCACTCACTAACACTCACCACACATTGGCACACCTAACTGCAATGAGTTTCACTAACAGTCAATCCAAAAACCCTTCCAGAGTCTAGCTAGTTACTTGTTCTTCACTAAGATATTAGGGTTCAGTTTATTGTATAGTGTTCAATGTGAAAATATTACTAGGTGTTTTTATCGCATAGAGTAATTATGATCTTCCCCTTGTACACAAGGATAACTGAGAAATGTTTCCCATAATCATGCAAGTGGAAATTCAACTTGTACATCAGGATAACCACAAAATATTTATCATATTTACACAATGCAAGGTGATAGGAAAATATTTATATTATATACGTGAATATACTAATATCGGGACCATTAGCATCATAACTACATATTTACCATAAGGCAAGGGTCACTAAAACCCCTTATAGCCATAAGGCCTTCCTCTTCTGCAGCTTCTTGACCACAAGGGTTTAATTGAAAAATACATAGTTCCTTTAAAGATTTGTAGGTTGAGGCAGCCACTTCAAGCCCTTGAACTTAAAGATAACCAAATATTTGCAATTTGTTACAATAATAAGTCCATTATGCACACTCCTCATGTTAGAGTTGGGTAGAGAGGGAGAATACTTGATTGGTGCCAACCTTGTAAATGAAAAACTTTGCCTACTCATTGGTTGGACACTCCACCACTGGTTGACACCACTAACACACACCAAAAGTCCAAGATACCGATAATATGTGCCCTACACCCAAGGGATTAGACTACACCTCCATAAAATGTACCTTCAACTTCAGATGTCCCAAAACAGTAATATCCTAACCCTAGGCTGTTTGTTAGATTTTTGTAACTTTCATCCTAACTAAAATTTGTTTTTAAC
This sequence comes from Pinus tabuliformis, assembly GCA_031772625.1. NCBI lineage: Eukaryota > Viridiplantae > Streptophyta > Pinopsida > Pinales > Pinaceae > Pinus > Pinus tabuliformis. The sequence goes on from CM062816.1 coordinate 1,592,170,768, forward strand.
TATTTAATCCACTTACCATATACTCTCTCTTGTCTGCACCCACCTAGTATACAAGAACAATTATGTTTTAAATACAACCAAGTTAAGAGGTCATGTTTCTTTCTTACACTTAAATGTTTTCAATACAACCAAGTTAAGAGAATGTGTTTCCTTTTCAAATTCCAAAAGCATAACATGTCTATCTCTATAAACTAACAACAAAATCATTGCATAAAAAATGTAAGCTTAAAATTAAATTAAAATTAGATTATTATTATTATGATAAATACACCAAATATGGAAAAATTGTTTTCAAACACAACCATAAAAAAAAGTGTTAGTTTATCAAATACAACTACAAAATTATTAAGCCAACCTAGATCCACCTTGAATCTATCAAGCGTCGAGAGGGATCCAATCTCTCGCTGTGCAAAACTTTTTTTTGACGCTTGGTAGATCCAGGTTAAGATGGATCTAGGCTAGTTATATAATACTATATATATATATATATATATTTGTATCTATGTGTCTCTTTCTTATTCCCTCTCTCTATCTCACCCCCCAAACATACAGACACTCTCTCCATCTCTCTCTCTCTCTCCCTCCCTCTTCCTCTCCACCTCTCTCTCTTCCCTCTATCTCTCCTCTCTCCATCACTCCCTTGTCACTTCCTATATCTCTCTACCTTTCTCCCTCTATGTCTTTCTTCTTCCTTCCCTCTCTCTCCCCCTCTAACTTCATCTCTCTCTCCTCTCTCTTAGTCCTCTCTCTCCCTTTCTCTCTCACCTCCCTCTATCCCCCCCATCACTCTCTCTCTCTCTCCGCCTCCATCTTTGTGCCTCCCTCTCTCTCTCTCCCGCCTCCATCTTTGTGCCTCCCTCTCTCTCTCTTTCCCTTCTCTCCCTATCTTTATCCCCACCTATTCTCTCTCTCCCCTCCTCTCTTCTCTCCCTCTCTCTCTATCCATCTATCCCTTGTCACTCCCTCTCTCTCTCCACCTCTATCTCCCTATGCCTTAGTTATTTCCTCCCTTTCTCTCCACCTCTATCTCCCTATGCCTTATTTCTTTCCTCCCTCTCTCTCCCCCTCCAACTCCATATCTCTCTCCCCACTCTCTTCTTCTCTCTCTCCCCTCTCTCTCTTCCTACCTCCTTCTCTTTGTCTCCCCCCATCACTCTCTCACTCTCTCTTTCTCTCTCTCTCTCTCTCTCCACCCTCCATCTTTGTCACTATCTCCCTCCCCTCTCTTCCCTTCACTTTTCTTGCTATCATCACTTGGATCCTTAGTTAAGATAGATATATGATGGTTCTTACTAATATTTGTATTATATAAATTTCACATCTTTAAATACAAAAGTATTCTCATTTTTAATTTTATTAAAACCTTAATTTAACTTATATGGGAATAATTTTAGTAGCCATGAGGATATAGGGTTTATATATATCTCAAAACTAATTACAACCCTTTTCCTATTAGCTTCAAATAAAAAATGTTATAAAATTAAATTAAATTAAAACATTTTTATTGTGAAATAAGTTATGGTTTTTGGGCATGTGGTATTGATAAGTCATGATATTGGCCCGTGGTATTGTAACAAAGCCTATTTACAAATTAATAATATCCATGGTAAAGTGGGGGTGAATATCGATGGTTAAGAATCTTGTCATATTGTTATAAAATATTTAGATTGTGAAATAAGAAATGTTTTTTTGGCATATGGTATTTATAATCCATGGTATTAGCCCATGCTATTGTAACAAAGCCTATTCAAAAATTCATAATATCAATGACAAAGCGGGGGTGAATATCCATGATTAAGAATCTAATCATATTCGTATAAATATTTTGATTTTGAAATAAGTATGTTTTCTCGGCATGTGATATTGATAAGTCATCACATTGGCCCATGGTATTGTAACAAAGTCTATTTCCAAGTTAATAATATCCATGGTAAAGCGAGAATGAATATCCACGGTTAAGAATATTTTGATATTGTTATAAAATATTTTGATTGTGAAATAAGTTATGTTTTTAGAGCATGTGGTATTGATAAGCCATAATATTGACTTATGGTATTATAACAAAACCAATTTTTTACAAGTTAATAATATCCACTGTAAAGTGGGGGGTGAATATCCATGGTTAAGAATCTTGTCATATTGTTATAAAATATTTTGGTTGTGAAATAAGTTATGGTTTTTGGGCTTGAGGTATTGATAAGCCATGGTATTGGCTCATAGCATTATAACAAGACCTATTCACAAGTTAATAACAAAATCAAAATATAACAACTTGAATTTTATTATTTTTATTATTAATTGAGCCAACATTTAGATTGTTGCACTCATCCCCATACTTTTGACTTTTATTATTATTATTACTATTATTCTTTAACTAAGACCATATTTAGAATTGTTTACATACTTACATTATACCTACACATCTACTTTATACTCTATAAATATTGTATTTATTGTTTTCTAGGGAGGGAAATTTTAACATTTTTGAAAAAAATTAGCCTTAATTTTGATGTAACAAATCCCTCCTAATTCCAATATTCATTTACTTTCTAAAACAAGTAGTATATTTTCACTTTTCATAGGGTGGAGGGAAAACTAGTAGATATTTTCACCTTTCATAGGGCGGGAGGAAAAACGAGATTGAAGAGAGTTGTGAATTAAATTTTCACTTTTCATAAGGCAGAGGGAGGGAAAACTAGTAGCATATCTTCACTTTTGACAGGGCGAGAGGGAAAATGAGATTGAAGAGAGTTGTGAATTAAGGTTTTACAAGTAGCAAATTGATATCGAACCCCACCATTAGATCTTCAATCCATTAATGGCGCCCAAGTATGTTTCATTTCTAACCTCGTTGCATTTACACCCCACTTTTAGTCTTCTTCCACATAGGGAGGAGTACACACACCTCAGATCTCTGGTTCAAAATTCACTATTTTTTTCATCCTTGCTTTTAAGTTTACGAGTAGCATATTTTCACTTTTCATAGGGCGGGAGGGAAAACGATATTGAAGAGAGTTGTGAATTAAGGTTTTACCAATAGGACAAATATGGAACCCCACCATTGGATCTTCAATCCATTAATGGCACCCATGTATGTTTCATTTCTATCCTCACTGCATTTCCACCCCACTTTTATTCTTCTTCCACACAAGCAGGATTGGTTCAAAATTCACTATTTTTTTCATCCTTTCTTTTAAGCTTAAGAGTAGCATATTTTCACTTTTCACGGGGGGGAGGGAAAATGACATTGAAGAGTGTTGCGAATTAAGGTTTTACCAGTAGCAGACTGGTGTCGAACCCCACCATTGGATCTTCAATCCATTAATGGTGCCCAGGTATGTTTCATTTCTAACCTCGCAGCATTTCCACCCCACTTTTAGTCTTGTTCCACACAGGGAGGAGTACACACACCTCGATCCCCGACCATTGGATCTTCAATCCATTAATGGCGCTCAGGTATGTTTCGTTTCTAACCTCATTGCATTTAAACCCCACTTTTAGTCTTCTTCAACACAGGGAGGGGTACACATACCTTAGATATTTGGTTCAAAATTCACTATTTTTTCATCCTTGCTTTTATGTTTACGAGTAGCATATTTCACTTTTCACAGGGTGGGAGGGAAAACGAGATTAAAGAGAGTTGTGAGTTAAGGTTTTACCTCTTCAATCCATTAATGGTGCCTAGGTATTTTTCATTTCTAACCTAGCTATATTTCCACCCCACTTTTAGTCTTCTTCCACACAAGGAGGACTGGTTCAAAATTCACTATTTTTTTCATCCTTTCTTTTAAGTTTAAGAGTAGCATATTTTCACTTTTCATAGGGTGGGAGGGAAAACAAGGGAACATAGGTAAAAGCATATGTATTTTTCCTTGTTTTATGATTTGTCTCTATAGAGTTGATTTTACTGGGTGTACACTCTATGCATCTCAAAATTTCTCTTTAGGAAATCCTATTTTTATTCTTTCCAAGAAAAACTGTCTAGGGAATCGCAATGGATGTTTCCCCACATTAATGCATGACATCCGTGGTAAACCCATTGGCATTGACTAGTGCACCTCACCCAAGGGATTTCAAATAGGGCACCTACTAACATAGAACTAGCCAAATACCTAGTAACATTAATGACATTCGGTTGGGCTAATCCCTTGGGCTCAATAAATCATAATCAACTACATTATTTTCCATATTAACATATTGATCCTATTTAACATTTTGTTAGAGTAACCATAACAATCCAAGCCTATTACTATTTTTATTTTGGTTTTTAATTCCTTCTTTGGTGTGGGGACAACTTTATATGACTGTATAGATGTTTATTTTTGTCAGAGTATATGTTGAAAAGTAGATTTTCTCTTACATTCTACCTTGTATGTTATGTATTGATGGAGTTTAGTTTCATTAGTTGTGACCAAAGAACTATGTCAGACATGTATATAAGGATTCTTGTATCATTATTTATAAAATGAACATTGTCCTTAAACAAGAAAAGTAGATCCTTAATGCTACATGTTTGTATCTCAGGGAACTTCCAATCCTAATAAATGAGGTGAAATTTAAGTGTTTCTAGAATCTAAATCTCAGGATTTGTGAATTCACTCATATATGGTCCTCGAAAAGTGAAGAGAAATTTAATTATTTCCAAATCTTAAGTTCTGTGAATTCACTCATATTCGGTGCTGGAATCTTTTGAGAAAACTGGAAGAATTTCTTTTAGTTGCATTCAAATTTTCCAAAAATAATACTAAATTTCTCCCTGACTAAAATTCTCCTTGAAATGGCTTTGGGATTGAAAATTTTGTAAATATTTTTAGGGAAACAACCCAAAATACTTTTTCTAGAGTTTTATAACACTAGGTACTAAAACAATCTTCTATTTTCTACTACAAATGTCTGATAGAGTCTTCCCAGAAACTGATCAGAAAATTAGGTAGATGCGCTGGATGGACTAAGTAATTTTTAATGAATAATAATTTAACGTAAATGATATATTAGGTTGCATAAATATATAACTTTGAAGCATTAAATGAAGAAGAAATTTCAACAAGATTGACATATTCTTAATTGAGTTGATTGAGGCTAGGAATAACTTTGACTAGAGGGTGCTAAAAATGGCATAATTTTGTTCTGGTTGGATAGATTTAGAACTAAAAATCAATAGTTTTCTTGCTTGCATAACTTGGGAAGATTTATGTATCTCAAGTCTCAACCTTATTGAATAGTATGATTTATGCCTTGCAATGTTTAGATATGCTATGATACCACTTGCTAGTAACCTAAGCACTTTGGACGAAAATTTAGTTGTGAATTCTACTTGCAAAAGATATAAGTGAAAATATAGATTAATTGTCCCTTGTGTAGAATTTCCTTGAAATTCTGCTACTGCTTGAATGAATAAATCTGAAACTAATTTTTGCATGAAGATAAAAAATATCTCTACCAATTTGTAGTGGAATAAAACAAAAATAAAACATAGTCACACTATAGTAAAAAGAAAACAAAATATTCTAGGGAACCCAACTGGGAAAACCCTCTGCTAGCTGTAGAAATTTAAAATACTATCCATATTAGACTTTGAGATGCCTTCTTAAAGGCCAGCTTCATCGATGCTTATTACTTTCCATATTCATTTTCATAAGCAATAGGGTTGTTGTATGTCAAATCAGAGTAGCTAGAAAGTGTCTCTTTGATTTCAAAAAGAAGATCATGATCAACTTCATCCAAGAATCCCCTAGAAGGCTCATCAGTACCAAGAAGAAAGGTCTTTTCTTAATTTTATTTCATCACATGCATCCATCATAATCATTGATTTTCCTTCATTTCTTTCACAGTCATTTTCAATGTTAGATGCAAAAGGTATTTTAGTATGATATAATCCTTAGGTAACCAACCTCAGACATATTGTTGGTTAATTTATGTTGTTTGAAGTTTATTGAGTTTGAGATTTATCATGAAACTACTAGAAGCATACTAGAATGGGTGAGTTGATTATCTTGATAAGAATGTTATGGTTTGATTTAGTCCTTGAAAGGAACTTATAGTTGATGGTCAAAATTTCACATTCCTTTCATTTTTTTATCTTCACATATAACAAATATATCTATGTTATAGCCTCTAGCAAGATATATACAGTAGCTGCTGCTCAGAAGTTGGATTCCACTATTTTGGAGCTTGAGCTTACTCAACTTACCTTTATTTGAGTTCAAAATGTCATTAGATCTCATTATATCGTCTATTGCAGAGCATGAATCCAATTTACCTTTGTTTCAATTAAAAATGTAATTAGATCTTGTGATATCATCTTTTGGAGAGAATGAATCCAATTTCTGATTGTCCATTTGCTTGAGGTATAACAAAGCTACCTTAATTCATTAAACTTAGTTTTCATATTCTATTTGCTGATTGTGATTCTGTAGGACACATCTGCATTGGAAAAGGGTCATATTTAATGAAGTGTGGAAGGAGAGGGAAGCTTCAGTTATGTCCTTCCAAACTTTCTAAGGTATGTAATAAAATTTTAAAAAAATTCTCCATAGAATGTTGTGCTTTAACTTTTTCTTTTGATAATGGATTATTTATGTGATCTCCCCTTTCTTACACACAACCAGAGTCCATACATACATGGTTTTTGGGATATGTGGACAATGGATAGATTTACGCTAACCATTTATCTAGAAATTTACATTGTAGAAGATCAAGCACTTACAGTTGAATATTTCGTTTCCAATAAATTAGAGTTGAAGAATCGGTCTCCTATTTTTCAGGAATATGCCTCACTTTTAGTTCAATTTATTGCTGACTCTGTATAGATCTTCCATGGGAGGGAAAAGAGTGATCACTACCATTACTTAATATTTCTACAGACCAAGCAAAGATTCCAAATGTGTATAAATTAGTGGCTCCTTGGAGAATCCCAAGAGTGGTGCTATTGTAGCAACAAGAAATTCATTTATTTTGAGTTCTTCATTAGTGCATTGATAGTATATTGTTTATTCCATACAATACCTCAACAATTTATGATCAAATTATAGTTAATCTTGTCATAATATTTTGACTTACCGTCTTTTAGATGGAAACTAGAGTGTGTGTCAATCTTGCACATCACAATTGTGTCATGCAAAGTTTACCTGGGACAAGTTTTGTGGATCTAAGCAGCAAGATACCTGTTGGAATTCAAGAGGCAACAATACTACAAAGTGCGAAAGAGGTTTCATAGTTAACTAGGATTTCACATTATGGTTGGAGTCGGTTTGTTGGCAAGATGCTAGATCCCCAACTTCCTTTTTATGACTAAGTGCAAGATTGAATCCTTCGACATATTCCTCACTCAATTGTCATTAAGTGATGGGTTTTCTGAGAAGTGTTGCACACCTATAAACTTTACTAGAGTTGTTCTTGAGTCTTCGGAGGTGGTTAGCTTTTCAAAGAACACACGTACAAGAAGAGGAGAAATAATATGCTCGGCTAATTTGAAGTTATCTACTTGTGAGTAGGGTGTTCCGATTCATAAACCTGATGACTCGCTCTACTTCTTTCTATTGAAAAACTTTGGGACTTTCCATGAATTATGAGACAATTCCAACCCCATAACTATAAATTTCTTATTTAAATCTATACCAAATAGATTAGAATCTAAATAAGGAGAACTCCATTCTTGTTTCAAAAGAACCTGTAATCGACTTCTACCATGCTATTTAATATTTTCTGTATTTATTCGCATCCTTGGTCTGTGACATAGAGATGCAATAGGCTCCCTTCGATTTTCTATACTAACACTCCTAAAAAATAATAAAGTATGCCCAAATCTATCATTTCAAATGATTTATGTAGCTCACCTTTTGGTTTTTCAATTATCGAATTTGTTACCTATATTGATGATAACGTCTACAACCGATACCATAGTGACAATATATGTTATAGTTTAATCTGTGTTTCTCTGAAGGTGCTTCTCTTCAGTAGAGCAACAATACATTGTAGTTTCCATTTAGGGGAGAAGTGTACCCAATATCAACCTTGGCCTGTGTGTAGATGGGTTGAATGCACATTATACTCTATCCATTGTTTTGAAGGTGTTTCTCCTTCAACAATACATCTTAGTAGATACTTTCAATCTGCACCTTTAGTAGATGCATGCAACCTTAGGATACATGTTGTAGATTATAGTTTTCCTATGAGGTTGTAGTAGCGATGAAAGAAGTGCATCGATTTTAGGCATATTTAGTATGCTTTTATAGTTTGACTTAAATGCTCACTTTTCTTAATTTAGGTGTTTTTCTTAGTTCTGTTTTATGCACAGATTTATATTTGAGAAAAGTGCACAGTAGAGAAGGGTTCTATATTTTGAGCAGGGGACACACTTCTAGGTAGGAGGTACTCTATTCTAGAAAGATTTTTTCATGAAGGTTAGGTGCTTTATCGGAGAATCCCAAAAGGTGCTATTGTAGCAATAAGAAATTTGTTTATTTTGAGTTCTTCATTAGTGCATTGATAGTATATTGTTTATTCCATGCAATACCTCAATATTGTATACAACCATATTTAGTATGTTTTTATAGTTTGACTTAGATGCTCACTTTTCTTAATTTAGCTTTTTTTCTTAGTTCTGTTTTATGCACAGATTTATTTTTAATAAAAGTGCACAGTAGAGAAGGGTTCTATATTTTGAGCAGGGGACACACTTCTAGGTAGGAGGTACTCTATTCTAGGAAGCTTTTTCCATGCAAGTTAGGTGATTTATCTGAGAATCCCAAGAGGCGCTATTGTAGTAATAAGAAATTCATTTATTTTGAGTTCTTCATTAGTGCATTGATAGTATATATTGTTTATTCCATGCAATACCTCAATATTGTATGATCATATTAAAGTTAAGATTGTCATAATATTTTGACTTACCCTATTTTAGAGGGAAACTAGAGTGTGTGTCAAGCTTGCACGTCACAATTGTATCATGCAAAGTTTACCTAGCACGAGTTTTGTGGATCTAAGTAGCCATATACCTGTTGGAATTCAAGAGGGAATAATACTACAAAGTGGGGAAGGAGGTTTCACAGTTAACCTGCCTTTCAAATTATGGTTGGAGTCAGTTTGTTGGCAAGATGTTGGATACCCCAACTTCCTTTTTATGATTGAGTGAAAGATTGAATCCTTCAACATATTCCTCGCTCAATTGTCATTAAGCGATGGGTTTTCTCAGTAGTGTTGCACATCTATAAACTTTACCAGAGTTGTTATTGAGTCTTTGGATGTGGTTATCTTTTCAAAGCACACATGTACAAGAAGACAAGAAATAATATGCTCGACTAATTTCAAGTTATCTTCCTGCAAATAGGGTGTTCCCTTCCATAAACCTGATGACTCACTCTACTTCTTTCTAGTGAAAAAATTTGGGACTTTTCATGAATTGTGAGACAATTTCAACCCCATAACTATCAGTTTCTTATTTAAAGTTATACCCACTATATTAGAACCCGCACAAGGAGAATTCCATTCCTATTTCAAAATAACCTGCAATCGACTTATACCATGCTATTTAATATTTTATGTATTTCTTCGCATCCTTGGCCTGTGACATAAAGACGCAACAAGTTACCTTGAATTTTCTATACTAACACTCCTAAACAATAATAAAGTATGCCCAAATATGTCATTTCAAATGATCTATGCATCTCACCTTTTGGTTTTTCAATTATCGAAGTTGTTACCTATATTGATGAGATCATCAACAACCGAGGGCACAGTGACAATATCTGTTAGAGTTTTATTAGTGTTACAATAAAGGTGTTTTTCCTTCAACAACACTACAATACATTGTAGTTTCCATTCAACGGAGAAGTATACCCGATAGCAGCCTTGGTCTGTGTGCAAATGGGTTGAATTCACAATAGAATTTATCTATTGTTTTGAAGGTGTTTCTCCTTCAATAGTACTTCATCTTAGCAAATCCTTTCAATATACGACTCTAACAAATTCATACAACATTGGGGTACATGTTATAGATTCCAGTTTTGTTGTGAGGGTATAGAAATGATGAAAGAATCTAATCGATTTTAGGCATATTATTGTTGTTGTATGAAAGCATGCTTGTCTAGTGTTTCCCAAACTTATATAGAGCCATATTTATTATACTTTTGTAGTTTGACCTAGATGCTAACTTTTCTTAATTTAGATGTTTTTCTTAGTACTATTTTATGCATAGATTTATCTTTAAAGAAAGTGCACAGTAGAGAAGGGTTCTATATTTTGAGCAGGGGACACTCTTCTAGGTATGAGGTACTCCATTCTATGGAGCTTTTGTCATGCATGTTAGGTGCTTTATCCTAGACAGAGTTCCAAGTCCTTGCCTCTTTGACAAAGTTCCTGCCAGATAAGACATGGGTGGATAGAGTTCCAAGTCCCTAAATTTTCCAAAAACCCACCTAACCCTAGCTATCTAGCCAAAAATCCTTTACATTCTAGTCATCTCTTGGCTGTGATTTCATAGAGAGAGCCCTCTCTGGTTTAGTAGGGTTAGCTACCAAACTACAAGCTAGGTCTGTAGTTACCTTCGTTGATCTCTTCATCAGCCTAGGACATTGTGGAGGATAACAAATGACATGACAACTAGGGAGTGCCAAGGTGTTCTAGTGAATTTAAGGTTCCCAATTCATGGAAAATTGCAATTCTAGTTGTGAGGTCATGACTGCCAAGGTGTGTTAGGGAATGATAGGGCATTATAAGATGTGCCAGATACTACAAAGACATGTCAAACAAGCTAATATGTGCCAAGTGCTAAGGCATGCCAAGATTTACAAGGGTTCCAAGTCCCTGCCTCCTCTTCTTCCATATGATATCCACTTATGAGATTTCCTTTGCAATATTTGGTGCATTTCATAGTTATAGGTAATTTATAGGTTATAAATGTCTTCAGAGTTTCACTTATAATTGAGTATTCAACTTAAAATATTGATTCTCTTATACATAACTATTTTTCCCTCCACCCAATTTTCATAACTTCAATAACCATTAGGTAGGGACCTACATCTTCGATGTTGCTTTGCTTGTTTAGTAAAATATTATTGAGTATTTAATTTATTGAAAGTTGTAGAATTTACAATTGATGAAGTTTCAAGGTCTAATTTTAAAAAATATAATTCTTTAAAGGGTGCTAGCTCAATGGAAGGGCACCTGCTTTACAAGTAGGAGGTTGGTGGTTTGATTCCGTCATGCCCTGACATACATAAGGAATGGGGATGATCAATTTTTGGTGACGAAGGCTCTTTTGACCATCACCAATGAGCTTCGGTGACATTTTTTAACCCTCACCAAAAATTTGAAATGGTGACGATCAATGAACGCCACCATATATGTGCATCAATAGTGACGACCCTCAAAGGTCTACAACCATAAATTATTGTTGTTGATATGAAATGGTGACGGTCATTATCCGCCATTATAGTCATTATTCGTGATAGACATTGAATGTCACTACAACACCTATACTTCTAGCAATGCGGCTTTTGGTGATGGTCAATGAACGTCACCATATATATACACCAATAGTGACGGCCATTAAAGGTCCATCACAATAAATCATTATTGTTCATATGAAATGGTGACAGTCAGCATTCGTCATTATAATCAATATTTGTGTTGGACCTTGAATGCCGCCATAACACCTATACTTTTGGCGACGCCACCTTTGGTGACATTCAGTTTTTGGTGACCGAGTCTATGGTACATCTCCATTTCTCATATGCAATGGTGATGGTCGCTATCCGTCATTATAAATCATTATTGACGACGAACTTTGAATGTCACTACAACACCTATACTTTTGGCGACGCCACCTTTGGTCACGTTTAGTTTTTGATGACAGAGGCTATGTCCATCACCATTGCTCATATGAAATGGTGGCGGTCGTTATATGTCATTATAAATCATTATTGGTGATGGAATTTATATGTCACCATAACACCTATACTTTGGGTGACGTTCAGTTTTTGGTGACGAATGCTCTTTTAACCATCACCAATGAGCTTATGGTGACATTTTTCACCCCTCGCCAATGTCCTTTTTTCTTGCAGTGAATACAATAATAAAATGGTTTTCTTCTTTTCCCTCCAAAATATTTTCCCTTGCTGATGACATAATCATATTGAACCATATTGATTCATTTAAAGATAATTTTGTTAGTACATTTTTAGTTTTGAGGTCCATTCCTTACCAAACAATTCCCTTTATGTGTGATAACTCCTACTGATTTCCTTGCTGAAGTACTTGCAACAAGTGTATATGCATATGGAGTCAACTTTATAGCATGTACATCCTTCTCATATCCATCATATTCTCAATGAGAGAATACAAGTCCCTCTGCAATAGATTTAGATATGCTTCCATCCCAAGCCTATTCTTCCTTGAATCAACATCCCTACCAATAATTTATTTCTTCATAATGGGATTATAGATTCTATATGCCTTATAATCCTCACTATATTAAGTAAAGGTACACTTCTCATTGTTTTCATCCAACTTCTCATCTCTTCAGGTACATGTGCCCAGGCTACACACATGAAAATCCTCCAATAAGATATATCGCAACTCTTACCACTCCCTCTTTCTTCAAGAACTCATTCCTTCACACTCTTAGTTAGACACCTGTTGAGGTAATAAACTAAACAAATAACTTCTTCTCCTCAATATTCATGTGGTAAATACTTCTTTTTTAGATTTATTTGAGCCGTATTCATAATTGTTTGGTTTTTCCTTTTAGCCACCCCTTTTGTTATGGAGTATAACATGTAGTAAATGGTCTCTTGATTCTATGATACTAACAAAGCTCCATGAAATCATCTAGAATATATTCACCGCATCTATATGATCTTGAAACTTTAACATATTTTCTACTTTCTTTTTCAACCATAGCTTTAAACCTTTTGAATATAGTAAAGTATTCATACTTTTCTCTTAGAAGATAAACACAAGTTTTTGAATATAATCATTAATAAAAGTTAAGAAGTAAATATTACTAACCAAAGCATGTGTTTTCATTGATCCACACAATTTTTTTTTGTACATTCTCCGATGGAGATTTCACCCTATATGAAATTATAGATACAAATTTCTCTTTGTGATGCTTTGTAAGTATAAAACTCTCACATGAGCTTACTAGTTGTTGAATTTTAGGTAGCCCATACACCATCAACTTCTTTTATAAAAACTCTACAACACTATATAAATGACCATATCTTAATTTCCATAACCAAGATTCATCAAAGCACTTAGTTTTATATGCATGCAAAGCGTCAATGAATTTATTTTTCATTGTAAGTGGAAACAACCATTTCTTTTTCATCTCCACCCTTGCTATCAACTACTTACTTGGGTACTTACCAATGATTGTACATACCTTGTCCTTGAAGAACACTATGTATATTTTCTATATTAGTTTCCCAATGCTTAACAAATTGCATTTTAAACTAGGTACATAGTATACATCCTTGATCATTCTTCTTTCACCATTTCTAGTATATACAACAATCACTCCTTTACCTTTAACACATACCTTATTCTCATTGGCTAGCTTTACCTCATACTAAATACTAGTGTCTAGACTCACAAAAAAATATATGTTTCCATTCATGTGATTGAGGAACCTACTATCTAAAAACCAAACATCATTTGAACTTTCTTGAGTCACATTATAGGTCAAAAGCCCAAGTTTATGATTATCTTTGGAATCCTCTTTGATTCCTCCCTACTAGATTTTGTTGTTACTCACCATTAAATTAAAAGAGTATTGTTGAGATTTCTTCTCAAATCTAAAATTATCTTTGTTGCCCATTTTATTAGATATTTTCCTCCTCTTCCTTTGTTACTTAACCTTCCTATGCCTCTTGCTTTAGTAAGTTGCAATTTATTTTTGAAAGAATTCTCCAATGGATTACCATCATATCTTGTCATCATGGATTCATGTTCAACCAAAGAATGAGTGAACTCATTAATTTTCATTTGAATATTATATGTAAGCTCTTCAATGTATACAACCATAGCTTCAAACTTCTTTGGAAGACTTTGGAAGACTTTCTCAATCACTCTCTTATTTCATATGTAATCACCATATTGTCTTAATTGATTAACATTGCTCATGACCTAAGTCATAAAACTAACCACAATCTCACTATCTTTCATTTCCAGATTCTCGAAATCTCTCCTCAAGTTTTGTAACTTAACATTCTTCATCTTGGATACACCTATAACAACCCTTTCTGGTTACCCCCTCATATAAATATTTTCATGTGCAATGGTAATTAATTGTGAGAAATGTAAAATTAACTGGATTGATGAGAGGAAATGGATTCAAAGTTTGAGAGGAAAAGTTTCTTGGGAATTTCTTGGGGAAATAACCAAGATTAGAATTTTTCATTAAATGGCCACCCATATCCTTATTGAATTAAAAATAAGCTGGTACAACAATTAAAATGGAGTATGGATGGTTGACCAAAAGGATGAGCCAACTTGATTTCATGGGACATGTTGTTCCAATCCACGTGCAAAATAATCTCAAAATGAAAAAGGTGTTATAGTGTGGTATACACTTGATAGCAAGAGACACAAATACATGTTACTCCAAACAAGAATGCACACTCAATAGAGGAGCATATGAGGAGCGAGAACACTCTCAGTTTCTCAATGGATTTGCAAGTGAATGACTAAGGAAAATGTCCAGAAAAAATTATTGAATACACTAGCTTGGAGCATGTTTAGGAGCATAGATTAAAGATGAACTTGTGGTGTTAAGAAGTTGGAGTGGCAGTGGAATCTCGATCCCTGCTTAGCAAGTGGAGAGATTTTGCAGTCTGGGAGTTCTCTTGATGTTTCACAGGTGGATACCATGAGGGAAGACTCTAGATTCCAGTGAAACATATTAGGTAGAGACATGGTGTGTTATGGATTCCTTCTGGATTATAGGTGAAGGCACTGTGGGATCTAGACTATTGTAGTGTGAATTAGGTGGAGACATTGTGAGCTCTAGATTCTCATAGTTATTAGTGGGTGGATCATTGTGTGCTATAGATTCTCTAAAGTGTTCTTTGGGTGGAGATACTATGTACTTTTGACTCGTAGGTGCTAGGTGGACGCACTGTGTGCTATGGAATCCCATGTGAATTCTTAACTAGACTAGTGTGAATGTTCTTTAAACACTTCACTCCTCAGACTCTAAATATGGATTAGGTGTGGTTAACTGCAAGAAATAATGGCAGTGCAATTGGCCTACAATTGGGACGAGAGTTGAAGCCCCTTCCTTAGTTTCGAGTCACTCTACTAATAACGCAAGTTTCTTACTTGTATCTTTATGTGTACCTATTGCACTTTGAATGATAAAAATTTTTGTTTTATGACAACAAGTGTATCAACACAATTAATGATGGAATATGTATTCTTGTGTATTTTCAATGAGATGGTTTGTATGATTATTATCATGGCATGAGGGACTTACGTACCCCTATAGTTTCCTATATATTTTATAATTTGTAGATCTATCTACATGATTACGTATGACTATGTAATGAACCCAATTAAACCATTATAGTGTGTGTAATTACCTAGTTTGGGTGCTATAATTGTCAAGGAGTCCATCTAGTGTAAGAACTACTAAAATTATATTCTTAAAGGGATCTGTATGGCATGCTAAGAATTAGTATGGATTTTTGTTGTACGTGAATGATTATTTTCCCTCTTTACTCATGGACCAATAATGAATTAATGCATGATATATTAGGGAACCTAATATAAATTATTTTAGATCCATTCCATAGGAGGATTTGGTATTACAATAGAAGAAACCATAGAGCATTGTTAGCCATTGATTGGCTAGTTATAACTCCTATTACTATGTGGATTATGTTTGATGTTTGAACTTCGATTGTTTCTACTTGATGTAAGAATGTATTCCAATGATCATGGAGGTTTTAGGCAAAGTTGTTCTTCTAGGAGAGCCTTGGCCAGTTCCCTGAAAAACTTAAGGAAAAACCTTAAATCATTTTGAGTTGAGTAAGCATAAATTGGCACTGTACCTAGGAGTATCTGGGCCAGATATAATTCAGGTGATCTAGGCATATATGAGAATCTCAATATATAGGAGAATTCTTATGACGATTCTCATGGGGAAACCAGATACAGATGAAGCTTGATACATATTCAAAAGGATTGATTTAAGGTTTATCTAGTGTGGGGCCTAATTTCAGTAAACCTCATGAGGCCCAAATGAGTGCCCACAACTAGATATTTGGGATTATGGAAATATGTTTGGGGATTTTGATGCATCTCAGAATCCAAATCATTTGCCTCATGATAAAAAGTCATAAGCAGTATATACAATGTATCACCACATGTTTGTAACAAGTCCTAACACAAACGGGAATCTAAATGATTTTTATGTGAAAATTTCTTAGTAGCACCATATTTCTTTAGAAATAGGATATAGCGTAAAACAAAGAAATAAAATGTGAGGGACAGACTTGGTGGGGTCCACAGGATTTTCTATATGGAAAGGGTTACGTGGATGTAGCCACATCAACATTGGTATGAAGGATAACATGGAACCACCTAGTGAGGTCCACGCAAGTGCCACATGGGTGCCGTGTGGCAGGATCTTGTTTGTGTGACAATGATTACATGATCAAACTTTAAATGGGCATAATTTTTGGCCTCTCTTTTAGATCAAGATAAAATTCATATCGTAGAAAATCTCTTAATGAGTTACAGGCGATGGTATGTTCGAAAGTTAATTCCACTAACTCTGGAAATGAAATATTGTTATAACTCGATCTTCATAATGGGACCATGGAGGTCAACTTAGTTAAAAGTAACACCTCTCATTAACCTAGAAATGTCCAAGGGGATGGGAGGGAGCATTGCAACTCCCTGGTAACATGTTTCAAGAGTGTCCCAAGCCTTCTTTGAAGAATTTGCACTTGACTCTGGAAATATAATGTCATTTAAACCTTGTTGGATTAAACCAAGGGCTTTATTATCCTTCTTTTAGTTCTCCTTCAAAAGAGTTCACTAAGCTTTTGTTAGAGCCATTTTTTTTGCTTGATCAACAAACTCTAAATACTCATAGTGAAAAATCTCCAAAGGTCAGGATAATGTAGTAATGTTCTCATTCTGATAAACCAAGAATTATAATTTCTCTCTGTTAGAATAAGAACCTATGATTGAGCCATACTAGTGTTTGATGATATTTCAATTTAACATCTATACAATTGAAGCATAATTTTTTTTTTCTAACGTTGATATATAACTATATCTTCCAACTCACTACATGTTTTGAACACGAAAATAATGGCATAATAACAAAAAAAATTGTAGCATATAAAGCATATGATTTCGCAAATACAATACCCTATTCACAACAAGAAGTTACCGTGGATTTGTAGCAATATGCAGTTGTGAAACAACCAAAAGTGTAATAATGTACCATGAATAAAAATACAACAATGGATAATGAACGGAGTTATAACAATGCACATGTGTTGAGGCAACTATGAACTACAACTAAGCAAGTATAAACTACAACTAAACAAATATATTTTGTTTAAACAAAAACACTTTGTTTTTATTACACTACTTTGTTTTCTTCCTTTTGTTATATTCATCCATATTTATACATAGTTTTAAGTGGGTTAATTGGAGTTAAATAAAATACATAGCTTTCAGTAAGTTAATGGGAGTTGTTTTCGGTATAAAAAAAAAATTGCCCCTTCATTGATAACCCTTCAAATCTCAATTATGTAAAATGACAAAAGTGAAATAAATTCAATGGCGTTGGTGCTCCTTGGGAGTTCAATTATGTGAGGTATGGTAGCTCTTACAATTTCATGCGACCCTTAAGGTTTCATGGAATTGAGGTTGTGTTAATTCTTTAAGAGTTAAGAGACTCGCGAAATAATTATTTAAGAAATTATGATAATATATTTTAATAATAATGGTGTTGTTTAAATGTTTTTAATAATAACAGAATTAATATAATTATAAGTGAAAATTGTGATTTTTGATTATTTAAAAACACAAGCGGAATCAAATTTAACACGCACATCCCCAAGCTGGTGTGGCCATTTTTATAATTCTCATTAAATGAGGGGACAACATATCCAGTCGCCATCCATTCCGCTTCGATAAAATCTGGTAGAGATTTTTGTAAATTTAAATTATGATTATGAAAAAATTACATCAATTTTTTTTTTTAATAACGGTTAAATTTATTTAAAAAAAAAATATAATTCAAAAACTACTGCCACGTAAAAAAATTCCAGCTATATAGGCTATCCCACAACGTCACTCATGCAGAAACTATAAATAAATCGATCGCAGCCCATTATAAACAGTAAAAGGACGGAGTTTATTATAGTTATAAATATTAGAAGGAAGTAGTTTATCAAGTACTTTTCATAGGGTGTCATTATAAACATTAAAAGGGAGTAGTTTATCTAGTACTTTAACTTTTCCTAGAGTAGCAGGAATAATAGTTATTGTAAATGTCACATCTACGTTGATTTTTACCTCTCTCCTTGGAGGCTACCTTGGAAGTTGAGAAGTTAGAATCCATTTCTTTTGTGTCACCTACTTTCAGATCATATATTTTGAGCGCTTATGGAGCCATTTTTGTCAGAGATACTGCATAATGGCTTGAAGTCAGAATTTACAGTTTCATAACGTTTTGAAGTTAAAATTTGCAATTTCATAATGGTTTCATAATGTTTTGAAGTTAAAATTTGCAATTTCATAATGTTTGATGGGTATTAAGTTTTTATTTAAATGTAATGGTGGTTTACTTCATTTTTTCTTTTCTCTACAAGTCTCAACATATTAGGAGTATTGTTTAAATTTTTAAGAAGAAAAACAAATGGCTTGAAGTCAGAATTTACAGTTTCATAATGTTTTGAAGTCAAAATTTGCAATTTCATAATGTTTGATGGGTATTAAGTTTTTATTTAAATGCAATGACGGTTTACTTCATTTTGTCTTTTCTCTACAAGTCTGAACATATTAAGAGTATTGTTTAAATTTTTAAGAAGAATATTAAGAGTATTGTTTAAATTTTTAAGAAGAAAAACAAATTAAGAGTATTGTTCAAATTTTTTACAATAATCGATTTAACATTAAATTGTGTACTAAATTTTTAATTAAATGTAATAATTGTTTACTTTATTTTATCTTTTTTCCAAAAAAACAGATTAAGAGCATCGTTCAAATTTTTAACAATAATCTATTTAACATGAAATTGGGAGGCTAGAATATTGTTGAACAATTTTTTTTTATTTAAATATAAAACTTTGTTGAATAAATTTTTTTATTGAAATAAAATTATAGTGAAAAAAATAAATAACAAGTTTATTTTCTTAATACTTAATAATGTTATAAAATGGTAAAATACTAAAACTATTTTTTTAATTTTATTTTAACTAATAATAATAATAATTCATTTATTAAATTGAAAATATAAAAGATAAATCTTTTAATTAATTTAATTTTCTAATATTTTATTACAATAAACATATTCAACTTTCTTTATATTACAAAAGTAGACCATGTCTTTTAAAATTAACCAATCATAATAAACTTTATTTATTAATATCATGTTACCTAATATTTAATTATAATAAATATATTCAATTTCTAAATAATTTCTTTAAAATTAACCTATCATAATAAATTTTATGGTAACATGATATTTAAAATTTCAAACAATAGAAAGAAACAAAACCATTATATTGATATAGAATAAATATTTTGTCAAAGTTAAGTCAAAGACTAGTGTCTAAATTTTATTATAGTAGACACTCAATTTCATTTTTCATCTTTTCTTTTCTTTTTTTCCAATTTAACTTTTAATTTTTCTCTCTGATCACTTCATTTCATTGTCTGTTTATTCTAAACTATCTTTTCAATTTAACTTTTAACCTTTGCCTTTGGGTCACTTCATTTCATTGTTTGTTTATTTTAAGCTATGGATAATGACATTTTACTAGTAATTATCATGTGTTTTTACACTTTCTTTTTTTTATTTTGCCCCTGTGAAGTGATTGTATGGTCATCAACATTAACATGTGACTATTTATTTATGTTTTGATTGTCCCCATGTGATGTGATTGTAGGGTTATCAACATTAACACATTTGATTACAAATTTTGGGGTTTTTTTTAAGTCATTATAAAGTCACCAACATTAACACATTTAATTAATAATTTATAATTTCGGGGTTGGTTTGTGATGATTTTCACAACAAAAATCATTAACAAATTTTTAATGAATCTAAATCAAATATTATTTTAATTTTAAGATAAATTGAATTCAATTAGTCATTAATCATGATAAATACTGATATATATATATATATATATATATATATATATATATATATATATATATATATATATATATATATATATATTATTTACAAACATCTTTAATTAATTATATCATGTAAGATATTATTTTTATTTTTTCTACATAGCCTTACATGTTTCTTTAATGTAATTTTCTCTCAAGTTTCATTATATTCATCTAGAGATATAAACCCTTTGATGATTTGTTCTTAAGTTTTTAAGATTAGAGTTGTATCTATAAATTAATACAAGAAGCTTTTATGAATTAAAATCTGTAAAGTAATTTAAGACAAAAGTTCCGATTATGAAAAGTTATCTAACAACAATATTAAGATTTCTCTTTCACTCAAACTAAACTACATTTACATTTAAATCACATAAAAATTCACATTTATTTTCAACTATACTCTTTTTTACTCAATTCTTTTACAACATATGATGCAATTGCTACTTACTTATTCAATTAATTACTTACTTATAAAAATATATTAAAAAAATCTATTATTATAGTTTTTATTATTTAAAATATATTCTTTACCTTATAAATACATTCACACATATTTTTTTTAAATATCCAAATTTACCTTATAAATACATTCGCACATATTTTTTTTAAATATCCAAATTATAACCCAACTGTCTTATCAATTACACAAATCCAATACTTTATAAATACATTCAACCCATCGACCTTTTTTAAAACATCTAAATTATAACACAACTGACTTTTATAAATACATTCACACATATTTTTTTTTAAATATCCAAATTATAACCCAACTTTAAATTTTTAAGAAGAAAAACAAATTAAGAGTATTGTTCAAATTTTTAACAATAATCCATTTAACATTAAATTGTGTATTAAATTTTTAATTAAATGTAATAATTATTTATTTTATTTTATCTTTTTTCCAAAAAACAGATTAAGAGCATTGTTCAAATTTTTAACAATAATCCATTTAACATGAAATTGGGAGGCTAGAATATTGTTGAATAATTTTTTTTATTTAAATATAAAACTTTGTTGAATAATTTTTTTTATTGAAATAAAATTATAGTGAAAAAAATAAATAACAAGTTTATTTTCTTAATACTTAATAATGTTATAAAATGGTAAGTTACTAAAACTATTTTGTTAATTTTATTTTAACTAATAATAATAATAATTAATTTATTAAATTGAAAATATAAAAGATAAATCTTTTAATTAATTTAATTTTTCTAATATTTTATTATAATAAACTTATTCAATTTTCCTTATATTACAAAAGTAAACCATGTCTTTTAAAATTAACCAATCATAATAAACTTTATTTATTAATATCATGTTACCTAATATTTAATTATAATAAATATATTCAATTTGTAAATAATTTCTTTAAAATTAACCTATCATAATAAATTTTATGGTAACATGATATTTAAAATTTCAAATAATAGAAAGAAACAAAACCATTATATTGATAGACAATAAATATTTTGTCAAAGTTAAGTCAAAGACTAGTGTCTAAATTTTATTATAGTAAACACTCAATTTCATTTTTCATCTTTTCTTTTCTTTTTTTCCAATTTAACTTTTAATTTTTCTTTCTGATCGCTTCATTTCATTGTCTATTTATTCTAAACTATCTTTTCAATTTAACTTTTAACCTTTCCCTTTGGGTCACTTCATTTCATTGTTTGTTTATTTTAAGCTATGGATAATGACATTTTACTAGTAATTATCATGTGTTTTTTTACTTTATTTTTTTATTTTGCCCCTGTGAAGTGATTGTAGGGTCATCAACATTAACATGTGACTTTTTATTTATGTTTTGATTGTCCCCGTGTGATGTGATTGCAGGGTTATCAACATTAACACATTTGATTACAAATTTTGGGGGTTTTTTTAAGTCATTATAAGGTCACCAACATTAACACATTTAATTAATAATTTATAATTTCGAGGTTGGTTTGTGATGATTTTCACAACAAAAATCATTAATAAATTTTTAATGAATCTAAATCAAATATTATTTTAATTTTAAGATAAATTGAATTCAATTAGTCATTAATCATGATAAATACCATTATGTATATATATATATATATATATATATATATATATTATTTACAAACATCTTTAATTAATTATATCATGTAAGATGCCCGATGCCCGTTTCGTTCCAATATCTGCTAATCATCAATGAATGAGGTTTTAATGATCAATGAATGAGTATGTATCATCTAGAAGTGCATACAATCACTGAATCCTATAAATGGAAAATCAAATTCATGTGTAATGCTTAACCTGTAAACGTAATCGATAGCTTCTTTTATTTCAGGCTGAAAATGTCTATCAATTCCCAAACATTCGATAATATCCACCATCTGAAGACGTCGGATTAAATCGTCAGCGGCATCACTGCAGCTATCTTTCATGTCACTCAAAAATCGGTGTTTGATATCTTCAACAAGCGTTTCTCCTCGTTCACGATATGTAGGTGCCTGAAATACAAAGTTATCTTGCAGAGATTGATGAATGGTGGATTTTAACATGTGAAATTGCAGTGCTTAATACATTAATTTTAAAGGAACATAAGGCAATATGTAGAAAATATATAATGAGATTAAGATAAATACCGCGTATGACGTTGAGAGAGAATGTATAACGTCATCGTCCCAGACGTTGGAATGATGATTGCCTGTGCGTCTTTGAGTGCTCATGCTTAATATTGGCGTCACAGATTTCTTTGGCATTAGCATTCCAGCACTTGAAAGTTGTTGACCGAGAGCCGAACGATCATTCTTGGAGCTGATCAGCAATCTGTGGACACCCGATCTCGTAATCAACGGCGTTACAGAAACAAGAGCCATTAGCACTTCCTTCCTATTGTAACTATATAGCATTTCCCTGCCGTGCCTGGCCTATTTATATTACAATTTGTAATGAAAATTCCAAATAAATGGGATCTTTCATTTCGATGCGATTTTGCATACTTGATTTCTCTAAGGAATCCTTTTGGACGGTAAAGGTATCAGAAATGGAACTATCTTACCTTTTAGATAAAAATAGTAAAATATATTTTACATTTATTCCGTTCCTTGTTTGCATCCTAGTCTGTCTCTCTTCCGTAATCCGTAATAATTATAATGATTCCATTCCTTGTCTGTTATATATTTAAGAAAATCTATTTTGCAAAAATTTCGAGTTGGATTTAGTGACATGATTTTCTACGATACACTACGTCTATTATCCACATATATATAAAAGTGGTTGATCTGTAGTTTTCTGTTTTAAATTTGAGGTGTAGGTTTATTTTTAGGTATTACCGAAAATTGATTTATGAGGTGTTTCACAAATATGTTGAGATTCTAGAAATCTAGGGACGTTCTAGTCAATCGTGAATTCTAGAAATATGTTGAGATTCTATATGAAGTTCCAGCAGTATAGTGAATATACTACAATCTTAATGATAATTATACCAACTAACCTCTCCACTAACAATGAAACTACTTTTTCAAGCTACTTTTTCAAAATTTACGTTATTAATTTTATATATTTCTTTTTAAATATGAAAGTCATTATATCCTTCAAATTATAAGGCCATCATTACCACAATCTAATATATATATATATATATAGACAAATGACTAAATATGTGTATTTAGTTTTATAGATAACATATTTGTCTACTTTATATAAAAATAACGTCAAGGATAGCGATATACACATTTTTTAAAAATTTGGTGTTTGCATGTATCCCAAACCACCACTATATTCGAAGCAACCATGTTTATCTAGGTGGATATTGGTTGCCACATGTCTATTCCACATGGGCCAACACTTTTTCCTTTCAATTTCCTAATTTCCACTATTGTTTTCTATTTTTGGTAGGTTTTTGGGTACTCAACTTCCAAAGCCATTTTGACGCCCTAAACAACATTTTTTGAAAATGGGGAAAAAAGAATACATTGGCAAGGGTTTGCAGTCGAAAGTTGTTTTCCTGAGATAGATATTTCTAAGCAGGTATTGTGCATGCCAAACAAAGATCGTATGCTAATGTTACAATCGCAGGAAGCTAGCATCCCAGCTAACCCCAACAGGGCCAACAAACTTTTGGTGATTCATCTCCTATAGTTAGATTTTTGGATGTTTAGAGTTTTTCATTGTTTTTCAATAATAAAAAGGACTTTGATCCTTATTCTAACATAGTCTAGAAGACATTTAGCTGTCACATCTCTTCTTACAGATAAGCCACCATCACCTGAGCTAGTTGATTTTCATTTTACAAGTAAATAATTTTCAACATTTGATATTAATTAATTGAAGTCCATTTTTTATTATATCTCTGTGTTTCTATATAAATATTCATTTAAGTTCGTTCTTTCATAAATCTGAATCACAAGTCATCATGCACATAGGATTCCATCCATGAAAAATTAAAATTCAAAAAAGTGTCTAGTAATAAAATGTGTGCATGACTTCATAGCACTAAAACATATGAGTAACTAAATGTATAAATCTTTATCCAAATATTTCTTCAAAAAATTATGTTTGCATGTATTTAAAATTCAAAAAAATTGCGTAGGAATAAAAATTCAAAAATAAAGTGTGTATATCTAAAAATTAAAAAAGGAGTGTTTAGTACTAGAAAAAAAAAGTGTGTAGCACTAAAATTTTAAAATAAATATGTAGCACTTGTTGAGCCACAAAATGGGTATGTATTTACCATTAATTTGATCACCTTTTTCCTTGTTTCTTATCTTTTTCATATCTTAATGCTTTAATATATTGATTGATTATGATAAAAAACAACTGAATTACTCGCAGTTAAGATTTAGCCATAGTAACTGACTTTTACTCTTATTTATGCAGAAAAATGACGAAAGGAACAGTTCTTGTTCTCTAACGATGGAACATCATAAACTAACAAACGGAGGGTGAAACACATTGATTGCGGACAAGGCTGAGGGAGAATTAGGAGGATCAGCGTGAAAAAGGAAAGGTGTTTGAAGTTAGCAATCAGTTTCAAATCCCTCAGGATCAGGAGATATTGAGGGATCACATTTATCTTTTACCCTTTCCGATTATAAAGAAGATGATTGTAGGAAGAGAGGGGAGGAATCCTTGTTATTTCAAACTATAATTTTAATTTTCAAATTCATGTTGTCGAGAGAATGCGATCATATTGTAATGTTACTCAAGTTTAATGATTAATATATAATTTGAGGTTGTTGTTCATTCGCCTTATCTGAAGTAGATTAGCAGCATTTGCTGGCAGATAAGGGCCCGACCTCTGGTGGATTAAACTACTTCTTTGTATTATATCTTTCTGATTTCAACAAGTTTGATTAATTTGTTAATTTTCCCATCTTATGTGCTTTTTACTGTTTTTTTGAATTGAAGGAATATCTTTGCTTTATGTGATTTACAACACTCTCATTTGATTTAGTTTACATTCATTGTAGATTGAGTTACTTAGATAATTATTCGGATTGATTTAATCAACTGTAAAGAGTTTGGTTATTGCTATTGAAATCTCATATTGATATCATTTCCATCTGGATTGCTTCGTAGAGATTGAGTATGATTTAGATTGAATCAATTAGGAAGATATGAGTTATTGCTACTATGCTCTCGGCTAATGTTATTGTTGATTAAATTTCTTGTGTGAGATTTGATTATGATTTCAGTAAAGAATTCAATCTTGAAGCTTAGATGTCATATTTCCTTTAATGATTGTAATTTGAGTTTATTAGATGCTTCTGTTTGTTCTTGTATTAAATATCTATACTTCATTTTAAGAAGCATTGCTCTGTAAATTCATAGCATGCACATATTGTGTACACTCTTGAAATAAAAGGACTTGCCCGGGTTGATGATTAATGTGGGGTAATTAGGAGTTGCCAGGGAGATTGTTGCCACCTTACAAAGAGTGATGTATGTCTGATAATTGTTGTTGGGAAAGAATTGGGTATTGAAAACAGAAGGTAAGAACCTACGTAACGAGAAAGAAAGTGCTTGCTCCTCCGCCCGCTTTTCAGCACAATTACAGAAAAGTGAAGTAGGTGTTTGATGTTTGTCTGTTGAGAGAGAACTAGGTATTAAAAATAGAAGGGAAGAACCTGCGCAAGGAGCAAGTAAAATGCCTTCTCCCCTACTCGCTTTCCAGCAGAATTGCTAGGAACTTAAGGTAGAAATAAACATTTGAATTTTTGCATGAATGTATAAGAAGAAAATACTAGAAAACAATATAATTCCACATCCCAAACCTAAAAAATCTAAGGGACCGGTGACCCTTGGATGATCAAATTTTATCGATGACATCTTAAGAAAAGCTGAATCTCAGCCATTAGTAGGTCCCTGAACCATTTCTTCCAGAGAACCTACTGTCTCCCTTCGGGCCACAAGTTCACCATCTGTAGCCTACGCTGAGGTCCACAGTAAAACTGAAGGGACTGATTAGAGTTGTCAAGACATTGAAAATTCAGGAACAACACCCTCGCAAGAAGAGAATTCTTGCAACATTCGTGATGGAGGAGCAGAAACAGGGGAAATAGAGGAACGAAGATCCCCTTAGGTAGTAATTGAACAAAAGACACCCAGTGTCCCAGATCAAGGGAGTGTTGTTAGGATCATTCCTACCTATTATAGACAACCAAGGGATAACTCTCTAGCTCCAGAAATCCCAGAAGGGTACTGTAATATCTTTGATCAAATGGCCAATAATCCACAAGCACCCGAGACCTCTACATTACAGTATCCTATCGTTGACATAGCTGTTAACACACCCATGAAAGCTATCCCTCTACAAAATATTCCCACCTTTCATGGACTCACATCAGAAGATGTGGATGTGTTTCTGTTTGAATTTGATGTCCTATGTCGGGGTTATGATTACACCACCGACCCTTAGAAACTAAAGATGTTTCCCTCCACGTTAAAGGGAGCAGCCCTGTGTTAGTTTATGGGACTAGGTGGGGGCACCACAAACGATTGGGACCAAATGAATACCGCTTTCCTTAAAAAATATCAAGATTATTGCAGATCTAGGGAACTAAAAGATGAGATATTCCAAATGGTAGCAAGACCTAGTGAATCATTGGAAGAGTAGGTGGAGTGTTTCCAATATAACCTCCAAAGGTCTCCCTACGCAAATCTGCCTTTGCCTTATAACGTGGTAAAAACGACACTGATTAAGGGGATGAAAGACCAATGGATATAGACATTAAATATTATGGGTAAAGGTAATATCTATCAAGAAGACTATGCTAACATTATTAATTTGTGTATCAAATGCTCAAGGGGTAGTACAAGATTAAAACTAGATGAATGTGATATCATCACCAGGGACATCAAAATCTCTGGTGGAGGCATTACTCGTACTGAAATTGGCAACCTGTTGGAAGATTTTAAAACAGAGATCCTGGGAACTTTGACAACACAATTGCACATCATGCAAGCCAAGCAGAAGCAGGTCGAAGCAGAACAGAACCTGGCAATCATTTGCCCTCGATGCAAGAAGAAACATAGTCATAAAGAATGTTCATTGGATACAGTATAGACCTGTGCCATATGCACCAAAGAACATGCCACAGAAGATTGCCCATCACTTCCAGGGTTAAAAGCAGTCTTCAAAGAGGAAGAGGAAGAAAAGGAACCAGTCTACCTGTTAAATCAGTGTCACCAATGGCAAGCATGAAAATCAGGTATGCCTCCCGACCCATCTTCATTCTTTCAACCCTCACAATATAATTCTCAGCAATACACAGGGGCTACATGGTAGAACCAATAACCTTTTCCTAATTGGTCACCACAAGAATTTTCTATGCCACCTTGGTCCAATCAATCAAGTCCAAAAAATAGTTGGCCAAATTCCTCTTACTTTCCACCATTTTAGCAGAACAACCCATATCCATCTCAATGGCCACCCTCCACTTCACAAAACCAAAACTGGCAGTCAAATTGGCAAATACCTACAAACCAGCTAGCAGGAACAATCCCCCTGCCTCAACCTATGCTACCAACACCTTACACGTTACAACAAAATCCTCAATCCAACATATGACCACAACTCCCAGCCTAGCCCAACCCGAATCCCAACAATAAACTAGTCCAGTCAGTACAAATTATTGAAGGGTTGGATCCGGAAACCGAGTTGAGAGAGTGTAATGAACTCAAATTGAGGTCTGGATGGATAATTGAGTCAAAGGAAGATAAAAATATACAAATAGAAGAACCACTACCTGTAGAAGAAACACCTCAAACAGAGAATACAGTTAAATAGAAAAGCCACGATCAAACCATTACCTCTTCTCCACCATTCCCAGAAAGATTGATTATACCTCGCCCAATCAAATATCCCGATTTTGATCTCCTGGGAGAATTAAAAAATATTTGTGTAAAAATAACCCTCCTCCAGGCTATTCAGGACATTCCAATCTATGCAAAAACCATTAAGGAATTGTGTACCAAGAAGCGTACGAAACACGAGTGAAATATGAGGACCCAGGAAACCCTATAGGCGAAGAAACACGAGTGAAATATGAGGACCCAGGAAACCCTATAGTCACAGTACAAATAAATGGATGTTCCATCCCCAATGCATTAGTCAATCTAGGGGCAGCCATTAATATTATCACAATAACAAGATGTTAGAGACTTGGCATCACAACCTTAGATCTAACTATGACCTTGCTGGAACTTCTTGACCTATCAGTTGTCAAACCAGAAGGGACATTACAGGATGTAATGGTGTCTGTAGATTCTTGGGAATACCCAGCAGATTTCTTGATTATTAATCCTAGAAATCGGCTAGATGGACATCCTCTAATACTACGAAGACCTTGGATAGTGACCACAGATGCTTACATAGGCTATTGAATAGGCAGTATGACTATAGCAAGAGGAAGAAATGTGAAGAACCTAGCTTTATCCTCCAGCATAGCCAAGCCTAACTATAATAAAAATTAGGAAACAACTTTGTAACATATTTAACTGAAAATATTCGATCGCCACTAACTATAGTAGATGCTCTTGAATTTAAGAATCAAATAGAAGATGACATTATTAACACTTACATTAACCACCCAGCTGTCGTATCTAATCTAAAATGTCACATGATTGAAGCAACCCTGGATAACAAAATTTAATAAGATCCTTTAAAAGATATCAATGACCAAACAATACCAACAACAACTGTTCATAACAGTAAACCCATTGAAATTGAACCAAGGAAAGTCCTAAACATTAACAAGAACCTGACTGATGACCAGCAACAGAGGCTTATTCAACTCCTTAGAAAATATAAAGAGGCTTTCGCTTGGGATTACCCAGATATGAAAGGGATTGACCCCCAATTATGTATGCACCACATCTATACTAAGAAAGACGTGAGACACATTTGACAACCTCAACGAATATTAAACCCTCACCTAAAGGATGTTGTTAAAGTCGAACTACAGAAACTGTTAGATGTAAATTTCATATATCCTATATCTGATAGCAAATGGGTTTCTCCATTAGTTGTGGTTCCTAAAAAGAATAGGAAGTGGTGTATATGTGTCGACTACAGAGAGCTTAATAAAGCAACACAAAAGGATCATTTTCCCCTCCTGTTCATTAACCAGGTGCTAGACACATTGGCAGGTAAAAAATTCTTCTCTTTCTTAGATGGCTTCAGTGGCTACAACCAAATCCCCTAAAGACCAAGATAAGACTACCTTCACCTGCCCCTGGGGAACGTTTGCTTACAAGGTATTCCTTTCGGACTATGCAACACACCTGCCACATTCTAGAGAGCCATACTCAACATTTTTGCATATTTGATAAACGAGGGACTCGAGTTGTACATGGACGATTTTACACCCTATGGAGATGATTTCAAGCTGGCATTACAGACGCTGGAGAAAGTCCTGCAAAGATGCATTGCTGCCAGGCTCTGCTTAAGCCATGAGAAATGCCACATGATGATGACCGAGGGACTCATCCTCCGTCATTACATCTGCACAGCTGGAATTTAGGTAGATCCAGTGAAAATTCAGATAATCCTCTTAATACCTACCCCCTGCACTCAAACTGAGGTACACAGTTTTTTGGGATTTTCTGGATATTATCGAAGATTTATAAAGAACTTCTCCCAACTTTCTGCACCATTATATGCTTTGACAAGAAATATCTATTTATATGGACTAAAAAATATGACATTGCCTTTGAAGAGTTAAAACAGCTAGTATCAACAGCCCCAGTATTACGGGGCCTGAACTAGGATTTACTATTTCAAATTTCATCTGATGCATCAGATACCATCATCGGATCAGTTCTCGGCCAAGAGGATGATAAGAAACCTTATTCAATATACTACATCAACAAAAATTTAACTCCTGCTGAGTTGATCACATCGTGACCAAGAAATAGTTTCTAGCTGTAATCTATGCTATTAACAAATTTAGACACTATATAACATGATACCCTGTGGTTTTGTATACTGATCACTATACTATCAAATATTTAGCTAATAAACCTATTACAAATGGGAGAGTGGCACGACGGTTAATCCTTTTGCAGGAATTCAACATAACAATCAAGGATTGACCAGGAAAGGAAAATCTAGTGGCAGACTTCCTCTCATGTGTGCCAAAGACAGACAACGCAGTGGCAGTAGAAGACCAGTTTCCCGATGAGCACCTATTTGTTGTAACTATCAAAACACCATGGTATGCTGATGTCATAAATTACCTAGCAGTGGGAAAATTACCCAAGCACCTGACGCCCAGAGAAAGAAAATTAATAGTGCAACCCAGCACTCGGTTCTCCTAGATTGAAGGGTACCTCTTTCACACAGGAGAAGATATGCATATCCACAGGTGTGTTAGGGAAGAGGAAATCTATGACATCTTAAAAGCTTACCATGATGGACCTTGCAATGGACACTTTCTAGACCACAGGACTGGACATAAAGTCTTATAGATGGGCTATTATTGGCCCACCATTTTTAAGGACGCCAAGAAACTTGTCCAGGCATGCGATAGCTACCAAAGAATGGGCCGCCCTAGCCAGTCTGATTAGATGCCCCTGCATCCACAGTTAGTCATCGAACCTTTTGAACGTTGGGCATTAGATTTCATTGGCCCAATAAACCCATCATCTCATCAAAAGACATATATACTAGTTGCAACGGAATATGTGACTAAATGGGTGGAGGCAGAATCATTACCAAGGGCCACAGAGGACACAATAATCCATTTTTTTTTCAAAATTTTCGTGCAGTATGGCTTGTGTAGAGAAATAATTATGGATGGAGGGCCACAATTTGTAAGCCATAATCTTGCTGCTACATTAAAAAATCATCACATCTTAGACATAATCACATCGCCATACCACTTGCAGGCAAACGGTCAGGTAGAAAGTACCAACAAAGTAATCAAGACCATACTAACAAAAACAGTCGCCTCACATAGACATGATTGTGCTACCCGATTACCAGAAGCCATGTCGGTATATCGCACGACTTGGAGGAATACCATAGGATACTCCCCATATCAGCTAGTGTTTGGCAAAGAACCTATCTTCCCAATAGAATTTGAAATTCAGACATTGAGGATAGCCCAAGAAGTAGGCCTAGATCTGAATGAAGCACAAGTTAACAAACTACATCAAATTAATGAATTGGATGAAATCCGGCTATCAGCTCCTCAGCACATTGCACTGATCCAACAATAAAGAGAAAAATGGCATGATTTCCTCATCAATAAAAAGATATTCCATGAAGGTGATTGGGCACTTCTATATGATTCTAGGTTCTAGGATTTCCTAGGTAAACTCTAGACTAGATGGTTAGGTCCCTATGAGATACAAGAGGTTCACGATAATGGCACCCTTACATTAGCCACCATTGATGGTGTTAGCTACCTATACCAATAGGTTTCATATTTCATGATTGGAAAATAAAGGCCCATATATGCTCTGCTTTGATGATGCAAAGATCCCATATTTCCATGAGAAGACAAGGTGTATATAGCTTGATGTGGACTCAATTTTGATGGATGGTCCAACAGCCTAATCTGGATCATGCCATGTTTTAAATTTTCAGTTGTAGAATAGAGAAAGAAGTCTGTCCAAACTGTTTAATCTTCGCAGACAAGTAGCTTAGGTAGAGAAGTAAGGCTCCCAACTGCTTAATCTAGGACCTTGGAAGCAATAAGGGTAGCATTAGATAGAAAATCAAAAGGAAAAAAGCCAGAGAAAAGAATAGGAAAATAAGGGTCTGCAAGTCTAAGTGCACCCTCCAAGAAGAAACAAAGAATGCTAGGCAAATAGATGGGTAGGCAGATGGGGTTGCAGAAGTGTCATTCCTTACAATTGAAGGTATGCTAACCTATTTTCACAAAGCAAAATCAATGGATTGAGAAGGTCTTCTTCTCTATCAGGTTGCAGCAAAGCAAAGAAGCATGTCTAACTTCCCAATTTTCCCCTTTTCCATTCATTACTAACATCCCCTCATCAGTTGAGATTCATGGAAGAATTGGTGGTTTTATGGTGGTTCTTAGTCCTTTAGAAGCCACATTTCTTGTCTAAAAATTCTTTTCATTTTGATCTACTCCCTAAGCTAAGTGATTTTCAAATAAACTTAGTGTTATCACTCCCCATCCCCCCTTTTCATCTATATTAACCCTTAACATCTATTATATAATTCCCCTATGTTTACCCTTTCCCTACTATTATAACACCATGGTGTATAAACCCCAAACATGGTATAAATATCCCTCCCCTTAGCATTATAGCCATATGTTCTCTGTCAGGGATCAAATTGACACCTGGTCAGTTTGAGAAACCTAAGCCTTACCCCCCTTCCCCCTTCTGAATCCATTTGACCCATTAAACCTTCATTTGCTAAGAAAACCTTATGAAAAACCCTTTTTTTTTTCACATAACCCGCTTCATTTGCAAAAAGCGCACAAAACCCACTTTTTGACTTATCCAAAGTATCGGCGCCATATTATTTTTATTTGAAAATGCATTGAAAAACCATTACAATCCACCGCATCCCAAAGGTTTCCGCCGAGCACAAATCCCGAAAGAAATATTAATTTAATCCCGCCCCCCTTCCGTATTGTCCGATCACCTCACTGATCCGTCAACCGTCGACTCAGACCCCTTTGATCCAACGGCCCTCATCCATATCGAACCGGCCCCGACGTTCGATAGATACCTTCCGATATCTGTCAGAGGGTGACGTCAGACATCTACCACGCGTCACCCCCACAGTGTATCAGAGGTACGCCTGACAATTCTACTTCCGTATCAAAAGCGGTGCGATGAGAAACCGTTAACCACTTCTGGTTTCGTTGGATCCGCCCGGCCAACGTCATCACCACGTCAGACCCACGTCAGTGCCACCCCGCCCTCGCGTCAGCACCCTTGTCTGCCCCTGTGCTAATATGCCTGCCACCTCATTATCCCCGTGGACCGATCACAACTTGCCACATCACCCGATGACATCATGCTGATGTCATCCGGCCTTGACCCCACCTGATGACGTCATGCTGACGTCATCCAAAAAAGGCGCCAATGTCCCAAAAAATCCATATTTTGGCCGAATTTTTGCGTTTTTATACCTTTTTGCCAAAACGCTGTTGCTTTCTCTGCATGGTTTTTACATTCAAAAGTGCACCACCTTGCTGAACTCGACCTGGAGACCTTCGGCACGTCATTTCTACATATATTCGTGATCATTGCTCGCTATATACCAGGTATTTATCCTCGTAAATCCATCATACACCTGATTTGTCTGTAAATTCCCTCAAAAAAACTTAAGAGACAAAGAAACTTGCAATTCGCCGGAAAAATCCCTGCCCCTAGTCCCCATTTGCAACTGTAAGGTCGAAAACCATCAGCTGAGCCTTGTTTGCCTAAATTTCACCAAAAAACTGCACTCTGTTCGCGCAATCGCGAACCGGTTACTCAAATTATACCTACTTGTTATAAGAGAGAGACTAAGACCAGACATTAGTCTTATCTGCACTTTAAAGCAGTATTTCAATTGCTGCAGCTGATCATTTATCCTTCATCCCTGAATAATTCACATCTCTCTGATAAAGAAAACTCCTTTGTGTTGCTCTGCATAGCAACACCCATCTATAATCCTAGGAGAAACCATGGATCCACCAGTGGCCCCGGTGGCATTAAACGTTGCTCCATTGAATGCCCCTCAGAGACAATTGGAGTGGCAGCCTCTGGCAGACATGGACTATCAAATCTCAGAGGAAATGTTGATGAGGACCAAGTTCCACATCCACCTGCTCAACGAATTGAAGGCCAAACATGAGACTAGAACAGATGTGCTGGGCATATGGGAGTCTTTCCTCCCTATTTTCAAGCTCCCTCAGGTTAAAAAATTCCCTGATTTGATCCACCTGTGTGCTGAAAACTATAACCCCACTCAGAGGGCAGTTCTTGACCCTTCAGGCTCAGCAGTGTTTTATATCACCCCAGAAGCTATCAAAGAGATGCTCTGCTTCAGGACTGAGAAGAAACTGGTCCCTCTATCACTCATAGACTTGATAAATCAAGGAGCCAGATTGACAGATGCTCAGGTCACCAAATTAAATCAGCTGTACATTGACTCTGACTCTGTGATGTATCCTCCTATCAATCAGGTATACCTCAACCAATTGGGCAGAGATCTTGCAGACATGATTAGTCCCACTTTGGGCTACAATTCAATTGAGTTTGTTGATGAAACTGTGCTGGTAATGATGCTTATGTTTGCCCCTGGCAAGTCTCCTATCTGCTATGACTATGCCACCTATATATCAGACAAAATACATGAGCAATTAATGAACCTGGCAAGAGAAAGGGTGTTCAGATACACCTCTTACATTTACCACTCAATCTTGTATCATCAACATCAGAAGTTCTCTTTTCCAATCAAAAGAGTGGATGCCCAAGGCAATCCAAGATCAGTGGTCTATTGGTCCTCTGTTTTCCACTGTAGATTTGAGTCTCCTTATACTTATTGTGAGTTCATAGATCTCTTCATCCACCCAGCTATGTCTATGTTGATGAGCTCACCTCCTCCAAGGCTCACTGATGACATGCAAAGGATCCTGCAGTTATCCAAATCATACGGCATTGGGGACTGGTACTTTTACCAGAACCACACCGTCATCAGGATATATGGGTGTGAATTGCCTCCCTACATACCACCCAGATATGTGCCTATGAGGCTGTTTGCCCTAGAATACTTCAGGTAGTTTGGCAATGTTGATGTGCTTCACTTTTCAGGCAGAGGCAAGAAAGCACAGTTGAAGGTCAGGAAACAACTTGGCCACTTTGTCTATAACCAGAGGGAGGAAGGTTGGAAAGAAGCATACAGGATGCTTGAGTCCCTTGGCCTCCAAACCAGTTTCCTTTGGAAACCTTATGACCCCAATCACTTCATAGCTTTGAGAAGGCTCAAATATAAGCTCTCTGGCTATGATCATGTAAAGATTCCTCACATTCAAAAATATGCAAACCAAGTAAAATGGAGGAGAGGTACCTTAGAAGAGCCTGTTACACAAGAAGAGCTGAATCAAAGAGCAGTGAGGAATCTAAAGAAGATGGCTGACCTTGAACTTTGTTCACATGTGTTTTCCCTTCCAAGCACACAAGTGGGAGCGGTTGCATCTTCTTCGACTGCAAACCAGCAAGCAGCCAAAGCCACTGAAAATATATCTAGCAAAGGCCAGGAAAAGGAAATGGAGACCGAACAGCCACCTCATGAGAAGGTGCAACAACAGCAGCAGCAGGTAGAACAACAAAAACAACAGGAATTACAGCAAGAAGAAGGGCAGCATGACAAAGAGCAGCCCCCACAGCAAGAAGGGGCAATTGAGGCCCCAATTTTCACTGAACAGCAGGCACAAAACACGGTGCCTCCAAGGCAAGAGACATCAGCTGAAGCATCAATCCTCCAAACTCCACAAAAGGAGGATATAAGCAGGAAAAGGGACAGAGAGACTCCCTTGACCACATCAATAATTCATGGCGAGAAAAGACAGAGATTGAATCCTTTCTCTCAGGAGGAAATGCCAATAGGGCAGTCTCTGGGCATGGGCCCACCTAGTAGAGAAGCATCTGCTAGCTCCTTCTAGCAGGGACAGGACAGAACAATAGGAGGAGAAGTCAGCTCCTCAAGCCACCAAAAAGAAGCTGAAGGAGGAATCAAACAACAGTTTATTGATATTAAAAGGCGAAATGAGCCACTTAGAATATAGCTCTACAATCATCTGCTGAAAATGGCTCCTACCAACCAGCAAAGACTAATGTCTGCCTATGATGTTAGTGAAGGAAAAATGATCATGAGTCATTTCTTGCCAGCTGTAGCACAGCCCCAGTCCCCTGCAGATTATATAAGGACCAATCTTGAGGTCCTTGCCAAGGACATCCACCCAATGGACAAAATTGAATTACATAAGCAAACGGGTGAGATGGTATATGCCTCCTTGGCAGACAAAACATTGGACAATTATAGGCTAGAAAATAGCCTTAATAATACAGCTGCCCAACTTGAGTTGGAGAGAGCATCCTCTCAAGCAAAAGACAACAGAATTAGGTCCTTAGAAGATATAATCATAGAGATTGGACATCATCCCAAGGATATCAAGGGCATACAAGAAATATTGAAGTTGAGGGATGTAGACATGGCAGCTTTGAAGAAAAAGATCAAAATTCCAGCCACTATTCACCCTCAAACAGATGAAGTTGCCCAACAGAGGCATGATCAGGATGCCTCAGCTTTGCTGGTGTCTCTATATAAGCAGCTAATCCAGACTCAAGAAAAGCTGGGAGAATCAGAGGCTGCACAGGCATCATTACAGGAAGCTTTGAAGCAAAAAGAAGAAGGTCATACCTCCCAGCCTCCTCCTGAAATAATAAACCTTGAGGAAGCTGCTCCAACTACTGTTCCTCCTTCCCAACAAACAGAACAGGCAACACCATCCACCTCAGCACCACCACCAACAACAGAGCAGGCCCAAAGCCTGGACATGCAAAAGCTGAGAAATGAGATTCAGGCCTTGGAAGCACAAATGACAGAACTAAATGAGGCCAGGGAGAAATTAGCCAAGGTAAATGAAAGATATGATAAATCCAAGCAGACCGTGGTAGAAAAGGGCAGGGAAATAAAAGCCCTCAAAGACAGGATAAAGGAGCTAGAAAAGGAGCTCCAACTGGATAAAGTGGTGGCCGAGATCAAGACAGTACTATGGGCCAATATTGGCCAGTCTATTACTGACCAATGGCAGTATATTGACACAATCCATGAGCAGTTGGAGCTCATTGGAAAAGCACAAAAGGAAATTCAGAGATCAAGGGCAGCTCTAGGCAATATGCCTGAAGTTGCCACCAGGATGATCAATGTGCTCAATAATAGAACAAGTTCTCAGTTAGCAACTATGGGAATTCCTAACAGGACTCAGACTATTATGTTGATAAAAAGGGTCCTTACACTGAGAAACTTAGTGCAGACATTGAAGAGAAGGACCGAAGACATGTAGACCGAGGTGAACAGATTTGTGGACAAATTTGTGGTACTACAGAACAGAGGTCTCCCTGGCTTGCTGAACAGTGCAGGAAAACAGCTTACCCATGAGCAGTATGCCAAGAGGGTCAATACATTCACCACAAGTCAGATCACTGAAAGGCCCAGCAACTCAGAGGAAACAGGGCCAGCTACAGGGCAAAGTCTCTACAACAGAGCGGAGAATCTATTCTTTATAATGAATGAAATTACACACCTGTTTGAAGTGCCTCCTAACTTCTATAAATACACAGAGGCAGATGAGACTATGGATGCAATTCTTAGGCATCAACTGCCCACACAGGAATGGTGGACAAAGGCAATACAGATGATCGTATAGACCAGGAAGCCATTCACTAAAGTTTTTTCAACAAAATACAAGGTGGCATGCACAGGAAAAGTTAATAAAACCAGCATGCATAAAAGGTGAAAGCTGAGCCAACTCAGCAGAACTTTCGGCCAGCAGGTCAAGATGGATAGCTACAGGTGACAAGGCCGAAAAGTTACAGCAGAGCATCCACAAAAGCGCATTTTCCAGCATTTAAAGCAGATCATTCCAACCGACTCGGTGGCCTCCAAAGGCCAAAATATCTTCTGACTGATATAAATGAGCATTTATGTTGTATTAAAAGCAGCAATAACTTCTTATCTGCTATTTTGTACAAAGTTGATGAAACATTTATTTCTCAGATGACTCAGCGCCTTAGATATTTGTATTACCGTTTGTATATATTTGCCCCTCGCATAAGCTTGCAGGGGTTGTTGTTGATTTCTCTTGAAGAAGTTCCTATGCTGTAATCCTTGCAGAGTTTAATAATAGAAGTGATGGAATTTCTGAAGTACTGAGTTGTCTGAATGCGTTCATGGTGTTTGTTGAAATCGGCAGGATCCCTGTGCATCTCATATACAATAAGTTTTCTGTAACTCTCTTCGTTTTGTGTTTTAATCTTTTACAACCCATAAATGTTTCTAAGTTCTAAGTATTTAGCAGCGAAGAAAAAGAATAGCTTTCAGGATTTATTCATGGAATACCCTGAGCTCAATCTACGTTGTTAATGAATTTTTTCCTCAGTTATAATCTTGATGAGTGTAATTCTTAATTGCTGCACTTTCAGAATATATCTTTCACAGTGACCCTTGTTTCAAGAATTCAAGTCTGCTCCTGAAGCAACATATTTCACTTTCACAGCATTAGCTTAATGGAGAATTCTTAATTGCTTTCCATTGGCTAAACATGCATCATCATACATCATCACTTAAGCTTTAAATTTTGTTTGTTGAGATACCCAATAGGCCCTGCATTCTAAACATTCCCACTGAAGCATTTCAAACATTTCACAGCTCTAGACTCCATTGCCCAATGAAATACACCTGTCTAAATATTACATCTTAGGTATTGAAAGACATCCTTCAACCAAAACATAAACAAAACCTGAGCATAATAGCTAGCCTAAAATACTATCATAACAGAGACAAATCATAAAGAGAGAGCCCTCTCTGATTACAGTTTGGCTAGAAACTGTAATCCAAAGATTGGTTAGTGGTTACCCCGGCCGTATTCCCTTGGGAGTCATAGGGAACAACCTGGGTGTTAACATAAATGGCGACTCCACTGGGGACCTGAGCATATTGTTTTTCAATTGTTGTCTGCCAAGACTGTGGTTTTAAAAGCTTGATCAGTCCCTTAAACAATCCTAAAATATCTTAGTAAATACCAAAACAAATTCAGAAGCTGGCTCCTAAAAGGGAATCCAGGCACACTAGGTCAAACCCTGACCCAAATCCATCAGCAGTTTTTGAAAATCCAAATACAATTCCCAAAATAATCAGGAGACAACAAAGGCAGGAAAATCCTAGTGATTTGAGTCCTGAGACAGCTCACCCTGAACCAGTTCCAACTCCTATCAAGGTTCTATTTCGGTCTACTCCTGTTTCCCCCAGTTCACCATCTACATCTCAAAGCTCTCCTTTTACATCTTCACCCACTGCACATATCCCCTTAAATAACACTCTAGGTGCTGCCACACCTGTTACACCTGTGGTACACATCGTTCCTGTTATCCCAGTTGCTCCTATAAATCCCCCAAACCTTGTGAATATGGCTAACAGATATGCACCCTTGCAGTTACCAGCTAATGCTGCAGCTCTACCCCACGACTACCAAACTAAAATCTCATATTTTGACTCCACCGGCCATCGTATAGCTATTCAGCATGCCAAAAGGATGCAAGACCATTTTGAGACCTATGAAATAGATGATGACAGTGTGAGAATGAGGATGTTTGTTCAAATTCTGACTGGGGATGTTAGAACTTGGTTTAGATCCCTGAATGCAAACTCCATCACAACTCTTGATGAGCTTTATCAAGCCTTTACTAGCAGATGGGAGAAGAAGAAGGATCCTCTGCACATACTTGGTGAATATGACACTATCAAAAGAGGTCCCCAAGAGACTGTTTTGGAGTATTGTGCAAGATTTAACAATGTATATAACGCAATCCCGCAAAATTTAAGACCTCCCCCTGATTTGGCCTTGTACAAATTTCCTGATGGTTTTGACCCTGATATGGCCTATCAGTTGAAGGAGAGAGACCCTCAAACCCTTGCAGATGCCCAAAAGGTTGCTGTCATAGTGGAAGCCAACCTGATTGCCAAAAGAAACAGAGCAAGGTTGGAAAAGCGAACCACCTTCAAAGAAGAACCCTCAGCCTTTGATCAAAAACTGGATGCAATACTCACTGGTATGAAGAGATTGGGGGATAGAGTGGAATCGGTTGAGAGAAAATCATCATGGGAAGCACCACAAAACAACCCTCCTAGGAATCCAAATTTTAGGAGAACTCAAAACCCAAATGTTGGCAAGGCCAGTGCTGACCAAGACATAAGACTCCCTTTCCAAGAAAACTATGCTAAAACTTTCACATCAAGTGAACCCAATGAAGATTCTCAGATTAATTTAATGGGTCTAGATGGTGAAAGTCAAGTCTTTTTGACACAAGAAGACCATGAGGATGAGGTAATCAAGCTGTTCCCAATCAAATCAGGTGAGTCATTTGACTTCAAACAAGGCTATGACACAGCTGTTTATGAAGTCCATAAGCAATACAAGCTAAGGAGCAGAATTGTAAATGTAACTCAGCCTGAAAAGATAAAAGATAATCAGCAGCCCAAAAGAGCTATAGTTACAGAGCCAAATGACCCAACATATTCGCTTACAAAAGAAGTAACCATTGAAGAAGTCACTGAACCAGCTTCTTCAAAACAGCAGCCCATGGATGCATCATCCTTGCACCCTAACCCAAGTGTCACCCCTCAAGAGATGGGCAAGAAGGGAAAGCCTCAAAATCAGGATAAGAATTAAGAAGAAGAGTTAGTGAACAAGGAAAGAAATGTCATCCACACCCAAAGGACCCAATCCGAAAAACCCTTTGACCTAGAAACTGAAATTAGTAAATTAAAGATAGCAATTCCTCTCTCAGAATTAGCCAAACACAGCATCTACAAACAACAAATCAGGAAATCCCTCCAACTTACTAGCAACAAGGATGATGTTAATGTGTTGGATGATACCCCAGAGCTACTTTTTGGCCCAGAGGTGGATGGAAAGACAGCAGGTGTAGGCATTTTACCTTTCTATGTTAGCCTACATTTTCATGACAAGATATTACACAATGCAATGTTTGACTCGGGTGCCTCTCACAACCTGATGCCCAAATCAGTCATGGAAAGACTAAACCTGGATATTACCAGACCATACAAAGACCTGTTCTCCTTTGATTCCAGCCAA
The DNA here is from genome assembly GCA_031772625.1 of Pinus tabuliformis. Classification (NCBI taxonomy): domain Eukaryota; kingdom Viridiplantae; phylum Streptophyta; class Pinopsida; order Pinales; family Pinaceae; genus Pinus; species Pinus tabuliformis. The sequence goes on from CM062816.1 coordinate 1,592,212,467, forward strand.
GTCAAGTGCTTAGGCCTAATAAAAGATCTATGTGTCTCTCTTGTTCAATACCCAAACAAAACAATTCTAATGGATGTTGTAGTTGCTGACATCCCACCCAAGTATGGGATGCTATTATCAAGGTCATGGGGGGCTAAACTTCAAGGTTCCCTGTAGTTAGATATGTCATATGCCACCATCACTGTTTTTGGGCAACCAAAGAGATTATACAGAGAAACATTAATGAAATACATGGTCAGCAGTGAAGAAAAGCCTCAAAACTTTCCCATATATGCTGTCCATTCAGACATAGACTCATATATTCTCTTCAATGATAATGCAACTCTCTCAGATAATGAGGTTGAACCCAAGACACTCATACAAGAGGAAGACACTAATGAGCATACTGCTACCCAAGAAACAATGATTAATCAAACATTAAACACAGCTGCTGCTCAAGAAAGCGAACAGGTTCCATCAAGTGAGGAGACTGCCCCAGAAAACAAACCAGATGGCAAACAACAACTTCAACTTACAATTCCAGCACACAAGGAGGTCATTAAGTTCTCCCTGGAACAAGAGATCCTATGGTTCCTTGAATTTGATGGGTCAGTCAACAAATTAGGGGCAGGAGCTGGAGTTTGGATACATAATAAACAAGACAGTCATGCAGAAGGCCGAGCCTATAGACTGAATTTCAAATGTACTAATAATATGGCAGAATATGAAGCCCTTTTACTAGGCCTCAAGCTAGTAAAGTTCTTACAAGCCACAAAGGTCTCAATTATGGGGGATTCAGATTTAGTCATCCAACAAGTGAAGGGAAATTTTGTCACCAATGACAAGAGACTGAGGTCTTATAGGTCTGCTGTGGCTGAAATACTAAGCCTCTTCTCTGAATTCCAAATCACCAAAATTTCTAGGACCCATAATCTTCATGCTCATAGTTTAGCCACATTTGCAAGTACCTGCAAGCTGCCTTTTGAGCCCCATCATTGCTTTACAGCTGAGGTAAAACACAGACCTTCTGTCCCAAACAATGTCAAAGACTGGCAGGTATTTGAAGATGATGCACAAATAAACAACTTCTTGACCTTGCAACAAGAATTTGCTGGACTAAATATTGACACTGAAAGAGCAAGTCAATCACAAATACTTGAAAGAGCAAGTCAATCACAAATACAGTTTGAACAGACTAACCACCCAATATCACCCAAAACAGCAAAACAAATGCTAAATCCAACTATTTTCAACAAGGAGAACATACAACAAATTCAACAAACCAATCATGAGGAAATAGCTGTGGTAGAGGCTGAAATCATAGAGCTAAAAGACAATTTTCTCCCAACAGGACTAACTCCATTGGAAGACATCTTTGACTCAAATGACATCCCTAGAAAACCAAAAATGCAGCCCCTAAACCCTAAACCCAAGATAATAAAGCTATCAGCATCTCTGCCTCCTGATCAAAAGCCCAAATACATTGACCTTTTCAAAGAGTTTCAGGATGTCTTTGCATGGGGTTATGAGGATTTAAAATCATATGACACCTCTGTTATCCAGCATACTATCCCTCTCAAGCCTAACCAGAAGCCATTTAAACAAACATTGAGAAGGATTAATCCCATGCTCCTCCCTTCAATCGAAATGGAATTGCAAAAAATGTTTAAAGCAGGCATCATAGCACCAATCAGGTTTTCTGACTGGATTTCAAATTTGGTCCCTACAAGAAAGAAAACTGGTGAAATAAGGCTTTGTGTAGATCTTAGGAACTTGAATCAAGTATCCCTCAAGGACAATTATCCCTTACCCAAGATGGATCACATTCTCCAAAGAGTGGTAGGGGCCTCAAGGATTTCATTACTTGATGGATTTTCAGGCTTTAATCAAATCTTAGTACACCCTGATGATCAAGACAAAACTGCATTCACAACCCCATGGGGAACTTTCAAATATGTAAAAATGCCTTTTGGATTGAAAAATGCAGGGGAAACTTTTCAAAGAGCAATGGATATTGCTTTTGCCAAGGAGATTCATGACTTTCTTGTCATTTACTTAGATGACCTTACACCTTTCTCAAAATCAGATCAAGAAGATTTGAAACATTTAAGACAGATCTTCCTAACATGTAGGAAATATGGAATTTCCCTGAATCCGAAGAAATCCTTATTTGGTTTGGAGGAAGGTAAGCTATTGGGACATATCATTTCAAAGGATGGCATAAGAATTGACCCGGATAGGATACAAGCTATCTTACAAATGCCCCACCCAAGAAATATCAAAGAATTGCAAGGATTCTTGGGAAAAATCAATTTCTTGAGAAGGTTTATCCCAAACCTAGCCGAACTGGTCAGATTACCGAATAATATGCTAAAGAAGGATTCAAAAGTGAAATGGACAGTTGAAGCAAATCAAGCCTTTGAAGGTATAAAATTGGCCCTTACTCAAACTCCAGTCCTAACAAATCCTCAATTTGAAAAAGAATTCATCATTTTTTCCTTTGCCTCCCAACATACCATTGCTGCTGTTTTATTACAGAAAGATGACCAAGGAAATGAAAAGCCCATTGCTTTCTTTAGCAAAGCTCTTAGAGATGCACCTCTAAAATACCAAATCATGGAGAAAGAAGCTTATGCCTTGGTCAAGGCCATCAAAGACTTTAGGATTTACATCCTCTATTCACATGTAATAGCTTATGTGCCAAGTCCCATTGTCAAAGACATTCTCACCCAAGAAAATTTAGAGGGCAGAAGAGGAAAGTGGATTGCCAACATTTTGGAATTTGATATTGAGATAAAGCCTACAAAAATAATAAAAGGGCAAGGTTTGGCCAAACTAATGACAGAAGCAAACTTCCAAGCCTTAGACATCAACCAGCTGGACAGTGAACCAGAGCTGGCGACTCCAAAGATCAATGCAGCCTTTGAACAATCCCCTTGGTACTCTGATATATGTTATGTATTACAAAACCTGTGTGCTCCCCCAGGATTGTCCAAAACTAAATGTAGGTTCCTAAAAATGAAAGCTTCTAAATTCTGTGTTATGGATGGAAATTTACTTTGGAAAAACCATGAAGGGATATTGTTAAACTGCTTAATTGAGAATGAAACTAACAATATCATAAAAGAATTTCATGCAGGTGACTGTGGTGGACACTTGTACTGGAAGTCCACTGTAGATAAAATACTGAGGGCTGGTTACTACTGGCCCACCATGTTCTCTGATGTCAATAAATTCACCACCTCATGTCATAAATGTCAAGTGTTTGAGGGAAAGAGACAGTTACGGCCACTTCCCTTAAGGTCTATTGCAACAGAGAGACCTTTTCAACAATGGGGCTTGGATTTCATTGGGGAAATTCATCCCTCATCTTCAGGCCAACATAGATGGATCTTAACAGCCACAAACTACTTCACTAAGTGGATTGAAGCTGCTCCATGCAGACAAGCAAATGATTCAACAATCATTCAGTTTTTGGAGAATAACATATTGGCTAGATTTGGTTGTCCTGACAAAATAATAACAGACAATGCTGCTGCTTTCAGATCCAAGAAGATGGTAAATTTCTGCCACAAGTTTCACATTACCTTGGGCCATTCTATTGCATACTATCCCCAAGGAAATGGCCTTGCAGAATCATCAAATAAAAGCCTGGTAAACATTATAAAGAAGGTGTTAGAAGAAAATAAAAAGAATTGGCATAAGAAGCTTGTCAATGCCTTATGGGCAGATAGGCTAACAACCAAGAGATCAATTGGTGTCAGCCCATATGAGTTGGTTTATGGATTAGAAGCCAAATTCCCTTCATCACTAGGAGTTCCTGTTATGAAGCTTCTTCAAGAAAGTCAAGCTGAACCAAATGATATGCAAAGAAGGATCAATCAAATAATATGTTTGTAGCAAACTAGAGATCAAGTCTACATCAGAGTTCAAGTTTTACAAGAAAAATTAAAGAAGGCCTTTGACAGAAGGACCAAGGCAGAAGATTTCAACATTGGTGACAAAGTCCTCAAGTGGGATTCGAGAAGGGAAGATAAAGGAAAACATGGAAAATTTGATTCCCTTTGGAGAGGACCATTTGCTGTCCAAGCAGTACAAGGAAACAATACTTATTTCCTTAAAAGTCTTAATGAAACTGAGTTGGATGAAGGTCCTGTGAATGGCAGGATGCTGAAACACTATTTTGACTACTACCCATAAGTGCAGCCTGAGTTTCCATTGTACATATTTAAGTGTATATATTACTTTCTGTCAAAAGGTAAAAATGCAGTTTCTTAAGTTTTGTTAACTATCAGCAAAAGGTAAATAGAATCAGAGATCTACCAAGATGGGAACAACACAAATTTGGCATTTTAAAAGCAGCATACTTTAAATGTTGGTGAAAGCAGGCAAGGGCCAAGGCATTCTGACCTGTTGTTCTTGGTCTTTCTAATAAAAAACCATCCCCATGTGGAGCCACTGTTAGCTACCTATACCAATAGGTTTCATATTTCATGATTGGCAAATAAAGGCCCAAATATGCTCTGCTTTGATGATGCAAAGATTCCATATTTCCATGAGAAGACAAGGTGTATATAGCTTGATGTGGACTCAATTTTGATGGATGGTCCAACAGCCTAATCTGGATCATGCCATGTTTTAAATTTTTAGTTGTAGAATAGAGAAAGAAGTCTGTCCAAACTGTTTAATCTTGGCAGACAAGTAGCTTAGGTAGAGAAGTAAGGCTCCCAACTGCTTAATCTGGGACCTTGGAAGCAATAAGGGTAGCATTAGATAGAAAATCAAAAGGAAAAAAGCCATAGAAAAGAATAGGCAAATAAGGGTTTGCAAGTCTAAGTGCACCCTCCAAGAAGAAACAAAGAATGCTAGGCAAATAGATGGGTAGGCAGATGGGGTTGCAGAAGTGTCATTCCTTACAATTGAAGGTATGCTAACCTATTTTCACAAAGCAAAATCAATGGATTGAGAAGGTCTTCTTCTCTATCAGGTTGCAGCAAAGCAAAGAAGCATGTCTAACTTCCCAATTTTCCCCTTTTCCATTCATTACTAACATCCCCTCATCAGTTGAGATTCATGGAAGAATTGGTGGTTTTATGGTGGTTCTTAGTCCTTTAGAAGCCACATTTCTTGTCTAAAAATTCTTTTCATTTTGATCTACTCCATAAGCTAAGTGATTTTCAAATAAACTTAGTGTTATCACTCCCCATCCCCCCTTTTCATCTATATTAACCCTTAACATCTATTACATAATTCCCCTATGTTTACCCTTTCCCTACTATTATAACACCATGGTGTATAAACCCCAAACATGGTATAAATATCCCTCCCCTTGGCATTATAGCCATATGTTCTCTGTCAGGGATCAAATTGACATCTGGTCAGTTTGAGAAACCTAAGCCTTACCCCCCTTCCCCCTTCTGAATCCATTTGACCCATTAAACCTTCATTTGCTAAGAAAACCTTATGAAAAACCCTTTTTTTCCCATAACCCGCTTCATTTGCAAAAAGCGCACAAAACCCACTTTTTGACTTATCCAAAGTATCGGCGCCATATTATTTTTATTTGAAAATGCATTGAAAAACCATTACAATCCGCCGCATGCCAAAGGTTTCCGCCGAGCACAAATCCCGAAAGAAATATTAATTTAATCCCGCCCCCCTTCCGTATTGTCCGATCACCTCACTGATCCGTCAACTGTCGGATCGGACCCCTTTGATCCGACGGCCCTCATCCATATCGGACCGGCCCCGACGTCCGACAGATACCTTCCGATATCTGTCAGAGGGTGACGTCAGGCATCTGCCATGCGTCACCCCCACAGCGTATCGGAGGTACGCCTGACAATTCTGCTTCCGTATCAAAAGCGGTGCGATGAGAAACTGCTAACCACTTCCGGTTTCGTTGGATCCGCCTGGCCAACGTCATCACCACGTCAGACCCACGTCAGTGCCACCCCGTCGTCGCGTCAGCACCCTTGTCCACCCCTGTGCTAATATGCCTGCCAGCTCATTATCCCCGTGGACCGATCACAGCTTGCCACATCACCAGATGACATCATGCTAATGTCATCCGGCCTTGACCCCACCTCCAAAAAAGGCGCCAATGTCCCAAAAAATCCATATTTTGGCCGAATTTTCGCGTTTTTATACCTTTTTGCCAAAACGCTGTTGCTTTCTCTGCAAGGTTTTTACGTTCAAAAGTGCACCACCTTGCTGAACTCGACCTGGAGACCTTCGGCACATCATTTCTACATATATTCGTGATCGTTGCTCGCTATATACCAGGTATTTATCCTCGTAAATCCATCATACACTTGATTTGTCTGTAAATTCCCTCAGAAAAGCTTAAGAGACAAAGAAACTTGCAATTCGCCGGAAAAATCCTTGCGCCTAGTCCCCATTTGCAACTGTAAGGTTGAAAACCATCAGCTGAGCCTTGTTTACCTAAATTTCACCAAAAAACTGCACTCTGTTCGCGCAATCGCGAACCAGTTACTCAAATTATACCTACTTGTTATAAGAGAGAGACTAAGACCAGACATTAGTCTTATCTGCACTTTAAAGCAGTATTTCAATTGCTGCAGCTGATCATTTATCCTTCATCCCTGAATAATTCACATCTCTCTGATAAAGAAAACTCCTTTGTGTTGCTCTGCATAGCAACACCCATCTATAATCCTAGGAGAAACCATGGATCCACCAGTGGCCCCGGTGGCATTAAACATTGCTACATTGAATGCCCCTCAGAGACAATTGGAGTGGCAACCTCTGGCAGACATGGACTATCAAATCTCAGAGGAAATGTTGATGAGGACCAAGTTCCACATCCACCTGCTCAACGAATTGAAGGCCAAACATGAGACTGGAACAGATGTGCTAGGCATATGGGAGTCTTTCCTCCCTATTTTCAAGCTCCCTCAGGTTAAACAATTCCCTGATTTGATCCACCTGTGTGTTGAAAACTATAACCCCACTCAGAGGGTAGTTCTTGACCCTTCAGGCTCAGCAGTGTTTTATATCACCGCAGAAGCTATCAAAGAGATGCTCTGCTTCAGGACTGAGAAGAAATTGGTCCCTCTATCACTCATAGACTTGATAAATCAAGGAGCTAGATTGACAGATGCTCAGGTCACCAAATTAAATCAGCTGTACATTGACTCTGACTCTGTGATGTATCCTCCTATCAATCAGGTATACCTCAACCAATTCGGCAGAGATATTGCAGACATGATTAGTCCCACTTTGGGCTACAATTCAATTGAGTTTGTTGATGAAACTGTGCTGGTAATGATGCTTATGTTTGCCCCTGGCAAGTCTCCTATTTGCTATGACTATGCTACCTATATATCAGACAAAATACATGAGCAATTAATGAACCTGGCAAGAGAAAGGGTGTTCAGATACACCTCTTACATTTACCACTCAATCTTGTATCATCAACATCAGAAGTTCTCTTTTCCAATCAAAAGAGTGGATGCCCAAGGCAATCCAAGATCAGTGGTCTATTGGTCCTCTGTTTTCCACTGTAGATTTGAGTCTCCTTATACTTATTGTGAGTTCATAGATCTCTTCATCCACCCAGCTATGTCTATGTTGATGAGCTCACCTCCTCCAAGGCTCACTGATGACATGCAAAGGATCCTGCAGTTATCCAAATCATACAGCATTGGGGACTGGTACTTTTACCAGAACCACACCGTCATCAGGATATATGGGTGTGAATTGCCTCCCTATAGACTACCCAGATATGTGCCTATGAGGCTGTTTGCCCTAGATTACTTCAGGCAGTTTGGCAATGTTGATGTGCTTCGCTTTTCAGGCAGAGGCAAGAAAGCACAGTTGAAGGTCAGGAACCAACTTGGCCACTTTGTCTATAACCGGAGCGAGGAAGGTTGGAAAGAAGCAGACAGGATGCTTGAGTCCCTTGGCCTCCAAACCAGTTTCCTTTGGAAACCTTATGACCCCAATCACTTCATAGCTTTGAGAAGGCTCAAATATAAGCTGTCTGGCTATGATCATGTAAAGATTCCTCACATTCAAAAATATGCAAACCAAGTAAAATGGAGGAGAGGTACCTTAGAAGAGCTTGTTACACAAGAAGAGCTGAATCAAAGAGCAGTGAGGAATCTAAAGAAGATGGCTGACCTTGAACTTTGTTCACATGTGTTTTCCCTTCCAAGCACACAAGTGGGAGCAGTTGCATCTTCTTCGACTGCAAACCAGCAAGCAGCCAAAGCCACTGAAAATATATCTAGCAACGGCTAGGAAAATGAAATGGAGACCGAACAGCCACCTCATGAGAAGGTGCAGCAACAGCAGCAGCAGGTAGAACAACAACAACAACAGGAATTATAGCAAGAAGAAGGGCAGCATGACAAAGAGCAGCCCCCACAGCAAGAAGGGGCAGTTGAGGCCCCAATTTTCACTGAACAGCAGGCACAAAACACGGTGCCTCCAAGGCAAGAGACATCAGCTGAAGCATCAATCCTCCAAACTCCACAAAAGGAGGATATAAGCAGGAAAAGGGACAGAGAGACTCCCTTGACCACATCAATAAGTCATGGCGAGAAAAGACATAGATTGAATCCTTTCTCTGAGGAGGAAATGCCAATAGGGCAGTCTCTGGGCATGGGCCCACCTAGTAGAGAAGCATCTGCTAGCTCCTTCCAGCAGGGACAGGACAGAACAATAGGAGGAGAAGTCAGCTCCTCGAGCCACCAAAAAGAAGCTGAAGGAGGAATCAAACAACAGTTTATTGATATTAAAAGGAGAAATGAGCCACTTAGAATACATCTCTACAATCATCTGCTGAAAATGGCTCCTACCAACTAGCAAAGACTGATGTCTGCCTATGATGTTAGTGAAGGAAAAATGATCATGAGTCATTTCTTGCCAGCTGTAGCACAGCCCCAGTCCCCTGCAGATTATATAAGGACCAATCTTGAGGTCCTTGCCACGGACATCCACCCAATGGACAAAATTGAATTACATAAGCAAACGGGTGAGATGGTATATGCCTCCTTGGCAGACAAAACATTGGACAATTATAGGCTAGAAAATAGCCTTAATAATACAGCTGCCCAACTTGAGTTGGAGAGAGCATCCTCTCAAGAAAAAGACAACAGAATTAGGTCCTTAGAAGATATAATCATAGAGATTGGGCATGATCCCAAGGATATCAAGGGCATACAAGAAATATTGTAGTTGAGGGATGCAGACAAGGCAGCTTTGAAGAAAAAGATCAAAATTCCAGCCACTATTCACCCTCAAACAGATGAAGTTGCCCAACAGAGGCATGATCAGGATGCCTCAGCTTTGCTGGTGTCTCTATATAAGCAGCTAATCCAGACTCAAGAAAAGCTGGGAGAATCAGAGGCTGCACAGGCAGCATTACAGGCAGCTTTGAAGCAAAAAGAAGAAGGTCAGACCTCCCAGCCTCCTCCTGAAATAATAAACCTTGAGGAAGCTGCTCCAACTATTGTTCCTCCTCCCCAACAAACAGAACAGGCAACACCATCCACCTCAGCACCACCACCAACAACAGAGCAGGCCCAAAGCCTGGACATGCAAAAGCTGAGAAATGAGATTCAGGCCTTGGAAGCACAAATGACAGAACTAAATGAGGCCAGGGAGAAATTAGCCAAGGTAAATGAAAGATATGATAAATCCAAGCAGACCGTGGCAGAAAAGGGCAGGGAAATAAAAGCCCTCAAAGACAGGATAAAGGAGCTAGAAAAGGAGCTCCAACTGGATAAAGTGGTGGCCGAGATCAAGACAGTACTATGGGCCAATATTGGCCAGTCTATTACTGACCAATGGCAGTATATTGACACAATCCATGAGCAGTTGGAGCTCATTGGAAAAGCACAGAAGGAAATTCAGAGATCAAGGGCAGCTCTAGGCAATATGCCTGAAGTTGCCACCAGGATGATCAATGTGCTCAATAATAGAACAAGTTCTCAGTTAGCAACTATGGGAATTCCTAACAGGACTGAGACTATTATGTTGACAAAAAGGGTCCTTACATTAAGAAACTTAGTGCAGAAATTGGAGAGAAGGACCCAAGACATGCAGACCGAGGTGAACAGATTTGTGGACAAATTTGTGGTACTACAGAACAGAGGTCTCCCTGGCTTGCTGAACAGTGCAGGAAAACTGCTTACCCATGAGCAGTATGCCAAGAGGGTCAATACATTCGCCACAAGTCAGATCACTGAAAGGCCCAGCACCTCAGAGGAAACAGGGCCAGCTACAGGGCAAAGTCTCTACAACAGAGTGGAGAATCTATTCTTTATAATGAATGAAATTACACACCTGTTTGAAGTGCCTCCTAACTTCTATAAATACACAGAGGCAGATGAGACTATGGATGCAATTCTTAGGCATCAACTGCCCACACAGGAATGGTGGACAAAGGCAATACAGATGATCCTATAGACCAGGAAGCCATTCACTAAAGTTTTTTCAGCAAAATACAAGGTGGCATGCACAGGAAAAGTTAATAAAACCAGCATGCATAAAAGGTGAAAGCTGAGCCAACTCAGCAGAACTTTCAGCCAGCAGGTCAAGATGGACAACTACAGGTGACAAGGCCGAAAATTTACAGCAGAGCATCCACAAAAGCGCATTTTCCAGCATTTAAAACAGATCATTCCAACCGACTCGGTGGCCTGCAAAGGCCAAAATATCTTCTGACTGATATAAATGAGCATTTATGTTGAATTAAAAGCAGCAATAACTTCTTATCTGCTATTTTGTACAAAGTTGATGAAACATTTATTTCTCAGATGACTCAACGCCTTAGATATTTGTATTACCGTTTGTATATATTTGCCCCTCGCATAAGCTTGCAGGGGTTGTTGTTGATTTCTCTTGAAGAAGTTCCTATGCTGTAATCCTTGCAGAGTTTAATAACAGAAGTGATGGAATTTCTGAAGTACTGAGTTGTCTGAATGCGTTCATGGTGTTTGTTGAAATCGGCAGGATCCCTATGCATCTCATATACAATAAGTTTTCTGTAACTCTCTTCGTTTTGTGTTTTAATCTTTTACAACCCATAAATGTTTCTAAGTTCTAAGTATTTAGCAGCGAAGAAAAAGAATAGCTTTCAGGATTTATTCATGGAATACCCTGAGCTCAATCTACATTGTTAATGAATGTTTTCCTCAGTTATAATCTCGATGAGTGTAATTCTTAATTGCTGCACTTTCAGAATATATCTTTCACAGTGACCCTTGTTTCAGGAATTCGAGTCTGCTCCTGAAGCAACATATTTCACTTTCACAACATTAGCTTAATGGAGAATTCTTAATTGCTTTCCATTGGCTAAACATGCATCATCATACATCATCACTTAAGCTTTAAATTTTGTTTGTTGAGATACCCAATAGGCCCTGCATTCTAAACATTCCCACTGAAGCATTTCAAACATTTCACAGCTCTAGACTCCATTGCCCAATGAAATACACCTGTCTAAATATTACATCTTAGGTATTGAAAGACATCCTTCAACCAAAACATAAACAAAACCTAAGCATAATAGCTAGCCTAAAATACTATCATAACAGAGACAAATCATAAAGAGAGAGCCCTCTCTGATTACAGTTTGGCTAGAAACTGTAATCCAAAGATTGGTTAGTGGTTACCCCGGCCGTATTCCCTTGGGAGTCATAGGGAACAACCTGGGTGTTAACAGATGGGTCTGGCTACTCTTTTAAAGTGAATGGAAATTGAGTATGCCTCTAACACAAACTACTTACAAGGGAATCCTTTTGCCATAAAATATGTGAAGACTCTACGATACAAATTCTTGCTGAAGAGGGAAACTCTTCGACAGCACCAGTCTAGTGAAGAATTTATTTTTTGAAAATCTAAAAGTAGAAATAGGAAGTGAGAGAAAGAAAAATGAAAAAAATGTTCAAACAACAGTCACCAGGGTTCTAAATTTTTAGGCAAACGGAGTTTCCATTTGCTAGTATGAAGTTTTCTAGCCAGTGTACCAAAATCCTTCACTTAAGCTACTGGTGACAAATAGCCCTAACAACAAATAAAAATGGTTGCTAATATGCTTCAAATCTGTGAAACATTAAGTAGAAAACCTGCAAAAATATGGAATGCAAATATAACGGAACATATAATGGAAAATGATATACCAAAATCCCAATGGAAATAGAAGAAATTTGATTTTATTAAAAATATAATGTTCACACCTTGTGAGGAGAATATGCATGCTTCTATCTGCAAATCCCCCTCCATGGGATGGGTTCTTGAATACGCTGTGCTTTATATTCAACTTTCTCTCCTAATGGTTGCAGTGGGAAAATGGTGCTAATGGTGGTTTGAACTTGAAAATGGGAGCTCAAATACCATAAGGTTATAATGAGGACGATGAGAATAGTCATGGTGATGAATGAGGATAAAACATCTCTATCTATAATAAAATATTAAGACAGATCTAGATTTAGGAAAATAATAAAAATGTTGGACTAAATCAAGATCTAGCCATTAAGAATAATTATCATATTTTAGAAAGAGAAATTTTATTTGAAATGATCAAATATCTTTATTTAGAAAGTGATTAAACTAATTAAGAAATAAAAAAATATTTATTATTTACGTTATGGGGATAAAGTCAAAGATGGATTAGAAATAAATATTAAATAAACATTTAATAATTATTTCATGAGAGAAATAAGGGATAATTATGGAATAATAAATAATGATTTGTATAATTATTCTCATGATATTTTTTGGATTTTAAAGAAAAATATTTGAGGAAAATGGTTCACAAATTATTTCCTAAGGCTAAATTTGGTTTTAATATGTAAAAACCCATCTGACACGGTGTATTTTGGTCAACCTAGAAGAAAATGGCTAGGTGATCATTTTTTGGGTGATAACACTCTATAAAAAATACAATACTTTGTTCACAAAAACAAGCTACAACATAATTACAACTACAACCAATAGAGTTGCAACAATAATAAAAACTATAGCTAACGAAGTTTCAACAACAATAATAGCTATAATCAATGGAGTTGCAGCAACATACAATGAATAGAGTTGCAGAGTCGGACAATGAAGAAAGTTGCAACAATGTATAATTATAGCTAAGCTGCAACAACTATGAGCTACAACAAAATAAAAATAAATTATTTTTATTCCACTACTATGTGTTCTTCCTTTTGTTACATTCATCCATACTTATACATAATTTTCAGTTCGTTATTTAGACTTGAAAAAATTAAATTGCCCCTTCATTGATAACTCTTCAATTCTTAATTAGGTAAAAGGACAAAGTTGAAATAAACTTTGTGGTGGTGTTGCTCCAAATTTCAACGAGTTGAGGAGGTGGTAGCTCTTCACATTTTCATGTTACCCATTTGGGTTTCAATGAGATGAGATCGAGGAAAATCTTCACGATTTTAGGCACTAATGAAATAATTATTGTTACTGGCATTCTACCCCTTAATTGTTTCAACCAAAAGTTTTGTTGTTACATCAAAAAAGTAGTTACACCATACACATACCTATATTTTTCCCATGAATTTGAAATAACTCATTTTTGAAGGGTTTTGTAAACATATATCCAAATTAGTCTTTTGATCAACAAAGTTCCATACAAATTGCATTAGTGTTTACTAATTCTTAAATGAAATGATTCCTTATATCAATATACTTACTTATTTTATGGAAAACCATGATTTCTTGATAATGCAATCGCAAATTTATTTTCACAAAAGGATCGAGTTAGTTCTTCTTTAACATGCAACCACTCAATTAACATTCTTCTCACCCATAACTTTTGACAAGCAATTATTGTTGCAACAACATACGTTGCCTTATAAAATGATAAAGTCACAATGGACCACTTATTTGATGCCCATGATACTACACTCGATCTAAAACTGAACATATACCTTGACATACTCTTCCTGTAATCAATATTTCCTACAAAATCACTTTATGTATATCTAGTCAATTTAAAATCTAGGTGTGATGTATACAAGATACCATAATTTGTTTTTCCAACAATATAGCTTAATATCCATTTTACAACTTTCCTAGGGGTACTCTTTGGAGACTCCATAAATCAGGAAATTAAACTTACAATAGACATCATTTCAACCCTTGTTACAACCAAATATATCATACTTCTAACCAACTTCTCGTACAAATACATATCAACACTTAACCCGCAATCATTTTTATTGAGTTTTGTAGCAGTCACATTATAACTTGATTACAATTCACCATCATAAATCTTTTCAATATTTATTTTGCATACTTAGATTAACAAATAAAAATACCAACTTCAGATTGAGCTATTTCAATACCAAGAAAGTATTTCATCATCCATAAATTAGTCATATTAAAATCTTTCTCATCGTTGTTTTAAAATAATCTATTGAAATTTCTCCACTGAAAATAAAATCATCAATATGCAAGAAAACTATCAAAATTTTACCTTCCTAATTTATCTTTGTATATACAGTTGACTCACTTAGACTTCTATTGAATCCTTTATTATTTAAATATTCATTAATTATATTGTATCATACTTGGGGTGCTTGTTTTAGTCCATATAATACTTTCTTTAACCTATAAACATTATCTTCTTGTCCATCAATTTCATATCCTTAAGCTAGTTTCACATAAAACTATTCTTCTAAAACTAAATTTAAAACTTCAGACTTCATGTCTATTTAATGCATTTCCCATCTATTTTTTTCTCCAATAGCTAACATCATCCTTACTCTATCAACTCTAGCTACAGATGCAAAAAATTCATTATAATCAGTGTCAGGTTGTTGATTGAACCCTTGAGCTACAAGTCTTGATTTTTATTTCTCAACTTCACCTTTAGCATTCAATTTGCTCTTGTAAATTCATTTAACACCTATACTATTTTTTCATTTAGGTAGATTTACAAGATCCCAAATATTATTTCTTTCTATGGCATCAATCTCTTCATCCATACCCTTTACCCAAAATTCTTCTTTAATAACTTACTCAAAATTTATGGGATCATATGCAATTAATGAAAATTTTCAAACTTGATCTATTTCATCATTATGCTCATATATTTCTCTTAATATTCTCGTCTTCTAACCTTTAAATTTATACTTTAATGTGCTAATGTAGGATATGATTTATTACTTACCCCTAATCTTGTTGTTTTTTGTACTTCATAACTTGATGGTTCACCATGTTCTTAAGTTCTAGGTGTTCTAAACTTCAACATTGGGGGAATTTTTAGGTTTGAAATAGGCCTCCTGACGAAAATAATAAAATAATATCTATGAATTATTAAAGAAAAAGAAAGTAAACTATTTTTTATATTGTATTTTTGGCTTATCTCCTTGTAGTTTTACTCAAATGCCAAGTGTAGACACCTGTTGTATGTGGATTTAAATTCCACATCTAACGAGTACCCACTAAACATACTTATGACAAGACCCATGACTAAACACAATTTTTTCATTTTTATATATATATATATATATATATATATATATATATATATATATATATATATATATATATATATATATATATATATATATATATATATATATATATATTATGGGTCTACTTAGAAATATGCAGGATGGATACTCATTGGATGTGGAATTCAATTCTACATCCAACAAGTATATACACTTGACATTTGAGTAAATATATAAAGAGATAAGCGATAAATACAATAAAAAGTGGTTTTCGTCTTTTCCCTCCAAAATATTTTCCCTTGCTGATGACATCATCATCTTGAACCATATTGATTCTTTTAAAGATAATTTTGTTAGTACATTTTTTCTTTTGAGGCCCATTTTTACCAAACAATTCCCTTTATGTGGGCTAACTTATGTTGATTTCCTTGTTGAACTACTTGTAGCAAGTGTATATGCATATGGAGTCAAATTTATAGCCTGTACATCCTTCTCATCTCCATCATCACCTCAATGAGAGAACACAATTCCCTCTGCAATAGATTTATATATGCTTCCATCCCAAGCCTCTTCTTCCTTGAATCAACATCCATAGTAATAATATACTTCTTCATAATGAGATTATAGATTCTATATTCCTTACACTCCTCACTATATCAAGTAAAGATATACTTCTCATTGTTTTCATCCAACTTCTGATCTCTTTAGGTACATGTGCATAGGCTACACACCTAAAAATCCTCCAATAAGATACGTTTCAACTTTTACCACTCCCTGTTTCTTTAGGAAGTTGTTCCTTCACACTCTTAGCCAGAATCTTGTTGAGGATATAAACTAGACAAATAACTTCTTCTCCTCACTATTTATGTGGTAGATACTTCTTTGTTAGCTTTCTTTGAGCCATATTGATAATGGTTTGATTCTTCCTTTTAGCCACCCATTTTTGTTATGGAGTATAACATGTAGTAAATTGTCTCTTGATTTTATGCCACTAACAAAGCTCCATGAAATCATCTGGAATATATTCACCACATTTATATGATCTTAAAACTTTAACATATTTTCTACTTTCTTTTTCAGCCATAGCTTTAAACCTTTTTAATATGGTGAAATCTTCATACTTTTCTCTTAGAAGATAAACCAAATTTTTTCAAATATAATCATTAATAAAAGTTGAAAAGTAAATATTTCTGACCAAAGCATGTGTTTTCATTGGTCCACACAATTTCTTTTGTACAATCTCCGATGGAGATTTCACCCTATCTAAAATTATAGATACAAATTTCTCTCTGTGATGCTTTTTAAGCATACAACTCTCACATGAGCTTATTATTTGTTGAGTTTTATGCAGCCCTTACAATATCAACTTATTTTATAAAAAGTCTACAACACTAAAATATAAATGACAATATCTTAAATTCCATAACCAAGATTCATCCAAGCACTTAGTTTTATAAGCATTCAAAGAGTGAGTGAATTTATTTTTCATTATAAGTGGAAACAACCAACTCTTTTTCATCTCCACCCTTTCTATCAACTACTTACTTGGGTACTTACCAATGATTTTACATACCTTGTCCTTGAAGAACACTGTGTATATTTTCTCTATTAGTTTCCCAATGCTTAACAAATTGCATTTTAAACTAGGTACATAGTATACATCATTGATCATTCTTCTTTCACCATTTCTAGTAATACAACAATCACTCCTTTACCTTTAACACATACCTTCTTATCATTGGCTCGCTTTACCTCATACTAAATACTAGTGTCATGACTCACAAACAAATATATGTTTCCATTCATGTGATTGAGGCACCTACTATCTAAAAACCAAACATGATTTGAACTTTCTTGAGTCAGATTATACGTCAAAAACACAGGTTTATGATTGTCAAGTTACAATCCTCTTTGATTCCCTCCCTGCAAGATTTTGTTGTTGCTCACCATTAAATTAAAAGGGTATTGTTGAGATTTCTCCTCAGATCTAAAATTATTTTTGTTGTCCCTTTGATAAGATGTTTTCCTCCCCTTCCTTTGTTACATAACCTTCCTCTGCCTCTTCCTTTAGTAAGTTTCAGTTTATTTTTGAATGAATTCTCCAATGGATTACCATCATATCTTATCATCATGGATTCATGTGCAACCAAACAATGAGTGAACTCATTAATTTGCATTTGTATATTATATTTAAGCTCTTCAATGTATACAATCATAGCTTCAAGCTTATTTGGAAAACTTTGGAAGAATTTCTCAACCACTCTCTTATTTCATATGTAATCACCATATTGTCTTAATTGATTAACATTGCTCATGACCTAATCATAAAACTAACCACAATCTCACTATCTTTCATTTCCAGATTTTCAAAATCTCTCCCCAAGTTTTGTAACTTAACATTCTTCATCTTGGATACACCTATAACAACCCTTTTTGGTTACCCCCTCATGTAAATATTTTCATGTGCAATGGTAATTAATTAAGAGAAATGTAAAAGTAAATGGATTGATGAGAGGACATGGATTCAAAGCTTGAGAGCAAACGTTTCTTGGGAATTTCTTGGGGAAATAACCAAGAGTAGTATTTTCCATTAAATGGCCACCCATATCCTTGTTGAATTAAAAATAAGCTGGTACAACAATTAAAATGGAGTATGGATGGTTGACCAAAAGGATGAACCAACTTGATCTCATGGGACATGTTGTTCCAATCCACATGCAAAATAATCTCAAAATGAAAAATTTGTTATAGTGTGGTATACACTTGATAGCAAGAGACGCAAAGACATGTTACTCCAAACAAGACTGCACACTCAATAGAGGAGCATATGAGCATAGTGAACACTCTCGGTTTCTCATGGGATTTGCAAGTGAATGACTAAGGAAAAAGACAAGAAAAAATCATTTAATACATTGGCTTGGAGCATAGATTAAAGATGAACTTGTGGTGTTAAGAAGTTGGAGTGACAGTGGAATATCGATCCCCGCTTAGCAAGTGGAGAGATTGTGCAGTTTGGGAGTTCTCTCGATGTTTCACAAGTGGATACCATGAGCGAAGAGTCTAGATTCCCGTGAAACGTATTAGGTAGAGACATGGTGTGTTATGGATTGCTCCCGGATTGTAGATGGAGGCACTGTGGGATCTAGATTGTTGTAGTGTGAATTAGGTGGAGACATTGCGAACTCTAGATTATTGTAGTTATTATTGGGTGAATCATTGTGTGCTCTAGATTGTCTTAAGTGTTGTTTGGGTGGAGATACTATGTACTTTCGACTCCTGGGTGCTAGGTGGAGGCGCTGCGTGCTATGGATTCTGATGTGAATTCTTAACTAGACTAGTGTGAATATTCTTTAAACGCTTCACTCCTCAGACTCTAAATATGGATTAGGCATGGTTAATTGCAAGAAATAATGGCAGTGCAATTGGCCTACAAGTGGGAGGAGAGTTGAAGTCCCTTATTTTCAAGTCACTCTGCTAAAAAGGTAAGTTTCTTACTTGTATCTTTATGTGTACCTATTTCACTTTGAATGATAAAAATTGTTGTTATATGACAACGAGTGTATCAACACAATTAATGGTGGAATATGTATTCTTGTGTATTTTCAATGAGATGGTTTGTATGATTATTATCATGGCATGAGGGGCTTACATACCCCTATAGTTTCCTATATATTTTATAATTTGTATATCTATCTACATGATTACGTATGACTATCTAGTGAACCCAATTAAACCATTATAGTGTGTGCAATTACCTAGTTTGGCTGTTATAACTGTCAAGGAGTCCCTCTTGTGTAAGAACTTCTGAAATTCTATTCTTAAAGGGATATGTATTGGATGCTAAGAATTAGCATGGATTTTTGTTGTACATGAATGATTATTTTCCCTCTTTACTCATGGACCAATAATCAATTAATGCATGATATATTAGGGAGCCTGATATAAATTATTTTAGATCCATTCCACACAAGGATTTGGTTTTACAATAGGAGAAACCATAGAGCATTGTTAGCCATCGATTGGCTTGTTATGATTCCTATTAACATGTGGATTATGTTTTATGTTTGAACTTGGATTGTTTCTACTTGATGTAAGAACGTATTCCAATGATCATGGACGTTTTGGGCAAAGTTGTTCTTCTAGGAGAGCCTTGGCCAGTTCCCCGAAAAACGTAAGGAAAAACCTTAAATCATTTTGAGTTGACTAAGCATAAATTGGCACTATAGCTTTGAGTATCTGGGCTAGATATAATTCAAGTGATCTAGGATATATGAGAATCTTGATATATAAGATAATTGTTATGATGAATCTCATGGGGAAACAAGATATAGATGAGGCTTGATACATATGCAAAAGGATTGATTCAAGGTTTATCTAGTGTGGGGCCCAATTTGAGTAAACCTCATGAGGCCCAAATAAGTGCCCAAAGCTCGATATTTGGGATTATGGAAATATGTTTGGGGATTTTGATGCATCTCGGAATCCAAATCATTTGCCTCATGATAAAAAGTCATATGCAGTATATACAATGTATCATTAGATGTTTGTAACAAGTCCTAACACAAATAGGAGTCCAAATCATTTCTATGTGAAAATTTCTTAGTAGCGCCATATTCCTTTACAAATTGGATATAGCGTAAAACAAAGAAATAAAATGTGAGGACCGGACTTGGTGGGGTCCATAGGATTTTCTATGTGGAAAGGGTTACGTGGATGTAGCCACGTCGACATTGGTGTGGAGGATAACATGGAACCACTTAGTAAGGTCCACACAAGTGCCACATGGGTGCCATGTGGCGGGATCTTGTTTGTGTGACAATGATTACATGATCAAACTTTAAATGGGCATAATTTTTGGCCTCTGTTTCAGATCATGATAAAATTCATATCGTAGAAAATCTCTTAATGAGTTACAAGCGATGGTATGTTCCAAAGTTAATTCCACTAACTTTGGAAATGAAATATTGTTATAACCCCATTTTCATAATGGGACCATGGAGGTCAACTTAGTTAAAAGTAACACCTCTCATTAACCTAGAAATGTCCAAGGGGGTGGGAGGGAGCTTTACAACTCCCTGATAACATGTTTCAAGAGTGTCCCAAGCCTTCTTTGAAGAATTTGAACTTGACTCTGGAAATATAATGCCATTTAAACCTTGCTGGATTAAACCAAGAGCTTTATTATCCTTCTTTTAGTTCTCCTTCAAAGGATTTCACTAAGCGTTTGTTAGATCCATTTTTTTACTTGATCAACAAACTCTGGATACTCATAGTGAAAAATCCTGAAAGGTCAGGATAATGTAGTAATGTTTTGATTCTGATAAACCAAGAATCGTACTTTCTCTCCATTAGAATAAGAACCTATGATTGAGCCATACTAGTGTTCAATGATACTTCAATTTAACATCTAGACAATTGAAGCATAATTTTTTTTTTTCTAACATTGATACATAACTATATCTTCCAACTCACTACATGTTTTGAACATGAAAAAAATGACATAATAACAAAAAAATTATAGCATATAAAGCATATGATTTCACAAATAAAATACTCTATTCACAACAAGAAGTTCTAGTGGATTTGTAGCAATATGTAGTTGTGAAACAACCAAAAGTGTAATAATGTACCATGAATAAAAATACAGCACTGGATAATGAACGGAGTTATAACAATGGACAGGTGTTGTGGCAACTATGAACTACAACTAAGCAAGTATAAACTACAACTAAGCAAATATATTTTGTTTAAACAAAAATACTTTATTTTTATTACACTACTTTGTTTTCTACCTTTTTTTGTTATATTCATCCATATTTATACATAGTTTTAAGTGGGTTAATTGGAGTTAAAAAAAAATACATAGCTTTCAGTAAGTTAACTAGAGTTGTTTTCGGTATTAAAAAAAAAAACTACCCCTTCATTGATAACCCTTCAAATCTCAATTATGTAAAATGACAAAAGTGAAATAAATTCAATGGCGTTGGTGCTCCTTGGGAGCTCAGTTATTTGAGGTAATGGTAGCTCTTCACAATTTCAATCGACCCTGAAGGTTTCGTGGAATTGAGGTTGTCTTAATTCTTTAAGAGTTAAGAGACTCGTGAAATAACTATTTAAGAAATTATGACAATAGATTTTAATAATAATGGTGTTGTTTAAGTGTTTTTAATAATAAAAATTTAATAGAATTATAAGTGAAAATTCCGCTTCTAAGACTCAACGTATTGCTCGCACTAAAAGTGAAGGCAGCGAGTCAAATATTTGATTCATTTAGACATAATAATAACAACCTCTTTATTTTATTTTTTAAAATGGTACAAGCATGTTTTGCCCTGATGTCTACAATAATTATAGACCATACACACGTCATTCGTTATTCTTTCTTCTTGCAGTAGTTTTACCGGGTTGTTTTTTTTTTTAATTATGGAAAATTTGGTAGGATTTCGATAAAATGTTAAATTTAAATTATAGTTATCAAATTTCAGAATTTTAAATGTACCAAAATTTTTTAATGATTCTAAATTTATTTAAGAAAAACATAATTCAAGAACTACTTCCGCATAAAAAAATTCCAGCTATATAGGCTATCCCACAACGTCAGTCGTGAAAGACGTAGTTTATTATAGTTATAAACATGAGAAGGAAGTACTTTATCAAGTACTTTTCATAGGGTGTCATCATAAACATTGAAAGGGAGTAGTTTATCTAGTACTTCAACTTTTCCTAGAGTAGGAGGCATAATAGTTATTGTAAATGTAACATCTAGGTTGATTTTTACCTCTTTCCTCGGAGGCCACCTTGGAAGTTGAGAAGTTAGAATCCATTTCTTTTGTGTCACCTACTTTCGGATCATATATTTCGGGCACTTATGGAGCCATTTTTGTTAGAGATACATATCATAAACTCTTGCATAATGGCTTGAAGTCAGAATTTACAGTTTCATAACGTTTTGAAGTCAAAATTTGCAATTTCATAATGTTTGATGGGTATTAAGTTTTTATTTAAATGCAATGATGGTTTACTTCATTTTGTCTTTTCCTTACAAGTCTGAACATATTAAGAGTATTGTTTAAATTTTTAAGAAGAAAAAAAAATTAAGAGTATTGTTCAAATTTTTAACAATAATCCATTTAACATTAAATTGTGTATTAAATTTTTAATTAAATGTAGTAATTATTTATTTTATTTTATCTTTTTTCCAAAAAACAGATTAAGAGCATTGTTCAAATTTTTAACAATAATCCATTTAACATGAAATTGGGAGGCTAGAATATTGTTGAATAATTTTTTTTATTTAAATATAAAACTTTGTTGAATAAATTTTTTTATTGAAATAAAACTATAGTGAAAAAAATAAATAACAAGTTTATTTTCTTAATACTTAATAATGTTATAAAATGGTAAGTTACTAAAACTATTTTGTTAATTTTATTTTAACTAATAATAATAATAATTAATTTATTAAATTGAACATATAAAAGATAAATCTTTTAATTAATTTAATTTTTCTAATATTTTATTATAATAAACTTATTCAATTTTCCTTATATTACAAAAGTAAACCATGTCTTTTAAAATTAACCAATCATAATAAACTTTATTTATTAATATCATGTTACCTAATATTTAATTATAATAAATATATTCAATTTGTAAATAATTTCTTTAAAATTAACCTATCATAATAAATTTTATGGTAACATGATATTTAAAATTTCAAATAATAGAAAGAAACAAAACCATTATATTGATATACAATAAATATTTTGTCAAAGTTAAGTCAAAGACTAGTGTCTAAATTTTATTATAGTAAACACTCAATTTCATTTTTCATCTTTTCTTTTCTTTTTTTCCAATTTAACTTTTAATTTTTCTTTCTGATCGCTTCATTTCATTGTCTATTTATTCTAAACTATCTTTTCAATTTAACTTTTAACCTTTCCCTTTGGGTCACTTCATTTCATTGTTTGTTTATTTTAAGCTATGGATAATGACATTTTACTAGTAATTATCATGTGTTTTTTTACTTTATTTTTTTATTTTGCCCCTGTGAAGTGATTGTAGGGTCATCAACATTAACATGTGACTTTTTATTTATGTTTTGATTGTCCCCGTGTTTGCAGGGTTATCAACATTAACACATTTAATTAATAATTTATAATTTTGAGGTTGGTTTGTGATGATTTTCACAACAAAAATCATTAATAAATTTTTAATGAATCTAAATCAAATATTATTTTAATTTTAAGATAGATTGAATTCAATTAGTCACTAGTCATGATAAATACTATTCTGTACAAATATATGTATTATTTACAAACATCTTTAATTAATTATATCGTGTAAGATATCATTTTTATTTTTTCTACATAGCCTTACATGTTTTTTTAATGTAATTTTCTCTCAAGTTTCATTATGTTCATCTAGAGATATAAACCCTTTGATGATTTGTTCTTAAGTTTTTAAGATTAGAGTTGTATCTATAAATTAATACAAGAAACTTTTATGAATTAAAATCTGTAAAGTAATTTAAGACAAAAGTTCCGATTATAAAAAGTTATCTAACAACAACATTAAGATTTCTCTTTCACTCAAACTAAACTACATTTACATTTAAATCACATAAAAATTCACATTTATCTTCAACTATACTCTTTTTTACTCAATTCTTTTACAACATATGATGGAATTGGAATTGCTAGTTACTTATTCAATTAATTACTTACTCACAAAAACATATTAAAAAAATCTATTATTATAATTTTTTATTATTTAAAATACATTCTTTACCTTATAAATACATTCACACATATTTTTTTTAAATATCCAAATTATAACCCAACTGTCTTATCAATTACACAGATCCAATACTTTATAAATACATTCAAGCCATCGACTTTTTTTAAAACATCAAAATTATAACACAACTGACTTATAAATTACACAAATCCATCTTAATTTAATAAATTTATGCTAAATTTTAAACAAAATAAAGCGGGAGATATAAAAAAGGCTTCAAAACATTCACGTGATAAATAATCTTTTACAAAGAGTGATGTATGTCTGATAATTGTTGTTGGGAAAGAATTGGGTATTCAAAACAGAAGGTAAGAACCTACGTAACGAGAAAGAAAGTGCTTGCTCCTCCGCCTGCTTTTCAGCACAATTACAGAAAAGTGAAGTAGGTGTTTTATGTTTATCTGTTGAGAGAGAACTGGGTATTAACAACGGAAGGGAAGAACCTGCGTAAGGAGCAAGTAAAATGCCTTCTCCCCTACACGCTTTCCAGCAGAATTGCTAGGAACTTAAGGTAGAAATAAACATTTGAATTTTTGCATGAATGTATAAGAAGAAAATACTAGAAAACAATATAATTCCACATCCCAAACCTAAAAAATCTAAGGGACCGGTGACCCTTGGATGATCAAATTTTATCGATGACATCTTAAGAAAAGCTGAATCTCAGCCATTAGTAGGTCCCTGACCCATTTCTTCCAGAGAACCTACTGTCTCCCTTCGGGCCACAGGTTCACCATCTGTAGCCTACGCTGAGGTCCACAGTAAAACTGAAGGGACTGATTAGAGTTGTCAAGACATTGAAAATTCAGGAACAACACCCTCGCAAGAAGGGAATTCTTGCAACATTCGTGAAGGAGGAGCAGAAACAGGGGAAATAGAGGAACCGAGATCCCCTCAGGTAGTAATTGAACAAAAGACACCCAGTGTCCCAGATCAAGGGAGTCTTGTTAGGATCATTCCTACCTATTATAGACAACCAAGGGATAACTCTGTAGCTCCAAAAATCCCAGAAGGGTACTGTAATATCTTTGATCAAATGGCTGATAATCCACAAGCACCCGAGACCTCTACATTACTGTATCCTATCGTTGACATAGCTGTTAACGCACCCATGAAAGCTATCCCTTTACAAAATATTCCCACCTTTCATGGACTCACATCAGAAGATGTGGATGTGTTTCTGTTTGAATTTGATGTCCTATGTCGGGGTTATGATTACACCACCGACCCTTAGAAACTAAAGATGTTTCCCTCCACGTTAAAGGGAGCATCCCTGTGTTAGTTTATGGGACTAGGTGGGGGCACCACAAACGATTGGGACCAAATGAATACCGCTTTCCTTAAAAAATATCAAGATTATTGCAGATCTAAGGAACTAAAAGATGAGATATTCCAAATGGTAGCAAGACCTAGTGAATCATTGGAAGAGTAGGTGGAGTGTTTCCAATATAACCTCCAAAGGTCTCCCTACGCAAATCTGCCTTTGCCTTATAACGTGGTAAAAATGACACTGATTAACGGGATGAAAGACCAATGGATATAGACATTAAATATTATGGGTAAAGGTAATATCTATCAAGAACACTATGCTAACATTATTAATTTGTGCATCAGATTCTCAAGGGGCAGTACAAGATTAAAACTAGATGAATGTGATATGATCACCAGGGACATCAAAATCTCTGGTGGAGGCATTACTCGTACTGAAATTGGCAACCTGTTGGAAGATTTTAAAATAGATATCTTGGGAACTTTGACAACACAATTGCACATCATGCAAGCCAAGCAGAAGCAGGTCGAAGCAGAACAGAACCTGGCAATCTTTTGCCCTCGATGCAAGAAGAAACATAGTCATAAAGAATGTTCATTGGATACGGTATAGACCTGTGCCATATGCACCAAAGAACATGCCACAGAAGATTGCCCATCACTTCCAGGGTTAAAAGCAGTCTTCAAAGAGGAAGAGGAAGAAAAGGAACCAGTCTACCTGTTAAATCAGTGTCGCCAATGGCAAGCATGAAAACCAGGTATGCCTCCCGACCCATCTTCATTCTTTCAACCCTCACAATATAATTCTCAGCAATACACAGGGGCTACATGGTAGAACCAATAACCTTTTCTTAATTGGTCACCACAAGAATTTTCTATGCCACCTTGGTCCAATCAATCAAGTCCAAAAAATAGTTGGCCAAATTCCTCTTACTTTCCACCATTTTAGCAGAACAACCCATATCCATCTCAATGACCACCCTCCACTTCACAAAACCAAAACTGGCAGTCAAATTGGCAAATACCTACAAACCAGCTAGCAGGAACAATCCCCCTGCCTCAACCTATGCTACCAACACCTTACACGTTACAACAAAATCCTCAATCCAACATATGACCACAACTCCCAGCCTAGCCCAACCCGAATCCCAACAATAAACTAGTCCAGTCAGTACAAATTATTGAAGGGTTGGATCCGAAAACCAATTTGAGAGAGTGTAATGAACTCAAATTGAGGTCTAGATGGATAATTGAGTTAAAGGAAGATAAAAATATGCAAATAGAAGAACCACTACCTGTAGAAGAAACACCTCAAACAGAGAATACAGTTAAATAGAAAAGCCATGATCAAACCATTACCTCTTCTCCACCATTCCCAGAAAGATTGATTATACCTCGCCCAATCAAATATCCCGATTTTGATCTCCTGGGAGAATTAAAAAATATTTGTGTAAAAATAACCCTCCTCCAGGCTATTCAGGACATTCCAATCTATGCAAAAGCCATTAAGGAATTGTGTACCAAGAAGCCTACCAGGAAAATAAAAGCAACACCAACTATCCATGTAGTCGGAACTTTATTTGATTTATTATCAGGCGGAGAAACACCGGTGAAATATGAGGACCCAGGAAACCCTATAGTCACAGTACAAATAAATGGATGTTCCATCCCCAATGCATTAGTCAATCTAGGGGCAGCCATTAATATTATTACAATAACAAGATGTTAGAGACTTGGCATCACAGCCTTAGATCTAACTATGACCTTGCTGGAACTTCTTGACCTATCAGTTGTCAAACCAGAAGGGACATTACAGGATGTAATGGTGTCTGTAGATTCTTGGGAATACCCAGCAGATTTCTTGATTATTAATCCTAGAAATCGGCTAGATGGACATCCTCTAATACTACGAAGACCTTGGATAGTGACCACAGATGCTTACATAGGCTATTGAATAGGCAGTATGACTATAGCAAGAGGAAGCAATGTGAAGAACCTAGCTTTATCCTCCAGCATAGCCAAGCCTAACTATAATAAAAATTAGGAAACAACTTTGTAACATATTTAACTGAAAATATTCGATCACCACTAACTATAGTAGATGCTCTTGAATTTAAGAATCAAATAGAAGATGACATTATTAACACTTACATTAACCACCCAGCTGTCGTATCTAATCTAAAATGTCACATGATTGAAGCAACCCTGGATAAAAAAATTGAATAAGATCCTTTAAAAGATATCAATGACCAAACAATACCAACATCAACTGTTTATAACAATAAACCCATTGAAATTGAACCAAGGAAAGTCCTAAACATTAACAAGAACCTGACTGATGACCAGCAACAAAGGCTTATTCAACTCCTTAGAAAATATAAAGAGGCTTTTGCTTGGGATTACCCAGATATGAAAGGGATTGACCCCCAATTATGTATGCACCACATCTATACTAAGAAAGACGTGAGACACATTTGACAACCTCAACGAATATTAAACCCTCACCTAAAGGATGTTGTTAAAGTCAAACTACAGAAACTGTTAGATGTAAATTTCATCTATCCTATATCTGATAGCAAATGGGTTTCTCCATTAGTTGTGGTTCCTAAAAAGAATGGGAAGTGGCGTATATGTGTCGACTATAGAGAGCTTAATAAAGCAACACAAAAGGATCATTTTCCCCTCCCGTTCATTAACCAGGTGCTAGACACATTGGCAGGTAAAAAATTCTTCTCTTTCTTAGATGGCTTCAGTGGCTACAACCAAATCCACTAAAGACCAAGATAAGACTACCGTCACCTACCCCTAGGGAACGTTTGCTTACAAGGTATTCCTTTCGGACTATGCAACACACCTGCCACATTCTAGAGAGCCATACTCAACATTTTTGCAGATTTGATAAACGAGGGACTCGAGGTGTACATGGACGATTTTACACCCTATGGAGATGATTTCAAGCTGGCATTACAGACGCTGGAGAAAGTCCTGCGAAGATGCATTGCTGCCAAGCTCTGCTTAAGCCATGAGAAATTCCACATGATGATGACCGAGGGCCTCATCCTCCGTCATTAAATCTCCACAGCTGGAATTTAGGTAGATCCAGTGAAAATTCAGATAATCCTCTTAATACCTACCCCCTGCACTCAAACTGAGGTACACAGTTTTTTGGGATTTTCTGGATATTATCGAAGATTTATAAAGAACTTCTCCCAAATTTCTGCACCATTATATGCTTTGACAAGAAATATCTATTTATATGGACTGAAAAATATGACATTGCCTTTGAAGAGTTAAAACGGCTAGTATCAACAGCCCTAGTATTACGGGGCTCGAACTAGGATTTACTATTTCAAATTTCATCTGATGCATCAGATACCATCATTGGATCAGTTCTCGGCCAAGAAGATGATAAGAAACCTTATTCGATATACTACATCAGCAAAAATTTAACTCCTGCTGAGTTGATCACATCGTGACCAAGAAATAGTTTCTAGCTGCAATCTATGCTATTAACAAATTTAGACACTCTATAACATGATACCCTGTGGTTTTGTATATTGATCACTCTACTATCAAATATTTAGCTAATAAGCCTATTACAAATGGGAGAGTGACACGACGGTTAATCCTTTTGCAGGAATTCAACATAACAATCAAGGATTGACCAGGAAAGGAAAATATAGTGGCAGACTTCCTCTCATGTGTGCCAAAGACAGACAACGCAGTGGCAGTAGAAGACCAGTTTCCCGATGAGCACCTATTTGTTGTAACTATGAAAACACCATGGTACGCTGATGTCATAAATTACCTAGCAGTGGGAAAATTACCCAAGCACCTGACGCCCAGAGAAAGAAAATTAATAGTGCAACCCAGCACTCGGTTCTCCTGGATTGAAGGGTACCTCTTTCACACAAGAGAAGATATGCATATCCACAGGTGTGTTAGGGAAGAGGAAATCTACGACACCTTAAAAGATTACCATGATGGACCTTGCAATGGACACTTTCTAGACCACAGGACTGGACATAAAGTCTTATAGATGGGCTATTATTGGCCCACCATTTTTAAGGACGCCAAGAAACTTGTCCAGGCATGCGATAGCTACCAAAGAACGGGTCACCCTAGCCAGTCTGATTAGATGCCCCTGCATCCACAGTTAGTCATCGAACCTTTTGAATGCTGGGCATTAGATTTCATTGGCCCAATAAACCCATCATCTCATCAAAAGACATATATACTAGTTGCAACGGAATATGTGACTAAATGGGTGGAGGCAGAAGCATTACCAAGGGCCACAGAGGACACAATAATCCAATTTGTTTTCAAAATTTTCGTGCAGTATGGCTTGCGTAGAGAAATAATTATGGATGGAGGGCCACAATTTGTAAGCCATAATCTTGCTGCTACATTAAAAAATCATCACATCTTACACAGAATCGCATCGCCATACCACTTGCAGGCAAACGGTTAGGTAGAAAGTACCAACAAAGTAATCAAGACCATACTAACAAAAACAGTCACCTCACATAGACATGATTGGGCTACCCGATTACCAGAAGCCATGTTGGTATATTGCACGACTTGGAGGAATACCATAGGATACTCCCCATATCAGCTAGTGTTTGGCAAAGAACCTATCTTCCCAATAGAATTTGAAATACAGACAATGAGGATAGCCCAAGAAGTAGGCCTAGATCTGAATGAAGCACAAGTTAACAAACTACATCAAATTAATGAATTGGATGAAATCTGGCTATCAGCTCCTCAGCACATTGCATTGATCCAACAACAAAGAGAAAAATGGCATGATGCCCTCATCAAGAAAAAGATATTCCATGAAGGTGATTGGGCACTTCTATATGATTCTAGGTTCTAGGATTTCCTAGGCAAACTCCAGACTAGATGGTTAGGTCCCTATGAGATACAAGAGGTTCACGATAATGGCACCCTTACATTAGCCACCATTGATGGGTCTGGCTACTCTTTTAAAGTGAATGGACATTGAGTATGCCTCTAACACAAACCGCTTACAAGGGAATCCTTTTGCCATAAAATATGTGAAGACTCTACGATACAAATTCTTGCTGAAGAGGGAAACTCTTCGACAGCACCAGTCTAGTGAAGAATTTATTTTTTGAAAATCTAAAAGTAGAAATAGGAAGTGAGAGAAAGAAAAATGAAAAAAATGTTCAAACAACAGTCACCAGGGTTCTAAATTTTTAGGCAAACGGAGTTTCCATTTTCTAGTATGAAGTTTTCTAGCCAGTGTACCAAAATCCTTCACTTAAGCTACTGGTGACAAATAGCCCCAACAAAAAATAAAAATGGTTGCTAATATGCTTCAAACCTGTGAAACATTAAGTAGAAAACCTGCAAAAATATGGAATGCAAATATAATGGAACATATAATGGAAAATGAGATACCAAAATCCCAATGGAAATAGAAGAAATTTGATTTTATTAAAAATATAATGTTCACACCTTGTAAGGAGAATATGCATGCTTCTATCTGCAAATCCCCCTCCATGGGATGGGTTCTTGAATACGCTGTGCTTTATATTCAACTTTCTCTCCTAATGGTTGCAATGGGAAAATGGTGCTAATGGTGGTTTGAACTTGAAAATGGGAGCTCAAATATCATAAGATGATAATGAGGACGATGAGAATAGTCATGGTGATGAATGAGGATAAAACATCTCTATCTATAATAAAATATTAAGACAGATCTAGATTTAGGAAAATAATAAAAATGTTGGACTAAATCAAGATCTAGCCATTAAGAATAATTATCATATTTTAGAAAGAGAAATTTTATTTGAAATGATCAAATATCTTTATTTAGAAAGTGATTAAACTAATTAAGAAATAAAAAAATATTTATTATTTATTTTATGGGGATAAAGTCAAAGATGGATTAGAAATAAATATTAAATAAACATTTAATAATTATTTCATGAGAGAAATAAGGGATAATTATGGAATAATAAATAATGATTTCTATAATTATTCTCATGATATTTTTTGGATTTTAAAGAAAAATATTTGAGGAAAATGGTTCACAAATTATTTCCTAAGGCTAAATTTGGTTTTAATATGTAAAAACCCATCTGACACGGTGTATTTTGGTCAACCTAGAAGAAAATGGCTAGGTGATCATTTTTTGGGTGATAACACTCTATAAAAAATACAATACTTTGTTCACAAAAACAAGCTACAACATAATTACAACTACAACCAATAGAGTTGCAACAATAATAAAAACTATAGCTAACGAAGTTTCAACAACAATAATAGCTATAATCAATGGAGTTGCAGCAACATACAATGAATAGAGTTGCAGAGTCGGACAATGAAGAAAGTTGCAACAATGTATAATTATAGCTAAGCTGCAACAACTATGAGCTACAACAAAATAAAAATAAATTATTTTTATTCCACTACTATGTGTTCTTCCTTTTGTTACACTCATCCATACTTATACATAATTTTCAGTTCGTTATTTAGACTTGAAAAAATTAAATTGCCCTTTCATTGATAAATCTTCAAATCTTCATTAGGTAAAAGGACAAAGTTGAAATAAACTTTGTGGTGGTGTTGCTCCAAATTTCAACGAGTTGAGGAGGTGGTAGCTCTTCACATTTTCATGTTACCCATTTGGGTTTCAATGAGATGAGATCGAGGAAAATCTTCACGATTTTAGGCACTAATGAAATAATTATTGTTACTGACATTCTACCCCTTAATTGTTTCAACCAAAAGTTTTGTTGTTACATCAAAAAAGTAGTTACACCATACACACACCTATATTTTTCCCATGAATTTGAAATAACTCATTTTTGAAGGGTTTTGTAAACATATATCCAAATTAGTCTTTTGATCAACAAAGTTCCATACAAATTGCATTAGTGTTTACTAATTCTTAAATGAAATGATTCCTTATATCAATATACTTACTTATTTTATGGAAAAGCATGATTTCTTGATAATGCAATGGCAAATTTATTTTCACAAAAGAATCGAGTTAGTTCTTCTTTAACATGCAACAACTCAATTAACATTCTTCTCACCCATAACATTTGACAAGCAATTATTGTTGCAACAACATACTTTGCCTTATAAAATGATAAAGTCACAATGGACCACTTATTTGATGCCCATGATACTACACTCGATCTAAAACTGAACATATACCTTGACATACTCTTCCTGTAATCAATATTTCCTACAAAATCACTTTATGTATATCTAGTCAATTTAAAATCTAGGTGTGATGTATACAAGATACCATAATTTGTTTTTCCAACAATATAGCTTAATATCCATTTTACAACTTTCCAAGGGGTACTCTTTGGAGACTCCATAAATCAGGAAATTAAACTTACAATAGACATTATTTCAACCCTTGTTACAACCAAATATATGATACTTCTAACCAACTTCTCGTACAAATACATACCAATACTTAACCTGCAATCATTTTTATTGAGTTTTGTAGCAGTCACATTATAACTTGATTACAATTCATCATAAATCTTTTCAATATTTATTTTGCATACTTAGATTAACAAATAAAAATACCAACTTCAGATTGAGCTATTTCAATACCAAGAAAGTATTTCATCATCCATAAATTAGTCATATTAAAATCTTTCTCATCGTTGTTTTAAAATAATCTATTGAAATTTCTCCACTGAAAATAAAATCATCAATATGCAAGAAAACTATCAAAATTTTACCTTCCTAATTTATCTTTGTATATACAGTTGACTCACTTAGACTTCTATTGAATCCTTTATTATTTAAATATTCATTAATTATATTGTATCATACTTGGGGTGCTTGTTTTAGTCCATATAATACTTTCTTTAACCTATAAACATTATCTTCTTGTCCATCAATTTCCTATCCTTAAGCTAGTTTCACATAAAACTATTCTTCTAAAACTAAATTTAAAACTTCAGACTTCATGTCTATTTAATGCATTTCCCATCTATTTTTTTCTCCAATAGCTAACATCATCCTTACTCTATCAACTCTAGCTACAGATGCAAAAAATTCATTATAATCAATGTCAGGTTTTTGATTGAACCCTTGAGCTACAAGTCTTGATTTTTATTTCTCAATTGCACCTTTAGCATTCAGTTTGCTCTTGTAAATTCATTTAACACCTATACTATTTTTTCATTTAGGTAGATTTACAAGATCCCAAATATTATTTCTTTCTATGGCATCAATCTCTTCATCCATACCCTTTACCCAAAATTCTTCTTTAATAACTTACTCAAAATTTATGGGATCATATGCAATTAATGAAAATTTTCAAACTTGATCTATTTAATCATTATTCTCATATATTTCTCTTAATATTCTCGTCTTCTAACCTTTAAATTTATACTTTAATGTGCTAATGTAGGATTTGATTTATTACTTACCCCTAATCTTGTTGTTTTTTGTACTTCATAACTTGATGGTTCACCATGTTCTTAAGTTCTAGGTGTTCTAAACTTCAACATTGGGGGAATTTTTAGGTTTGAAATAGGCCTCCTGACGAAAATAATAAAATAAGATCTATGAATTATTAAAGAAAAAGAAAGTAAACTATTTTTTATATTGTATTTTTGG
Source organism: Pinus tabuliformis (assembly GCA_031772625.1). Taxonomy (NCBI): domain Eukaryota; kingdom Viridiplantae; phylum Streptophyta; class Pinopsida; order Pinales; family Pinaceae; genus Pinus; species Pinus tabuliformis. Next base: position 1,592,246,585 of record CM062816.1, read on the forward strand.
CTTATCTCCTTGTAGTTTTACTCAAATGCCAAGTGTAGACACCCGCTGTATGTGGATTTAAATTCCACATCTAACGAGTACCCACTAAACATACTTATGACAAGACCCATGACTAAACACAATTTTTTCATGTTTTTTATTTATTTATATATATATATATATATATATATATATATATATATATATATATATATATATATATATATATATATATATATATATATATTATGGGTCTACTTAGAAATATGCAGGATAGATACTCATTGGATGTGGAATTTAATTCTGCATCCAACAAGTATATACACTTGACATTTGAGTAAATATATAAAGAGATAAGCGATAAATACAATAAAAAGTGGTTTTCTTCTTTTCCCTCCAAAATATTTTCCCTTGCTGATGACATCATCATCTTGAACCATATTGATTCTTTTAAAGATAATTTTGTTAGTACATTTTTTTTTTTGAGGCCCATTTTTACCAAACAATTCTCTTTATGTGGGCTAACTTGTGCTGATTTCCTTGTTGAAGTACTTGTAGCAAGTGTATATGCATATGGAGTCAACTTTATAGCTTGTACATCCTTCTCATCTCCATCATCACCTCAATGAGAGAATACAATTCCCTCTGCAATAGATTTATATATGCTTCCATCCCAAGCCTCTTCATCCTTGAATCAACATCCATAATAATAATATACTTCTTCATAATGAGATTATAGATTCTATATTCCTTACACTCCTCACTATATTAAGTAAAGATGCACTTCTCATTGTTTTCATCCAACTTCTGATCTCTTTAGGTACATGTGCATAGGCTACACACCTAAAAATCCTCCAATAAGATACGTTTCAACTTTTACCACTCCCTGTTTCTTTAGGAACTTGTTCCTTCACACTCTTAGCCAGAATCTTGTTGAGGATATAAACTAAACAAATAACTTCTTCTCCTCAATATTCATGTGGTAGATACTTCTTTGTTAGCTTTCTTTGAGCCATATTGATAATGGTTTGATTCTTCCTTTTAGCCACCCATTTTTGTTATGGAGTATAACATGTAGTAAATTGTCTCTTGATTCTATGCCACTAACAAAGCTCCATGAAATCATCTGGAATATATTCACCACATTTATATGATCTTAAAACTTTAACATATTTTCTACTTTCTTTTTCAACCATAGCTTTAAACCTTTTTAATATGGTCAAATCTTCATACTTTTCTCTTAGAAGATAAACCAAATTTTTTCAAATATAATCATTAATAAAAGTTGAAAAGTAAATATTTCTGACCAAAGCATGTGTTTTCATTGGTCCACACAATTTTTTTTGTACAATCTCCGATGGAGATTTCACCCTATCTAAAATTATAGATACAAATTTCTCTCTGTGATGCTTTTTAAGCATACAACTCTCACATGAGCTTATTATTTGTTGAGTTTTAGGCAGCCCTTACACTATCAACTTATTTTATAAAAAGTCTACAACACTAAAATATAAATGACCATATCTTAAATTCCATAACCAAGATTCATCCAAGCACTTAGTTTTATAAGCATTCAAAGAGTGAGTGAATTTATTTTTCATTATAAGTGGAAACAACCAACTCTTTTTCATCTCCACCCTTTCTATCAACTACTTACTTGGGTACTTACCAATGATTTTACATACCTTGTCCTTGAAGAACACTGTGTATATTTTCTCTATTAGTTTCCCAATGCTTAACAAATTGCATTTTAAACTAGGTACATAGTATACATCATTGATCATTCTTCTTTCACCATTTCTAGTAATACAACAATCACTCCTTTACCTTTAACAGATACCTGCTTATCATTGGCTCGCTTTACCTCATACTAAATACTAGTGTCATGACTCACAAACAAATATATGTTTCCATTCATGTGATTGAGGCACCTACTATCTAAAAACCAAACATGATTTGAACTTTCTTGAGTCAGATTATACGTCAAAAACACAAGTTTATGATTATCTTTACAATCCTCTTTGATTCCCTCCCTGCAAGATTTTGTTGTTGCTCACCATTAAATTAAAAGGGTATTGTTGAGATTTCTCCTCAGATCTAAAATTATTTTTGTTGTCCCTTTGATAAGATGTTTTCCTCCCCTTCCTTTGTTACATAATCTTCCTCTGCCTCTTCCTTTAGTAAGTTTCAGTTTATTTTTGAATGAATTCTCCAATGGATTACCATCATATCTTATCATCGTGGATTCATGTGCAGCCAAACAATGAGTGAACTCATTAATTTGCATTTGTATATTATATTTAAGCTCTTCAATGTATACAACCATAGCTTCAAGCTTCTTTGGAAAACTTTGGAAGAATTTCTCAACCACTCTCTTATTTCATATGTAATCACCATATTGTCTTAATTGATTAACATTGCTCATGACCTAATCATAAAACTAACCACAATCTCACTATCTTTCCTTTCCAGATTTTCAAAATCTCTCCCCAAGTTTTGTAACTTAACATTCTTCATCTTGGATACACCTATAACAACCCTTTTTGGTTACCCCCTCATGTAAATATTTTCATGTGCAATGGTAATTAATTATGAGAAATGTAAAAGTAAATGGATTGATGAGAGGACATGGATTCAAAGCTTGAGAGGAAAAGTTTCTTGGGAATTTCTTGGGGAAATAACCAAGAGTAGTATTTTCCATTAAATGGCCACCCATATCCTTGTTGAATTAAAAATAAGCTGGTACAGCAATTAAAATGGAGTATGGATGGTTGACCAAAAGGATGAACCAACTTGATCTCATGGGACATGTTGTTCCAATCCACATGCAAAATAATCTCAAAATGAAAAATGTGTTATAGTGTGGTATACACTTGATAGCAAGAGACACAAAGACATGTTACTCCAAACAAGACTGCACACTCAATAGAGGAGCATATGAGCATAGTGAACATTCGGGGTTTCTCAAGGGATTTGCAAGTGAATGACTAAGGAAAAAGACAAGAAAAAATCATTTAATACATTGGCTTGGACCATGCTTAGGAGCATAGATTAAAGATGAACTTGTGGTGTTAAGAAGTTGGAGTGACAGTGGAATATCGATCCCTGCTTAGCAAGTGGAGAGATTGTGCAGTTTGGGAGTTCTCTCGATGTTTCACAAGTGGATACCATGAGCGAAGAGTCTAGATTCCCGTGAAACATATTAGGTAGAGACATGGTGTGTTATGGATTCCTTCCGGATTGTAGATGTAGGCACTGTGGGATCTAGATTGTTGTAGTGTGAATTAGGTGGAGACATTGCAAACTCTAGATTATTGTAGTTATTATTGGGTGGATCATTGTGTGCTCTAGATTGTCTTAAGTGTTGTTTGGGTGGAGATACTATGTACTTTCGACTCCTGGGTGCTAGGTGGAGGCATTGCGTGCTATGGATTCCGATGTGAATTATTAACTAGACTAGTGTGAATATTCTTTAAACGCTTCACTCCTCAGACTCTAAATATGGATTAGGCATGGTTAATTGCAAGAAATAATGGCAGTGCAATTGGCCTACAAGTGGGAGGAGAGTTGAAGTCCCTTGTTTACAAGTCACTCTGCTAAAAAGGTAAGTTTCTTACTTGTATCTTTATGTGTACCTATTTCACTTTGAATGATAAAAATTGTTGTTATATGACAATGAGTGTATCAACACAATTAATGATGGAATATGTATTCTTGTGTATTTTCAATGAGATGGTTTGTATGATTATTATCATGGCATGAGGGGCTTACATACCCCTATAGTTTCCTATATATTTTATAATTTGTATATCTATCTACATGATTACGTATGACTATCTAGTGAACCCAATTAAACAATTATAGTGTGTGCAATTACCTAGTTTGGGTGTTATAACTGTCAAGGAGTCCCTCTTGTGTAAGAACTACTCAAATTCTATTCTTAAAGGGATATTTATGGATGCTAAGAATTAGCATGGATTTTTGTTGTACATGAATGATTATTTTCCCTCTTTACTCATGGACCAATAATCAATTAATGCATGATATATTAGGGAACCTGATATAAATTATTTTAGATCCATTCCACAGGAGGATTTGGTTTTACAATAGAAGAAACCATAGAGCATTGTTAGCCATTGATTGGATGGTTATTATTCCTATTAACATGTGGATTATGTCTAATGTTTGAACTTGGATTGTTTCTACTTGATGTAAGAATGTATTCCAATGATCATGGACATTTTGGGCAAAGTTGTTCTTCTAGGAGAGCCTTGGCCAGTTCCCTGAAAAACGCAAGGAAAAACCTTAAATCATTTTGAGTTGACTAAGCATAAATTGGCACTATAGCTTTGAGTATCTGGGCTAGATATAATTCAAGTGATCTAGGCATATATGAGAATCTCGATATATAAGATAATTGTTATGATGAATCTCATGGGGAAACCAGATATAGATGAGGCTTGATACATATGCAAAAGGATTGATTCAAGGTTTATCTAGTGTGGGGCCCAATTTGAGTAAACCTCATGAGGCCCAAATAAGTGCCCAAAGCTGGATATTTGGGATTATAGAAATATGTTTGGGGATTTTGATGCATCTCGGAATCCAAATCATTTGCCTCATGATAAAAAGTCATATGCAGTATATACAATGTATCATCATATGTTTGTAACAAGTCCTAACACAAATAGGAGTCCAAATCATTTTTATGTGAAAATTTCTTAGTAGCGCCATATTCCTTTACAAATTGGATATAGCGTAAAACAAAGAAATAAAATGTGAGGACCGGACTTGGTTGGGTCCATAGGATTTTCTATGTGGAAAGGGTTACGTGGATGTAGCCACGTCGACATTGGTGTGAAGGATAACATGGAACCACTTAGTAAGGTCCACACAAGTGCCACATGGGTGCCATGTGGCGGGATCTTGTTTGTGTGACAATGATTATGTGATCAAACTTTAAATGGGCATAATTTTTGGCCTCTGTTTCAGATCAGGATAAAATTCATATCGTAGAAAATCTCTTAATGAGTTACAAGCGATGGTATGTTCCAAAGTTAATTCCACTAACTTTGGAAATGAAATATTGTTATAACCCCATTTTCATAATGGGACCATGGAGGTCAACTTAGTTAAAAGTAACACCTCTCATTAACCTATAAATGTCCAAGGGGGTGGGAGGGAGCTTTACAACTCCCTGATAACATGTTTCAAGAGTGTCCCAAGCCTTCTTTGAAGAATTTGAACTTGACTCTGGAAATATAATGCCATTTAAACCTTGCTGGATTAAACCAAGAGCTTTATTATCCTTCTTTTAGTTCTCCTTCAAAGGATTTCACTAAGCGTTTGTTAGATCCATTTTTTTACTTGATCAACAAACTCTGGATACTCATAGTGAAAAATCCTGAAAGGTCAGGATAATGTAGTAATGTTTTGATTCTGATAAACCAAGAATCGTACTTTCTCTCCATTAGAATAAGAACCTATGATTGAGCCATACTAGTGTTCGATGATACTTCAATTTAACATCTAGACAATTGAAGCATAATTTTTTTTTTCTCACATTGATACATAACTATATCTTCCAACTCACTACATGTTTTGAACATGAAAAAAATGACATAATAACAAAAAAATTATAGCATATAAAGCATATGATTTCACAAATAAAATAATCTATTCACAACAAGAAGTTATAGTGGATTTGTAGCAATATGTAGTTGTGAAACAACCAAAAGTGTAATAATGTACCATGAATAAAAATACAACACTGGATAATGAACAGAGTTATAACAATGGACAGGTGTTGTGGCAACTATGAACTACAACTAAGCAAGTATAAACTACAACTAAGCAAATATATTTTGTTTAAACAAAAATACTTTGTTTTTATTACACTACTTTGTTTTCTTCCTTTTTTTGTTATATTCATCCATATTTATACATAGTTTTATGTGGGTTAATTGGAGTTAAAAAAAAATACATAGCTTTCAGTAAGTTAACTGGAGTTGTTTCCGGTATTTAAAAAAAAAACTGCCCCTTCATTGATAACCCTTCAAATCTCAATTATGTAAAATGACGAAAGTGAAATAAATTCAATGGCGTTGGTGCTCCTTGGGAGCTCAATTATTTGAGGTAATGGTAGCTCTTCACAATTTCATTCGACCCTTAAGGTTTCGTGGAATTGAGGTTGTCTTAATTCTTTAAGAGTTAAGAGACTCGCGAAATAATTATTTAAGAAATCATGATAATATATTTTAATAATAATGGTGTTGTTTAAATGTTTTTAATAATAAAAAAATCAATATAATTATAAGTGAAAATTGTGATTTTTTATTATTTAAAAACACAAGCGGAATCAAATTTAACACGCACATCCCCAAGTTGGCGTGGCCATTATTATAATTCTCATTGAATGAGGGGACAACATATCCAGCCGCCATCCATTCCGCTTCGATAAAAGGTAGAGATTTTTGTAAATTTAAATTATAATTATCAAAATTTAAATTATAATTATCAAAAAATTACATCAAATTTTTTTTTAATAACGGTTAAATTTATTTAAAAAAAAAAAACATAATTCAAAAACTACTGCCACGTAAAAAAATTCCAGCTATATAGGCTATCCCACAACGTCACTCATGCAGAAACTATAAATAAATGGATCGCAGCCCATTATAAACAGTAAAAGGACGTAGTTTATTATAGTTATAAATATTAGAAGGAAGTAGTTTATCAAGTACTTTTCATAGGGTGTCATTATAAACATTAAAAGGGAGAAGTTTATCTAGTACTTTAACTTTTCCTAGAGTAGCAGGTATAATAGTTATTGTAAATGTCCCATCTACGTTGATTTTTACCTCTCTCCTTGGAGGCCACCTTGGAAGTTGAGAAGTTAGAATCCATTTCTTTTGTGTCACCTACTTTCAGATCATATATTTTGAGCGCTTATGGAGCCATTTTTGTCAGAGATACATATCATAAACTCTTGCATAATGGCTTGAAGTCAGAATTTACAGTTTCATAACGTTTTGAAGTTAAAATTTGCAATTTCATAATGTTTGATGGGTATTAAGTTTTTATTTAAATGCAATGGTGGTTTACTTCATTTTTTCTTTTCTCTACAAGTCTGAACATATTAGGAGTATTGTTTAAATTTTTAAGAAGAAAAACAAATGGCTTGAAGTCAGAATTTACAGTTTCATAACGTTTTGAAGTCAAAATTTGCAATTTCATAATGTTTGATGGGTATTAAGTTTTTATTTAAATGCAATGATGGTTTACTTCATTTTGTCTTTTCTCTACAAGTGTGAACATATTAAGAGTATTGTTTAAATTTTTAAGAAGAAAAACAAATTAAGGGTATTGTTCAAATTTTTAACAATAATCCATTTAACATTAAATTGTGTATTAAATTTTTAATTAAATGTAATAATTGTTTACTTTATTTTATCTTTTTTCCAAAAAAACAGATTAAGAGCATTGTTCAAATTTTTAACAATAATCCATTTATCATGAAATTGGGAGGCTAGAATATTGTTGAATAATTTTTTTATTTAAATATAAAACTTTGTTGACTAAATTTTTTTATTGAAATAAAATTATAGTGAAAAAAAGTAAATAACAAGTTTATTTTCTTAATACTTAATAATGTTATAAAATGATAAAATACTAAAACTATTTTGTTAATTTTATTTTAACTAATAATAATAATAACTAATTTATTAAATTGAAAATATAAAAGATAAATCTTTTAATTAATTTAATTTTCTAATATTTTATTACAATAAACATATTCAACTTTCTTTATATTACAAAAGTAGGCCATGTCTTTTAAAATTAACCAATCATAATAAACTTTATTTATTAATATCATGTTACCTAATATTTAATTATAATAAATATATTCAATTTCTAAATAAGTTCTTTAAAATTAACCTATCATAATAAATTTTATGGTAACATGATATTTAAAATTTCAAATAATAGAAAGAAACAAAACCATTATATTGATATAGAATAAATATTTTGTCAAAGTTAAGTCAAAGACTAGTGTCTAAATTTTATTATAGTAGACACTCAATTTCATTTTTCATCTTTTCTTTTCTTTTTTTCCAATTTAACTTTTAATTTTTCTCTCTGATCACTTCGTTTCATTGTCTGTTTATTCTAAACTATCTTTTCAATTTAACTTTTAACCTTTCCCTTTGGGTCACTTCATTTCATTGTTTGTTTATTTTAAGCTATGGATAATGACTTTTCAATTTAACTTTTAACCTTTCCCTTTGGGTCACTTCATTTCATTGTTTGTTTATTTTAAGCTATGGATAATGACATTTTACTAGTAATTATCATGTGTTTTTTTACTTTCTTTTTTTTATTTTGCCCCTGTGAAGTGATTGTAGGGTCATCAACATTAACATGTGACTTTTTATTTATGTTTTGATTGTCCCCATGTGATGTGATTGTAGGGTTATCAACATTAACACATTTGATTACAAATTTTGGGGGTTTTTTTAAGTCATTATAAGGTCACCAACATTAACACATTTAATTAATAATTTATAATTTCGGGGTTGGTTGTGATGATTTTCACAACAAAAATCATTAACAAATTTTTAATGAATCTAAATCAAATATTATTTTATTTTTAAGATAAATTGAATTCAATTAGTCATTAATCATGACAAATACCGTTATGTGTGTGTGTGTATATATATATATATATATATATATATATATATATAGATATATTATTTACAAACATCTTTAATTAATTATATCATGTAAGATATTATTTTTATTTTTTCTACACAGCCTTACATGTTTCTTTAATGTAATTTTCTCTCAAGTTTCATTATATTCATCTAGAGATATAAACCCTTTGATGATTTGTTCTTAAGTTTTTAAGATTAGAGTTGTATCTATAAATTAATACAAGAAGCTTTTATGAATTAAAATCTGTAAAGTAATTTAAGACAAAAGTTCCGATTATGAAAAGTTATCTAACAACAATATTAAGATTTCTCTTTTACTCAAACTAAACTACATTTACATTTAAATCACATAAAAATTCACATTTATTTTCAACTATACTACTTTTTACTCAATTATTTTACAACATATGATGCAATTGCTACTTACTTATTCAATTAATTACTTACTCATAAAAATATATTAAAAAAATCTATTATTATAATTTTTATTATTTAAAATATATTCTTTACCTTATAAATACATTCACACATATTTTTTTTTTAAATATCCAAATTATAACCCAACTGTCTTATCAATTACACAGATCCAATACTTTATAAATACATTCAACCCATCGACTTTTTTTAAAACATCAAAATTATAACACAACTGACTTATAAATTACACAAACCCAACTTGTTACTTTAATAAATTTATGCTAAATTTTAAACAAAATAAAGTGGGAGATATAAAAAAGGCTTCAAAACATTCACGTGATAAATAATCTTTTACAATATAAAAGGTTCGTTAGACTATGCGATCAAAAAATGAACAATAGGATTTATAATATTGTTTATGATATTAAAAATATGTTACCACTGGCCACCAAAAACACGGAATATTTTGAGCCACATTTATAGCATAGCGGTGGCAATATAAGACCGACATGTTCAAACCCCTCGGCAAATTGATAACGCTATGCGCCATTACGATCACAGTCACAGCTGCAGTGGCTGGATGAGAACTTTGAATATTTGGTCCTTTACCTCATTGTCAGAAAGGGATATGCCATCATTGTATTTGAAGAGGAAGTGCATGCCTCGTGCAAGATTGAAAGTAAACCTTTTGCAGCACAGCGGCACTGTATTGTCATGCTTTAGAAATTCCCAATTCAGTTGGCTGACAGAAAGATCCAGGATGCCTTTCATATGATTTAAAGCATCTTCACGGGTACATTCCGGATTGTCTTTCACATAACACTCTGAACATGAAGCTACCTCCCCGTGTTCCTTCTCTTGCTTCAAACACACACATAGTGGCAAATGTTAAAACAAATCCTAATCTCATCTTATGTTTAAAATGAACATTAATTTGAATGTCAAATACCTCAAAGTCCGTTATGTCGTCCTTGACTCGGATCGTCAGTTCTAACAGATCATGGATCTTGGATGGATAGACTATTTGCTTCAGAATGTCGTCTGGTAGAATCTGATCCATTAACAGAAGCGGAATCAAATTTAACACACACATCCCGGAGCTAGCGAGGCCATTCTTATAGTACTCATTGAACCAGGGGACATATCCAGCCGCCATCCATTCCGCTTCTTGCAGATAAGACTCAACGTATCGCTCCCACTAAAAGTGAAGGCAAGCGATCAGATATTTCATTCATACAGACATACTCATAACAAGGACATAAATGTTGGAATGATAATTTTAAACTGCCGCGAGCTGAATAGCGATGGACTTTCCGTGCGATGCGATGTGATCGCATATCGCACTTCCCCTCATCACCCTTCGTTGCATACCTCTATTTTATGCAATGCGATATTTGCAATGCGATCACAGATCCTATGATGGCAAATCACATGATTTAAAGGTGATAGAGGCGGTGGAAAATCTTTTCACTTCTTGCGATGCGATGGAATGATAAGCCATGCATTAAATTTCCAGCAAGATATTTTAACGCGTATAATTAATAATATTTACTAGGGTTGGTAAATGTAGGTGAAATCATAAATTTTACTATTTTTTATTTCACGGAAGTAGGGAAAAGCAACACGTATTGTAAAGATATTTGTGTGTTGTTCAATATATAAAGAAAATGCAAAGAGCAGAGACGTGTAGAGCTAGAGCGAGAGAATAGTAGCCAAGAAGAGCTCTTTCTTCTTTGCAACGCACAGCAGTGCTGAAGATTTAATTTTCTGAGAATCAGATTCTGGAACTGAAGTTCCTGTTGTAAATCCCTCTGAGTTGAGGAAGACTATTTTGTAATAGTTTTATTTTCTGTTGTTTTTAATAAAGATCCTGTGGCAAAAACCAGAGCGTTGTTCTCTGTGATATTTTTTTTATGTGTGTTTGAAATGAACAGAAATTTCCATCATGGTATCAAAGCTAGTCTAGGCACTCAGTGAATAAAAAAACAGAGTTTTGTTTTTTCACTGTAGGAGCTGTAAGAAGCTTGTTGAGGAGACTTTTTCCCAGCAGAGAAAAGTTCTTGCTTGTTTTTTTTTACAGTCAGTATTTCTTCTCTATTTTACACAGGTTACGATGGCAGATGCTGGAACTGGTTTGACAAATCCCCAACTGCCACAGTTTAATGGGAAAAACTACAGTTATTGGTCCATAACAATGAAAGCATTGTTTGCTTCTCAAGGAATATGGAAGCTGGTTGAAACTGGCTATGCTGAACCAGCAGATGCAACAGCGTTGGCTGCTTTGACAGCGGCAGAAAGAGACCAGTTGAAGAGTGACAAGAAGAAGGATGCCAAAGCCCTCTTTTTCCTCTCCCAATCAGTGCATGAAAGTGTTTTTCCGCGGATTGCAGCAGCAACAAAATCCATGGAAGCATGGGATATTCTCAAAACTGCGTATCAAGGCATGGAGAAGGTGAAGACTGCAAAGTTGCAGATGTTGAGGAAAGACTTTGAAAATCTCAGCATGAAGGAATCTGAAACAATAGATTCATTCTTCACTCAGGTTATTGGCTTAATAACCCAGATAAGGTCTCATGGTGAGATTCTTGAAGATAGAAGGATTGTAGAGAAAATCTTGAGATGTTTATCCTCAAGGTTTGAATCTATTGTGGTAGCAATAGAAGAAACAAAAGATCTCTCACAGTTCATTGTAGATGAACTGAGTGCTTCTCTTTTGTCTCATGAACACAGACTGAGTAGAGGAACAGATTCATCTTTTGAGCAAGCATTTAAGACTCAGATGTCTTTTGGCCAAAGAAGAGGTCGAGGCAGAACAAATAACAGAGGTCGTGGAAGAAGCCAAAACAGAGGCAGAAATTATCCTGCAAGCACAAGCGGAAGGAGCTGCAATCAGAACCAAGATGAAGGTTCAAGCAAATAGCAAGCTCATGGACAAAGGTATGACAAATCCCAAGTCCAATGTCATTATTGTAAGAAATATGGGCACTATGCCAATGAATATAGGAAAAAGCAAAGTGACATGAATAATAGGCAGAATGCTAATTTTGCAAATGAAGAAGATAAGAACCTAAAGAATGTGCTGTTAACATGTAACATAGCACAAGACAAACAAGAAGATTTTTGGTTCTTAGACTCAGGTTGCAGTAATCACATGACTGGAAATATTGAAATGTTTTCCAATCTAGATGAAAATGTGAAATCTGAGGTAACAACAGGGACTGATGATACGATATCTGTCAAGGGTAAGGGCAGAGTTAGTATCCGAGCAAAAAATGGAGAACAGATGATTGTGCCAGAGGTATACTATGTACCTGGCCTGAAATGTAATCTTTTGAGCATTGGATAGCTCATAAACAAAGGTTACAACGTGTTCTTCAAAGATGATTTGTGTACAATCAGAGACATACCTCCAAGCAAGAAGATCATTGCACAGGTGTAGATGAGCAGCAATAGAATGTTTCCTCTCAAACTCAGGGCAGATTTGAAGGAAGGCAGAACTATTGTGGCTGTAACACAAGAAGTCTTTCAGGAACAAGTGAAAGATGTGAATTGGTTGTGGCATTTGAGATTTGGACATCTCAATTTCGGAGGCCTGAATCTGTTGCACAGAAAGGGAATGGTAAAGGGATTACCATTGATTGAGAAACCGGACAGCCTTTGTGAAGGCTGCATCTTGGGCAAGCAACACAGAGAAAGCTTTCCAGCAGGAAAGAGTATAAGGGCAAAAGCACCATTGGAAATTGTTCATTCTGATGTGTGTGGCCCGATGCAAACACCATCATTTTCCGGAAATAAATATGTTTTAACTTTCATTGATGATTACACCAGAAAGACATGGGTGTATATGCTGAAACAGAAGAGTGAAGTGTTTGAGAAATTCCACCACTTCAAAACTCTTGTTGAAAAACAGTGTGGGCATTATATCAAAGTGCTCATAACAGATAGAGGAGGAGAGTATATCTCCCAAGACTTTCTGCGTTTTTGCAGAGAGAATGGCATACGAAAGGAGTTCACCGCAAGGTATACACCTCAGCAGAACGGTGTCGCCGAAAGGAAGAATAGGACCATTCTTGACATGGTCAGAAGTATGCTGAAGGCAAAACACTTGCCGCATGAGTATTGGGCAGAAGCTGTTACTTGCGCAGTTTACATCTTGAATAGATGCCCAACTAAAGCTGTCATGAACAGAATACCAGAAGAAGCATGGAGTGGTCAAAAGCAAACTGTCACTCACATGAGAGTATTCGGTTGTGTGGCATATGCACATGTACCGGATCAGCTAAGGAAGAAGCTTGATAGTAAGGGGGAGAAGTGTGTCTTTATTGGCTATTGTGATGAGTCAAAAGCATACAAACTCTATAATCCATCCACCAAGAAATTGATAGTAAGCAGAGATGTGCAATTCATTGAAGATGAAGCTTGGGATGGAAGCTTAGAGAAGACAGTGAATGTGAAGACAATTGTGTCTCACGAAGAAGAAGAGGAAGGGACAGCAGCAAATAATCCTTCCTTGATGGCTCCTCCTACACCACAGCAAGTACAACAATCCACACCACAAACTGGAATCCGAACAGCCTTAAGAAGTCAAGGAAGTGCTTCTCCAAGCACACCACAGGGATCAGAAATACCCTCAAATTCGGATGGAACTCCAAACACACCAAGAAGACCAAGATTCAGAAATCTGAATGAGATTTATGAACAAGAAGAGGTAAGTAACAATACCGGTCTGAATTCATTATTCGCTTTATATTGTCATGTTGATGACCCAGTCCATTTTGAAGATGCCGTAAATGAAGATAAATGGATTGAAGCAATGAATGAAGAAATTGGTGCAATTGAGAAAAGTAAAACATGGGAGTTAGTGGACCTCCCTGAAGGCAAAGATGCCATTGGAGTTAAGTGGGTCTACAAGACCAAAAGCAATGCTGAAGGCAAGATTGACAGGCACAAAGCAAGACTTGTTGTGAAAGGCTACAAGCAGCAACAAGGCAAAGACTATGATGAAACCTTTGCACCAGTAGCAAGGATGGAAACAGTCAGAACAGTGTTGTCTATAGCAGCACAACACAGATGGAAGATTTATCAGATGGATGTTAAATCTGCATTCCTGAACGGAGTATTGAAAGAAGAGGTTTATGTTGAACAACCTCCAGGCTATGAAGTTGAAGGCCAAGAGCATAAAGTTTGTAAATTGAAGAAGGCTCTTTATGGGCTGAAGCAAGCTCCAAGAGCATGGTACAGCAGAATAGATGCGTACCTGATTGAGAATGGGTTTGACAAGTGTGATGGTGAACCCACACTCTACATAAAGCAGAATGACGGTAAGATACTTATCGTTGTTCTATATGTAGATGATTTGATTTTTACAAGCAATGATGCTTCTCTCATTGCTGATTTTAAAGCAGTCATGAAAAGTGAATTTGAAATGACTGACTTGGGCTTCTTAAGATATTTTCTTGGAATTGAAGTAGACCAAAGTGAAAATGGCGTCTTCATTTCTCAAAATAAATATGTAGAAGCAGTGTTGAAGAGATTTAACATGCAGAACAGCAAAGGAGCTGTGACTCCAACTGTAGTGGGGTTGAAATTGACCAAAGAAGACAGCAGCAAGGATTTTGATCCAAAACTATACAAGAGCATAGTTGGCAGCCTTATGTACTTGACTGCAACTAGGCCAGACATTATGCACGCTGTGAGTTTAATCTCCAGATTTATGGAAAGACCGAAAGAGACTCATTGGCAGGCAGCCAAGAGGATTCTAAGGTATGTGAATGGAACGAAGGGGTTTGGTATTTTATACTCCTCTTCTGAAAGTTTCATGTTGACAGGTTACACTGACAGTGATTGGGCTGGAAGTGTTGATGATAGGAAAAGCACATCAGGATATGTGTTTCATATGGGATCGGGAGCCATCTCATGGGCTTCCAAGAAGAAACCAGTTGTAGCTTTATCAACAGCAGAGGCAGAATATGTGGCAGCAACAGCAGCAGCATGCCAAGCAGTGTGGCTGAGAAGAGTTCTCAGGGATTTGTGTCATGAACAGGAAAAGGGCACAACCATTTACTGCGACAATAGCTCAGCAATAGCATTGTCTAAAAATTTTGTTTTTCATAAAAGAACAAAGCACATAGACACCAAATTTCACTTCATACGTGAATTGGTTAACAATGGTGAGATTGTTTTGCAGCATTGCTGAACAGAGAATCAGCTCGCTGATATCTTGACAAAACCATTAGCGAAGAAAAGCTTTGATCATTTCAGGAAATGCCTGGGTATGCAGAAAAACCCAGCAGTTAAAATTAAGGGGGAGTGTTGGAATGATAATTTTAAACTGCCGCGAGCTGAACAGCGATGGACTTTCCGTGCGATGCGATGTGATCGCATATCGCACTTCCCCTCATCACCCTTCGTTGCATGCCTCTATTTTCTGCGATGCGATATTTGCGATGCGATCGCAGATCGCATGATCGCAAATCGCATGATTTAAAGGTGATAGAGGCGGTGGAAAATCTTTTCACTTCTTGCGATGCGATGGTGTGATAAGCCATGCATTAAATTTCCAGCAAGATATTTTAACGCGTGTAATTAATGATATTTACTAGGGTTGGTAAATGTAGGTGAAATCATAAATTTTACTATTTTTTATTTCACGGAAGTAGGGAAAAGCAACACGTATTGTGAAGATATTTTGTGTTGTTCAATATATAAAGAAAATGCAAAGAGCAGAGACGTGTAGAGCTAGAGCGAGAGAATATTAGCCAAGAAGAGCTCTTTCTTCTCTGCAACGCACAGCAGTGCTGAAGATTTAATTTTCTGAGAATCAGATTCTGGAACTGAAGTTCCTGTTGTAAATCCCTCTGAGTTGAGGAAGACTATTTTGTAATAGTTTTATTTTCTGTTGTTTTTAATAAAGATCCTGTGGCAAAAACTAGAGCATTGTTCTCTGTGATATTTTTTTTTATGTGTGTTTGAAATGAACAGAAATTTCCATCAATAAAAAAGGGTACAAGCATGTTTTGCATAGATGAATGAGTATGTATCATCTAGAAGTGCATACAATCACTGAATCCTATAAATGGAAAATCAAATTCATGTGTAATGCTTAACCTGTAAACGTAATCGATAGCTTCTTTTATTTCAGGCTGAAAATGTCTATCAATTCCCAAACATTCGATAATATCCACCATCTGAAGATGTCGGATTAAATCATCAGCGGCATCACTGCAGCTATCTTTCATGTCACTCAAAAATCGGTGTTTGATATCTTCAACAAGCGTTTCTCCTCGTTCACGATATGTAGGTGCCTGGTCACGGCGTATTTCAATGAAATACAAAGTTATCTTGCAGAGATTGATGAATGATGGATTTTAACATGTGAAACTGCAGTGCTTAATACATTAATTTTAAAGGAACATAAGGCAATAATGAGATTAAGATAAATATCGCGTATGACGTTGAGAGAGAATGTATAACGTCATCGTCCCAGACGTTGGAATGATGATTGCCTGTACGTCTTTGAGTGCTCATGCTTAATATTGGCCTCACATATTTCTTTGGCATTAGCATTCCAGCACTTGAAAGTTGTTGACAGAGAGCCAAACGATCATTCTTGGAGCTGATCTCGAAATCAACGGCGTTACAGAAATAAGAGCCATTAGCACTTGCTTCCTATTGTAACTATATAGCATTTCCCTGTCGTGCCTGGCCTATTTATATTACAATTTCTAATGAAAATTCCAAATAAATGGGATCTTTCATTTCGATGCAATTTTGCATACTTGATTTCTCTAAGGAATCCTTTTGGACGGTAAAGGTATTGACAATTTCGGCAAGGTCAGAAATGGAACTGTCTTACCTTTTAGATAAAAATAGTAAAATATACTTTACATTTATTCCGTTCCTTGTTTGCATCCTAGTCTGTCTCTCTTCTGTAATAATTATAATGATTCCATTCCTTGTCTGTTACATATTTAAGAAAATCTATTTTGCAAAAATTTCGAGTTGGATTTGAATCTGACAATATGACATTATGTAGAGATTGATTGCTTATCAATTTAGTGACATGATTTTCTACGATACACTACGTCTATTATCCACATATATATAAAAGTGGTTGATCTGTAGTTTTCTGTTTTAAATTTGAGGTGTAGGTTTATTTTTAGGTATTACCGAAAATTGATTTATGAGGTGTTTCACAAATATGTTGAGATTCTAGAAATCGAGGGACGTTCTAGTCAATCGTGAATTCTAGAAATATGTTGAGATTCTATATGAAGTTCCAGCAGTATAGTGAATATACTACAATCTTAATGACAATTATACCAACTAACCTCTCCACTAACAATGAAACTACTTTTTCAAGCTACTTTTTCAAAATTTACGTTCTTAATTTTATATATTTCTTTTTAAATATGAAAGTCATTATATCCTTCAAATTATAAGGCCATCATTAGCACAATCTAATATATATATATATATATATATATAGACAAATGACTAAATATGTGTATTTAGTTTTATAGATAACATATTTGTCTACTTTATATAAAAATAACATCAAGGATAGCGATATACACCATTTTTAAAAATTTGGTGTTTGCATGTATCCCAAACCACCACTATATTCGAAGCAACCATGTTTATCTAGGTGGATATTGGTTGCCACATGCCTATTCCACATGGGCCAACACTTTTTCCTTTCAATTTCCTAATTTCCACCATTGTTTTCTATTTTTGGTAGGTTTTTGGGTCCTCAACTTCCAAAGCCATTTTGACGCCCTAAACAACATTTTTTGAAAATGGGGAAAAAAGAATACATTGGCAAGGGTTTGCAGTCGAAAGTTGTTTTCCTGAGATAGATATTTCTAAGCAGGTATTGTGCATGCCAAACAAAGATCGTATGCTAATGTTACAATCCCAGGAAGCTAGCATCCTAGCTAACCCCAACAGGGCCAACAAACTTTTGGTGATTCATCTCCTACAGTTAGATTTTTGGATGTTTAGAGTTTTTCATTGTTTTTCAATAATAAAAAGGACTTTGATCCTTATTCTAACATAGTCTAGAAGACATTTAGCTGTCACATCTCTTCTTACAGATAAGCCAACATCACCTGAGCTAGTTGATTTTCATTTTACAAGTAAATAATTTTCAACATTTGATATTAATTAATTGAAGTCCATTTTTTGTTATATCTCTGTGTTTCTATATAAATATTCGTTTAAGTTCGTTCTTTCATAAATCTGAATCACAAGTCATCATGCACATAGGATTCCATCCATGAAAAATTAAAATTCAAAAAAGTGTCTAGTAATAAAATGTGTGCATGACTTCATAGCACTAAAACATATGAGTAACTAAATGTATAAATCTTTATCCAAATATTTCTTTAAAAAATTATGTTTGCATGTATTTAAAATTCAAAAAAATTGCGTAGGAATAAAAATTCAAAAATAAAGTGTGTATATCTAAAAATTAAAAAAGGAGTGTTTAGTACTAGAAAAAAAAAGTGTGTAGCACTAAAATTTTAAAATAAATATGTAGCACTTGTTGAGCCACAAAATGGGTATGTATTTACCATTAATTTCATCACCTTTTTCCTTGTTTCTTATCTTTTTCATATCTTAATGCTTTAATATATTGATTGATTATGATAAAAAACAACTGAATTACTCGCAGTTAAGATTTAGCCATAGTAACTGACTTTTACTCTTATTTATGCAGAAAAATGACGAAAGGAACAGTTCTTGTTCTCTAACGATGGAACATCATAAAATAACAAACGGAGGGTGAAACACATTGATTGCGGACAAGGCTGAGGGAGAATTAGGAGGATCAGCGTGAAAAAGGAAAGGTGTTTGAAGTTAGCAATCAGTTGCAAATCCCTCAGGATCAGGAGATATTAAGGGATCACATTTATCTTTTACCCTTTCCGATTATAAAGAAGATGATTGTAGGAAGAGAGGGGAGGAATCCTTGTTATTTCAAACTATAATTTTAATTTACAAATTCGTGTTGTTGAGAGAATGCGATCATATTGTAATGTTACTCAAGTTTAATGATTAATATATAATTTGAGGTTGTTGTTCATTCGCTTTATCTGAAGTAGATTAGCAGCATTTGCTGGCAGATAAGGGCCCGACCTCTGGTGGATTAAACTACTTCTTTGTATTATATCTTTCTGATTTCAACAAGTTTGATTAATTTGTTAATTTTCCCATCTTATGTGCTTTTTACTGTTTTTTTGAATTGAAGGAATATCTTTGCTTTATGTTATTTACAACACTCTCATTTGATTTAGTTTACATTCATTGTAGATTGAGTTACTTAGATAATTATTCGGATTGATTTAATCAACTGTAAAGAGTTTGGTTATTGCTATTGAACTCTCATATTGATATCATTTCCATCTGGATTGCTTCGTAGAGATTGAGTATGATTTAGATTGAATCAACTAGGAAGAGATGAGTTATTGCTACTATGCTCTCGGCTAATGCTATTGTTGATTAAATTTCTTGTGTGAGATTTGATTATGATTTCAGTAAAGAATTCAATCTTGAAGCTTAGAGGTCATATTTCCTTTAATGATTGTAATTTGAGTTTATTAGATGCTTCTGTTTGTTCTTGTATTAAATATCTATACTTCATTTGAAGAAGCATTACTCTGTAAATTCATAGCATGCACATATTGTGTACACTCTTGAAATAAAAGGACTTGCCCGGGTTGATGATTAATGTGGGGTAATTAGGAGTTGCCGGGGAGATTGTTGCCACCTTACAAAGAGTGATGTATGTCTGATAATTGTTGTTGGGAAAGAATTGGGTATTGAAAACAGAAGGTAAGAACCTACGTAACGAGAAAGAAAGTGCTTGCTCCTTCGCCTGCTTTTCAGCGCAATTACAGAAAAGTGAAGTAGGTGTTTGATGTTTGTCTGTTGAGAGAGAACTAGGTATTCAAAACGGAAGGGAAGAACCTGCGTAAGGAGCAAGTAAAATGCCTTCTCCCCTACCCGCTTTCCAGCAGAATTGCTAGGAACTTAAGGTAGAAATAAACATTTGAATTTTTGCATGAATGTATAAGAAGAAAATACTAGAAAACAATATAATTCCACATCCCAAACCTAAAAAATCTAAGGGACCGGTGACCCTTGGATGATCAAATTTTATCGATGAGATCTTAAGAAAAGCTTAATCTCAGCCATTAGTAGGTCCCTGAACCATTTCTTCCAGAGAACCTACTATCTCCCTTCGGGCCACAGGTTCACCATATGTAGCCTACGCTGAGGTCCACAGTAAAACTGAAGGGACTGATTAGAGTTGTCAAGACATTCAAAATTCAGGAACAACACCCTCGCAAGAAGGGAATTCTTGAAACATTCGTGAAGGAGGAGCAGAAACAGGGGAAATAGAGGAACCGAGCTCCCCTCAGGTAGTAATTGAACAAAAGACACCCAGTGTCCCAGATCAAGGGAGTGTTGTTAGGATCATTCCTACCTATTATAGACAACCAAGGGATAACTCTCTAGCTCCAGAAATCCCAGAAGGGTACTGTAATATCTTTGATCAAATGGCCAATATTCCACAAGCACCCGAGACATCTAAATTACAGTATCCTATCGTTGACATAGCTGTTAACACACCCATGAAAACTATCCATCTACAAAATATTCCCACCTTTCATGGACTGACATCAGAAGATGTGGATGTGTTTCTGTTTGAATTTGATGTCCTATGTCGGGGTTATGATTACACCACCGACCCTTAGAAACTAAAGATGTTTCCCTCCACGTTAAAGGGAGCAACCTTGTGTTAGTTTATGGGACTAGGTGGGGGCACCACAAACGATTGGGACCAAATGAATACTGCTTTCCTTAAAAAATATCAAGATTATTACAGATCTAGGGAACTAAAAGATGAGATATTCCAAATGGTAGCAAGACCTAGTGTATCATTGGAAGAGTAGGTGGAGTGTTTCCAATATAACCTCCAAAGGTCTCCCTACGCAAATCTGCCTTTGCCTTATAACGTGGTAAAAACGACACTGATTAAGGGGATGAAAGACCAATGGATATAGACATTAAATATTATGGGTAAAGGTAATATCTATCAAGAAGATTATGCTAACATTATTAATTTGTGTATCAGATGCTCAAGGGGCAGTACAAGATTAAAACTAGATGAATGTGATATGATCACCAGGGACATCAAAATCTCTGGTGGAGGCATTACTCGTACTGAAATTGGCAACCTGTTGGAAGATTTTAAAATAGATATCTTGGGAACTTTGACAACACAATTTCACATCATGCAAGCCAAGCAGAAGCAGGTCGAAGCAGAACAGAACCTGGCAATCTTTTGCCCTCGATGCAAGAAGAAACATAGTCATAAAGAATGTTCATTGGATTCAGTATAGACCTGTGCCATATGCACCAAAGAACATGCCACAGAAGATTGCCCATCACTTCCAGTGTTAAAAGCAGTCTTCAAAGAGGAAGAGGAAGAAAAGGAACCAGTCTACCTGTTAAATCAGTGTCGCCAATGGCAAGCATGAAAACCAGGTATGCCTCCTGACCCATCTTCATTCTTTCAACCCTCACAATAAAATTCTCAGCAATACACAGGGGCTACATGTTAGAACCAATAACCTTTTCCTAATTGGTCACCACAAGAATTTTCTATGCCACCTTGGTCCAATCAATCAAGTCCAAAAAATAGTTGGCCAAATTCCTCTTACTTTCCACCATTTTAGCAGAACAACCAATATCCATCTCAATGGCCACCCTCCACTTCACAAAACCAAAACTGGCAGTCAAATTGGCAAATACCTACAAACCAGCTAGCAGGAACAATCCCCCTGCCTCAACCTATGCTACCAACACCTTACACGTTACAACAAAATCCTCAATCCAACATATGACCACAACTCCCAGCCTAGCCCAACCCGAATCCCAAAAATAAACTAGTCCAGTCAGTACAAATTATTGAAGGGTTGGATCCGAAAACCGAGTTGAGAGAGTGTAATGAACTCAAATTGAGGTCTGGATGGATAATTGAGTCAAAGGAAGATAAAAATATGCAAATAGAAGAACCACTACCTGTAGAAGAAACACCTCAAACAGAGAATACAGTTAAATAGAAAAGCCACGATCAAACCATTACCTATTCTCCACCATTCCCAGAAAGATTGATTATACCTCGCCCAATCAAATACCCTGATTTTGATCTCCTGGGAGAATTAAAAAATATTTGTGTAAAAATAACCCTCCTCCAGGCTATTCAGGACATTCCAATCTATACAAAAACCATTAAGGAATTGTGTACCAAGAAGCCTACGAGGAAAATAAAAGCAACACCAACTATCCATGTAGTCGGAACTTTATTTGATTTATTATCAGGCGGAGAAACACCGGTGAAATATGAGGACCCAGGAAACCCTATAGTCACAGTACAAATAAATGTATGTTCCATCCCCAATGCATTAGTCAATCTAGGGGCAGCCATTAATATTATCACAATAAGAAGATGTTAGAGACTTGGCATCACAGCCTTAGATCTAACTATGACCTTGCTGGAACTTCTTGACCTATCAGTTGTCAAACCAGAAGGGACATTACAGGATGTAATGGTGTCTGTAGATTCTTGGTAATACCCAGCAGATTTCTTGATTATTAATCGTAGAAATCGGCTAGATGGACATCCTCTAATACTACGAAGACCTTGGATAGTGACCATAGATGCTTACATAGGCTATTGAATAGGCAGTATGACTATAGAAAGAGGAAGCAATGTGAAGAACCTAGCTTTATCCTCCAGCATAGCCAAGCCTAACTATAATAAAAATTAGGAAACAATTTTGTGACATATTTAACTGAAAATATTCGATCACCACTAACTATAGTAGATGCTCTTGAATTTAAGAATCAAATAGAAGATGACATTATTAACACTTACATTAACCACCCAGCTGTCGTATCTAATCTAAAATGTCACATGATTGAAGCAACCCTGCATAACAAAATTGAATAAGATCCTTTAAAAGATATCAATGACCAAACAATACCAACAGCAACTGTTTATAACAGTAAACCCATTGAAATTGAACCAAGGAAAGTCCTAAACATTAACAAGAACCTGACTGATGACTAGCAACAAAGGCTTATTCAACTCCTTAGAAAATATAAAGAGGCTTTTGCTTGGGATTACCCAGATATGAAAGGGATTAACCCCCAATTATGTATGCACCACATCTATACTAAGAAAGACGTGAGACACATTTGACAACCTCAACGAATATTAAACCCTCACCTAAAGGATGTTGTTAAAGTCGAACTACAGAAACTGTTAGATGTAAATTTCATCTATCCTATATCTGATAGCAAATGGGTTTCTCCATTAGTTGTGGTTCCTAAAAAGAATGGGAAGTGGCGTATATGTGTCAACTACAGAGAGCTTAATAAAGCAACACAAAAGGATCATTTTCCCCTCCCGTTCATTAACCAGGTGCTAGACACATTGGCAGGTAAAAATTTCTTCTCTTTCTTAGATGGCTTCAGTGGCTACAGCCAAATCCCCTAAAGACCAAGATAAGACTACCGTCACCTGCCCCAGGGGAACGTTTGCTTACAAGGTATTCCTTTCGGACTATGCAACACACCTGCCACATTCTAGAGAGCCATACTCAACATTTTTGCAGATTTGATAAACGAGGGACTCGAGGTGTACATGGACGATTTTACACCCTATGGAGATGATTTCAAGCTGGCATTACAGACGCTGGAGAAAGTCCTGCAAAGATGCATTGCTGCCAGGCTCTGCTTAAGCCATGAGAAATGCCACATGATGATGACCGAGGGCCTCATCCTCCATCATTACATCTCCACAGCTGGAATTTAGGTAGATCTAGTGAAAATTCAGATAATCCTCTTAATACCTACCCCCTACACTCAAACTAAGGTACACAGTTTTTTGGGATTTTCTGGATATTATCGAAGATTTATAAAGAACTTCTCCCAAATTTCTGCACCATTATATGCTTTGACAAGAAATATCTATTTATATGGATTGAAAAATATGACATTGCCTTTGAAGAGTTAAAACGGCTAGTATCAACAGCCCTAGTATTACGGGGCCCAAACTAGGATTTACTATTTCAAATTTCATCTGATGCATCAGATACCATCATTGGATCAGTTGTCGGCCAAGAGGATGATAAGAAACCTTATTCGATATACTACATCAGCAAAAATTTAACTCCTGCTGAGTTGATCACATCGTGACCAAGAAATAGTTTCTAGCTGTAATCTATGCTATTAACAAATTTAGACACTATATAACATGATACCCTGTGGTTTTGTATACTGATCACTCTACTATCAAATATTTAGCTAATAAACCTATTACAAATGGGAGAGTGACACGACGGTTAATCCTTTTGCAGGAATTCAACATAACAATCAAGGATTGACCAGGAAAGGAAAATATAGTGGCAGACTTCCTCTCATGTGTGCCAAAGACAGACAACGCAGTGGCAGTAGAAGACCAGTTTCCCGATGAGCACCTATTTGTTGTAACTATGAAAACACCATGGTACGCTAATGTCATAAATTACCTAGCAGTGGGAAAATTACCCAAGCACCTGACGCCCAGAGAAAGAAAATTAATAGTGCAACCTAGCACTCGGTTCTCCTGGATTGAAGGGTACCTCTTTCACACAGGAGAAGATATGCATATCCACAGTTGTGTTAGGGAAGAGGAAATCTACGACACCTTAAAAGCTTACCATGATGGACCTTGCAATGGACACTTTCTAGACCACAGGACTGGACATAAAGTCTTATAGATGGGCTATTATTGGCCCACCATTTTTAAGGACGCCAAGAAACTTGTCCAGGCATGCGATAGCTACCAAAGAATGGGTCGCCCTAGCCAATCTGATTAGATGCCCCTGCATCCACAGTTAGTCATCCAACCTTTTGAATGCTGGGCATTAGATTTCATTGGCCCAATAAGCCCATCATCTCATCAAAAGACATATATACTAGTTGCAACGGAATATGTGACTAAATGGGTGGAGGTAGAAGCATTACCAAGGGCCACAGAGGACACAATAATCCATTTTGTTTTCAAAATTTTCGTGCAGTATGGCTTGCGTAGTGAAAAAATTATGGATGGAGGGCCACAATTTGTAAGCCATAATCTTGCTGCTACATTAAAAAATCATCACATCTTACACAGAATCACATCGCCATACCACTTGCAGCCAAACGGTCAGGTAGAAAGTACCAACAAAGTAATCAAGACCATACTAACAAAAACAGTCGCCTCAAATAGACATGATTGGGCTACCCGATTACCAGAAGCCATGTTGGTATATTGCACGACTTGGAGGAATACCATAGGATACTCCCCATATCAGCTAGTGTTTGGCAAAGAACCTATCTTCCCAATAGAATTGGAAATTCAGACAATGAGGATAGCCCAAGAAGTAGGCCTAGATCTGAATGAAGCACAAGTTAACAAACTACATCAAATTAACAAACTATATTGTATTTTTGGCTTATCTCCTTGTAGTTTTACTCAAATGCCAAGTGTAGACACCCGTTGTATGTGGATTTAAATTCCACATCTAACTAGTACCCACTAAACATACTTATGACAAGACCCATGACTAAACACAATTTTTTCATCTTTTTTATTTTTATTTATTTATATATATATATATATATATATATATATATATATATATATATATATATATATATATATATATATATATATATATATATATATATATTATGGGTCTACTTAGAAATATGCAGGATGGATACTCATTGGATGTGGAATTTAATTCTGCATCCAACAAGTATATACACTTGACATTTGAGTAAATATATAAAGAGATAAGTGATAAATACAATAAAAAGTGGTTTTCTTCTTTTCCCTCCAAAATATTTTCCCTTGCTGATGACATCATCATCTTGAACCATATTGATTCTTTTAAAGATAATTTTGTTAGTACATTTTTTGTTTTGAGGCCCATTTTTACCAAACAATTCCCTTTATGTGGGCTAACTTGTGCTGATTTCCTTGTTGAAGTACTTGTAGCAAGTGTATATGCATATGGAGTCAACTTTATAGCCTGTACATCCTTCTAATCTCCATCATCACCTCAATGAGAGAATACAATTCCCTCTGCAATAGATTTATATATGCTTCCATCCCAAGCCTCTTCTTCCTTGAATCAACATCCATAATAATAATATACTTCTTCATAATGAGATTATAGATTCTATATTCCTTACACTCCTCACTATATTAAGTAAAGATACACTTCTCATTGTTTTCATCCAACTTCTGATCTCTTTAGGTACATGTGCATAGGCTACACACCTAAAAATCCTCCAATAAGATACGTTTCAACTTTTACCACTCCATGTTTCTTTAGGAACTTGTTCCTTCACACTCTTAGCCAAAATCTTGTTGAGGATATAAACTAGACAAATAACTTCTTCTCCTCACTATTTATGTGGTAGATACTTCTTTGTTAGCTTTCTTTGAGCCATATTGATAATGGTTTGATTCTTCCTTTTAGCCACCCATTTTTGTTATGGAGTATAACATGTAGTAAATTGTCTCTTGATTCTATGCCACTAACAAAGCTCCATGAAATCATCTGGAATATATTCACCACATTTATATGATCTTAAAACTTTAACATATTTTCTACTTTCTTTTTCAACCATAGCTTTAAACCTTTTTAATATGGTGAAATCTTCATACTTTTCTCTTAGAAGATAAACCAAATTTTTTCAAATATAATCATTAATAAAAGTTGAAAAGTAAATATTTCTGACCAAAGCATGTGTTTTCATTGGTCCACACAATTTTTTTTTACAATCTCCGATGGAGATTTCACCCTATCTAAAATTATAGATACAAATTTCTCTCTGTGATGCTTTTTAAGCATACAACTCTCACATGAGCTTATTATTTGTTGAGTTTTAGGCAGCCCTTACACTATCAACTTATTTTATAAAAAGTCTACAACACTAAAATATAAATGACAATATCTTAAATTCCATAACCAAGATTCATCCAAGCACTTAGTTTTATAAGCATTCAAAGAGTGAGTGAATTTATTTTTCATTATAAGTGGAAACAACCAACTCTTTTTCATCTCCACCCTTTCTATCAACTACTTACTTGGGTACTTACCAATGATTTTACATAACTTGTCCTTGAAGAACACTGTGTATATTTTCTCTATTAGTTTCCCAATGCTTAACAAATTGCATTTAAAACTAGGTACATAGTATACATCATTGATCATTCTTCTTTCACCATTTCTAGTAATACAACAATCACTCCTTTACCTTTAACACATACCTTCTTATCATTGGCTCACTTTACCTCATACTAAATACTAGTGTCATGACTCATAAACAAATATATGTTTCCATTCATGTGATTGAGGCACCTACTATCTAAAAACCAAACATGATTTGAACTTTCTTGAGTCAGATTATACGTCAAAAACACAGGTTTATGATTATCAAGTTACAATCCTCTTTGATTCCCTCCCTGCAAGATTTTGTTGTTGCTCACCATTAAATTAAAAGGGTATTGTTGAGATTTCTCCTCAGATCTAAAATTATTTTTGTTGTCCGTTTGATAAGATGTTTTCCTCCCCTTCCTTTGTTACATAACCTTCCTCTGCCTCTTCCTTTAGTAAGTTTCAGTTTATTTTTGAATGAATTCTCCAATGGATTACCATCATATCTTATCATCATGGATTCATGTGCAACCAAACAATGAGTGAACTCATTAATTTGCATTTGTATATTATATTTAAGCTCTTCAATGTATACAATAATAGCTTCAAGCTTCTTTGGAAAACTTTGGAAGAATTTCTCAACCACTCTCTTATTTCATATGTAATCACCATATTGTCTTAATTGATTAACATTGCTCATGACCTAATCATGAAACTAACCACAATCTCACTATCTTTCATTTCCAGATTTTCAAAATCTCTCCCCAAGTTTTGTAACTTAACATTCTTCATCTTGGATACACCTATAACAACCCTTTTTGGTTACCCCCTCATGTAAATATTTTCATGTGCAATGGTAATTAATTATGAGAAATGTAAAAGTAAATGGATTGATGAGAGGACATGGATTCAAAGCTTGAGAGCAAACGTTTCTTGGGAATTTCTTGGGGAAATAACCAAGAGTAGTATTTTCCATTAAATGGCCACCCATATCCTTGTTGAATTAAAAATAAGCTGGTACAACAATTAAAATGGAGTATGGATGGTTGACCAAAAGGATGAACCAACTTGATCTCATGGGACATGTTGTTCCAATCCACATGCAAAATAATCTCAAAATGAAAAATTTGTTATAGTGTGGTATACACTTGATAGCAAGAGACACAAAGACATGTTACTCCAAACAAGACTGCACACTAAATAGAGGAGCATATGAGCATAGTGAACACTCTCGGTTTCTCAAGGGATTTGCAAGTGAATGACTAAGGAAAAAGACAAGAAAAAATCGTTTAATACATTGGCTTGGAGCATGCTTAGGAGCATAGATTAAAGATGAACTTGTGGTGTTAAGAAGTTGCAGTGACAGTGGAATATCGATCCCCGCTTAGCAAGTGGAGAGATTGTGCAGTTTGGGAGTTCTCTCGATGTTTCACAAGTGGATACCATGAGCGAAGAGTCTAGATTCCCGTGAAATGTATTAGGTAGAGACATGGTGTGTTATGGATTCCTTCCGGATTGTAGATGGAGGCACTGTGGGATCTAGATTGTTGTAGTGTGAATTAGGTGGAGACATTGCGAACTCTAGATTATTGTAGTTATTATTGGGTGGATCATTGTGTGCTCTAGATTGTCTTAAGTGTTGTTTGGGTGGAGATACTATGTACTTTCGACTCCTGGGTGCTAGGTGGAGGCGCTGCGTGCTATGGATTCTGATGTGAATTCTTAACTAGACTAGTGTGAATATTCTTTAAACGCTTCACTCCTCAGACTCTAAATATGGATTAGGCATGGTTAATTGCAAGAAATAATGGCAGTGCAATTGGCCTACAAGTGGGAGGAGAGTTGAAGTCCCTTATTTTCAAGTCACTCTGCTAAAAAGGTAAGTTTCTTACTTGTATCTTTATGTGTACCTATTTCACTTTGAATGATAAAAATTGTTGTTATATGACAACGAGTGTATCAACACAATTAATGATGGAATATGTATTCTTGTGTATTTTCAATGAGATGGTTTGTATGGTTATTATCATGGCATGAGGGGCTTACATACCCCTATAGTTTCCTATATATTTTATAATTTGTATATCTATCTACATGATTACGTATGACTCTCTAGTGAACCCAATTAAACCATTATAGTGTGTGCAATTACCTAGTTTGCGTGTTATAACTCTCAAGGAGTCCCTCTTGTGTAAGAACTATTGAAATTCTATTCTTAAAGGGATATGTATTGGATGCTAAGAATTAGCATGGATTTTTGTTGTACATGAATGATTATTTTCCCTCTTTACTCATGGACCAATAATCAATTAATGCATGATATATTAGGGAACCTGATATAAATTATTTTAGATCCATTCCACACAAGGATTTGGTTTTACAATAGAAGAAACCATAGAGCATTGTTAGCCATCGATTGGCTGGTTATGATTCCTATTAACATGTGGATTATGTTTTATGTTTGAACTTGAATTGTTTCTACTTGATGTAAGAACGTATTCCAATGATCATGGACGTTTTGGGCAAAGTTGTTCTTCTAGGAGAGCCTTGGCCAGTTCCCCGAAAAACGTAAGGAAAAACCTTAAATCATTTTGAGTTGACTAAGCATAAATTGGCACTATAGCTTTGAGTATCTGGGCTAGATATAATTCAAGTGATCTAGGATATATGAGAATCTCGATATATAAGATAATTGCTATGATGAATCTCATGGGGAAACAAGATATAGATGAGGCTTGATACATATGCAAAAGGATTGATTCAAGGTTTATCTAGTGTGGGGCCCAATTTGAGTAAACCTCATGAGGCCCAAATAAGTGCCCAAAGCTGGATATTTTGGATTATGGAAATATGTTTGGGGATTTTGATGCATCTCGGAATCAAAATCATTTGCCTCATGATAAAAAGTCATATGAAGTATATACAATGTATCATTAGATGTTCATAACAAGTCCTAACACAAATATGAGTCCAAATCATTTTTATGTGAAAATTTCTTAGTAGCACCATATTCCTTTACAAATTGGATATAGCGTAAAACAAAGAAATAAAATGTGAGGACCGGACTTGGTGGGGTCCATAGGATTTTCTATGTGGAAAGGGTTACGTGGATGTAGCCACGTCGACATTAGTGTGAAGGATAACATGGAACCACTTAGTAAGGTCCACACAAGTGCCACATGGGTGCCATGTGGCGGGATCTTGTTTGTGTGACAATGATTACATGATCAAACTTTAAATGGGCATAATTTTTGGCCTCTATTTCAGATCATGATAAAATTCATATCGTAGAAAATCTCTTAATGAGTTACAAGCGATGGTATGTTCCAAAGTTAATTCCACTAACTTTGGAAATGAAATATTGTTATAACCCCATTTTCATAATGGGACCATGGAGGTCAACTTAGTTAAAAGTAACACCTCTCATTAACCTAGAAATGTCCAAGGGGGAGGGAGGGAGCTTTACAACTCCCTGATAACATGTTTCAAGAGTGTCCCAAGCCTTCTTTGAAGAATTTGAACTTGACTCTGGAAATATAATGCCATTTAAACCTTGCTGGATTAAACCAAGAGCTTTATTATCCTTCTTTTAGTTCTCCTTCAAAGGATTTCACTAAGCGTTTGTTAGATCCATTTTTTTACTTGATCAACAAACTCTGGATACTCATAGTGAAAAATCCTGAAAGGTCAGGATAATGTAGTAATGTTTTGATTCTGATAAACCAAGAATCGTACTTTCTCTCCATTAGAATAAGAACCTATGATTGAGCCATACTAGTGTTCAATGATACTTCAATTTAACATCTAGACAATTGAAGCATAATTTTTTTTTTTCTAACATTGATACATAACTATATCTTCCAACTCACTACATGTTTTGAACATAAAAAAAATGACATAATAACAAAAAAATTATAGCATATAAAGCATATGATTTCACAAATAAAATACTCTATTCACAACAAGAAGTTA
This sequence comes from Pinus tabuliformis, assembly GCA_031772625.1. Classification (NCBI taxonomy): domain Eukaryota; kingdom Viridiplantae; phylum Streptophyta; class Pinopsida; order Pinales; family Pinaceae; genus Pinus; species Pinus tabuliformis. The sequence goes on from CM062816.1 coordinate 1,592,277,939, forward strand.
TAGTGGATTTGTAGCAATATGTAGTTGTGAAACAACCAAAAGTGTAATAATGTACCATGAATAAAAATACAGCACTGGATAATGAACAGAGTTATAACAATGGACAGGTGTTGTGGCAACTATGAACTACAACTAAGCAAGTATAAACTACAACTAAGCAAATATATTTTGTTTAAACAAAAATACTTTATTTTTATTACACTACTTTGTTTTCTTCCTTTTTTTTGTTATATTCATCCATATTTATACATAGTTTTAAGTGGGTTAATTGGAGTTAAAAAAAAAATACATAGCTTTCAGTAAGTTAACTAGAGTTGTTTTCGGTATTAAAAAAAAAAACCTACCCCTTCATTGATAACCCTTCAAATCTCAATTATGTAAAATGACAAAAGTGAAATAAATTCAATGGCATTGGTGCTCCTTGGGAGCTCAGTTATTTGAGGTAATGGTACCTCTTCACAATTTCATTCGACCCTTAAGGTTTCGTGGAATTGAGGTTGTCTTAATTCTTTAAGAGTTAAGAGACTCGTGAAATAACTATTTAAGAAATTATGACAATAGATTTTAATAATAATGGTGTTGTTTAAGTGTTTTTAATAATAAAAATTTAATAGAATTATAAGTGAAAATTCCGCTTCTTGCACATAAGACTCAACGTATTGCTCGCACTAAAAGTGAAGGCACCGAGTCAAATATTTGATTCATTTAGACATAATAATAACAACCTCTTTATTTTATTTTTTAGTTTATTATAGTTATAAACATGAGAAGGAAGTACTTTATCAAGTACTTTTCATAGGGTGTCATCATAAACATTGAAAGGGAGTAGTTTATCTAGTACTTCAACTTTTCGTAGAGTAGGAGGCATAATAGTTATTGTAAATGTAACATCTAGGTTGATTTTTACCTCTTTCCTCGGAGGCCACCTCAGAAGTTGAGAAGTTAGAATCCATTTCTTTTGTGTCACCTACTTTTGGATCATATATTTCGGGCACTTATGGAGCCATTTTTGTCAGAGATACATATCATAAACTCTTGCATAATGGCTTGAAGTCAGAATTTACAGTTTCATAACGTTTTGAAGTCAAAATTTGCAATTTCATAATGTTTGATGGGTATTAAGTTTTTATTTAAATGCAAGGATGGTTTACTTCATTTTGTCTTTTCTCTACAAGTCTGAATATATTAGGAGTATTGTTTAAATTTTTAAGAAGAAAAACAAATGGCTTGAAGTCAGTATTTATAGTTTCATAACGTTTTGAAGTCAAAATTTGCAATTTTATAATGTTTGATGGGTATTAAGTTTTTATTTAAATGCAATGACGGTTTACTTCATTTTGTCTTTTCTCTACAAGTCTGAACATATTAAGAGTATTGTTTAAATTTTTAAGAAGAATATTAAGAGTATTGTTTAAATTTTTAAGAAGAAAAACAAATTAAGAGTATTGTTCAAATTTTTACAATAATCGATTTAACATTAAATTGTGTACTAAATTTTTAATTAAATGTAATAATTGTTTACTTTATTTTATCTTTTTTCCAAAAAAACAGATTAAGAGCATCGTTCAAATTTTTAACAATAATCTATTTAACATGAAATTGGGAGGCTAGAATATTGTTGAACAATTTTTTTTATTTAAATATAAAACTTTGTTGAATAAATTTTTTTATTGAAATAAAATTATAGTGAAAAAAATAAATAACAAGTTTATTTTCTTAATACTTAATAATGTTATAAAATGGTAAAATACTAAAACTATTTTGTTAATTTTATTTTAACTAATAATAATAATAATTAATCTATTAAATTGAAAATATAAAAGATAAATCTTTTAATTAATTTAATTTTCTAATATTTTATTACAATAAACATATTCAACTTTCTTTATATTACAAAAGTAGACCATGTCTTTTAAAATTAACCAATCATAATAAACTTTATTTATTAATATCATGTTACCTAATATTTAATTATAATAAACATATTCAATTTGTAAGTAATTTCTTTCAAATTAACCTATCATAATAAATGATAAATTTGGGGACATGATATTTAAAATTTCAAATAATAGAAAGAAACAAAACCATTATATTGATAAACAATAAATATTTTGTCAAAGTTATGTCAAAGACTAGTGTCTAAATTTTATTATAGTAAACACTCAATTTCATTTTTCATCTTTTCTTTTCTTTTTTTCCAATTTAACTTTTAATTTTTCTTTCTGATCACTTCATTTCATTGTTTGTTTATTCTAAACTATCTTTTCAATTTAACTTTTAACCTTTCCCTTTGGGTCACTTCATTTCATTGTTTGTTTATTTTAAGCTATGGATAATGACATTTTACTAGTAATTATCATGTGTTTTTTTACTTTCTTTTTTTATTTTGCCCTTGTGAAGTGATTGTAGGGTCATCAACATTAACATGTGACTTTTTATTTATGTTTTGATTGTCCCCGTGATGTGATTGCAGGGTTATCAACATTAACACATTTGATTACAAATTTTGGGGGTTTTTTTAAGTCATTATAAGGTCACCAACATTAACACATTTAATTAATAATTTATAATTTCGAGGTTGGTTTGTGATGATTTTCACAACAAAAATCATTAATAAATTTTTAATGAATCTAAATCAAATATTATTTTAATTTTAAGATAAATTGAATTCAATTAGTCATTAATCATGATAAATACCATTATGTATATATATATATATATATATATATATATATATTATTTACAAACATCTTTAATTAATTATATCATGTAAGATGCCCGATGCCCGTTTCGTTCCAATATCTGCTAATCATCAATGAATGAGGTTTTAATGATCAATGAATGAGTATGTATCATCTAGAAGTGCATACAATCACTGAATCCTATAAATGGAAAATCAAATTCATGTGTAATGCTTAACCTGTAAACGTAATCGATAGCTTCTTTTATTTCAGGCTGAAAATGTCTATCAATTCCCAAACATTCGATAATATCCACCATCTGAAGACGTCGGATTAAATCGTCAGCGGCATCACTGCAGCTATCTTTCATGTCACTCAAAAATCGGTGTTTGATATCTTCAACAAGCGTTTCTCCTCGTTCACGATATGTAGGTGCCTGGTCACGGCGTATTTCAATGAAATACAAAGTTATCTTGCAGAGATTGATGAATGATGGATTTTAACATGTGAAACTGCAGTGCTTAATACATTAATTTTAAAGGAACATAAGGCAATAATGAGATTAAGATAAATACCGCGTATGACGTTGAGAGAGAATGTATAACGTCATCGTCCCAGACGTTGGAATGATGATTGCCTGTGCGTCTTTGAGTGCTCATGCTTAATATTGGCGTCACAGATTTCTTTGGCATTAGCATTCCAGCACTTGAAAGTTGTTGACAGAGAGCCAAACGATCATTCTTGGAGCTGATCAGCAATCTGTGGACACCCGATCTCGAAATCAACGGCGTTACAGAAACAAGAGCCATTAGCACTTGCTTCCTATTGTAACTATATAGCATTTCCCTGTCGTGCCTGGCCTATTTATATTACAATTTCTAATGAAAATTCCAAATAAATGGGATCTTTCATTTCGATGCGATTTTGCATACTTGATTTCTCTAAGGAATCCTTTTGGACGGTAAAGGTATTGACAATTTCGGCAAGGTCAGAAATGGAACTGTCTTACCTTTTAGATAACAATAGTAAAATATACTTTACATTTATTCCGTTCCTTGTTTGCATCCTAGTCTGTCTCTCTTCTGTAATAATTATAATGATTCCATTCCTGGTCTGTTACATATTTGTTGAAATCTAATTTCAACGCCGATGTACCAAGCCAGAAACCGTTCATCGGAATTTTCTCGGAGCAATTTGCCGACGAAGGAATAATCCGGCTAGGAGCTCCGATATAATATGGAGCTGACACGTGGTTCACCACTGACGTAATGCAACGTAATTTTTTCGGGCGATAAAGCTAGGTGACTTGTTGTCCACCGTCCGATTCGCCCGAATGCTTTCCGCCATCGATCTCCTGAAGGTGCACGGGCTTGCAGCAAATCAATGCATTGCGTGGAGTAAAAGACTCATGGTTTGACCGCCGAATGAAAGAATTTAATGAATTTATGTGTTGTTCGTAGTTTTTAGGTAGATGCTTTTAATTTTGGTTATGGGCATGTGTCCCATATGATATACGTCACATTTTTTTTATATGTTTTATATATATTTTATATATACGTTGTCATAAAAAAATGTCTACGATAGGGAGTCTTTAGTAAGTGCGTGCTATAGTCTTCATGTGTTGTTGTGCCTGCGAGCAAAAAAAAAGGTTTATGGGTATGGTGCCTTCGCACGGTGGTAGTGCGTTTTTTGGGTATGTATGTTTTATAAAACATTGTGTTGTGCCTGTGCGCATAAGTGGTTCATAGAAATGAATAGAACGCAGAGCGGTGCGAAAAGAGTTTAAGAACAGGGATATAATGTTTTTATTCTGCCATTGTAAAATATAGGAATTGTATGAAATTGGTTTTGTAATATCCACAGCAGTGGAAAATCTGTGACTACAACAGAGTTTGTTTTGCGAATCCCATTCTGCACAGAGGGTGAAATATGTATCAGTTTTTGTTTAATGAATAGAAATCTTCTATGGTGGTGAAATACTTTGTTCCTCAGTAAGTTTTTTTTAAGCTTCCCTGTGCACAAAAGATCCTGGAAAGGTAGAAACAGAGCATTGTCTCTGTGTGTTTGAATTCTTGGTTTTTGGTATTTTCTCCATGAAAAAAATACCCAACAGTGGTATCAGAGCAGGCTTAGGCTCTTTAAAGAAGTTAAAGAAGCTGAAGGGAGAAGGTTGTTGCTACAGCAAAACTTCTCAGGCAGACAGAAGACAGTCAACAAAAGATTCAGGTATTCCAAAACTTTTTTTTTGTGTTGCTGAAGAAGCAGTCAGTTATTTTAATCACACAGTCAAGGATTTAGAGGCATAGATCAGAATGCAAGGAATGGCCAGCACAAGCACTGGTATGGGTATGTTTAACACCCAGCTCCCACAGTTCAATGGGAAGAACTATGACTACTGGTCTATAACTATGAGAGCCTTGTTTGCTTCTCAAGATTTATGGGAAATAGTTGAAGATGGTTTTGAAGAACCAGCAGATGAAACTGAGTTCAATGCATTAACTCAGGGAGAGAAGGATCTGCTGAAGAGCAATAGGAAGAAGGATGCAAAGGCCATTTTATTGTTGCATCTAGCAGTAGACCAGAGTATATTTCCAAGGATAGCAGCAGCTAAAACATCAAATGAAGCATGGCAAACCCTCAAGACAGCCTATCAAGGCATGGAGAGAGTGAAGACAGCAAAACTACAATTGCTGAGAAAGGATTTTGAGAACTTGAACATGAAGGAGTCAGATAACATTGACTCATTCTTCACTCATGTGATTGGTGTAATCACACAAATGAGAACTCATGGAGAAACCATTGAAGACAGAAGGATTGTGGAGAAAATATTGAGGGTCTTACCCTCAAAGTTTGATGCCATAGTCACCACCATTGAAGAGACAAAGGATCTCTCAAACTATTCAGTTGATGAGCTACATGCATCACTGATAACACATGAGCAGAGGTTGAGTAGGAATGAAAACTCATCTCTTGAGCAAACCTTCAAGACCCAGATGTCCTTTGGAAGAGGAAGAGGTCAAGGCAGAGGAAACAGAAGAGGAAGAGGCAGAAGCCAGAACAGAGGTGGAAGGAACAGCCCATCAAATGCACAAGGAAGAGGCAGCAATCAAAATCAGAACCAAGGCCAAGGCAGCAGCCAACAAGGAGGACAACATCATGCTCAAGGACAAAGGTATGATAAATCTAATGTTCAATGCTATTATTGCAAAAAGTATGGACATTATGCTAGTGATTGTAGAAAGAAACAGCATGATAAGAACAGCAGACAAAATGCAAATGTTACAAGAGAAAACAGCAGTCAAGACAATGTCCTGTTAGCTTGTAACATGGCTGAAACACATAGTGAGGACATATGGTTTTTAGACTCAGGTTGCAGCAACCATATGACAGGGAATATAGCCCTCTTTTCAGCCTTAAATCAGAATTTGAAATCAGAGGTCACACTAGGAACTGATTGTAAAGTGTCTGTTATGGGAAAAGGGGAGATAAAAATATTTACAAAACAAGGAGAAAGGAAAACCATAGCAGATGTATACTATGTCCCCGGAATGAGATGTAACCTCTTGAGTGTTGGACAGCTTGTCCAAAAGGGTTACAATGTTTACTTTGTAAATGATGTGTGCACCATCATGGACATACCACCCAGCAAAAGATGCATTGCTGAAGTGAAGATGACAAGGAACAGGATGTTCCCTCTCAGGATCAGGGCAGACTTGAAGAACAAGAAGGAAATGGCAGCAGTTACCAAAGAGGCCTTCCAAAGCGTGCCAAAGGATGAGAACTGGTTATGGCACTTGAGATTCGGGCATCTAAATTTGGAGGTATAAACTTATTGAGCAGAAAAGGAATGGTAAAGGGATTACCATTGATAGAGAAACTGGACAGCCTATGTGAAGGCTGCATTCTGGGAAAACAACATAGAGAAAGTTTTCCATCAGGGAAGAGCATAAGGGCAAAGGCACCCTTAGAGATTATCCACTCAGATTTGTGTGGACCAATGCAAGCTCCATCATTAGTTGGCAGCCTATATTTCTTAACATTCATTGATGACTGTACAAGAAAGACTTGGATATATTTCCTTAAAAACAAAAGTGAAGTGTTTGAGAAATTCCAAAATTTCAAGGCATTTGTTGAAAACCAAAGCGGGCTGCACATTAAAGTTTTGAGAAGTGATAGAGGAGGTGAGTATATCTCCAAGGAATTCCTAAGATTTTGTAGAGAAAATGGAATTCATAAACAGTTTACAGCAAGGTACACTCTGCAACAAAATGGAGTTGCTGAAAGGAAGAACAGGACTATCATGGATATGGCGAGGAGCATGCTGAAGGCAAAGCATTTGCCAAATGAGTATTGGGTTGAAGCTGTACATTGTGCAGTTTATATATTGAATAGGTGTCCTACAAAAGCAGTCATGAACAAAGTGCCAGAAGAGGCATGGAGTGGGAGAAAGCAATGAGTCACCCACATGAGAGTTTTTGGGTGTGTGGCCTATGCACACATACCAGACCAGCTAAGGAGGAAGTTGGACAGCAAAGGGGAGAAATGCATCTTCATTGGATACAGTGATGAATCCAAAGCCTACAGGCTATACATCCCATCTACCAAGAAGTTCTTTGTAAGCAGGGATGTTCAATTCATTGAAGAGGAAGCTTGGGATGGAAGCATAGAGAAAACAGTGAATGTCAAGAACTGTTTGTCTCATGATGAAGATGAAGAGGAAGTGGCTGAAATGCATCCCCAAACAGCAGCGCCAACACAAGAACAGCAAGGTACACCATTGAGGATAAATGAGAGTGCTTCTCCAAGCACACCACAAGGAGGAAATTCAAGTGCATCTTCAAGCACTTGCACACCAAGTGAAAGAGGTAAGAAATTTAGAAATCTAAGTGACATTTATGATGAAGGAATGAATTCCTTATTTGCCTTGTATTGTCATGTTGATGATCCTATTCATTTCGAAGATGCAATTAAAGATAGGAAATGGATAGAAGCTATGGATGAGGAGATGAATTCCATAGAGAGAAACAAAACATGGGATTTGGTTGAGTTACCAAAAGGCAAAGAAGTCATTGGTGTGAAATGGGTCTACAAGACCAAGAGCAATGCTGAAGGCAAGATTGAAAGGCATAAGGCAAGGCTGGTTGTCAAAGGCTACAAGCAGCAGTATGGAAGAGATTATGAGGAGACTTTCGCCCCGGTTGCAAGAATGGAAACCGTGAGAGCAGTGCTGTCCATAGCAGCACAAAATGAATGGAAAGTCTACCAAATGGATGTGAAATCAGCATTCCTAAATGGAGTGTTAATGGAAGAGTTCTATGTGGAACAGCCTCTCGGATATGAGAAGAAAGGTGAAGAGCACAAAGTGTGCAAATTGAAGAAAGCTCTTTATGGGCTGAAGCAAGCGCCAAGAGCATGGTACAGCAGGATAGATTCTTATCTATTGGATAATGAATTCGACAAATGTGAAGGAGAACCCACAGTCTACATCAAGGAAAAGGATGGTAAAATTTTAATTGTTGTCTTGTATGTAGATGATGTTATTTTCAGTGGAAATGATATTTATCTTATTGAGAATTTTAAATCAGTCATGAAGGATGAATTTGAAATGACTGATATGGGTTTCTTGAGATACTTCTTAGGCATAGAAGTAGAGCAAAATGAAAAAGGAATTTTTATATCTCAAGCAAGATATGTAAATCAAATTTTGAGCAGATTTAAGATGGAAGAATGCAAGGCAGCAATCACTCCCACAGTGATGGGATTAAAGCTCAGCAGAGAGGACATCAGCAAGGATTTTGATCCTAGCTTGTATAAAAGTATTGTTGGCAGCCTTATGTATTTAACAGCAACTAGGCCTGATTTAATGTATGCTGTTAGTTTAATTTCCAGGTTCATGGAGAGGCCGAAGGAGGCACATTGGCAGGCAGCAAAGAGAATTTTGAGGTATGTCAAAGGCACCAAAATGTTTGGAATTTTATATCATGCCTCAGAACATTCAGATTTGGTTGGATACACTGACAGTGATTGGGCTGGAAGTGTAGATGATCGGAAAAGCACTTCCGGTTATGTTTTTAATATGGGTTCAGGAGCCATCTCATAGGCTTCTAAGAAGTAGTCCATTGTAGCATTGTCTACAGCAGAGGCTGAATATGTGGCAGCTACAACAGCAGCATGTCAAGCAGTGTGGATGAGAAGAATGTTGAGAAGCTTAGGCCAAGAGCAGGCAAAAGCGACAGTGATTTTTTGTGACAATAGCTCAGCTATTGCATTGTCAAAGAATTCAGTGTTTCATAAGAGAACGAAACACATTGATACCAGGTTTCACTACATCAGAGAATTGGTGAACAATGGAGAAATTGTCCTAGAACATTGCAGGACTCAAGAACAGGTAGCAGACATCTTGACAAAGCCACTGGATCAGAAGAGCTTTGAATTTTTGAGGAAGTGTCTCGGTATGACCGAATGCCCAGCTGTTGAAATTAAAGGGGAGTGTTGAAATCTAATTTCAACGCCGATGTACCAAGCCAGAAACCGTTCACCGGAATTTTCTCGGAGCAATTTGCCGACGAAGGAATAATCCGGCAAGGAGCTCCGATATAATATGGAGCTGACACGTGGTTCACCACTGACGTAATGCAACGTAGTTTTCTCGGGCGATAAAGTTAGGTGACAAAGTGCCTTCCGATATTGTTGTCCACCATCCAATTCGCCCGAATGATTTCCACTGTCGATCTCCTGAAGGTGCACGGGCTTGCAGCAAATCAATGCATTGCGTGGAGTAAAAGACTCATGGTTTGACCGCCGAATGAAAGAATTTAATGAATTTATGTGTTGTTCGTAGTTTTTAGGTAGATGCTTTTAATTTTGGTTATGGGCATGTGTCCCATATGATATACGTCACATTTTTTTTATATGTTTTATATATATTTTATATATACGTTGTCATAAAAAAAAGTCTACGATAGGGAGTCTTTAGTAAGTGTGTGCTGTAGTCTTCATGGTTGTTGTGCCTGCGCGCGGTAAAAAAAAAAGGTTTATGGGTATGGTGCCTGCGCACGGTGGAAGTGCGTTTTTTGTTTTGGTATGTATGTTTTATATAAAACATAGTGTTGAGCCTGTGCGCATATGTTGTTCATAGAAATGAATAGAACGCACAGCAGTGCGAAAAGAGTTTAAGAACAGGGATATAATGTTTTTATTTTGCCATTGTAAAATAGAGGAACATCATGAAATTGTTTTTTGTAATATCCACAGCAGTGGAAAATCTGTGACTACAACAGAGTTTGTTTTGTGAATCCCTCTCTGCACAGAGGGTGAAATATGTATCAGTTTTTGTTTAATGAATAGAAATCTTCTATGGTGGTGAAATACTCTGTTCCTCAGTAAGTTTTTTTTAAGCTTCCCTGTGCACAAAAGATCCTGGAAAGGTAGAAACAGAGCATTGCCTCTGTGTGTTTGAATTCTTGGTTTTTGGTATTTTCTCCATGAAAAAAATACCCAACAATATTTAAGAAAATCCATTTTGCAAAAATTTCGAGTTGGATTTGAATCTGACAATATGACATTATGTAGAGATTGATTGCTTATCAATTTAGTGACATGATTTTCTACGATACACTACGTCTATTATCCACATATATATAAAAGTGGTTGATTTGTAGTTTTCTGTTTTAAATTTGAGGTGTAGGTTTATTTTTAGGTATTACCGAAAATTGATTTATGAGGTGTTTCACAAATATGTTGAGATTCTAGAAATCTAGGGACGTTCTAGTCAATCGTGAATTCTAGAAATATGTTGAGATTCTATATGAAGTTCCAGCAGTATAGTGAATATACTACAATCTTAATGACAATTATACCAACTAACCTCTCCACTAACAATGAAACTACTTTTTCAAGCTACTTTTTCAAAATTTACGTTCTTGATTTTATATATTTCTTTTTAAATATGAAAGTCATTATATCCTTCAAATTATAACGCCATCATTAGCACAATCTAATATATATATATATATATATATATATATATATATATATATATATATATATATATATATATAGACAAATGACTAAATATGTGTATTTAGTTTTATAGATAACATATTTGTCTACTTTATATAAAAATAACATCAAGGATAGCGATATACACATTTTTTAAAAATTTGGTGTTTGCATGTATCCCAAACCACCACTATATTCGAAGCAACCATGTTTATCTAGGTGGATATTGGTTGCCACATGCCTATTCCACATGGGCCAACACTTTTTCCTTTCAATTTCCTAATTTCCACTATTGTTTTCTATTTTTGGTAGGTTTTTGGGTCCTCAACTTCCAAAGCCATTTTGACGCCCTAAACAACATTTTTTGAAAATGGGGAAAAAAGAATACATTGGCAAGGGTTTGCAGTCGAAAGTTGTTTTCCTGAGATAGATATTTCTAAGCAGGTATTGTGAAACAAAGATCGTATGCTAATGTTACAATCCCAGGAAGCTAGCATCCCAGCTAACCCCAACAGGGCCAACAAACTTCTGGTGATTCATCTCCTACAGTTAGATTTTTGGATGTTTAGAGTTTTTCATTGTTTTTCAATAATAAAAAGGACTCTGATCCTTATTCTAACATAGTCTAGAAGACATTTAGCTGTCACATCTCTTCTTACAGATAAGCCACCATCACCTGAGCTAGTTGATTTTCATTTTACAAGTAAATAATTTTCAACATTTGATATTAATTAATTGAAGTCCATTTTTTGTTATATCTCTGTGTTTCTATATAAATATTCATTTAAGTTCGTTCTTTCATAAATCTGAATCACAAGTCATCATGCACATAGGATTCCATCCATGAAAAATTAAAATTCAAAAAAGTGTCTAGTAATAAAATGTGTGCATGACTTCATAGCACTAAAACATATGAGTAACTAAATGTATAAATCTTTATCCAAATATTTCTTCAAAAAATTATGTTTGCATGTATTTAAAATTCAAAAAAATTGCGTAGGAATAAAAATTCAAAAATAAAGTGTGTATATCTAAAAATTAAAAAAGGAGTGTTTAGTACTAGAAAAAAAAAGTGTGTAGCACTAAAATTTTAAAATAAATATGTAGCACTTGTTGAGCCACAAAATGGGTATGTATTTACCATTAATTTCATCACCTTTTTCCTTGTTTCTTATCTTTTTCATATCTTAATGCTTTAATATATTGATTGATTATGATAAAAAACAACTGCATTACTCGCAGTTAAGATTTAGCCATAGTAACTGACTTTTACTCTTATTTATGCAGAAAAATGACGAAAGGAACAGTTCTTGTTCTCTAACGATGGAACATCATAAACTAACAAACGAAGGGTGAAACACATTGATTGTGGACAAGGCTGAGGGAGAATTAGGAGGATCAGCGTGAAAAAGGAAAGGTGTTTGAAGTTAGCAATCAGTTGCAAATCCCTCAGGATCAGGAGATATTGAGGGATCACATTTATCTTTTACCCTTTCCGATTATAAAGAAGATGATTGTAGGAAGAGAGGGGAGGAATCCTTGTTATTTCAAACTATAATTTTAATTTACAAATTCGTGTTATCGAGAGAATGCGATCATATTGTAATGTTACTCAAGTTTAATGATTAATATATAATTTGAGGTTGTTGTTCATTCGCCTTATCTGAAGTAGCTTAGCAGCATTTGCTGGCAGATAAGGGCCCGACCTCTGGTGGATTAAACTACTTCTTTGTATTATATCTTTCTGATTTCAACAAGTTTGATTAATTTGTTAATTTTCCCATCTTATGTGCTTTTTACTGTTTTTTTGAATTGAAGGAATATCTTTGCTTTATGTGATTTACAACACTCTCATTTGATTTAGTTTACATTCATTGTAGATTGAGTTACTTAGATAATTATTCGAATTGATTTAATCAACTGTAAAGAGTTTGGTTATTGCTATTGAACTCTCATATTGATATCATTTCCATCTGGATTGCTTCGTAGAGATTGAGTATGATTTAGATTGAATCAACTAGGAAGAGATGAGTTATTGCTACTATGCTCTCGGCTAATGTTATTGTTGATTAAATTTCTTGTGTGAGATTTGATTATGATTTCAGTAAAGAATTCAATCTTGAAGCTTAGAGGTCATATCTCCTTTAATGATTGTAATTTGACTTTATTAGATGCTTCTGTTTGTTCTTGTATTAAATATCTATACTTCATTTGAAGAAGCATTACTCTGTAAATTCATAGCATGCACATATTGTGTACACTCTTGAAATAAAAGGACTTGCCCGGGTTGATGATTAATGTGGGGTAATTAGGAGTTGCCGGGGAGATTGTTGCCACCTTACAAAGAGTGATGTATGTCTGATAATTGTTGTTGGGAAAGAATTGGGTATTGAAAACAGAAGGTAAGAACCTACGTAACGAGAAAGAAAGTGCTTGCTCCTCCGCCCGCTTTTCAGCACAATTACAGAAAAGTGAAGTAGGTGTTTGATGTTTGTCTGTTGAGAGAGAACTAGGTATTCAAAACGGAAGGGAAGAACCTGCGTAAGGAGCAAGTAAAATGCCTTCTCCCCTACCCGCTTTCCAGCAGAATTGCTAGGAACTTAAGGTAGAAATAAATATTTGAATTTTTGCATGAATGTATAAGAAGAAAATACTAGAAAACAATATAATTCCACATCCCAAACCTAAAAAATCTAAGGGACCGGTGACCCTTGGATGATCAAATTTTATCGATGACATCTTAAGAAAAGCTTAATCTCAGCCATTAGTAGGTCCCTGAACCATTTCTTCCAGAGAACCTACTATCTCCCTTCGGGCCACAGGTTCACCATATGTAGCCTACGCTGAGGTCCACAGTAAAACTGAAGGGACTGATTAGAGTTGTCAAGACATTGAAAATTCAGGAACAACACCCTCGCAAGAAGGGAATTCTTGCAACATTCGTGAAGGAGGAGCAGAAACAGGGGAAATAGAGGAACCGAGATCCCCTCAGGTAGTAATTGAACAAAAGACACCCAGTGTCCCAGATCAAGGGAGTGTTGTTAGGATCATTCCTACCTATTATAGACAACCAAGGGATAACTCTCTAGCTCTAGAAATCCCAGAAGGGTACTGTAATATCTGTGATCAAATGGCCAATAATCCACAAGCACCCGAGACATCTACATTACAGTATCCTATCATTGACATAGATGTTAACGCACCCATGAAAGCTATCCCTCTACAAAATATTCCCACCTTTCATGGACTGACATCAGAAGATGTGGATGTGTTTCTGTTTGAATTTGATGTCCTATGTCGGGGTTATGATTACACCACTGACCCTTAGAAACTAAAGATGTTTCCCTCCACGTTAAAGGGAGCAACCCTGTGTTAGTTTATGGGACTAGGTGGGGGCACCACAAACGATTGGGACCAAATGAATACTGCTTTCCTTAAAAAATATCAAGATTATTGCAGATCTAGGGAACTAAAAGATGAGATATTCCAAATGGTAGCAAGACCTAGTGTATCATTGGAAGAGTAGGTGGAGTGTTTCCAATATAACCTCCAAAGGTCTCCCTACGCAAATCTGCCTTTGCCTTATAACGTGGTAAAAACGACACTGATTAAGGGGATGAAAGACCAATGGATATAGACATTAAATATTATGGGTAAAGGTAATATCTATCAAGAAGACTATGCTAACATTATTAATTTGTGTATCAGATGCTCAAGGGGCAGTACAAGATTAAAACTAGATGAATGTGATATGATCACCAGGGACATCAAAATATCTGGTGGAGGCATTACTCGTACTGAAATTGGCAACCTGTTGGAAGATTTTAAAATAGATATCTTGGGAACTTTGACAACACAATTGCACATCATGCAAGCCAAGCAGAAGCAGGTCGAAGCAGAACAGAACCTGGCAATCTTTTGCCCTCGATGCAAGAAGAAACATAGTCATAAAGAATGTTCATTGGATACGGTATAGACCTGTGCCATATGCACCAAAGAACATGCCACAGAAGATTGCCCATCACTTCCAGGGTTAAAAGCAGTCTTCAAAGAGGAAGAGGAAGAAAAGGAACCAGTCTACCTGTTAAATCAGTGTCGCCAATGGCAAGCATGAAAACCAGGTATGCCTCCCGACCCATCTTCATTCTTTCAACCCTCACAATAAAATTCTCAGCAATACACATGGGCTACATGTTAGAACCAATAACCTTTTCCTAATTGGTCACCACAAGAATTTTCTATGCCACCTTGGTCCAATCAATCAAGTCCAAAAAATAGTTGGCCAAATTCCTCTTACTTTCCACCATTTTAGCAGAACAACCAACCTTGGTCCAATCAATCAAGTCCAAAAAATAGTTGGCCAAATTCCTCTTACTTTCAACCATTTTAGCAGAACAACCCATATCCATCTCAATGGCCACCCTCCACTTCACAAAACCAAAACTGGCAGTCAAATTGGCAAATACCTACAAACCAGCTAGCAGGAACAATCCCCCTGCCTCAACCTATGCTACCAACACCTTACACGTTACAAAAAAATCCTCAATCCAACATATGACCACAACTCCCAGCCTAGCCCAACCCGAATCCCAAAAATAAACTAGTCCAGTCAGTACAAATTATTGAAGGGTTGGATCCGAAAACCGAGTTGAGAGAGTGTAATGAACTCAAATTGAGGTCTGGATGGATAATTGAGTCAAAGGAAGATAAAAATATGCAAATAGAAGAACCACTACCTGTAGAAGAAACACCTCAAACAGAGAATACAGTTAAATAGAAAAGCCACGATCAAACCATTACCTCTTCTCCACCATTCCCAGAAAGATTGATTATACCTCGCCCAATCAAATATCCCGATTTTGATCTCCTAGGAGAATTAAAAAATATTTGTGTAAAAATAACCCTCCTCCAGGCTATTCAGGACATTCCAATCTATGCAAAAACCATTAAGGAATTGTGTACCAAGAAGCCTACGAGGAAAATAAAAGCAACACCAACTATCCATGTAGTCGGAACTTTATTTGATTTATTATCCGGCGGAGAAACACCGGTGAAATATGAGGACCCAGGAAACCCTATAGTCACAGTACAAATAAATGTATGTTCCATCCCCAATGCATTAGTCAATCTAGGGGCAGCCATTAATATTATCACAATAAGAAGATGTTAGAGACTTGGCATCACAGCCTTAGATCTAACTATGACCTTGCTGGAACTTCTTGACCTATCAGTTGTCAAACCAGAAGGGACATTACAGGATGTAATGGTGTCTGTAGATTCTTTGGAATACCCAGCAGATTTCTTGATTACTAATCCTAGAAATCGGCTAGATGGACATCCTCTAATACTACGAAGACCTTGGATAGTGACCATAGATGCTTACATAGGCTATTGAATAGGCAGTATGACTATAGAAAGAGGAAGCAATGTGAAGAACCTAGCTTTATCCTCCAGCATAGCCAAGCCTAACTATAATAAAAATTAGGAAACAATTTTGTAACATATTTAACTGAAAATATTCGATCACCACCAACTATAGTAGATGCTCTTGAAGTTAAGAATCAAATAGAAGATGACATTATTAACACTTACATTAACCACCCAGCTGTCTTATCTAATCTAAAATGTCACATGATTGAAGCAACCCTGCATAACAAAATTGAATAAGATCCTTTAAAAGATATCAATGACCAAACAATACCAACAACAACTGTTTATAACAGTAAACCCATTGAAATTGAACCAAGGAAAGTCCTAAACATTAACAAGAACCTGACTGATGACTAGCAACAAAGGCTTATTCAACTCATCAGAAAATATAAAGAGGCTTTTGCTTGGGATTACCCAGATATGAAAGGGATTGACCCCCAATTATGTATGCACCACATCTATACTAAGAAAGACGTGAGACACATTTGAAAACCTCAACGAATATTAAACCCTCACCTAAAGGATGTTCTTAAAGTCGAACTACAGAAACTGTTAGATGTAAATTTCATCTATCCTATATCTGATAGCAAATGGGTTTCTCCATTAGTTGTGGTTCCTAAAAAGAATGGGAAGTGGCCTATATGTGTCGACTACAGAGAGCTTAATAAAGCAACACAAAAGGATCATTTTCCCCTCCCGTTCATTAACCAGGTGCTAGACACATTGGCAGGTAAAAAATTCTTCTCTTTCTTAGATGGCTTCAGTGGCTACAACCAAATCCCCTAAAGACCAAGATAAGACTACCGTCACCTGCCCCTGGGGAACGTTTGCTTACAAGGTATTCCTTTCGGACTATGCAACACACCTGCCACATTCTAGAGAGCCATACTCAACATTTTTGCAGATTTGATAAACGAGGGACTCGAGGTGTACATGGACGATTTTACACCCTATGGAGATGATTTCAAGCTGGCATTACAGACGCTGGAGAAAGTCCTGCAAAGATGCATTGCTGCCAGGCTCTGCTTAAGCCATGAGAAATGCCACATGATGATGACTGAGGGCCTCATCCTCCGTCATTACATCTCCACAGCTGGAATTTAGGTAGATCTAGTGAAAATTCAGATAATCCTCTTAATACCTACCCCCTGCACTCAAACTGAGGTACACAGTTTTTTGGGATTTTCTGGATATTATCGAAGATTTATAAAGAACTTCTCCCAAATTTCTGCACCATTATATGCTTTGACAAGAAATATCTATTTATATGGACTGCAAAATATGACATTGCCTTTGAAGAGTTAAAACGACTAGTATCAACAGCCCTAGTATTACGGGGCCCAAACTAGGATTTACTATTTCAAATTTCATCTGATGCATCAGATACCATCATTGGATCAGTTCTCGGCCAAGAGGATGATAAGAAACCTTATTCGATATACTACATCAGCAAAAATTTAACTCCTGCTGAGTTGATCACATCGTGACCAAGAAATAGTTTCTAGCTGTAATCTATGCTATTAACAAATTTAGACACTATATAACATGATACCCTGTGGTTTTGTATACTGATCACTCTACTATCAAATATTTAGCTAATAAACCTATTACAAATGGGAGAGTGACACGACGGTTAATCCTTTTGCAGGAATTCAACATAACAATCAAGGATTGACCAGGAAAGGAAAATATAGTGGCAGACTTCCTCTCATGTGTGCCAAAGACAGACAACGCAGTGGCAGTAGAAGACCAGTTTCCCGATGAGCACCTATTTGTTGTAACTATGAAAACACCATGGTACGCTGATGTCATAAATTACCTAGCAGTGGGAAAATTACCCAAGCACCTGACGCCCAGAGAAAGAAAATTAATAGTGCAACCCAGCACTCGGTTCTCCTGGATTGAAGGGTACCTCTTTCACACAGGAGAAGATATGCATATCCACAGGTGTGTTAGGGAAGAGGAAATCTACGACACCTTAAAAGCTTACCATGATGGACCTTGCAATGGACACTTTCTAGACCACAGGACTGGACATAAAGTCTTATAGATGGGCTATTATTGGCCCACCATTTTTAAGGACGCCAAGAAACTTGTCCAGGCATGCGATAACTACCAAAGAATGGGTCGCCCTAGCCAATCTGATTAGATGCCCCTGCATCCACAGTTAGTCATCGAACCTTTTGAATGTTGGGCATTAGATTTCATTGGCCCAATAAACCCATCATCCCATCAAAAGACATATATACTAGTTGCAACGGAATATGTGACTAAATGGGTGGAGGCAGAAGCATTACCAAGGGCCACAGAGGACACAATAATCCATTTTGTTTTCAAAATTTTCGTGCAGTATGGCTTGCGTAGTGAAAAAATTATGGATGGAGGGCCACAATTTGTAAGCCATAATCTTGCTGCTTGATCCAGGTGGATATTGGTGGCCACCTGCCAGGTCCACCTGGACCCCCACCATTGTCTTTCTCAGCATTTTCAGTTTCCTTAATTGTAGCACAGTTTACTATTTTTAGCAGTTTTTCGGGTCCTGAACTTCCGGAGCCGTTTTGAGGCCCTAAACGACGTTTTTTTGGAATTCTGGGGCAACCGAGCCCTAATGTTATCTCCCAAAGTGGTAGTACTCGGATAGATCTTTCTAACGAGCTATCGTACGCGTCAAACGGAGATCGTATGCCAAAGTTACGACCCCGGGAAATTGATGTACCAATTTACCCAAACGGGGCCCACAATTTGGCGTTTCATCTTCTAGGGTTAGGTTTCGGTATGTGAAGGGTTTTCCATTGTTTCTCAACAATAAATAGGCCTTCGAGCCTCATTGTAATACAGTTCAGAGGCATGTAGCCATCACATCTCTTCTCAGAGATAAGCTACCATCGCCCTAGCTAGTTTATTGCCATTTCTGTTTGTAAGCATATGTCAGTATTTTCCATTAATGAAATGAAGTATTATTTCCGCTGCATCTTTGTGTATATGGTTATCTCTGTAATTTGTTGCGTTCCTGTTTAAATCTGGATCAGTGGTATCAGAGCGGTCTGCTTTTTCTCTGTTTTTCTTTGCATGTCCCCAACAAGGTCGGGATATAAGGAGTTAGGGCTTGAACTGGTTGAACCTTTGCAAGACCAGCCTCGCAAATCCCGACGGCCTCCCATGGCGGACGAGAAGAAAGACGAGGGGGCAGGAGATCCCATCAAAATCTTGCTCGAAGAAGCGCTCGAGCGACAACGGAACGCGATGATGGACAGCTTTGCGCAGATCCTTCAGCGGCTACCCAGAAGCGGCGCATCGGCTTCCAGCAGCTCCTCTGGAAACGCCACACCCTTTAAGGTACAAGTTAATTTTGAAATCCCCATATTCGAGGGTCAGATAGACGCCGATGCCGTAGATAAATGGTTAAATCTGCTAGAGGGTTATTTTTCTGTTCATGAATTTTCGAGTCGGGAAAAGATTGTTTTTGCTCTTCTCAAAGCAGCCCCCCACGTCAAGGACTGGTGGGAAACCTACTGCGAGCAGAAGGATGAAAGTACTGGCTCACTATTTTCAGCCGCACCCACCTGGGATTCGTTCCGGGATGCCATCAAGGAGCAGTACTACCCTGTCGGAAGCTATGAGGATGAATACATAAAGTGGACCACGCTGCGGCAGGGAAGGGACCAAGATGTGCCGGAGTTCACCAATCTTTTCCATACCCTTCGCACAAAGTTGGGTATCAAGGATTCGGAGCAACATTTGATACTCAAATACCGTGGCTGCCTGCACAAGTACATCCAGGAAGAAATACAGTTCCTAAACATCCCCTCGCTCGGCGCAGCATACCGGTATGCCGTCAAAGTCGAGCAGAAGTTTAAACAAAAGAAGCGAGACTTTGGATCTGCGAATCCAAAGCAGGGGAAAGGTGCCCCTAAACCACAGAACAAAGGACAAAGCCAAGGCGGGACAGCCCAAGACAACCAGCTGAAGCTGCAAGCAAAGAGCAACGCCGCGAAGCCGAGAAAGGACACTGGAAAATGGTGCGAGTTCCATAAGAGCTCCACTCACAACACAAGTGAGTGTCGGGCCAAACAGTCACTGGTGGCTGAGCTAAAGGTTTCAGAATCAGATGCATGTTCCGACTCTGAGTCAGAACCCGATAAGGGGTATGAAAAAGGGAAGCAGATCATTGATGCGGATCCCAGCGCCACTGTTGCTACCGCAAAGATCCAGAAAAATGAACCCGAAGATCCAGAGGAGGAGGAGCGTCTCTTCCACTCCCAGATGTGGGTCAAGGGCTCCCCGATACAGTTCATTGTTGATAGCGGGAGTCAAAAGAACCTCATTTCGGCAGAGGTCGTGAAGCGGTTGGGCTTACCGACCACAGCACATCCACAACCATACACCATTGGGTGGCTTCACCAAGGGCGAGATCTTCGCGTGAGCCAGCAGTGTCGCCTTCCATACAACATCAAGCCCTTCACGGATGAGGTATTGTGTGACATTGCTCCCCTTGAAGTTTGTGATGTATTACTAGGACAACCATACTTGTGGAAGCGACATGCTGTGTATGAATCAAGGCCCCGTGCTGTTATTATTACATTGGGAAATAAGTTGTTCAGGATACCAGAGGTAGCACCACCTGCCGCCATCTCTTTGATTACTGCAAAACAATGCAGTAAGATCATTTCCAAAACCAGGAAATTTGTTTTCCTGATGATACGCCCTCAAGGGAAGAAGAAGACAGTGGCCGCGGCCTCCAAACGAGGTCCCTCTGCACGGCAGCTACAAATGGACAAGATTGTGGAGGAGTACAAAGACATCTTCACCTCCCCGGCAGGGGTTCCTCTGCACTGTCAAGTCAAGCACTCCATCGATCTGACCCCAGGTGCGCCGCTACCCAATGGACCAATTTATCGGCGCTCCGTTCTGGAGAACAATGAAATCAAGAGGCAGATTCAGGAGCTCCTGCAGAAAGGTCACATCCGTCCGAGTTCTTCGCCCTGTGGGAGCCCGATAGTGTTGGTACAGAAGAAGGATGGGACGTGGAGACTCTGTATTGACTATCGGGCGCTGAACAAGATCACTGTCCGTAATAGGTACCCGATCCCGCGGATTGATGACCTCCTAGACCAACTAAAGGGGGCGAAATATTTCAGCAAGATCGATCTGAAGTCAGGATATCACCAGGTACCAATTGAACCCTCAGATGTGTGGAAGACTGCCTTCAAATCCAAGGAGGGCCTCTTCGAATGGTTGGTCATGCCTTTCGGATTGACGAATGCTCCTGCAACCTTTATGAGGCTAATGGATGACATCTTGCGGCCATTCACCAACTCCTTTGTAGTAGTATACTTGGATGACATTCTGATCTTCAGCCAGAGTTGGGAAGAGCACCTCCACCACATCCGACAGGTTCTCCAAACACTGCGGCAACACAAGCTATGTGCCAATTTGGAGAAATGCACTTTTGGCATGACCGAGGTTCAGTATCTGGGATACATCATTGATGAACAGGGGGTGCATGTCGATCCAGCCAAGGTCCAAGTCATTCGGGATTGGCCCTCTCCAACCACTCTAACAGAGCTCCGCAGCTTTCTAGGTCTTGCCAACTTCTACCGCAGGTTTGTGTTGGGATTTTCTCATATTTCTTGGCCCTTGAGTCAAGTCACCAAGGGCGGGGCGAAAGCAAAATTCTTTTGGTCTGAATCTCAACAGAAGGCATTCAGGGAGTTGAAGGATCGCCTCTGCACGGCACCAGTGCTCGCGTTACCAGATTTACAACAACCATTTGAGGTCGAGACAGATGCCTCTGACTATGCTATTGGGGCAGTCCTTACTCAACATGGACATCCAGTGGCATATCACAGTGAAACACTTTCAGACACAGTCCGGAAGTACCCCACTTATGATAAAGAGATGTATTCCATTGTACAGGCCTGCCGACAATGGAAGCATTACATTTTGGGGAAGGAAACGGTCATCCACACAGACCACCGACCTCTGCAATTCATACAGACCCAAGGGAAATTGCAGAATGATCGCCATCAGAAGTGGTCTACATACCTGCAACAGTTTCACTTGAATATCAAGTATAAAAAGGGCAGCACCAATAATGTTGCAGATTGCCTCAGTCGACCACCGATCATGGCGCTAACCACCGTGCTCAACTCTTGCGGGCACGAGACTTCTGATTGGCCACTTCTCTACAAAAGCGACCCAGAATTCGGCCACACATACCAGACACTCTTGGAGGGTCGGCAGGTTGCAGATTTTCACCTCCAGGATGCCCTATTATGCCACCTCGGTCACCTTTGTGTTCCTTCAAGCGAGCGTGCCAAGATGATTTGGGAAGCACACTACAGTCGGGCTGCTGGGCATTTCGGGGTCGAGAAAACAGTGGCAGTACTGCAAAACTATTTCTATTGGCCGAATCTTCGACAGGATGTTGGGAAGTACATCCGATCATGTACTGCCTGTGCCATTGCCAAACCGACCATTAAGAAGCAAGGCCTCTATACCCCGTTGCCTACCCCTAGTCGACCTTGGGAATCCATCTCCATGGATTACATGTCAGGCCTTCCTTCCACTAAGCATGGAAATGACTGTGTTTTTGTGGTCGTCGACAGGTTCTCAAAGATGGCCATTATGATGGCCTGCAAGAAGAATATCACAGCAGAAGCCACTGCTAAACTCTTCTTTGAACGAGTGTGGGTGCACTTTGGGATCCCACAGTCTATCATCTCAGATCGGGACAGTCGGTTTCTCAGCACATTTTGGTCCAGTCTCTGGTCAATGCTGGACACCAAACTCACGAAGTCCACAGCCTTCCATCCTCAAACTGATGGCCAGACAGAGGTTGTCAACAGGATGATTGTGCACATTCTGCGCATGTATAACTCAAAGCATCCACGCACATGGGACGAGAGCCTCCCCTATGTTCAGCACAGCTACAACCGAGCTCTTCACAGCTCCACTGGCCATAGCCCTTTTCAGGTGGGTTTAGGATTCCAGCCACTATGCCCCATTGATGTGGCCATGCCACTTGCAGCTACTCACATGAATTCAGCTCATGTCCAGTCCGAAACAGATAAGGCCACCAGCTTCATTGAGCGCATCCAACATATTCGCCAGCAGGTCCATGACATTCTTGAGAAATCAAATGCCAAGTACAAGCAGCGACATGATCAACACCGGGTGCCACACAAGTTTCAGGTGGGCGACAAAGTCTGGTTGCATTTGCAAAAGGAACGCCTTACTGGAGCCTATCGGAAATTGAGACCACTTCGATATGGTCCTTACACCATTACTAAGGCTATGGGAGACAATGCATTTGAGCTCAGCATTCCCCCATTCCTTGGCCTGCACCCAGTGTTCAATGTGGACCGCCTTCGGCCATACTTTCCACCATTGCTAGACACATCCGACATTGCAGAACAGCTCAAACCCACAGAATTAAATCCAGATTGCATGGAACAAGCTGCAACTGATCGGATCATGGACACACAGATCAAGAACACTCGCCAACAGCATATCCAACTGTATCGAGTTGTCAAAGCAGGCCAACTCCTTCAGCAGGGCAAGTGGCTCACCAGGGAACAAGTTCAGCAGAGGTTTCCTCATCTCATGGAGGAGCTCAACGCAATGGGGACCATTGCTTCCTAAGGGGGGAGGAATGATCCAGGTGGATATTGGTGGCCACCTGCCAGGTCCACCTGGACCCCCACCATTGTCTTTCTCAGCATTTTCAGTTTCCTTAATTGTAGCACAGTTTACTATTTTTAGCAGTTTTTCGGGTCCTGAACTTCCGGAGCCGTTTTGAGGCCCTAAACGACGTTTTTTTGGAATTCTGGGGCGACCGAGCCCTAATGTTGCCTCCCAATGTGGTAGTACTCGGATAGATCTTTCTAACGAGCTATCGTACGCGTCAAACGGAGATCGTATGCCAAAGTTACGACCCCGGGAAATTGATGTACCAATTTACCCAAACGGGGCCCACAATTTGGCGTTTCATCTTCTAGGGTTAGGTTTCGGTATGTGAAGGGTTTTCCATTGTTTCTCAACAATAAATAGGCCTTCGAGCCTCATTGTAATACAGTTCAGAACAGTTCAGAGGCATGTAGCCATCACATCTCTTCTCAGAGATAAGCTACCATCGCCCTAGCTAGTTTATTGCCATTTCTGTTTGTAAGCGTATGTCAGTATTTTGCATTAATGAAATGAAGTATTATTTCCGCTGCATCTTTGTGTATATGGTTATCTCTGTAATTTGTTGCGTTCCTGTTTAAATCTGGATCACTGCTACATTAAAAAATCATCACATCTTACACAGAATCACATCGCCATACCACTTGCAGGCAAACGATCAGGTAGAAAGTACCAACAAAGTAATCAAGACCATACTAACAAAAACAGTGGCCTCACATAGACATGATTGGGCTACCCGATTACCAGAAGCCATGTTGGTATATTGCACGACTTGGAGGAATACCATAGGATACTCCCCATATCAGCTAGTGTTTGGCAAAGAACCTATCTTCCCAATAGAATTTGAAATTCAGACAATGAGGATAGCCCAAGAAGTAGGCCTAGATCTGAATGAAGCACAAGTTAACAAACTACATCAAATTAACAAACTATATTGTATTTTTGGCTTATCTCCTTGTAGTTTTACTCAAATGCCAAGTGTAGACACCCGTTGTATGTGGATTTAAATTCCACATCTAACTAGTACCCACTAAACATACTTATGACAAGACCCATGACTAAACACAATTTTTTCATCTTTTTTATTTATTTATATATATATATATATATATATATATATATTATGGGTCTACTTAGAAATATGCAGGATGGATACTCATTGGATGTGGAATTTAATTCTGCATCCAACAAGTATATACACTTGACATTTGAGTAAATATATAAAGAGATAAGCGATAAATACAATAAAAAGTGGTTTTCTTCTTTTCCCTCCAAAATATTTTCCCTTGCTGATGACATCATCATCTTGAACCATATTGATTCTTTTAAAGATAATTTTGTTAGTACATTTTTTGTTTTGAGGCCCATTTTTACCAAACAATTCCCTTTATGTGGGCTAACTTGTGCTGATTTCCTTGTTGAAGTACTTGTAGCAAGTGTATATGCATATGGAGTCAACTTTATAGCCTGTACATCCTTCTCATCTCCATCATCACCTCAATGAGAGAATACAATTCCCTCTGCAATAGATTTATATATGCTTCCATCCCAAGCCTCTTCTTCCTTGAATCAACATCCATAATAATAATATACTTCTTCATAATGAGATTATAGATTCTATATTCCTTACACTCCTCACTATATTAAGTAAAGATACACTTCTCATTGTTTTCATCCAACTTCTGATCTCTTTAGGTACATGTGCATAGGCTACACACCTAAAAATCCTCCAATAAGATACGTTTCAACTTTTACCACTCCCTGTTTCTTTAGGAACTTGTTCCTTCACACTCTTAGCCAGAATCTTGTTGAGGATATAAACTAGACAAATAACTTCTTCTCCTCACTATTTATGTGGTAGATACTTCTTTGTTAGCTTTCTTTGAGCCATATTGATAATGGTTTGATTCTTCCTTTTAGCCACCCATTTTTGCTATGGAGTATAACATGTAGTAAATTGTCTCTTGATTCTATGCCACTAACAAAGCTCCATGAAATCATCTGGAATATATTCAACACATTTATATGATCTTAAAACTTTAACATATTTTCTACTTTCTTTTTCAACCATAGCTTTAAACCTTTTTAATATGGTGAAATCTTCATACTTTTCTCTTAGAAGATAAACCAAATTTTTTCAAATATAATCATTAATAAAAGTTGAAAAGTAAATATTTCTGACCAAAGCATGTGTTTTCATTGGTCCACACAATTTTTTTTTACAATCTCCGATGGAGATTTCACCCTATCTAAAATTATAGATACAAATTTCTCTCTATGATGCTTTTTAAGCATACAACTCTCACATGAGCTTATTATTTGTTGAGTTTTAGGCAACCCTTACACTATCAACTTATTTTATAAAAAGTCTACAACACTAAAATATAAATGACAATATCTTAAATTCCATAACCAAGATTCATCCAAGCACTTAGTTTTATAAGCATTCAAAGAGTGAGTGAATTTATTTTTCATTATAAGTGGAAACAACCAACTCTTTTTCATCTGCACCCTTTCTATCAACTACTTACTTGGGTACTTACCAATGATTTTATTGAAGAACACTGTGTATATTTTCTCTATTAGTTTCCCAATGCTTAACAAATTGCAATTTAAACTAGGTACATAGTATACATCATTGATCATTCTTCTTTCACCATTTCTAGTAATACAACAATCACTCCTTTACCTTTAACACATACCTTCTTATCATTGGCTCGCTTTACCTCATACTAAATACTAGTGTCATGACTCACAAACAAATATATGTTTCCATTCATGTGATTGAGGCACCTACTATCTAAAAACCAAACATGATTTGAACTTTCTTGAGTCAGATTATACGTCAAAAACACAGGTTTATGATTATCAAGTTACAATCCTCTTTGATTCCCTCCCTGCAAGATTTTGTTGTTGCTCACCATTAAATTAAAAGGGTATTGTTGAGATTTCTCCTCAGATCTAAAATTATTTTTGTTGTCCCTTTGATAAGATGTTTTCCTCCCCTTCCTTTGTTACATAAACTTCCTCTGCCTCTTCCTTTAGTAAGTTTCAGTTTATTTTTGAATGAATTCTCCAATGGATTACCATCATATCTTATCATCATGGATTCATGTGCAACCAAACAATGAGTGAACTCATTAATTTGCATTTGTATATTATATTTAAGCTCTTCAATGTATACAATCATAGCTTCAAGCTTCTTTGGAAAACTTTGGAAGAATTTCTCAACCACTCTCTTATTTCATATGTAATCACCATATTGTCTTAATTGATTAACATTGCTCATGACCTAATCATAAAACTAACCACAATCTCACTATCTTTCATTTCCAGATTTTCAAAATCTCTCCCCAAGTTTTGTAACTTAACATTCTTCATCTTGGATACACCTATAACAACCCTTTTTGGTTACCCCCTCATGTAAATATTTTCATGTGCAATGGTAATTAATTATGAGAAATGTAAAAGTAAATGGATTGATGAGAGGACATGGATTCAAAGCTTGAGAGCAAACGTTTCTTGGGAATTTCTTGGGGAAATAACCAAGAGTAGTATTTTCCATTAAATGGCCACCCATATCCTTGTTGAATTAAAAATAAGCTGGTACAACAATTAAAATGGAGTATGGATGGTTGACCAAAAGGATGAACCAACTTGATCTCATGGGACATGTTGTTCCAATCCACATGCAAAATAATCTCAAAATGAAAATTTTTTTATAGTGTGGTATACACTTGATAGCAAGAGACACAAAGACATGTTACTCCAAACAAGACTGCACACTCAATAGAGGAGCATATGAGCATAGTGAACACTCTCGGTTTCTCAAGGGATTTGCAAGTGAATGAGTAAGGAAAAAGGCAAGAAAAAATCATTTAATACATTGGCTTGGAGCATGCTTAGGAGCATAGATTAAAGATGAACTTGTGGTGTTAAGAAGTTGGAGTGACAGTGGAATATCGATCCCCGCTTAGCAAGTGGAGAGATTGTGCAGTTTGGGAGTTCTCTCGATGTTTCACAAGTGGATACCATGAGTGAAGAGTCTAGATTCCCGTGAAACGTATTAGGTAGAGACATGGTGTGTTATGGATTCCTTCCGGATTGTAGATGGAGGCACTGTGGGATCTAGATTGTTGTAGTGTGAATTAGGTGGAGACATTGTGAACTCTAGATTATTGTAGTTATTATTGGGTGGATCATTGTGTGCTCTAGATTGTCTTAAGTGTTGTTTGGGTGGAGATACTATGTACTTTCGACTCCTGGGTGCTAGGTGGAGGCGCTGCGTGCTATGGATTCTGATGTGAATTCTTAACTAGACTAGTGTGAATATTCTTTAAACGCTTCACTCCTCAGACTCTAAATATGGATTAGGCATGGTTAATTGCAAGAAATAATGGCAGTGCAATTGGCCTACAAGTGGGAGGAGAGTTGAAGTCCCTTATTTTCAAGTCACTCTGCTAAAAAGGTAAGTTTCTTACTTGTATCTTTATTTGTACCTATTTCACTTTGAATGATAAAAATTGTTGTTATATGACAACGAGTGTATCAACACAATTAATGATGGAATATGTATTCTTGTGTATTTTCAATGAGATGGTTTGTATGATTATTATCATGGCATGAGGGGCTTACATACCCCTATAGTTTCCTATATATTTTATAATTTGTATATCTATCTACATGATTACGTATGACTATCTAGTGAACCCAATTAAACCATTATAGTGTGTGCAATTACCTAGTTTGGGTGTTATAACTGTCAAGGAGTCCCTCTTGTGTAAGAACTACTGAAATTCTATTCTTAAAGGGATATGTATTGGATGCTAAGAATTAGCATGGATTTTTGTTGTACATGAATGATTATTTTCCCTCTTTACTCATGGACCAATAATCAATTAATGCATGATATATTAGGGAACCTGATATAAATTATTTTAGATCCATTCCACACAAGGATTTGGTTTTACAATAGAAGAAACCATAGAGCATTGTTAGCCATCGATTGGTTGGCTATGATTCCTATTAACATGTGGATTATGTTTTATGTTTGAACTTGGATTGTTTCTACTTGATGTAAGAACGTATTCCAATGATCATGGACGTTTTGGGCAAAGTTGTTCTTCTAGGAGAGCCTTGGCCAGTTCCCCGAAAAACGTAAGGAAAAACCTTAAATCATTTTGAGTTGACTAAGCATAAATTGGCACTATAGCTTTGAGTATCTGGGCTAGATATAATTCAAGTGATCTAGGCATATATGAGAATCTCGATATATAAGATAATTGTTATGATGAATCTCATGGGGAAACAAGATATAGATGAGGCTTGATACATATGCAAAAGGATTGATTCAAGGTTTATCTAGTGTGGGGCCCAATTTGAGTAAACCTCATGAGGCCCAAATAAGTGCCCAAAGCTGGATATTTGGGATTATGGAAATATGTTTGGGGATTTTGATGCATCTCGGAATCCAAATCATTTGCCTCATGATAAAAAGTCATATGCAGTATATACAATGTATCATTAGATGTTTGTAACAAGTCCTAACACAAATAGGAGTCCAAATCATTTTTATGTGAAAATTTCTTAGTAGCACCATATTCCTTTACAAATTGGATATAGCGTAAAACAAAGAAATAAAATGTGAGGACCGGACTTGGTGGGGTCCATAGGATTTTCTATGTGGAAAGGGTTACGTGGATGTAACCACGTCGACATTGGTGTGAAGGATAACATGGAACCACTTAGTAAGGTCCACACAAGTGCCACATGGGTGCCATGTGGCGGGATCTTGTTTGTGTGACAATGATTACATGATCAAACTTTAAATGGGCATAATTTTTGGCCTCTGTTTCAGATCATGATAAAATTCATATCGTAGAAAATCTCTTAATGAGTTACAAGCGATGGTATGTTCCAAAGTTAATTCCACTAACTTTGGAAATGAAATATTGTTATAACCCCATTTTCATAATGGGACCATGGAGGTCAACTTAGTTAAAAGTAACACCTCTCATTAACCTAGAAATGTCCAAGGGGGTGGGAGGGAGCTTTACAACTCCTTGATAACATGTTTCAAGAGTGTCCCAAGCCTTCTTTGAAGAATTTGAACTTGACTCTGGAAATATAATGCCATTTAAACCTTGCTGGATTAAACCAAGAGCTTTATTATCCTTCTTTTAGTTCTCATTCAAAGGATTTCACTAAGCGTTTGTTAGATCCATTTTTTTACTTGATCAACAAACTCTGGATACTCATAGTGAAAAATCCTGAAAGGTCAGGATAATGTAGTAATGTTTTGATTCTGATAAACCAAGAATCGTACTTTCTCTCCATTAGAATAAGAACCTATGATTGAGCCATACTAGTGTTCAATGATACTTCAATTTAACATCTAGACAATTGAAGCATAATTTTTTTTTTTCTAACATTGATACATAACTATATCTTCCAACTCACTACATGTTTTGAACATGAAAAAAATGACATAATAAGAAAAAAATTATAGCATATAAAGCATATGATTTCACAAATAAAATACTCTATTCACAACAAGAAGTTATAGTGGATTTGTAGCAATATGTAGTTGTGAAACAACCAAAAGTGTAATAATGTACCATGAATAAAAATACAGCACTGGATAATGAACGGAGTTATAACAATGGACAGGTGTTGTGGCAACTATGAACTACAACTAAGCAAGTATAAACTACAACTAAGCAAGTATATTTTGTTTAAACGAAAATACTTTATTTTTATTACACTACTTTGTTTTCTTCCTTTTTTTTGTTATATTCATCCATATTTATACATAATTTTAAGTGGGTTAATTGGAGTTAAAAAAAAAATACATAGCTTTCAGTAAGTTAACTAGAGTTGTTTTCGGTATTAAAAAAAAAAACTACCCCTTCATTGATAACCCTTCAAATCTCAATTATGTAAAATGACAAAAGTGAAATAAATTCAATGGCGTTGGTGCTCCTTGGGAGCTCAGTTATTTGAGGTAATTGTAGCTCTTCACAATTTCATTCGACCCTTAAGGTTTCGTGGAATTGAGGTTGTCTTAATTCTTTAAGAGTTAAGAGACTCGTGAAATAACTATTTAAGAAATTATGACAATAGATTTTAATAATAATGGTGTTGTCTAAGTGTTTTTAATAATAAAAAATTTAATAGAATTATAAGTGAAAATTCCGCTTCTTGCACATAAGACTCAACGTATTGCTCGCACTAAAAGTGAAGGCAGCGAGTCAAATATTTGATTCATTTATTTTTTAAAATGGTACAACCTCTTTATTTTATTTTTTAAAATGGTATAATAATAACAACCTCTTTATTTTATTTTTTAAAATGGTACAAGCATGTTTTTCCCTGATGTCTACAATAATTATAGACCATACACACGTCATTCGTTATTCTTTCTTCTTGCAGTAGTTTAACCGGGTTGTTTTTTTTTTTTAATTATGGAAAAGTTGGTAGGATTTCGATAAAAAGTTAAATTTAAATTATAGTTATCAAATTTCAGAATTTTAAATGCACCAAAATTTTTAAATGATGCTAAATTTATTTAAAAAAAACATAATTCAAGAACTCCTCCCGCATAAAAAAATTCCAGCTATATAGGCTATCCCACAACGTCACTCGTGCAGAAACTACAAATAAATTGATCGCGGTCAATTATAAACATTAAAAGGACGTAGTTTATTATAGTTATAAACATGAGAAGGAAGTACTTTATCAAGTACTTTTCATAGGGTGTCATCATAAACATTAAAAGGGAGTAGTTTATCTAGTACTTCAACTTTTCCTAGAGTAGCAAGCATAATAGTTATTGTAAATGTAACATCTAGGTTGATTTTTACCTCTCTCCTCGAAGGCCACGTTGGAAGTTGAGAGGTTAGAATTTATTTCTTTTGTGTCACTTACTTTCGGATCATATATTTCGGGCGCTTATGGAGCCATTTTTGTCATAGATACATATCATAAACTCTTGCATAATGGCTTGAAGTCAGAATTTACAGTTTCATAACGTTTTGAAGTCAAAATTTGCAATTTCATAATGTTGGATGGGTATTAAGTTTTTATTTAAATGCAATGATGGTTTACTTCATTTTGTCTTTTCCTTACAAGTCTGAACATATTAAGAGTATTGTTTAAATTTTTAAGAAGAAAAACAAATTAAAGGTATTGTTCAAATTTGTAACAATAATCCATTTAACATTAAATTGTGTATTAAATTTTTAATTAAATGTAATAATTGTTTATTTTATTTTATCTTTTTTCCAAAAAACAGATTAAGAGCATTGTTCAAATTTTTAAGAATAATCCATTTAACATGAAATTGGGAGGCTAGAATATTGTTGAATAATTTTTTTTATTTAAATATAAAACTTTGTTGAATAATTTTTTTTATTGAAATAAAACTATAGTGAAAAAAATAAATAACAAGTTTATTTTCTTAATACTTAATAATGTTATAAAATGGTAAGTTACTAAAACTATTTTGTTAATTTTATTTTAACTAATAATAATAATAATTAATTTATTAAATTGAAAATATAAAAGATAAATCTTTTAATTAATTTAATTTTCTAATATTTTATTATAATAAACTTATTCAATTTTCCTTATATTACAAAAGTAAACCATGTCTTTTAAAATTAACAAATCATAATAAACTTTATTTATTAATATCATGTTACCTAATATCTAATTATAATAAATATATTCAATTTGTAAATAATTTCTTTAAAATTAGCCTATCATAATAAATTTTATGGTAACATGATATTTAAAATTTCAAATAATAGAAAGAATCAAAACCATTATATTGATATACAATAAATATTTTGTCAAAGTTATGTCAAAGACTAGTGTCTAAATTTTATTATAGTAAACACTCAATTTCATTTTTCATCTTTTTTTTTCTTTTTTTCCAATTTAACTTTTAATTTTTCTTTCTGATCGCTTCATTTCATTGTCTGTTTATTGTAAACTATCTTTTCAATTTAACTTTTAACCTTTCCCTTTGGGTCACTTCATTTCATTGTTTGTTTATTTTAAGCTATGGATAATGACATTTTACTAGTAATTATCATGTGCTTTTTTACTTTCTTTTTTTATTTTGCCCCTGTGAAGTGATTGTAGGGTCATCAACATTAACATGTGACTTTTTATTTATGTTTTGATTGTCCCCGTGTGATGTGATTGCAGGGTTATCAACATTAACACATTTGATTACAAATTTTGGGGGTTTTTAAAGTCATTATAAGGTCACCAACATTAACACATTTAATTAATAATTTATAATTTCGAGGTTGGTTTGTGATGATTTTCACAACAAAAATCATTAACAAATTTTTAATGAATCTAAATCAAATGTTATTTTAATTTTAAGATAAATTGAATTCAATTAGTCATTAATCATGATAAATACCATTATGTGTATATATATATATATATATATATATATATATATATATATATATATATTATTTACAAACATCTTTAATTAATTATATCATGTAAGATATCATTTTTATTTTTATTTATGTTTTGATTGTCCCCGTCTGATGTGATTGCAGGGTTATCAACATTAACACATTTGATTACAAATTTTGGGGGTTTTTTTAAGTCATTATAAGGTCACCAACATTAACACATTTAATTAATAATTTATAATTTCGAGGTTGGTTTGTGATGATTTTCACAACAAAAATCATTAATAAATTTTTAATGAATCTAAATCAAATGTTATTTTAATTTTAAGATAAATTGAATTCAATTAGTCATTAATCATGATAAATACCATTATGTATATATATATATATATATATATATATATATATATATATATATATATATATATATATATATATATATAATTTATATTATTTATATCATGTAAGATATCGTTTTTATTTTTTCTACATAGCCTTACATGTTTCTTTAATGTAATTTTCTCTCAAGTTTCATTATGTTCATCTAGAGATATAAACTCTTTGATGATTTGTTCTTAAGTTTTCAAGATTAGAGTTGTATCTATAAATTAATACAAGAAGCTTTTATGAATTAAAATCTGTAAAGTAATTTAACACAAAAGTTCCGATTATAAAAATTTATCTAACAACAACATTAAGATTTCTCTTTCACTCAAACTAAACTACATTTACATTTAAATCACATAAAAATTCACATTTATCTTCAACTATACTCTTTTTTACTCAATTCTTTTACAACATATGATGGAATTGGAATTGCTAGTTACTTATTCAATTAATTACTTACTCACAAAAACATATTAAAAAAATCTATTATTATAATTTTTTATTATTTAAAATACATTCTTTACCTTATAAATTAATTCACACATATTTTTTTTAAATATCCAAATTATAACCCAACTATAAATACATTCAACCCATCGACTTTTTTTAAAACATCAAAATTATAACACAACTGACTTATAAATTACACAAACCCAACTTGTTACTTTAATAAATTTATGCTAAATTTCAAACAAAATAAAGTGGGAGATATAAAAAAGGCTTCAAAACATTCACGTGATAAATAATCTTTTACAATATAAAAGGTTCGTTAGACTATGCGATCAAAAAATGAACAATAGGATTTATAATATTGTTTATGATATTAAAAATATGTTACCACTGGCCACCAAAAACACGGAATATTTTGAGCCACATTTATAGCATAGCGGTGGCAATATAAGACCGACATGTTCAAACCCCTCGGCAAATTGATAACGCTATGCGCCATTACGATCACAGTCACAGCTGCAGTGGCTGGATGAGAACTTTGAATATTTGGTCCTTTACCTCATTGTCAGAAAGGGTTATGCCATCATTGTATTTGAAGAGGAAGTGCATGCCTCGTGCAAGATTGAAAGTAAACCTTTTGCAGCACAGCGGCACTGTATTGTCATGCCTTAGAAATTCCCAATTCAGTTGGCTGACAGAAAGATCCAGGATGCCTTTCATATGATTTAAAGCATCTTCACGGGTACATTCCGGATTGTCTTTCACATAACACTCTGAACATGAAGCTACCTCCCCGTGTTCCTTCTCTTGCTTCAAACACACACATAGTGGCAAATGTTAAAACAAATCCTAATCTCATCTTATGTTTAAAATGAACATTAATTTGAATGTCAAATACCTCAAAGTCCGTTATGTCGTCCTTGACTCGGATCGTCAGTTCTAACAGCTCATGGATCTTGGATGGATAGACTATTTGCTTCAGAATGTCGTCTGGTAGAATCTGATCCATTAACAGAAGCGGAATCAAATTTAACACACACATCCCGGAGCTAGCGAGGCCATTCTTATAGTACTCATTAAACGAGGGGACATATCCAGCCGCCATCCATTCCGCTTCTTGCAGATAAGACTCAACGTATCGCTCCCACTAAAAGTGAAGGCAAGCGGTCAGATATTTCATTCATACAGACATACTAATAACAAGGACATAAAAAAGGGTACAAGCATGTTTTGCATAGATGTCTCTAATAATCATAGACAGTACATACGCCATTTTTTCTTATATACGCCGCCATGTCACGCCCTTGCTTTTTTTCCACTTCAGCAGTCCATTCATTCGATGTCTTCATGAAAAACTCGAATATTTTTTGAATGTGGTCTGGAAGGCGGCTTATTAGTGAAGTATCCCATCTGAAAATAATTCAAAATGTTTATTAAAAAAATTAAAAACTTCCTGCGATATAGGCTATCCCAGAACGTCACTCCTGCAGAACTAAAAATATTTAATGGATCGCGCCAATTTCTACATAATAGTCGCTATAATTTGAACTTGACTTGACCTTCTCACTCCCTCAGTGAAGATTTTGATTTCGTCCAATGTTCCGTGAGTATCATATAGGTCATCTATAACCGTCATCACTGTTGAAAGTTTTGTGAAGGCGATTCTGCTGCTACGAAATTCGGGCTCGAATGTGCCTAGAACCGCCCAAAAGTAAAGTTCCACGTGACGTTTCCTATAGAAATCCAGCTGCGGCAGATATGACTCTGACCACCACCTATATATTGCAAAGGTCATGTCACTAAATTGACAAGCAAGCATAATGATCAGATACATAATCTATTGTATCCTATCATAATGTCAAAGGCCAGTGCACCTCGAGATAAGTTGCATTTCCTTCTTATGTGTACATTGCAGAATATTGAAGTCCAATTTTGCCAGCTCTAAAATTTTCTGGTTCATACTAGACCTGAAAGAATACATGGTGAACATATATTAGTGTATGGAAAACACTTGTTGAAATTCAGGATTCATTGAAACTGATCAAATCTTATGGACAAGGTTAGTACTTGAGCCATGAATAGTTTTGTTCATATATTTCGATAAAGTTCCTAGCCTCCCACCTAGGCACACTGCAATGCCATGGAAATTCCAATGCATATTTCACCTGGAAAACAGTAATCAAATCAGACTTCTGCCAATGTTAGGAGGGTAAAACATACAAAATAAATAAATAATTTCCAGATGCGAAGAGTTTGCATACAATACCAGAAGTTAAAAAAGGTGTTTACAACTTACCTCTCTCTGGAGGCTTTGATCGACGTCAGCTACAGTGTGATCTTTGCCTCCTCCATCACTTTTTCGCCGGGAAACGAAATGTTTGAAGCACGGAATAATGACAGCATGCTTCTCACTTCTTTATCAGCATTTCCTTCTTCACCAGTACTGGAACTACAGAAGAATTGCCCGTTTTCATCTTTGAAATTCTCTAAAACGTCTTTTTCATCAGTGCATGACATTCTATAAGTATCAAATATATTTGTTAAAGTTATCTCAGCTCACTTATTTAACTGTCAAACGACATCAAGGGTATATTTTATTCTGTCTGACCCGAAGAGACATTATATCGATGCATTCTGAGTGCCCGAAATCCCAACGCTGTAGAGTTGAGATCTTTAATGCCGGAATTTCTTGATCCGAGCCCGATGCCCGTTTCGTTCCAATATCTGCTAATCATCAATGAATGAGGTTTTAATGATCAATGAATGAGTATGTATCATCTAGAAGTGCATACAATCACTGAATCCTATAAATGGAAAATCAAATTCATGTGTAATGCTTAACCTGTAAACGTAATCGATAGCTTCTTTTATTTCAGGCTGAAAATGTCTATCAATTCCCAAACATTCGATAATATCCACCATCTGAAGACGTCGGATTAAATCGTCAGCGGCATCACTGCAGCTATCTTTCATGTCACTCAAAAATCGGTGTTTGATATCTTCAACAAGCGTTTCTCCTCGTTCACGATATGTAGGTGCCTGGTCACGGCGTATTTCAATGAAATACAAAGTTATCTTGCAGAGATTGATGAATGGTGGATTTTAACATGTGAAATTGCAGTGCTTAATACATTAATTTTAAAGGAACATAAGGCAATATGTAGAAAATATATAATGAGATTAAGATAAATACCGCGTATGACGTTGAGAGAGAATGTATAACGTCATCGTCCCAGACGTTGGAATGATGATTGCCTGTGCGTCTTTGTGCATCAGTGCTCATGCTTAATATTGGCGTCATAGATTTCTTTGGCATTAGCATTCCAGCACTTGAAAGTTGTTGACAGAGAGCCAAACGATCATTCTTGGAGCTGATCAGCAATCTGTGGACACCCGATCTCGAAATCAACGGCGTTACAGAAACAAGAGCCATTAGCACTTGCTTCCTATTGTAACTATATAGCATTTCCCTGCCGTGCCTGGCCTATTTATATTACAATTTCGATGCGATTTTGCATACTTCATTTCTCGAAGGAATCCTTTTGGACAGTAAAGGTATTGACAATTTCGGCAAGGTCAGAATAAATGGTTAAAGTTTAAAATATTTTTAATATTTTATGAGAGATGGAACTGTCTTATCTTTAGATCTTCGTTATATACTTTACAGTTATTCCGTTCCTTGTTTGCATCCTAGTCCGTCTCTCTTATGTAATAATTGTAAGGTAATTCTTATATTTAACAATGATTCCATTCCTTGTCTGTTATATATTTAAGAAAATCTATTTTACCTCTAGTATTAGCCACAAAAATTTCGAGTTGGAATTGAATCTCACAATATGACATTATGTAGAGATTTGAATCTGACAATGTGACATGATTTTCTACGATACACTACGTCTATTATCCACATATATATAAAAGTGGTTGAGCTGTAGTTTTCTATTTTAAATTTGAGGTGTAGGTTTATTTTTAGGTATTACCGAAAATTGATTTATGAGGTGTTTCACAAATATGTTGAGATTCTAGAAATCGAGGGACGTTCTAGTCAATCGTGAATTCTAGAAATATGTTGAGATTCTACATGAAGGGTTCCAGCAGTATAGTGAATATACTACAATCTTAATGACAATTATAGCAAGATTGTTATACCAACTAACCTCTCCACTAACAATGACCTGAACACAATTTATTAAAGGAAAACAATAATAATTACAAATATAATGGATTTGAGACTTTTGCGATCTGCATTATGTGTGGTTATATGTTCTGGATCCATCGCATTTTGTTGTTTTATGCATTGACGTTTCGAATCACAAATCTAAATCCTCATGATGAACCACAGAGGATGGTTCGAAACATGGATACATAAAACAACAAAATGCTATGGATCCAAAAAAATATAACTACACATAATTACAAATATATTTAAGGAGTTAGAATTTTTCTATTTCGTTCAGAAATCTTGCTCCGGTGAGGATGGTTCTAAATGGCCTATATCTGCGCATTGGACGAAACCAAAATACTCAAAGCGGCCGCAAAGAAGGTGAAGTTCAAAATATACCGTCTATCATGTAAAAACAGTTGTGATTCATTTATTTGTAGTCTGTGGTCCAGTATTTTGTGGGAGGTTTGGTATCTTTTTCTTCTAAATTTTATTTTTAATAAATACTTTTATATGCTATTTTTAAATAAGATATTTTGCTAATAAGAGACATGGAAAGAATTGACTTCTATACTTTTATGTTCTATTTTTAAATAGGATATTTTGCTAATAAGAGACATTGAAAGAATTGACTTCTTTATCAACATGTAGAGAAAATTAATTGTTTAAGTAACATATAGAATAAACTAAGTGTTTAACTAGAAAAGATAAAGGGGGATATGTTTGATGTATAGAATAAGGGTGGATGTAAGTTAATGATGATATCTTATAATGTGTTAGTGGCATTGTAAAGTTGAAAAAACATAATATGTTAATTTGGAGGAATCATTAAAGGGACCTACATAATGAATTTGAAGATGGTGTAAAAAGATAAAATGTAGACAAATGAATGAGATTTTAAAAGATATGATTTTTATTTATGGATATTGTGTCTAACTATTTGGATTTTGAGTTCCCATATCATTGGTATGTTATTTTTCATGCAAAGCATAATGTATATTTTCCATTAGTACAACTTTTGAGTAGCTGACTAATGAATTTTTTATCCAAAAAGTGTTCTTGATCAAGTGATTGTTGGAAATTTCTGGTAATTTCAAACAAATATTGAACAGAGAAAATGTTGTTTCTGCCATAGGATCTTTTGCACAAGGAATTTTAAAAAAATTTCTGAGAACAGAGATTTTTCACATCCATAATAAACTTGCATTAATTCATAAAAGGCCTCATACAAATTTCTTCCTCTCACTCAGAGGGATTCACCAAAAACTTTCACCAAAACAAAATACTCTGTCTCTCTTTTACAAATGATTTTTACACTGCTGTGTAAAATCTTCATTCACATTTTACTGCTGTAAAAAAAAATCCTTCACATTCACCCCCATTACATTCAAGCGGCTGATCATTCACATTACATATTCAATTAAAAAAAATTACATTTGCGCTATTAGGCCACTTCATACATTTCATTTCAATGCATTTCAATGCATATGCTCCACAATTTTATTCGCACTGCTGTGCATTGGATTTCTTGTTCTTTTCTTTGCTGCCGCGAGCCCTCTTTTCATCCCTTGTTATATTACACACTCTTTCGCACTGCAGTGCTCTGTATTGGATTTCTTGTTATTTTATTTGCTGCCACAAGCCCTCTTTTCATCCCCTGTTATATTACACACTCTTTCGCACTGCAGTGCTCTGTATTTTTTTCATCCCCGTGTGCAATACCATTAAAAGGTCAACGCCTCAAAACAAAACATATCACATACAATACCTTACCCATACTTCCGTAAATTTAAAAAACAATAAAATTAAAAATGTTTACCAACTTTTACCTATGACTATGACAGTGCATTAAATACATTAAATAAAAACGGCGGTAAAAACAAAAACTAATGTTCTGGCAGGTTGAATAAGATCTATGTCCGTTGACCTGATCGGACGCATTTCGCACACCAAACTCACACAAGCCAAACGATGTTTAATGTCCGGGGAATTGGTGGTTTCGGAGTTGTACACTGGACGCGTGTCAATTGATCGGGGTGTTCGGAGCCCTTCTTACGGATACCGCTTTTGCCAATAGGTGGTGCGGGGAAGTCTGGGTGGTTTTGCCAAAACCACGCTGCAATAAATGTGTGGTTGAAATTAATATTTCAACACTGCCCTTTAATTTCAACTGCTGGGTTATCAGTCATACCTAGACATTTCCTCAAAAGTTCAAAGCTTTTCTGGCCCAATGGCTTTGTCAAAATGTGTGCAACCTGTTCTTGAGTCTTGCAATGTTGTAGAACAATTTCTCCATTGCTCACCAATTCCCTGATGTAATGAAACCTTGTGTCGATGTGTTTCGATCTCTTATGAAACACCGAATTCTTGGATAATGCAATAGCTGAGCTATTGTCACAAAAAATCATTGTTGCTTTTGCCTGCTCTTGGCCTAAGCTCCTCAACATCCTTCTCATCCAAATTGCTTGACATGTTGCTTTTGTAGCTGCCACATATTTAGCCTCTACTGTAGACAACGCCACGATAGGCTGTTTCTTAGAAGCCCATGAAATGGCTCCTGAACCCATGTGAAAAACATAACCGGAAGTGATTTTCCTATCATCTACACTTCCAGCCCAATCACTATCAGTGTATCTAACCAAATCTGAACATTCTGAAGTAGTATATAAAATCCCAAATCTTTTAGTACCTTTGACATACCTCAGAATCCTTTTTGCTGCCTGCCAATGTGCTTCCTTTGGCCTCTCCATGAATCTGGAAATTAAACTAACAACAAACATTATGTCAGGCCTAGTTGCAGTCAAATACATTAGGCTGCCAACTATACTCTTGTACAAACTAGGATCAAAATCCTTGCTGCTGTCCTCTTTGCTGAGTTTTAATCCCATTACTGTGGGAGTGATTGCTGCCTTGCACTCTTGCATATTAAATCTGCCCAACACTTCATTTACATATTTTGCCTGTGAGATAAAAATTCCATTTTCATTTTGATCTACTTCTATTCCTAAGAAGTATCTCAGTAAACCCATGTCAGTCATTTCAAATTCTTCTTTCATGACTGTTTTGAAGTTTCCAATGAGGTAGTCATCATTACATGTAAAAATAACATCATCAACATATAACACAACAATTAGCAATTTACCATCCTTTTCTTTGATGTAGACGGTGGGTTCTCCCTCACATTTGTTGGTGGGCTCCAGTATTGTAGCAATAATGCTACAACTCTTGGAGCTTCCTTCTCTAATTTTATCAACCCGGTAGTTCGTAACAAACTTGGAAGCGACCGTGCTGTATGCACAAGTACTAGCTCTTGTCGCAGCTGTCACTTGGTCAGCTGGCACAAGTCCGCTAGGGCTCAAGCCAACTTCTATGAGTTCTCAGAAGAAGCTTTTTAACCGATGAACGAAAGCTATCTCAAAGGAAAATTAACCTACTGTAGGAAGGAACTGAAAGCCAACAAGAATCACAAACCCTAGCAAACCCTAATTCTACCGGCTAGTCCTACTGATGCAAAGGTGGGAATGCAAACTACTGGAAGAGATGCCATTACTTATAGGAATGTGAGATGCATGTGTCTAGACTACTTTGATCTAAAGAAAACATATTTTTGTATTTTTGTTCAAGTTGTTGGAATTACTATGCATGTGCTTCTAACTGGGTCTTGACTGTGCAGGGATAGATCAAGGAGGGAAATGCTTGGAAGAGGTCAGGAAGGCTCAGAGAGGGTCTAAGGAGTCCCTAACATCCTTTCAGAGAAGTTCACAAAGCTTAGATGCCTAGCAACCATGTTTACGAGCTTCTACAGGAAGTCTGCAGGGGTTCTACAGGATGTTCAGGATTTCTACAGGAAGTTCAGTAATTCCTACAGGATGTTCTACAATCGGATTTTTGGGTGATGGATGAGTGGAAGAGGCTGCATGGATGGATAGGGAGGTAGGAGGGGAGCTTGTAAGGACTCAGTGACAGAGAGATGATATGAAGAGGGGGTGTGCTAAGCTGGTTGGTCTAAAGGAGAGTAGAGGGAATGGAAGGCCGAAAAGGTAGGATAACGTGGGTAATAGAAGAGTTGGGAGGTAAGAGGTCTAACTGGGAGATGAGTAGATGGCCTAGGCACAACTTAGAAGGATAAGGGAGTGAGGGAGTAGTGCTGCACAGTGTAAACGAAACAAATCACCCCCGTCCTGCACATAACCAAAATTTTGTCAACCTATTCTAACTGTTTTTATAAAACCAAAGAACAACAACATTATTTTTAAGGAAAATCATGCAATGTACTGAAGCAAAGAATCATTCCACAAGATCTGAATGCATGGACACTTCTACAAATGAATATATTGCATCAAAGATTGCTTGAACATGTAAAACAATGTTTTTGGTGGGTGCCACCGTCTGCAATTCCAGTCCCTAAACAGAGGTGAAAGTGAGTGTGCAATCAACCCTTTTTGGAACTCTTATTAACTCCAATCTCCTTACTCTATTTTAAACTACTGAAGCAACTCTGTTCATGAAACTAACCTACTTAACCACACCAAGAAATTAAACTCAGCAAACTGCGTTTCCAAATGCATGTAAAGGAAAAAAAATACAATGCTGAAAGAAAGGTAACAATACAAAGAAAGGAGGCCTTAGGCTCTCAGGTTGGGCCCAACCCAGAGAGCTATGGCTCCTTTAAGAACTTAGAACTGAACTCAAATCTGCCTGCTTTTCATTAAAAGATATTAGTCATAAGTCAAATAA
The DNA here is from genome assembly GCA_031772625.1 of Pinus tabuliformis. Lineage (NCBI taxonomy): Eukaryota > Viridiplantae > Streptophyta > Pinopsida > Pinales > Pinaceae > Pinus > Pinus tabuliformis. The sequence continues at coordinate 1,592,320,913 of CM062816.1, forward strand.
CATGCCAAAAATGGCTTACAAAAGAGCAAAACAGAGCTATCAGCTCGTAGTTCAGAATATGCAACAAGGTTTCAAAAGTCCTCTTCGAAGGCTAAAGCCCTATTATTTATACATCTTGAGGCCCCAAGCTAGCCTCCTAAATCAGTGGGGCTTGGCTGACCAAACTAAGAGTAATCTGTTGCTTCCTCAAAATCCGTTTGGCTACCTTCTAACTCGGTGGTGGTGGCTGTTGGAGCTCGGAGTTGGGGGTGAAGATCACGAGGAAGGCCATTCAATGCTGTGGACAACCTTCCTACAAAATCTCAATCCCATCTTGGCTATCTCCTAGCCCCCATCTACGTGGTTTTCCTCCATAAAATGTCAAAAAACCTGAAATAAGCACGTGTTAGCCACCTAGGAATAGTGACTGCCCTCATTCGTACAAATGACATAAATATACTAAAAAATGATGCATAAGTTATGAAAAATGAAGGGTTGAGCAAGGGTAGTTAGGCCAAATGAGCCCAAAATGTTACCAAATTTGGGGCTCATCATCACCCCCCAGCTAAAATGATTGCTCATCCTTGAGCAACTAATCCAGCTCCTCGTCCTTCATTGCCTTCACTGCCACCCTCACATCCCAAGCTTCTGCAGTAGTGTCCTCCTTACTGACATGGAACCCAGCCTTTCTTTCCACCTCTTCCCACTGTTCATGCTCATCTTTCTCTGTGCTGCCTTCCATCAATCCTAACAGCAGAGGTGGGCTTAGCTTGAGGCCAATCCAGCTAGCCTGGAGGTTCTGCATAGATTTCTTATAGAGGGGCACCCGTACTAGAGCTTCCCTCATTCGAGTTGGAGTGTGATATTCCCTGATTTTTAGACTGTGGGCCAATGTATTCCATCGGCGGGTGCAAGCTTGAACACAGTTGTCCCCTAGCAGTCTCTCCATATCCTCGAAATGCGCTATGGCCTGGACCTGCTGATCCATATATTTCAATAAAGCTTGAGGGTCGGTGGATAAGTGTTGGTGTGCCGATATTAATGTAGTTGGATCCCCTCGTTCTGCTCTAATTAGTAATGGCTCATTTAGCTCTCGGTTCATGACTACTTTGGCTTCTGCTGCTCTTTTGTCTTCATGGTTCAACCATGAGGGAAATGCCATTAACTGCATATCCCCTAAGACCGTGTTGGGATCCCATGAAGTCACATTAGGAAGGGCCAAATTATGGAGGTAGAACTTTGATAGTTTGGCCTTATCCTCTGATGAACTGGTATTGCATAATTCAGTGAATTGCTACGGGTCTTGGAGCTGAGAGATACCCCTTTGCACCAAGGTATTGATTTGAAATTGTAGCCATTGGTCTCTTAGGTACAGGCCATAGGATTTGGCCGACTGTCTGCATTGTATAGCATCCATGGCCCAACTGGCCATGCAGGCCAATTGTGCCTCTTTCTGCTGCAGCTGCTGTTTGAGAGCTTGTACCTCAATTTGTGCTTGCAGCTCCCCTTCCTGTAGATGCGTGGTTGGCTCCCCAAGACCGACTTGCAGTTCTTCTCTGCCTTGCTGTTCTGCTGTGATGTCCCCTGAGGATGTGCCTGTTCCTCTCCTCAGCTCCTGTAGCTGCAGTCTAAGTTTTTCGTTTTCTTCCTGTAGGAACACCCGCTAGCAATTTGCCACGTGTTTAGCCATATCTAATTCGTTTCTTGCCTCCTTGAGTTGCTCCTCCAAGGGGCCTATGTCTGCCACACCTTTTGATTTGGCTATTTTCATCCACGTGTGGGTTCGTACTCTCTCTTCCTCCAATGCAAAGAACAGTGGCACAGTGAATTTCTGTGGTATAATTTTGCCAGCTTCTAAGAAGTTATAATATGAGCTCAGACTTGGCTGAGGGCTAGGCTCCGGAATATGCTCTTTCTCTTCTTCTCTTGGTGGCTCTACTTCGTCCTCCCTCGGTGGTGATGAGGGTGCTTCTCCTTCCATCCTCTCTGTCTCCTTAAGCCGGGCCAAGGTTTCCTGTAGAGCGGCCTCAGCATCCTGTAGCCGGGCTTTTGAAGCCAACTGGTCCAACCTTTCTTTCCAAGTAGTTGTTTTCGGGCTCCCCCTCTCATAGGTGACTGATATCTTTGAGGGGGACCTCTCCCTGGGCGAAGTAGGGGCATCCTCTATAGTAATTGGGCTGCTGGATGGAGGCTGTGGCTTGCCCGTTTTGATTCTCACACTTCTCCTAGCTTTAAAATATAGAGGGGCCTCCCTCTTTCTCTTTTCCTTTGGCTTAGGAGGTGTACTGAGGGCGGCCAGCACGGCTGCTGCCTCCCTTGCAAGAATGTCGGCTCTCTTTTCCTTGGGTTTTCCTTTCTCAGGGCTTCCTGTAGAAGGCCCTTTATCAGCTGATTTCTGGCTTCCTGTAGAAGCCGGTTTTGGTTTTCCTGTAGAAATAGGTGGCACCGTTTTAGTTTGTTTTGCTGAGTGTGTTTTGCTTTTTGACTTGGTCGAGGCTGCTATCGAGGTGCCTTTACTGATGTGGACCTACTCAGTCTTGTCCACCCTACTTTGTAATCTTTTCTCTCCAGCCGTCAACATGGGTGTGTCATCCTTCTCTTTGGCACCCTTTTTCTCTTGTTTCTCCTTTTGCTCTTTCTTCGGTGCTTTGGCCGTGGGTCTCTGGCCTTTTTCTTTTTTCTCTGTGGGTACTGACTCCTTCTCCTCGTTGCTGGAGGAACGAAGCTCTTCGGTCAACATCTTTATATCGCCATCCTTAGTCAGATTTTGGAAGGCTTCCCACGAGAGAGGGACTTTGTATGTGTGAAGTGCATCCTCCACGAGGAGCTTAATGAGCCCATGTTGGGCTACCTGGTCTGGTGTGCCTTCTCTCAACTTGGTGGCACATTCGGTCATAGACTGTAGTAGAAAGTAGGGAATACTTAGTTTATTCTCTGCAGGTAGGTCCATCTGATGCCTTAATTCTGTGAGTAGCCGAAAATGGTACCCATACACAATGCTAAACCGTCCTTCGCATGTGATGTATTTCATAATTTGGAGGCTGACTTCGCTCCAAAGTGGCAGTAAGCTAGTTCTGCGAACCCCGTTCTTATCCTCTGAGAATTGCTCCTCTGGTGGGAAGAACTCCTTTTTAGCATTTTGGCCTAATTTCCTCTCCTCCTTGTCCCACGGTATCCCCATTGGGAGCTCAGTGACTCGGCTGATGAACTGTGAGGTGAGTCTGAGACTCAAACCCCTGAAATTGACGGTGGCCAACGTTTTTGATTTTGGCTTCAGAGCTCGCAAGAACTCCTCTGCCACCTCATCATCATATCCTTGCAATTTGTCGCAGAACGACATCCATTGCGCGCGAGTGAACAGCTCTACCACCTCAGGGTTCTCTCTTAGTTTCTTTGAGTCAGTCGGTTCCTTTCTGATGAACCCACCCGGTATGGTGAAAAACTCCTACGTTAGCTAGAGGTGGCGGGTGCGAAAAAACTAGCCTTTTGGGACAGAGCGTAGAATTACGCCTCTGCCACGCACACAATTCGCGAAGACTATCTCCAGATGAGCCTTAACAGGGCTTAATTACAGATCACATCCTATAGAAAACCTTGCATACACTTCGATGACAATTAATGCAAACGACAGACAACACTTGCAATTTTTATGATCAGACTGTAGAACGTCGACTCCGCCACCCTCGAAACCAATTGCATGGGAGGCATAGGTTCAGGCTTACCTTTTTAATTCGCCACCTTTGACGTGAAGAGACCAATTTTTCTCGTGGCAGTGAGCTTCCTGTAGCGTAGCTTTCCTGTACAAGCAGCGCACGGGTTCTGGAGAGCACTGCAGTGGTTCTGCACCTTCTGTGCTGCCACCAAACGTTCGAACAGGCCGAAGACTTGGAGTATCGAGCTTCAGAGGAATTTGGATGCTCACTCGACTTCTAAACGGCTGATGATAAATGCGTGGGGTGGCGATCTAGCCGATAGATTTGAATCCGGTGGAATTCGTGGCGCGGGGGTGAGCTGTCCCTGCCGGACCATTGGACGACGTCATCTACTCATTCCACTGCAAGTTCCCTGACTGTTGCATCATTCTCAGTAGATCCGCCGCCGTCATTTCTGTTAAAACGCGCTTCTCCTCGACTGGACGGTTCTCACGTGTCCACTACCTGTTCTTCTTGCCACGACCACCATTTTACACATCCGACTAGACCATCTGACTGGTCGTCGTGGCCAGTTGAATGGCCATACGACTGCTCAACCCGTTCATTTCATACTTGCAAACATTTCAAAGTATTATTCATATAATTCGACGAAAGAAAGGTCGAGGCACTTACCTGTGCGGCTGCGACATGATTTTCCAGGTTTCAGGACGATGATGACTAGATTTGCTTGTTGCTGCTATTTTCACAGACCCAGAGGTCCTTCCTTTTCACAGGCTACTGATGGTTACGATGCTTATTACCTGGCTGCGGGTGGTGCATGTGCCTGCTCTATTATTGCATGTTGCAGGCGATTTAATGGTGTACACTCTAGCTGGCTGAACTGCTACGGGATTCCTGTAGGATGTCTTGTAGCAGTTTTTCCTCCTCGGGTGCATGTTGAACAGTGAAGACAGTGGCATCACGATCACGCTCGCAGGGCCCTTGGATAGCTGTGATGAGTATTGCATGGCATCTCGGCATCTTTTTTTCATTTAAGAATTGCTTCCTCTTGATAATTCAATGATCTGTTTTGATTGTGCAGGTACTTTCATTGCATGTCCACTGGGGTGGTAGAAGGAGGTGACAGCAGTGTGTGATGGAGAAAATAGTGGCTTGCATGCCTCCATGCCGAACCTTGGTCGTTATATCTCCCCACACAATTAGTTCTGGGCCGTCCAAAACTTCTACAGGAAGTTTCCTGTAGAAATACAGAACTTCCTGTAGAAAATCTGTAGCTTCCTGTAGAAGACTAAGCTGTGATGAAATCGTGCCCATACCTTGGAGAAGATGAGTGTTTTCGGAGGAGGTGCTGGTGAGGTAACCTGGCAGCATAATAAGGACCCTTATCTTTGAGTTGAGGGACCTCTTTTCCTTCATAGAATACCTGCAACCTGCATGCATTGCCACATTGTGAACTTGTTGTCCCTGTTTTTTTTTTTTTTTTGAAAGACAGCAGGGGCGCCTCAATGATGTTTTCACCCTTGCCATCTGCCTTAAGCACCTCAGAGAGGTTTTCATTCAAGGGTCTTTTTCAAACTTTTTTTTTTTTTTTGAAAGACAGCAGGGGCGCCTCAATGAGGTTTTCACCCCTACCATCTGCCTTGGGAGCCTCAGCGAGGTTTTCACCCAAGGATCTTTATTTATTTATTTATTATTATTATTATTATTATTTTTAAGATCTTCAGGGTATGCCCAAAACGAAGGCAGAACCCTTCTCTATGACCAGTACTGATTTTTCCACAGTTTTGATGAATTCTTGCCTTGAGAGAGGTTTCTTGTAGATCTTCAGTCGATGCCCATTGGCAAGCATGGGGATGGCCTCCTCATCAATGGTCCGAATAAGAACAGATCCATTGTCATGACATTTTTCCACTGCATATGGTCCCAGCCATCTGGTTCTCAGCTTCCCCTTGAAGTCTTTATGCCTGGAATCATACAATAGCGCCCAATCTCCCAGCTGAAATTGCTTGTCATTGAGGTGTTGGTCATGCCACACCTTCCTCTGAAGTTGAACCACTTCTGAGTGAAGAAGGGCCTGCATTCAGTGCTCGTCCAATTAATTCAGCTGCAATAACCTTTCTTGTTGGGCATGGCTGAGATCTAGGTCTAGCTGAGCTGCCATCCTCAAAGTGTTGTATTCAAATTCAATTGACAACAAAGCTCTCTTCCCATAGACCAGCTCATAAGGTGTGAAGCCGGTTGTGGTCTTCCAAGTGGTGTTGTAAGCCCATGTGGCCTCAACCAGGCGATCTGCCCAATCTTTCCTGCTGTTGCTCACCACCTTAGTCAAGATCCCTTCCAATGCTCTATTGGTGACTTCCACCTGCCCATTTTCTTGAGGATGATAGGGGGTGGAAGTCCTATGCTTGATTTTGTGATGAGCTAGTAGGTCTTCAATTAAGTTGGAGGTGAACTGGCTTCTTTGATCAGTGACTAGCTCTCTTGGGTAGCCAAATTTGTAGAAGATGTTTTCTCTTAAGAACTCAGCCACCTTTCCTTCTGTCACTGCTTTGATTGCCTTGGTTTATGCCCACTTTGTCAGGTAGTCTGTGCACACAATGATGTAAGACCTTTGCCTCGAAGGAGGGTTGATTGGACCCAAAAAATCCATACCCCACTTATCAAATGGCTCAAGAGTCACTTGAGGTTGGAGAGGCATTTCATCCCTTTGAGTCGGTTTCCCCATCCTTTGGCATCGGTCACATTGGCTGATATACCTTCTGACATCTGTATGAAGCGTGGGCCAATAGTAGCCTGCCTGCAGGATTTTGAAGGCAGTCCTCTTTGCTGCAAAATGTCCTCCACAAGGCCCATCATGACAGGTGAGGAGGATATCAAAGACTTCCTCCTCCCTTACACAACGCCTTAAGATCTGATGAGGGCCAAGCTTGAACAGGCTGCCCCCGATCCAAGTGAACGAGGCACTTTTTCTGACGATTCTGCTCTTCTCTCTTGAGGATAGGTGCGGAGGGAACTGTGCTGAAACAAGGTAGTTTGCTATATCAGCAAACCATGGAGAGAGTACTGAAATAGAAAACAGATGTTCATCGGGCATCTAGTCATCCACTGTTCCATCCTCATCTGCATATAAATCCAATCTAGACAAAAAGTCAGCAACAACATTTTCTTTACCTGGTTTGTCAACGATAGTCAAATCAAACTGCTGCAACGAAAGTAACCATCTAATAATACGAGCATTCACATCTGGTTTGTTCATTAAATATCTAATTGCAGCATGATCAGTATGTACAAATGTTTGATAGCCAGTGATATAATGTCGGAACTTGTTCAGTGCATGGACCATGGCCAAGAATTCTTTCTTAGTTACAGCGTAGTTCAGTTATGCTTTGGATAAGTTTTTGCTAACAAAGTAAATGGCATATGGAAGTTTTTGTTCAACTTGTCCTAAGGCTGCCCCTATGGCTTTGTTCGAGGCATCAGTGTGGATGTGGAAAGGTAGGGCCCAGTTTGGACCTCTCAAGATTGGGGCAGACACCAACTTGTCCTTTAATTCATTCAGAGCCCTCTGACAATCGTCAGTCCATTTAAACTCCACATCCTTTTCCAAGAGGCCAAACAATGGCGAGGCTAGCTTGTTGAAGTCTTTAATGAATCTCCTGTAATACCCTGGTAATCCTAAGAAACTTTGGACATCTCTAACGTTCTGAGGAGGTGGAACCTTCTTGATGAGAGCAATTTTGTTAGGATCCACCTGTAACCCTTGGCAAGAAATGGTATGACCTAGCACGGTCCCTTCAGTCATCAAGAATTCACACTTTTCAGGACTAAGGGACAGGTTCATCCAAACGCACTTGGTTAGGACTTTTCCCAGGTTGGACAATGCTTCCTGGAAGTTGGACCCATAAGGAGTGAAGTCATCCATATAGATTTCCACCGCATCATGGACTAGCTCAGAAAAGATGCTCAAGACGACTCTCTGGAAGGTGGAAGGAGCATTGCATAGTCCAAAGGGAAAAACTTGGTAGGCAAAGGTACCCCAAGGACAAGTGAAGGTGGTCTTATCTTGGTCTTCCGGGCTGATTTGGATTTGGTTGTACCCGCTAAACCCATCTAGGAAAGAGAAAAACTTCTTTCCTGCCAGTCCATCCAACACTTGATCTATGAAAGGTAGAGGAAAATGGTCTTTCTTGGTGGCTTTGTTCAGTTCTCGGTAGTCCACACAAATTCTCCACTTCCCATTTTTCTTGGAACCAACACCAAAGGGGACACCCATTCGCTATCCGAGATGGGGTAAATGAATCCGGCATCCAACAGTTTTTGCAATTCTTCCTTGACTATGTCCTTAAGGGCTGGATTCATTCTCCTCTGGGGTTTCCTAACCGGTTTACAATCCTCTTTGATGTAGATGTGATGGGTACAGACCGAAGGATGGACTCCTTTCATCTCCTTATAGCTCCAAGCAAAAGCATCTAGATGACTGGCCAACAGACTACACAGCTCCTTTTCCTGGGAAGGAGATAGGGAGGAGCTGATCTTTAACGTTCTCTCAGGGCCGAACTCCACATTTTTGACTCTGGGAGTGACAGGGTTGGTCGCACAAAGGTCCACTAAGGTGCTGGCTTGGGCATCCTCCACCAATTCCTCTAAGGACAGTGCACTGGGAGGTGGATTCTGGATCAAGGTCTCAATCAAATCATCCTCGATTGGGGGATCTCCCCTACTAGTGTCTAGGGTGCACAAAGGTGCTGAGTACACCTCATCCTCTTCTCCCTCCTCCAACCAAAGTGGTAAGTCATGCTCTAATGAGGGTTGGGTAGGAGGGTATAGGACTAGCTGCTTGGACATAAGACCATTTTTGATGGTGATGTTTCCTGCACGGCAGCTTATGTAAGCATCTGCAGTGGCTAACCAAGGCCTTCCCAAAATAAGAGGATATACAGTGAGCTTTGCCTTTGGTTGCAGAACCAAGAAATCTGCAGGGTATTCCCAAGAGTCAACAGAGACCAAGACATCCTCTACAATCCCTTCGGGAGTCACGGTGGAGCGATCTGCTAGTTGTAGGACTGTTGAGGTCTTTCTCAAGGAACCCTGAAGGTTGAGTTTGAGCATGGTATCTCTGGTCATCACATTGATGGCAGCCGCCAGATCAATCAAGGTGTGAGGTATGATGGTGCCATTGATGTGGACATCTACTACAGGACTCCCAGGATCTAGATACTTTGGGCAGATGACTTGTCCCAACATGAGGTCAGACAGTTGTCCTATGACATTGATGGTTGAAGCATCTCTCTTTCGCCTGCCTGGGTGTCTGAAACACTTTTCCTTAACTAGTTTGTTGTATATCGGTACATCTTTGATGGCTTGGAGAAGTGGTATTTTCACACACAACTGTTTGAGTTCTCCCAGAAGCTCGTCCTCCTCTGGGTTGGGTTGTGTGGTGGCTGTTAGTCCCTCAGGAAAGGGCGGAATAGCCTTTGGTTCATTTTCCTATTTATCTTCCTCGTCCTCTGGGGGAGGAGGTTGGCGATCCGGAAGAGTCTTTCCAGATCGCAAATTGATCTCCTGGATGTCCACAGCATAGGTAGGGCATGATGTTTCCCCAGTATATACCTGCTCGGCCTGTCTGTTGTTGGGGTTCGGGTTCGGTTGGGCAGGCATTTGAGGTTGCCTTGGAGGAGCAGGAGGTAATGGTTGTGGTTGAACTGGTGGTGGAGGCAAAATGGTGAGAGGAGTATTAGATATCATTTTTGGGATTCAACTGCGTTAAGTAAGTCATTCAAACGTATGACCATTTCCATGAGAGGTAGTCGTAACTGACTAATTTCTCATGATTTTTGAATAGTTCACTTAGCACTCATTGCATCGGGTGATGCTCACAGGGGTGAAGAAGTGGGATTGAAACTAGTGAAATGTGGAGAACGAATCACATAGCATCAATCATCACTTCCGGGGCTTGCACCCGGTAACCAGGACTTCCCAGGAGGTCACCCATCCCAGAACTCCTTTGGCTCAAGCGCGCTTAACTGTGGAGTTTTTCCCCACAATCAAGCCCACTTAGCTTGCTACCCCATTTGCAAAACCTTAGCAAGTATTGTGCCTCATGAACCATTCAAGTAGAGATCCCTTGACTCTTTTTGAATTTAAGTATGGGGGATTTACGCAGTGCATTATATTAGATATCATTTTTGGGATTCAACTGCATTAAGTAAGTCATTCAAACGTATGACCATTTCCATGAGAGGTAGTCGTAACTGACTAATTTCTCATGATTTTTGAATAGTTCACTTAGCACTCATTGCATCGGGTGATGCTCACAGGGGTGAAGAAGTGGGATTGAAACTAGTGAAATGTGGAGAACGAATCACATAGCATCAATCATCACTTCCGGGGCTTGCACCCAGTAACCAGGACTTCCCAGGAGGTCACCCATCCCAGAACTCCTCTGGCTCAAGCGCACTTAACTGTGGAGTTTTTCCCCACAATCAAGCCCACTTAGCTTGCTACCCCATTTGCAAAACCTTAGCAAGTATTGTGCCTCATGAACCATTCAAGTAGAGATCCCTTGACTCTTTTTGAATTTAAGTATGGGGGATTTACGCAGTGCATTATATTAGATATCATTTTTGGGATTCAACTGCGTTAAGTAAGTCATTCAAATGTATGACCATTTCCATGAGAGGTAGTCGTAACTGACTAATTTCTCATGATTTTTGAATAGTTCACTTAGCACTCATTGCATCGGGTGATGCTCACAGGGGTGAAGAAGTGGGATTGAAACTAGTGAAATGTGGAGAACGAATCACATAGCATCAATCATCACTTCCGGGGCTTGCACCCGGTAACCAGGACTTCCCAGGAGGTCACCCATCCCAGAACTCCTCTGGCTCAAGCGCGCTTAACTGTGGAGTTTTTTCCCACAATCAAGCCCACTTAGCTTGCTACCCCATTTGTATTGGGGCCTCCACCCCGATTGAGGTGCAATCCACTGAGGCTGTGGCTGGGCATGTGAGTGATACGAATGAGTAGTGGGTTGAGTATGGTACTGAGGTGGGTAAGACCATGGAGGAGGCATAGACCAGGAAGGATGAGTAGGGGGACCCCAGGAAGGCATAGGAGTAGATTGGTTGGGGCTGTAATAAGCTTGGGGTGTCCCTTGCATCCCCTGCTGGTAAGGTCTAGGTCCTTGTGGCCTCCTTTGGTTGAGGAAATAGAGAGGTTCAGTGGGGGCTTCTGTTCCTTGATACATGGCTTTAAGCCCAGGTAAGGTTGGACATTGGTTTGTGGGGTAGTCCTCCTCACAAACAAAACATACTTCAACCGAATGTAATGGGCATTCGTTCTTAGGGTGTTTCCTTGTACACCTAGGGCAGAAGATAGCCAAGGCCCTCTCAGCTTCTTCTTTCTTCTGCTGGATTCGGAATGTATCAAGTTGCATGGCGATGGTCTGTCTCACCTCACTCTTGAGATCTTCTAATTGATTTGCAAACTCATGTTTGGAGAAAGGAATACCAGCTGTGAAGAGCTTTCCTCTACCTCTTTTCTGGGCTGCCCTAGAGTGGTTTCTAAACACTGTCTTTATGTCCTCGTAAGTCAGTTGGTAAATATCTCCTCTAGCTAACATGTGAAGGGTATCTAAGAGGTCTTCAGGGACTCCTCGGAGCAGGACCAACTTGAGGGATTCAGGGTCAAGTGTGCACCTGGCCCGTTTATAGCTAAGTTGGAACCTTTCCTCGTAATCCTCTAAGGACTCATCATTTCCCATGGTCATCCGAAAGATTTCTCCCTTGGTTTCCTTGGACCTACAGTAGTCCCGATATTTGGTATTGAAAGCTTGCTGCATCTGAGCCCAAGTGGTGATACTGTTCCCAGGTAAGCCCATGAACCAGCGTAATGCTGCATCCTTAAGGGTTGAGGGGAAGAGTTTCAGCTTCTGCTCATCTTCAGTATAGTCATAGGTTCGACAAAGGACAACAAACTCAAACAGGAAGGTGTCAGGATCTTCAGTAGTCAGTCCATGGAAGTGAGGTAAAGCGGAGGGGCTAATGTTCTTCATTTTCATGTCTCCATTGGTCTCTCGGATGGGGAAGGCACCTTCTATTCTCTCATCTTCTCCCCTATTGTCAGCCATAGCTTCAGATGGAATGGTCTCTAACTCTTCTTCTGCTATAGGATCTTCGTATATCTCAGGAGGTTCACCTATAGGTTCTTCTGGATCACTGTCACCAAAGAAGAGAGAAGGGTGACTCAGTGATGTGGTGGGGGTGTTGGGTAAGAATTTTCCTGTTTTATCTCGATTCCTACGAGGCATGAAATGGAAAGACTTTTGATTGCTTTTGTTTTTTCTGGTACCTGCAAAAACTGAAACAGATTGATCTACAACTAACTATCTTGCTAAAATGAAAATGCAGAATTGAAATGAAAGCAGGAAAGAACTAATCTGCTTTGCTCAAATGAAATTGCAGGAATTGAAATGTTAGTCTACGCTTGCAGAATTGAAATGCTAATCTATGCTTGCAGAAATGAAATTGCGGAATTGAAATGTTAATCTATGAAAGCAGGAAATGTCTATGCTACTTTTGCAGGATGGAAATGAAATAAACTACTTAGCAGAAGGCGAGAGTAGGAAAATAGAAGAAAAGCAACAATTATTAATACTCCGATGCTTCCCCGGCAACGGCGCCAAAAAAAGAGATGGTGGGCTCCAGTATTGTAGCAATAATGCTACAACTCTTGGAGCTTCCTTCTCTAATTTTATCAACCCGGTAGTTCGTAACAAAATTGGAAGCGACGGTGCTGTATGCACAAGTACTATCTCTTGTCGCAGCTGTCACTTGGTCAGCTGGCACAAGTCCGCTAGGGCTCAAGCCAACTTCTATGAGTTCTCAGAAGAATCTTTTTAACCTATGAACAAAAGCTATCTCAAAGGAAAATTAACCTACTGTAGGAAGGAACTGAAAACCAACAAGAATCACAAACCCTAGCAAACCCTAATTCTACCGGCTAGTCCTACTGATGCAAAGGTGGGAATGCAAACTACTGGAAGAGATGCCATTACTTCTAGGAATGTGAGATGCATGTGTCTAGACTACTTTGATCTAAAGAAAACATATTTTTGTATTTTTTTTCAAGTTGTTGGAATTACTATGCATGTGCTTCTAACTGGGTCTTGACTGTGCAGGGATAGATCAAGGAGGGAAATGCTTGGAAGAGGTCATGAAGGCTCAGAGAGGGTCTAAGGAGTTCCTAACATCGTTTCAGAGAAGTTCACAAAGCTTAGATGCCTATCAACCGTGTTTACGAGCTCCTACAGGAAGTCTGTAGGGGTTCTACAGGGTGTTCAAGATTTCTACAGGAAGTTCAGTAATTCCTACAGGATGTTCTACAATCGGATTTTTGGGTGATGGATGAGTGGAAGAGGCTGCATGGATGGATAGGGAGGTAGGAGGGGAGCTTGGAAGGACTCAATGACAGAGAGATGATATGAAGAGGGGGTGTGCTAAGCTGGTTGGTCTAAAGGAGAGTAGAGGGAATGGAAGGCCGAAAAGGTAGGATAACGTGGGTAATAGAAGAGTTGGGAGGCAAGAGGTCTAACTGGGAGATGAGTAGATGGCCTAGGCACGGCTTAGAAGGATAAGGGAGTGAGGGAGTAGTGCTGCACAGTGTAAATGAAACAAATCATCCCCGTCCTGCACATAACCGAAATTTCATCAACCTATTCTAACTGTTTTTATAAAACCAAAGAACAACAACGTTATTTTTAAGGAAAATCATGCATGGTACTGAAGCAAAGAATCATTCCACAAGATCTAAATGCCTGGACACTTCTACAAACAAAAATATTGCATCAGAGATTGCATGAACATGTAAAACAATGTTTTTGGTGGGTGGCACTGTCTGCAATTCCAGTCCCTAAACAGAGGTGAAAGTGAGTGTGCAGTCAACCCTTTTTGGAACTCTTATTAACTCCAATCTCCTTACTCTATTCTAAACTACTGAAGCAACTCTGTTCATGAAACTAACCTACTTAACCACACCAAGAAATTAAACTCAGCAAACTGCGTTTCCAAATGCATGTAAAGGAAAAGAAATACAATGCTGAAAGAAAGGTAACAATACAAAGGAAGGAGGCCTTAGGCTCTCAGGTTGGGCCCAACCCCGAGAGCTATGGCTCCTTTAAGAACTCAGAACTGAACTCAAATCTGTCTGCTTTTCATTAAAAGATAATAGTCATGAGTCAAATAACATGCCAAAAATGGCTTAGAAAAGAGCAAAACAGAGCTATCAGCTCATAGTTCAGAATATGTAACAAGGTTTCAAAAGTCCTCTTCGAAGGCTAAAGCCCTATTATTTATACATCTTGAGGCCCCAAGCTGGCCTCCTAAATCAGTGGGGCTTGGCTGACCAAACTAAGAGTAATTTGCTGCTTCCTCAAAATCCGTTTGGCTGCCTTCTAACTCGGTGGTGGTGGCTGTTGGAGCTTGGAGTTGGGGGTGAAGATCACGACGAAGGCCATTCAATGCTGTGGACAACCTTCCTACAAAATCTCAATCCCATCTTGGCTGTCTCCTAGCCCTCATCTGCGTGGTTTTCCTCCATAAAATGTCAGAAAACCTGAAATAAGCACGTGTTAGCCACCTAGGAATAGTGACTACCCTCATTCGTACAAATGACATAAATATACTAAAACATGATGCATAAGTTATGAAAAATGAAGGGTTGAGCAAGGGTAGTTAGGCCAAATGAGCCCAAAATGTTACCAAATTTGGGGCTCATCATTTGTCAAATCCATTTTCCAGTAGATAGGAATCTATCCTACTGTACCATGCTCTTGGCGCTTGCTTCAGCCCATAAAGAGCTTTCTTCAATCGGCACACTTTGTGCTCTTGGCCTTTCTTCTCATAGCCTAGAGGTTGTTCAATGTAAAGCTCTTCCATTAACACTCCATTTAGGAATGTTGACTTTGCGTCCATTTGGTAAACTTTCCGCTTGTTTTGTGCTGCTATAGATAGCACTGCTCTCATGGTTTCCATTCTTGCAACCGGTGCGAAAGTCTCCTCATAGTCTCTCCCATACTGCTGCTTGTATCCCTTGACAACCAGCCTTGCCTTGTGTCTTTCTATCTTGCCTTCAACATTACTCTTGGTCTTGTAGACCCATTTAACTCCAATGACTTCTTTACCTTTTGGTAGCTCAACCAAATCCCATGTCTTGTTTCTCTCTATGGCATTCATCTCCCCATCCATAGCTTCTATCCATTTCTTATCCTTAATTGCACCTTTGAAATGAATAGGATCATCAACATGACAATACAATGCAAACAAGGAATTCATTCCTTCATCATAAATGTCACTTAAATTTATGAATTTCTTACCTCTTTCATTTGGTGTGCAAGTGCTTGAAGATGCACTTGAATTTCCTCCTTGTGGTGTGCTTGAAGAAGCACTTTCATTTATCCTCAAGGGTGTTCCTTGCTGTCCTTGTGTTGGCGCTGCTATTTGGGGATGTATTTCAGCCACCTCCTCATCATCTTCATCATGAGACAAACAATTTTTAACATTCACTGTTTTCTCTATGCTTCCATCCCAAGCTTCCTCCTCAATGAACTGAACATCTCTGCTGACAAAAAACTTCTTGGTGGATGGGATATACAACCTGTAAGCTTTGGATTCCTCACTGTATCCAATGAAAATACATTTCTCCCCTTTTCTGTCCAACTTCTTCCTTAGCTAATCTGGAATGTGTGCATAAGCCACACATCCAAAAATTTTCATGTGGGTGACTCCTTGCTTTCTCTCACTCCATGCTTCTTCCGGCACTTTGTTCATCACAGCTTTTGTAGGACACCTATTCAAAATATATACTGCACAATGTACAACTTCAGCGCAATAATCATTTGGCAAATTCTTTGCCTTCAACATGCTCCTCGCCATATCCATGATGGTCCTGTTCTTCCTTTCAGCAACTCCATTTTGCTGCGGGGTGTGCCTAGCTGTAAACTATTTGTGAATTCCATTTTCTCTACAAAACCATAGGAATTCCTTGGAGATATACTCACCTCCTCTATCAGTTCTTAAAACTTTGATATGCAGCCCGCTTTGATTTTCCACAAGTGCTTTGAAATTCCGGAATTTTTCAAACACTTCACTTTTGTTCTTTAGGAAATAAGCCCAAGTCTTTTTGATGAAATCATCAATGAATGTTAGAAAATATTGGCTGCCTACTAGTGATGGAGTTTGCATCAGTCCACATAAATCTGAGTGGACAATCTCTAAGGGTGCCTTTGCCATTATGCTTTTCCCTGATGGAAAACTTTCTCTGTGTTGTTTACCCAAAATGCAACATTCACAAAGGCTGTCCGGTTTCTCTATCAATGGTAATCCTCTTACCATTCCTTTTCTGCTCAACAAGTTAAGACCTCCAAAGTTGAGATGTCCAAATCTCAAGTGCCACAACCAATTTTCATCCTTTGGTACACTTTGGAAAGCCTCTTGGGTAACTGCTGCAATTACTTCTTTGTTTTTCAAATCTGCCCTTATTCTAAGAGGGAACATCCTGTTCCTCGTCATCTTCACTTCAGCAATACATCTTTTGCTGGGTGCTCTATCCATGATGGTGCATACATCATTCACAAAGAAAACATTGTACCCCTTTTGAACATGCTGTCTAATACTCAAGAGGTTACATCTCATTCCAGGGACATAGTAGACATCTGCTATGGTTTTCCTTTCACCTTTCTTTGTAAATATTTTTACCTCTCCTTTTCCCATAAGAGAAATTTTGCTATCAGTTCCTAGTGTGACTTCTGATTTCACATTTTTATCTAGGGCAGAAAACAGGGCTAAGTTTCTTGTCATATGGTTGCTGCAACCTGAGTCTAAAAATCATATGTCTTCACTGTTTGTTTCATCCATGTTACAAGCTAACAACACATTATCTTGACTGATGTTTTCTCTAGTGATATTTGAATTTGGTCTATTACTCATATCATGCTGCTTTTTCCTACATTCATTTGCATAATGCCCATAGTTCTTACAGTAATAACATTGGACATTGGATTTTTCATACCTTTGTCCTTGAGCATGATGTTGTCCTCTTTGTTCGCTGCTGCCTTGGCCTTGGTTCTGATTTGGATTGCTGCCCCTTCCTTCAGCATTTGCTGGACTGTTCCTTCCACCTCTGTTCTGGCTTCTGCCTCTTCCTCTCTTGTTTCCTCTGCCTTGACCTCTTCCTCTTCCAAAGGACATATGGGTCTTGAAGGCTTGCTCTAGAGATGAGTTTTCATTTCTGCTCAACCTCTGCTCATGTGTTATCAGTGATGCATGAAGTTCATCAACTGAAAAGTTTGAGAGATCCTTTGTCTCTTCTATGGTGGTGACAATCACATCAAACTTTGAGGGTAGGACCCTCAATATTTTCTCCACAATCCTCCTTTCTTCAAGAGTTTCTCCATGAGTCCTTATCTGTGTGACCAGACCAATCACATGTGTGAAGAATGAGTCAATATTGTCTGACTCCTTCATGTTCAGATTCTCAAAATCTTTCCTCAACAACTGTAGTTTTGCTGTCTTCACTTTCTCCATGCCTTGATAGGCTGTCTTGAGGGTTTGCCATGCTTCTTTGGATGTCTTAGCTGCTGCTATCCTTGGAAACACACTCTGTTCCACTGCTTGATACAAAAATACATGGGCTTTTGAATCCTTCTTCCTATTGCTCTTCAATAGATCCTTCTCTACCTGAGTTAATCTATTAAACTGATTTTCATCTGCTGGTTCTTCAAAACCATCCTCAACAAGTTCCCATAGATCTTGTGAGACAAACAGGGCTCTCATGGTTATTGCCCAGTAGTCATAGTTTTTCCCATTAAACTGTGGAAGCTGAGTATTAAACATGCCCATGCTAATGCTTGTGCTAGCCATTCCTTGCATTCTCAGCTATGCTTCTAAATCCTTGACTGTATATTAAAAAAAAACTGACTGTTTCTTCAGCAGTAACACAAAAACTGGTCTGAGAAATACCTGGATCCTTTTGCCTGAGACTTCACTTTGCTGGAGAGGATTTACTGCTGCAACAAAAGGACCTTCCTTCAGCTTCTTTATCACATTCAAAGAGCCTGGATCTGCTCTGATACCATGTTGGAAATTTCTGGTAATTTCAAACAAATATTGAACAGAGAAAATGCTCTGTTTTTGCCACAGGATCTTTTACACAGGGAAGCTTAAAAAAATTTCTGAGAACAGAGATTTTTCACACCCATAATAAACTTGTATTAATTCATAAAAGGCCTGATACAAATTTCTTCCTCTGCTAGAGGGATTCACCAAGAACTTTCACCAAAACAAAATACTCTGTCTCTCTTTTACAAATGATTTTTACACTGTTGTGTAAAATATTCATTCACATTTTACTGCTCTAAAAAAAAATCCTTCACATTCACCCCTCTGTGAAATTTTCATTACATTCAAGCGGCTGATCATTCACATTACATATTCAATTAAAAAAAACAATTACATTTGCGCTACTGCGCCACACCATACATTTCATTTCAATGCATTTCAATGCATATGCTCCACAATTTTATTCGCACTGTTGTGCGTTGGATTTCTTGTTCTTTTCTTTGCTGCCGCGAGCCCTCTTTTCATCCCCTGTTATATTACACACTCTTTCGCACTGCAGTGCTCTGTATTTTTTCATCCCCGTGTGCAATACCATTAAAAGGTCAACGCCTCAAAACAAAACATATCACATACAATACCTTACCCATACTTCCGTAAATTTAAAAAACAATAAAATTAAAAACGTTTACCAACTTTTACCTATGACTATGACAGTGCATTAAATACATTAAATAAAAACGGCGGTAAAAACAAAAACTAATGTTCTGGTAGTTTGAATAAGATCTATGTCTGTTGACCTGATCAGACGCATTTCGCACACCAAACTCACACAAGCCAAACGATGTTTAATGTCCGGGGAATTGGTGGTTTCGGAGTTGTACACTGGACGCGTGTCAATTGATCAGGGTGTTCGGAGCCCTTCTTACGGATACCGCTTTTGCCAATAGGTGGTGCAGGGAAGTCTGGGTGGTTTTGCCAAAACCACGCTGCAATAAATATGCGGTTGAAATTTATATTTCAACAACGATTTTTTCAAAAATTATGTTCTTAACTTTATAGTTTCCTTTTTAAATAATCAAAATCATTATATCCTTGAAATTACAAGGTCTTCTCTTAGCGCAACCTAAAAGTGTCTTAACATTATATATATATATATATATATATATATATATATATATATATAATCTACATGGATGACTTGATATGTGTATGTAGCATCCTAGATAATGGATTTGCCTACTTTATAGAAAACAAATTCAAATATAGCAATATACATAAATATTTTTTTTTAAATTGATATTTGTATGCATTTGCAACCCAAACCACCACTTTTATGATCCCAGTCCTATATTCAAAGCAACCAAGTTGCCATGCACATAGGATTCCAACCATGAAAAATTAAAATTCAAAAATGTGTGTAGCACTAAAAATGTGTGTGACTTCATAGCACTAAAAATGTATGCACGATTCTAGCAAAAAAATGGATGTGTGTTCCTATCACTAAAAACATGTGTGTTACTAGTGCAAGGAATGCGTATACACTCCTATATCTAATGACTTAACACATGAGAAACTATTGGCGAGGGGTTGTTATGGCAGGGAGGGGGAGGGAGAGAGAGGGAGGGATAAATGGGCGAAGGGACAAAGAGAGAGAGAGAGTGGGAGGTTGATAAGAATGAGTTGGTGAGTGACGGGAGAGAGTGAGTGAGAGAAATAAAGAAAAAGGGTGGGGAAGGGAAAGGGAGGGAGATAATTGTGGTTTATATAAAGAGGAATAGAGAGACAAAGTTGGAGCGGGATTGTTATGAAGGAAGGACTGAGGGAGAGACAAAAAGAGAGAGAAAAAGGGAGAGGGAGGAGAAAGTGTGTGTGAGTGAATGGGAGGGGGGTCAGGTGGGAGAGAAAGAGAGACTGGAGGGTGGAAGAGAGGAAGTGAAAGGAATATAGAAATGATGTGGGTGAGGGGGGAAGAGAATAAGAGAAGGGGAGTGAGTGAGGGATATAGAAAGCTAGTGAGGAAGAGATGGAGAAGGATAAAAGGAGGGGAAGAGGGCACAAAGAGAAAGGGAGAGAGAGAGAGAGAGAGACAGGAGATGGGGTGAGGCAGAGAGGGGGATGAGAGAGAAGGAGAAAGTGAGAGGAATCACAATAAGGGGGAGAGGAAGGGAGGAAAGAAGGAGAGAGAGAGATAGAAAGTTGAAAGAGGTTGTTACGATAGAGAGATTAATGGGGAAAGGCAGGGATAGAGAGAAAGGAAGTATGGAAGGGTGGTTTTGTAGTCACAAATGAAGGGAGAGAAGAAGAGAGGAAGGGAGGAAAAATATAATTGGAGAGAGAGAGAGAGAGATAGAGAGAGAGAGAGAGACATAGACACATATATATCTGTGTGTCTATATATATATATATATATATATATATATATATATATATATATATAGATAGATAGATAGATAGATAAAGAGAGAGATTTTTGGGGAAGAAAGAGAGATAAAGAGAAAGAGACGAGGAGAGAGGAGGATGGAAAGGAGCTAGAAACATAGTTGGAAGCTGATGAACAGAGGGGGGTAGAGAGAGAGGTGGATATGGAAAGATCAAGAGTGGGTGGGTGAGAAAGAGAGATAGAGAATGGTAAAGGAAGGGAGAAATAGATAAATATGGAACAAGAGAGACACAAAGACCATCGGGTGAGGTAGACAAAGGGAGAGAAAGTGGTGGGAGAGGGATGTTGAAATCTTGAGGGAGAGAGAGAGAGAAAATTATAGAGGGAAGCAGATAAATATTGGTATGGGAGAAAAATAAAGACAAAGAGAAAGGAGGAGAGAGGAAAGGAATTTTGTCTCAAGGTAGGAAAACTAACTATCTTATACATACCATCATTTTTTGAGGAAATATCTCAACCAAACAGTAATTGAGGAAGTTAACTAGTTGGAGAGAGTCTCTCAAACCAACTAGGACTCAAAAGCTTCATAACAAATATGAATAGGTTAATTTTCATAAAGACTGGAACTCTACATAACCAACTAAGATATATGATTTTTATTTATAGAAATTGTGTCTAACAAATTGAATTTAGAGTTATCATATCATTGGTATGTTGTTTTTCATGCAAAACATAATATATGTGTTTCTATTAATACAACATTTGAGTAACGAAATGAAAAAATATTTATCCAAAAACTTGTAGAGTTGTTGATGATAGAGTGTTCTCGATCAAGCTATTATTTCAAAATTTATGTTCTTAATTTTATATATTTCTTTCTAAATAAGGAAATTCATTATATCTTTGAAATTATAAGGCCTTCCATTAACACAAACTAAAAGGTTCTTAGCATTATGTGTGTGTGTGTGTGTGTGTGTCTATATATATATATATATATATATATATATATATACGGATGAATCGATGTGTGTATCTAGTTTCATAGATAATGGATTTGTCTACTTTATAGAAAAATAACATCAAAGATAGTGATATATACACATTTTTATCAAAAATTGATGTTTGCATGTATTCGCAACCCAAACCACCATATTTATGATTGCAAAACTATAATCAAAGTAGCCAAATCAACGTACACATAGGATTCAAACCATGAAAAAAAAATCCAAAAATGTGTGTAGCATTATGAATGTGTGCATGACTTCATATCACTAACAATGTATGCACATGACGAAATATTTATCAAAATATTTTTTCAAAAATTGATGTTTGAATGTATTTGCAACACAAATTTATTTTTAAATTGTGAACATCATTATATCCTTGAAATTATAAGACGTTCATTAGTGCAACCTAAAAGTGTCTTAACATTACACACACACACACACACACACATAATCTACATGAATTACTCCATATGTGTATATAGTTTCATAGATAATGGGTTTATCTACTTTATAGAAAAATAGTGTCAAAGACAACGATAGGACTCTAGCACATAGGACTCTAGCTATGAAATATTAAAACTCAAAAAAGTGTGTAGCACTAAAAAAATGTGTACACAAATTGAATTCTGAGTTCTCATTTCATTGGTATGCTACTTTTCATGCAAAAAATAATGTATATGTTTTCATTAGTACAACCTTAAAGTGTGCAACACTAAAAAAGGGTGTGTACCACTTAAAAGAATGTGGCACTAAAAAAAAGTGTGTAGCACTAAAAATGTGTACACAATTTGAATTTTGAGCTTTCACTTTATTGGTATGCTACTTTTCATGCAAAACATAATGTATATGTTTCCATTAGTACAACCATTGAGTAATTAAATGACAAAATCTTTATCAAAAAATTGTGGAGTTGTAGAGAATAAAGTGTTCTTGATCAAGCTACTATTTCAAAATTTGCATTCTTAATTTTATACAGTTCTTTTTAAATAATGAAAGTCATTATATCCTTCAAATGGTAAGGCCATGATTAGCACAACCTAAACGAGTCTTATATATATATATATATATATATATATATATATATATATATATATATATATATATATATATAATGTAGACGAATGACTCAATATATGTATCTAGTTTTCTAGATAACATATTTGTCTACTTTATATAAAAATAACATCAAGGATAATGATATACACAATTTTTAAAAAATTGGTGTTTCCTGTATTTGCATCTCAAACCAACACCTTTTTTATGATCCAAAACCTATATTCTAAGCAACCATGCTTATCTAGGAGTATATTGGTGGCCACATGCCTATTCCACTTGGGCCCAACACTATTTCCTTTTCAATTTCCTAATTTCCACCATTGTTTTCTATTTTTGGTAGCTTTTCAGGTCCTAAACTTCCAAAACCATTTTGAGGCCCTAAATGACATCTTTTTTGACAAATGGAAAAACAAGAATGCATTGGCACGCATTTGCAGTTAACATTTGTTTTCCTTATATAGATATTTCGAAGGAGGTATCATGCATGCCAAATGAAGATTGTTTGCCAAAGTTACAATCCCAAGAAGTTAGCATCCCAACTAACCCCGGTGGTTCCAACAAACTTTTGGTGTTTCATCTCCTACAGTTAGATTTTTGGATGTTCATAATTGTTCATTGTTTTTAATAATAAAAAAGACTTTGACCTTTATTGTAACATTGTCTAGAAGACATTTATCTGTCACATCTCTTCTTAGAGATAAGATACCATATATATATATATATATATATATATATATATATATATATATATATATATATATATATATATATATATATATATATTTATATATATATTATGTAGACGAATGACTCAATATATGTATCTAGTTTTATAGATAACATATTTGTCTACTTTATATAAAAATAACATCAAGGATAATGATATACACAATTTTTAAAAAATTGGTGTTTCCTGTATTTGCATCTCAAACCATCACTTTTTTTATGATCCAAAACCTATATTCTAAGCAACCATGCTTATCTAGGTGTATATTGGTGGCCACATGCCTATTCCACTTGGGCCCAACACTGTTTCCTTTCAATTTCCTAATTTCCACCATTGTTTTCTATTTTTGGTAGCTTTTCAGGTCCTAAACTTCCAAAGCCATTTTGAGGCCCTAAACGACATTTTTTTGACAAATGGAAAAACAAGAATACATTGGCACGCATTTGCAGTTAACATTTGTTTTCCTTATATAGATATTTCGAAGGAGGTATCATGCATGCCAAATGAAGATTGTATGCCAAAGTTACAATCCCAAGAAGTTAGCATCCCAACTAACCCCGGTGGTGCCAACAAACTTTTGGTGTTTCATCTCCTACAGTTAGATTTTTGGATGTTCATAATTGTTCATTGTTTTTCAATAATAAAAAAGACTTTGACCTTTATTGTAACATTGTCTAGAAGACATTTATCTTTCACATCTCTTCTTAGAGATAAGATACCATCGCCTGAGCTAATTCATTTCTATTTTGCATGTAAACAATTTTCTACATTTGTTATTAATTAATCAAAGTTAGTTTTTTGTTATATCTCTGTGTTTCTATTTAAATATTCATTTAAGTTTGTTCCTTCATAAATCTAAATCACAAGTCATCATGCACATAGGATTCCATCGATGAAAAATTAAAATTCAAAAAAGTGTGTAGCAATAAAATGTGTGCATGACTTCATAGTACAAAAAATGCATGTACATATGGGTAACTACATGTCTAAAACTTTATCCAAATCTTTTTTCAAAAAATTATGTTTGCATGTATTTAAAATTCAAAAAATCTAGTAGCAATAAAAATTCAAAATTAAAGTGTGTAGTACTAAAAAAAAGTGTGTAGCACTAAAATTTCAAAACAAATATGTAGCACTAAAAAAGTGTGTAGCACTAAAATTTCAAAAATGTGTGTAGCACTAAAAATGTGTGCACTATTTGAATTTTGAGTTCTCATATCATTTATATGCTATTTTTCATGTAAACGATAATATATAATATTTAAGCAACTAAATGATGAAATCTTTATCCAAAAACTTCTTGAGATGTAGAGAATAGAGTGTTCTTAATCAAGCTACTTTTTCAAAATTTATGTTCTTAATTTTATATATTTCTTTTTAAATAACGAGGGTGATTATATCCTTAGAATTATAAGGCCTTCTAGTAGAACAACCCAATAGGATCTTAGCATTATATATATATATATATATATATATATATATATATATATATATATATATATATATATATATATATATATATCTTAAATTTTCGTGTATTTGCAGCACAAATGACCACTTTTATGACCCTGAAACTATATTAGTGCAGATAGGATTCTAGGCGTGAAAAGATAAAATTCAAAAAAGTGTGTAGCACTAAAAATGTGTGCATGACTTCATAGTACTAAAAACGTATGCGTATGAGTAACTAAATGAATAAATATTTTTTCAAAAATTGATGTTCGCATGTATTTAAAATTCAAAAAGGTGTGTAGCACTAAAAATTCTAAAAAGGTGTGTAGCATTAAGGAAAGGTGTGAAACACTAAAAATTCAAAAAAATGTGTAGCATCAAAAATTCAAAAAAGTGTATAGCACTAAAAATGTGTGCACTATTTGAATTTTGAGTTCTCATATCATTGTTATGTTATTTTTCATGCAAAACATAATGTATATGTTTCCATTAGTACAAAAATTAGGTAAATAAATGAAAAAATCTTTATTCACAAACTTGTAGAGTTGTATAGAATACAATGTTCTTATACTTTTTCAAAATTTGTGTTCTTAATTTTATATATTTCTTTGTAAATAATGAAAGCCATTATATCCTTCAAATGATAAGATCTTCCATTAGCGCTATATATATGTATATATATATATGACTCGATATGTATCTATATATATATATATATATATATATATATATATATATATATATATATATATATGACTCGATATGTGTATGTAGTTTCACAGATAATGGATTGATCTTCTTTAAAGATGAATAACATCAAAGACAACGATATATATACATCATTTTCAAAATAATGACGATTATGTGTATTTGCAACCCAAACCACCAATTTTATGATCCAGAACCTATATTTTGAAGCATCGAAGTCATCGTACACATTGGATTCCAGCCATGAAAAAATAAAATTTTAAAAAGTATGTAACACTAAAAATGTGTGCAAGATTTCATAGCACTAAAAAAGTATGACGGTGAAATCTATATCCAATTTTTTTTGTAAAATTGATAAGTGCACGTATTTAAAATTCAAAAGAGCGTGTAACACTAAAAATTTGTGCCTGACTTCGTAGCACTAAAAATGTATGCACATATCAGTAACTAAATGACAAAATCTTTATTGAAATATATTTTTCAAAAAATTATGTTTGCATGTATTTAAAATTCAAAAAGGTGTGTAGTACTAAAAATTTGTGCATGACTTCATAACACTAAAAGTGTATGCATTTTTGAGTAACTAAATGACAAAATATTTATCCAAAAATGTACAAGTAGCTAAAAGATGAAATCTTTATCCAAAAACTTACAGAGTTGTACAGAATGAAGTGTTCTTGATCAAGTTACTTTTTCAAAATCTATTTTTTAATTTTATATATTTATTTTTAAATAATGAAGGTCATTATATCCCTGAAATTTTAAGGCTTTCCATTAGTGCAATATAAAAGGCTCTTAGCATGCACACACATAGAGACACCAAGATTGGTCCGAGACCAAGGCAAAACCCTCTATGGGGAAAACCCTTGCAAATATTCTTCTTCTTAGATCATCATCAAATGAAATAGAAAAAGAGAGTACAATGATCCATAACTTTATCTATGTAACAAAGAGACTATGATATCTATGAAACAAATCTAATCATGCTTAAAATCAAAACCTTCATTCTAATGGTTGTTATGTGTTGTCACTAGCTGTAGACAACGATTATATATTGTTGTTAGTGTGTCGAACACTATTGAACACTGAGCAGAAAATTCAGAATACAAAAATCTCATCCATGAGCCCCAGATGTAGGGAGGAGGAGTTGTGCGAGCGTCTATAATAGATATGGACGCTCTCTCCATAACTAGATGATTGTGTCTGGAACAGATCTAGATGCTCTCAAGTGAAGTGAATGAGGGCATCTAGGGTCAAACATACCGATACCTACTTCAAGCCCTCGATGCTCTCATAAGTCTATTGTGCAAGTGTCTATGGCATCCTGGGTGTTCTTAAAACCATTATGTGCAAGCGTCTAGGGACTAATACAACCTGACCTGAACCTAAAGTTAGGACACTCCCATAACTCAATTTGCTAACATCCAAGGCTCCCTAGATGCTCGCATAAGCTTGTGTGCAAGCATCTAGGGACTAAAATGCCTAGTTTTGTGCCAGCGTCTAGGGATCAGAAAACCCTATGTTAGAGCAAACCTTACGCCTATGATTTTAGAACTTTGTGTTAACTACTCTGTCGTACCAGTGAGAACCAAGACAAAAGACAAGAGATGATAGCTTGACCAAATGTTTCCAAATGAAGGTTAATGCATTTTTTTCATAAGGGGTTGAATTTTGTAGAATTCTCACTTGAGCGATTGTAGGTAGTGTGCTCAGTTGGGCCTTGGCTAAAAAAAATGTTGGAGCCTAGGAAACTTTTTTCTGCTACTCATTTCTGTTTTTATACTCCCTGACAAAATTCACAATATGTTCCTAAATGGCAGGCTTGCAATCCAGTTACAACCCACCATAAAATTCAAACTGGGACTCAGATGGAAAAACCATCAATTTTGTTACACTCATGGCACTAAGTTATAGTTAGGAATGACCCACTCTAAAGGCTCGATGAGTCAAAAGATATTTTCTTTTGGGATCTAGTCAAATTGCCTATACCTTGTTCCCTTGACACTTAAAATATGTTTGCATGGGTATCCTCTTTTCTAACATTGACATATTCTTTTTGTAAAATATTAAGAACCAAGCACTAAATGAGTGATATGCTTACTACCTTTTAATTATGTCCATCGAATATCATATTATTCACTAAAGACAATAAACTAATCATTGGCTTACTACATGATATGTAATACTTTCCCTTGCCTTTACACTCTTGATTTATTCACCTCAACATCAATATGATTATGACATCGAGAATCACACCAAAAATACATCATACCACCTATTAATACAATTATTTCCATAGACAAAATATCTCTAACCATGGAGAATTTTTTAGTGTACCTTTAAACCCTTCCACGCTTGCACTTAAGAGCAAGATAACTCAAAGGATTCCAATCAATCAAAACAATATGAAGAAAAATTTACCCAATGCACTTACAAAGACACACCTAGCCAATGAGTAAACGTAGCCTAGGTATTCCACAAAATTCCATTAATCTAGGGACTTTGCAAATCCTTGCTTCATTCCCCACTAATAATGATGTTTTTTTTATTAATATTTTCTTTAATTTGTTTTTATTCCTTCATCATTAAGTAAACATATTTTTATATTCAGCTATAAATGAATAATACCACTAAATTAGAATGAAAATATTGAAAAAATTATTGAAATTAATGAAGAGAGAGAGAACAACAGAATACAAAACTACAACATCCAACTCACAAACATATTTTAAGCATGTTGATAAAAACCATCACGTATCGAATAGAATTACAACACATAAAACACAAGATTTCCTCAATTGAATTAACCCCTGTGTTAGTATGAAGTTTTCTGACAAGTGTACCAAAATCCTTCACTTAATCCATTGGTGAAAAATAGCCTAACAAAAAAAAAATGATCACCAATGCTCTTCAATTCTACAATATAAATGTTAGAAATCCCGCAATAAATAACATGAAAATATAAAAAGATGTACAACAATGAACAATATTAAGGAAACCCAATGGAAATATGATAAATTAAATTTTATTATTAAAAGAGAATGTTTACAACTCATTAGGAGAATATTCAGACTTGGATCTACAAATGCCCATTCATCGGATGGTTCCTATGATACCCTGCACTTTAGTTATAGCTTCAATTCTCTCTCTCAGAATGTATGCAATGGGCAAAAAAGAAGTGGTAATGGCCTTAACTCAATATAGAAGCTCAAATCTCATAGGACGATAATCAGGATGATGAGAATGGTCATGTGTAAGAATGAGGAGAAAACCCCTTTATTTATAACAAAATATTAGGATAGATCTAGATTCAGGAAAATAATAAAAAATTGTTGGACTAAATCAAGATCTAGTTGTTAGGAATATTTTATTATATTTTAGAGAACGAAATATTATTTGAAATGATCAAATATATTTATTTAGAAAGTGGTTAAAGTAATTAACAAATAAAAAATGATTTATTAATTACTTGATGGGTATAAAGTCAAAGATGGATTAGAAATAACTATTAGATAATGATCTAATAATTATTTCATGACAAAAATAAGGAATAATTATGGAAAAATAAATAAATAATGATTTATTTATTTATTCTTGATTGGTTAAGTAAAAAATGGTTAGGAATTTAATAAGTTAATAATTATTTCAAGAGAATAATAAATAAATAATAATTTATTTAATTATTATCATGGGGTTTTTTGGATTTTAAAGAGAAATAATTTAGGAAAATGGTTCACTAAATTATTTTCTAAGGTGAAATTAGGTTTTAGTATGTAAAACTCACCCTACATTGTTTATTTTGGTCAACCTAGTAGAAAATGGCTAGGTAAACATTTTTTGTGTGATAATAGATTGTCCCCCAATGTAAGAGTTTTAGGGGCAAATCGTATGATTGAAATATGAGAGAGAGCTAGATCAATGAAGGGAAGGACTAAAATTGTAGGGGTTGAGACCTACCTCTCAGATATAAGTCTCATTTTATGATGAGTACAATATCTCAATGAGGTAGGGGAGGCATACCCATACACACCAAGATAACTTAGTACAAATGATAATGGTATGCTCAACAATATGGGTCTGAGACACATGGCACATGATACATGATATGTTGGAATCAATGGGCCAAAAAGTGAGACAATGATATAATGAGTCACAACCAAAGAATCCCTATTGAACAAGAAAGGGATCAGAATATTTGAAAGAGAGGTGCATGTTATGGGATCTATGATTGGTGGAAACTAAGCTAGTCAAATCTGCAAAACTGCATCTGAGGTTGGATCGTGATATAATGACATTGAAGGCATGTGGGGGGTACTTGAAGGGTCACCCGCTCATTAAGTCTAGACAATCTAACAAACGCCTATTGAATGTTGGGATAATCTACTGGATCACTGGACTATCAGGCGTATGATTATCGATTGTGAAATAATGAGCTAGAGTTGAGCATGTGAGAAACAACCAAGTTAAGGGGAAATGATGATTCCCTTTGCTTGATCTAAGGCACCAGACAATAATGAAGGAAGGAACCAAGGTACACCTCCCTCTAGATCACTGTCTTGGAATTAATGTGTTGACGTCGACATAAGAGGTGTTGTCTTAGCAGGTCATGACCCAGGTTTAGAGTTAAGTCCCAGTCATTTCGTTGTGCATTACAAATATTCATCAGTATGTTCTCCACAATCTTATTAAAGGCCTATACTGTTCCATTAGCCTAAGGATGATTCGGTGTGCTCTTCTGATGATAGACCTGAAACTCCTCAGTCAATGTGTTGATTGTTTTAGGAAGTGCATACCTCGATCACTCATCAACACTTTTGGGCAACCAAATCTAGTTAACACATATTCAAAGAAAAAATTCGCTATTGTAGCTCCTGTGCAATACTTAACCGGCTGTGCCTTTGCCCGTCTGATTAGATACCTCGTCACAGTGATGATATAGCACGCACCTATCTTCTTTCCTGGGGGTTGAATTGGCCCAATAAAATCAATTTCCAATTTTTCAAATGGTTGTAATGAGAGTTGAGGATTCAGTGGCAACTCGTACCTCTGAAATGGTTTTCCCGTTGATTGACATGAATTGCATGCCCTATAATATGCTCTAGAATCTTTATGCAGCATAGGCCACCATAACCTTGCATGCAAAATCTTTTGTGTTGTCACCTTTCCTACATAATGTCCTCCCATAACCCCTCTGTGAGCTTCAGTGAGGATGCTATTCCACTCAAAATATGGCACATATCACCGCAATATCTCGTCTGCACCCATCTTATACAAATGTCCTAAAATTACGGAGAAATCCTTTGTGCACACTACTAGTTCCTTCTTTTGTTGACGTGTATACTCTTCTGGTGCTATCCCTGTAGTCAAAAAGTGAATAATATCTACAAATTAGTTATCTGCTACACGCACTACGAAGAGTTGCAAATCGGGAAACCCTTCTTCCAAATTAGTAGGCTCCTCTCATGTCTTGATCCACGATAGATGGTCATCTCCTGCATTCAACCTTCCTGGCTTCACAATCACCTCAAAGTCATACTCTTGGAATAGCAGTATCCATTGACAGATCTTCCCCCCTAACATAGGCTTATTGACCAGGTATTTTAGGGTAGAATGATCTGTGTATATTTTGAAATGTTCGCCCAACAGATAGTGCCTAAAATTTTGAAGCGTGTACACCATAGCCAATCCTTCATGTTCTTTCATTGAATAATTCTTCTCAACCTTCTATAATTTCATGCTTGAGAAGGCTATAGGGTGGTCCATTTCTCCTTCACTGACCTTGGTTACCACTTCTCGCAATGCAATGTAGGAGGCATTGACATGTTGAGGACAAATTAACCATGAATCTGTGAAATTAATATCAGCATACAGATACAATAAGAGGAGGCTTTGCTGATAGTGTTGGGCCCTAACCCAAGAGGATGAGCCCTCTGATTTAACTCAGTATTGTCTCATGAAAAAGTTCATTCTCATTATCACAACAGAAAATTACATAGCAATGTCTTCCACAAGTCTAGACCTCAAAAATAACTAGTGCTTTTTACAACAAAAATTTGAATTCTAATGAGGCTCTAGGCCTCTTTATTTATACAACTGAAGTCTCCAATGACTTCCTTAAATCTAGGCAGACTCAGCTCACAAACTCTAGATGAACTAACTCTTTGACTATCACTTGCTCGACTACCTTTTGAACTTCATGACTTGGTTTCTTGTACTCCGAGCTAGTGTGATTGATGGAGGAATATTCAAATGAGGGAGGATTAAATGAGGAGGATTTACCTCCTACAATCTCTCTTCCTTGTCCCATTCGAGTTTCAACCTTTAATCTTGCCAAAATTCCCTGACTTTCTCTCACAAACCTGCATTTAATGCACATTAGTCCACTAGGCATAATATCTCACTTTGACTCATCTCGTTAAACAAAATATAATCAAAACATGTATTAAATTGTAAGATTTGATTTGACTAAGCTATGAGGTGAATTAAGGTCCATATAGTTACCCAATGATGAGGCTCATCATTAACCCCCTACTGAAAGTGTTTCTCATCCTCTTAGCAACTCAATCAATATCCATATCTTTCATAGCCCTGGTGGCTTCCCTAACATCCCATGCTTCTCCTATGGGTTCTTCTTCTTGTGCATAGAATCCTGCCTACCTTTCTATATCCTCCCAATGATTTCTTTCTTCCTCTTCCTTCCTTCCTTCTAATATCCCCAAGAGCAGTGGTGGACTGAGTCTTATTCCTATCCAATTGACTTTGAGCCTTTGGATGGTTTTCTTGTACATGGGTGTCTTGTTTAGTGCCTCTCTCATTCTTTGAGGAGAATGGTACTCTTCGATTATCAAACTGTATGGCAGAGTATTCCATCTTCTTTGGCATGATTGCATGTTTTCATCCCCTAATAGCTTGAACATATCCTCAAAATGTGTAATTGCTTGCTCTTGGGCAATAATATACCTGGGTGCAAGTTGAGGATCATTTGCAATTAAATAATGTGTGCTGATGATAGCCATTGGGTTTCACTGCTCAGCTCTTATCATGAGATGCTATGTTTGTTCCCTTACCAATATCTTCTTCATTTATATAGCCCTTGCTTCCTCATGGTTCATCCATGATGCCAAGCCATTAACTGTAAATCCCCTGATTTTGCATTAGGGTCCCATAAATTCAAATATGTCAAGGAGATGTTATGCAAGTATAACTCAGACATCTTACCCCTATCCTCCAATGTGCTTTGATCACAAAGATCAATGAACTATCTATAATCCTAGAATGGAATAGTGCCTCTCTATCCTAGGGTCTTGATTTGGAACTACAACTGCACGCACTATCTCCATCTGCGTGACTAGAGTGAATGTCTCCGCGTAATCTCTTCCATGTTGCTGCTTGTATCCTTTGACAACTAGCATTGCTTTGTGCCTTTCAATCTTTCCCTCAATGTTGCTTTATGGTCTTATAGACCCGCTTCACTCCAATGACATGTTTTCCTTTTGGCAGGCTCACTAACTCCCATGTTTTCCTTTTGGAAGGCTCACTAAATTAATACAAGAAAATTTTATGAATTATAATCTGTAAAGTAATTTAAGACAAAAGTTCCAATTATAAAAAGTTATCTAACAACAACATTAAGATTTCTCTTTCACCCAAACTAAACTACATTTACATTTAAATCACATAAAAATTCACATTTATCTTCAACTATATTCTTTTTTACTCAATTCTTTTACAGCAGATGATGCAACTGCTAGTTACTTATTCAATTAATTACTTACTCACAAAAATGTATTAAAAAAATCTATTATTATAATTTTTTATTATTTAAAATAAAGTCTTCACATTATAAATACATTCACACATAATTTTTTTTTTAAATATCTAAATTATAACCGCACTGTCTTATGAATTACACAAATCCAATACTTTATAAATTCATTCAACCCATTGATTTTTTTTTAAAACATCTAAATTATAACACAAATGCCTTATAAATTACACAAATCCAACTTGTTACTTTAATAAATTTATGCTAAATTTCCAACAAAATAAAGTGGGAAATATAAAAAAGCTTCAAAACATTCACCTCATAAATAATCTTTTACAATATAAAAGGTTCGTTAGACTATGCCATCTAAAAATGAACAATATGGTTTATGATATATAAGATAATTGTTATGATGAATCTCACGGGGAAACAAGATATAGATGAGGCTTGATACATATGCAAAAGGATTGATTCAAGGTTCATCTAGTGTGGGGCCCAATTTGAGTAAACCTCATGAGGCCCAAATAAGTGCTCAAAGCTGGATATTTGGGATTATGGAAATATGTTTGGGGATTTTGATGCATCTCGGAATCCAAATCATTTGCCTCATGATAAAAAGTCATATGCAGTATATACAACGTATCATTAGATGTTTGTAACAAGTCCTAACACAAATAGGAGTCCAAATCATTTTTATGTGAAAATTTCTTAGTAGCGCCATATTCCTTTACAAATTGGATATAGCGTAAAACAAAGAAATAAAATGTGAGGACCGGACTTGGTGGGGTCCATAGGATTTTCTATGTGGAAAGGGTTACGTGGATGTAGCCATGTCGACATTGGTGTGAAGGATAACATGGAACCACTTAGTAAGGTCCACACAAGTGCCGCGGGATCTTGTTTGTGTGACAATGCTTACATGATCAAACTTTAAATGGGCATAATTTTTGGCCTCTGTTTCAGATCAGGATAAAATTCATATCGTAGAAAATCTCTTAATGAGTTACAAGCGATGGTATGTTCCAAAGTTAATTCCACTAACTTTGGAAATGAAATATTGTTATAACCCCATTTTCATAATGGGACCATGGAGGTCAACTTAGTTAAAAGTAACACCTCTCATTAACCTAGAAATGTCCAAGGGGGTGGGAGGGAGCTTTACAACTCCCTGATAACATGTTTCAAGAGTGTCCCAAGCCTTCCTTGAAGAATTTGAACTTGACTCTGGAAATATAATGCCATTTAAACCTTGCTGGATTAAACCAAGAGCTTTATTATCCTTCTTTTAGTTCTCCTTCAAAGGATTTCACTAAGCGTTTGTTAGATCCATTTTTTTACTTAATCAACAAATTCTGGATACTCATAGTGAAAAATCCTGAAAGGTCAGGATAATGTAGTAATGCTTTGATTCTGATAAACCAAGAATCGTACTTTCTCTCCATTAGAATAAGAACCTATGATTGAGCCATACTAGTGTTCGATGATACTTCAATTTAACATCTAGACAATTGAAGCATAATTTTTTTTTTCTAACATTGATACATAACTATATCTTCCAACTCACTACATGTTTTGAACATGAAAAAAATGACATAATAACAAAAAAATTATAGCATATAAAGCATATGATTTCACAAATAAAATACTCTATTGACAACAAGAAGTTATAGTGGATTTGTAACAATATGTAGTTGTGAAACAACCAAAAGTGTAATAATCTACCATGAATAAAAATACAGCAGTGGATAATGAACGGAGTTATAACAATGGACAGGTGTTGTGGCAACTATGAACTAAAACTAAGCAAGTATAAACTACAACTAAGTAAATATATTTTGTTTAAACAAAAATACTTTGTTTTTATTACACTACTTTGTTTTCTTCCTTTTTGTTATATTCATCCATATTTATACATAGTTTTAAGTGGGTTAATTGGAGTTAAAAAAAAATACATAGCTTTCAGTAAGTTAACTGGAGTTGTTTTCGGTATTTAAAAAAAAAAAACTGCCCCTTCATTGATAACCCTTCAAATCTCAATTATGTAAAATGACAAAAGTGAAATAAATTCAATGGCGTTGGTGCTCCTTGGGAGCTCAATTATTTGAGGTAATGGTAGCTCTTCACAATTTCATTCGACCCTTAAGGTTTCGTGGAATTGAGGTTGTCTTAATTCTTTAAGAGTTAAGAGACTCGTGAAATAACTATTTAAGAAATTATGACAATAGATTTTAATAATAATGGTGTTGTTTAAGTGTTTTTAATAATAAAAAATTTAATAGAATTATAAGTGAAAATTCCGCTTCTTGCACATAAGACTCAACGTATTGCTCGCACTAAAAGTGAAGGCAGCGAGTCAAATATTTGATTCATTTAGACATAATAATAACAACCTCTTTATTTTATTTTTTAAAATGGTACAAGCATGTTTTGCCCTGATGTCTACAATAATTATAGACGATACATACGTCATTCGTTATTCTTTCTTCTTGCAGTAGTTTAACCGGGTTGTTTTTTTTTTTAATTATGGAAAATTTGGTAGGATTTCGATAAAATGTTAAATTTAAATTATAGTTATCAAATTTCAGAATTTTAAATGCACCAAATTTTTTTAATGATGCTAAATTTATTTAAAAAAACATAATTCAAGAACTCCTCCCGCATAAAAAAATTCCAGCTATATAGGCTATCCCACAACGTCACTCGTGCAGAAACTACAAATAAATGGATCGCGGCCAATTATAAACATTAAAAGGACGTAGTTTATTATAGTTATAAACATGAGAAGGAAGTACTTTATCAAGTACTTTTCATAGGGTGTCATCATAAACATTAAAAGGGAGTAGTTTATCTAGTACTTCAACTTTTCCTAGAGTAGCAGGCATAATAGTTATTGTAAATGTAACATCTAGGTTGATTTTTACCTCTTTCCTCGGAGGCCACCTTGGAAGTTGAGAAGTTAGAATCCATTTCTTTTGTGTCACCTACTTTCGGATCATATATTTCGGGCGCTTATGGAGCCATTTTTGTCAAAGATACATATCATAAACTCTTGCATAATGGCTTGAAGTCAGAATTTACAGTTTCATAATGTTTTGAAGTCAAAATTTGCAATTTCATAATGTTTGATGGGTATTAAGTTTTTATTTAAATGCAATGATGGTTTACTTCATTTTGTCTTTTCCCTACAAGTCTGAGCATATTAAGAGTATTGTTTAAATTTTTAAGAAGAAAAACAAATTAAGGGTATTGTTCAAATTTTTAACAATAATCCATTTAACATTAAATTGTGTATTAAATATTTAGTTAAATGTAATAATTGTTTATTTTATTTGTAGTGGCTGGATGAGAACTTTGAATATTTGGTCCTTTACCTCATTGTCAGAAAGGGTTATGCCATCATTGTATTTGAAGAGGAAGTGCATGCCTCGTGCAAGATTGAAAGTAAACCTTTTGCAGCACAGCGGCACTGTATTGTCATGCCTTAGAAATTCCCAATTCAGTTGGCTAACAGAAAGATCCAGGATGCCTTTCATATGATTTAAAGCATCTTCACGGGTACATTCCGGATTGTCTTTCACATAACACTCTGAACATGAAGCTACCTCCCCGTGTTCCTTCTCTTGCTTCAAACACAGACATAGTGGCAAATGTTAAAACAAATCCTAATCTCATCTTATGTTTAAAATGAACATTAATTTGAATGGATCTTGGATGGATAGACTATTTGCTTCAGAATGTCGTCTGGTAGAATCTGATCCATTAACAGAAGCGGAATCAAATTTAACACACACATCCCGGAGCTAGCGAGGCCATTCTTATAGTACTCATTAAACGAGGGGACATATCCAGCCGCCATCCATTCCGCTTCTTGCAGATAAGACTCAACGTATCGCTCCCACTAAAAGTGAAGGCAAGCGGTCAGATATTTCATTCATACAGACATACTAATAACAAGGACATAAAAAA
Organism: Pinus tabuliformis; assembly: GCA_031772625.1. NCBI lineage: Eukaryota > Viridiplantae > Streptophyta > Pinopsida > Pinales > Pinaceae > Pinus > Pinus tabuliformis. Next base: position 1,592,357,720 of record CM062816.1, read on the forward strand.
GGGTACAAGCATGTTTTGCATAGATGTCTCTAATAATCATAGACAGTACATACGCCAATTTTTCTTATATACTCCGCCATGTCACGCCCTTGCTTTTTTTCCACTTCAGCAGTCCATTCATTCGATGTCTTCATGAAAAACTCGAATATTTTTTGAATGTGGTCTGGAAGGCGGCTTATTAGTGAAGTATCCCATCTGAAAATAATTCAAAATGTTTATTAAAAAAATTAAAAACTTCCTGCGATATAGGCTATCCCAGAACGTCACTCCTGCAGAACTAAAAATATTTAATGGATCGCGCCAATTTCTACACAATAGTCGCTATAATTTGAACTTGACTTGACCTTCTCACTCCCTCAGTGAAGATTTTGATTTCGTCCAATGTTCCGTGAGTATCATATAGGTCATCTATAACCGTCATCACTGTTGAAAGTTTTGTGAAGGCGATTCTGCTGCTACGAAATTCGGGCTCGAATGTGCATAGAACCGCCCAAAAGTAAAGTTCCACGTGGCGTTTCCTATAGAAATCCAGCTGCGGCAGATATGACTCGGACCACCACCTATATGTTGCAAAGGTCATGTCACTAAATTGACAAGCAAGCATTATGATCAGATACATAATCTATGCTATCCTATCATAATGTCAAAGGCCAGTGCACCTCGAGATAAGTTGCATTTCCTCCTTATGTGTACATTGCAGAATATTGAAGTCCAATTTTGCCAGCTCTAAAATTTTCTGGTTCATACTAGCCCTGAAAGAATACATGGTGAATATATATTAGTGTATGGAAAACACTTGTTGAAATTCAGGATTCATTGAAACTGATCAAATCTTATGGACAAGGTTAGTACTTGAGCCATGAATAGTTTTGTTCATATATTTCGATAAAGTTCCTAGCCTCCCACCTAGGCACACTGCAATGCCATGGAAATTCCAATGCATATTTCACCTGGAAAACAGTAATCAAATCAGACTTCTGCCAATGTTAGGAGGGTAAAACATACAAAATAAATAAATAATTTCCAGATGCGAAGAGTTTGCATACAATACCAGAAGTTAAAAAAGGTGTTTACAACTTACCTCTCTCTGGAGGCTTTGATCGATGTCAGCTACAGTGTGTCCTGTTAAAACTTGGGTTAGATACTGTGTTGTGAATGTCTTTGCCTCCTCCATCACTTTTTCGCCGGGAAACGAAATGTTTGAAGCTCGGAATAATGACAGCATGCTTCTCACTTCTTTATCAGCATTTCCTTCTTCACCAGTACTGGAACTACAGAAGAATTGCCCGTTTTCATCTTTGAAATTCTCTAAAACGTCTGTTTCATCAGTGCATGACATTCTATAAGTATCAAATATATTTGTTAAAGTTATCTCAGCTCACTTATTTAACTGTCAAACGACATCAAGGGTATATTTTTTTCTGTCTGACCCGAAGAGACATTATATCGATGCATTCTGAGTGCCCGAAATCCCAACGCCGTAGAGTTGAGATCTTTAATGCCGAGCCCGATGCCCGTTTCGTTCCAATATCTGCTAATCATCAATGAACGAGGTTTTATTTAATGATCAATGAATGAGTATCTATCATCTAGAAGTGCATACAATCACTGAATCCTATAAATGGAAAATCAAATTCCAAATAAATGGGATTTTTCATTTCGATGCGATTTTGCATACTTGATTTCTCTGAGGAATCCTTTTGGACGGTAAAGGTATTGACAATTTCGGCAAGGTCAGAAATGCAACTGTATTACCTTTTAGATAAAAATAGTAAAATATACTTTACATTTATTCCGTTCCTTGTTTGCATCCTAGTCTGTCTCTCTTCTGTAATAATTATAGTGATTCCATTCCTTGTCTGTTACATATTTAAGAAAATCTATTTTGCAAAAATTTCGAGTTGGATTAAACTACTTCTTTGTATTATATCTTTCTGATTTCAACAAGTTTGATTAATTTGTTAATTTTCCCACCTTATGTGCTTTTTACTGTTTTTTTGAATTGAAGGAATATCTTTGCTTTATGTGATTTACAACACTCTCATTTGATTTAGTTTACATTCATTGTAGATTGAGTTACTTAGATAATTATTCGGATTGATTTAATCAACTGTAAAGAGTTTGGTTATTGCTATTGAACTCTCATATTGATATCATTTCCATCTGGATTGCTTCGTAGAGATTGAGTATGATTTAGATTGAATCAACTAGGAAGAGATGAGTTATTGCTACTATGCTCTCGGCTAATGTTATTGTTGATTAAATTTCTTGTGTGAGATTTGATTATGATTTCAGTAAAGAATTCAATCTTGAAGCTTAGATGTCATATTTCTTTTAATGATTGTAATTTGAGTTTATTAGATGCTTCTGTTTGTTCTTGTATTAAATATCTATACTTCATTTTAAGAAGCATTACTCTGTAAATTCATAGCATGCACATATTGTGTACACTCTTGAAATAAAAGGACTTGCCCGGGTTGATGATTAATGTGGGGTAATTAGGAGTTGCCGGGGAGATTGTTGCCACCTTACAAAGAGTGATGTATGTCTCATAATTGTTGTTGGGAAAGAATTGGGTATTGAAAACAGAAGGTAAGAACCTACGTAAGGAGAAAGAAAGTGCTTGCTCCTCCACCCGCTTTTCAGCACATATACAGAAAAGTGAAGTAGGTGTTTGATGTTTGTCTGTTGAGAGAGAACTAGGTATTAAAAACGGAAGGGAAGAACCTGCGTAAGGAGCAAGTAAAATGCCTTCTCCCCTACCCGCTTTCCAGCAGAATTGCTAGGAACTTAAGGTAGAAATAAACATTTGAATTTCTGCATGAATGTATAAGAAGAAAATACTAGAAAACAATATAATTCCACATCCCAAACCTAAAAAATCTAAGGGACCGGTGACCCTTGGATGATCAAATTTTATCGATGACATCTTAAGAAAAGTTGAATCTCAGCCATTAGTAGGTCCCTGAACCATTTCTTCCAGAGAACCTACTATCTCCCTTCGGGCCACAGGTTCACCATATGTAGCCTACGCTGAGGTCCACAGTAAAACTGAAGGGACTGATTAGAGTTGTCAAGACATTGAAAATTCAGGAACAACACCCTCGCAAGAAGGGAATTCTTGCAACATTCGTGAAGGAGGAGCAGAAACAGGGGAAATAGAGGAACCAAGATCCCCTCAGGTAGTAATTGAACAAAAGACACCCAGTGTCCCAGATCAAGGGAGTGTTGTTAGGATCATTCCTACCTATTATAGACAACCATGGGATAACTCTCTAGCTCCAGAAATCCCAGAAGGGTACTGTAATATCTTTTATTGAATGGCCAATAATCCACAAGCACCCGAGACCTCTACATTACAGTATCCTATCGTTGACATAGCTGTTAACGCACCCATGAAAGCTATCCCTCTACAAAATATTACCACCTTTCATGGACTCACATCAGAAGATGTGGACGTGTTTCTGTTTGAATTTGATGTCCTATGTCGGGGTTACGATTACACCACCAACCCTTAGAAACTAAAGATGTTTCCCTCCACGTTAAATGGAGCAACCCTGTGTTAGTTTATGGGACTAGGTGGGGGCACCACAAACGATTGGGACCAAATGAATACCGCTTTCCTTAAAAATATCAAGATTATTGCAGATCTAGGGAACTAAAAGATGAGATATTCCAAATGGTAGCAAGACCTAGTGTATCATTGGAAGAGTAGGTGGAGTGTTTCCAATATAACCTCCAAAGGTCTCCCTACGCAAATCTGCCTTTGCCTTATAATGTGGTAAAAATGACATTGATTAAGGGGATGAAAGACCAATGGATATAGACATTAAATATTATGGGTAAAGGTAATATCTATCAAGAAGACTATGCTAACATTATTAATTTGTGTATCAGATGCTCAAGGGGCAGTACAAGATTAAAACTAGATGAATGTGATATGATCACCAGGGACATCAAAATCTCTGGTGGAGGCATTACTCGTACTGAAATTGGCAACCTATTGGAAGATTTTAAAATAGATATCTTGGGAACTTTGACAACACAATTGCACATCATGCAAGCCAAGCAGAAGCAGGTCGAAGCAGAACAGAACCTGGCAATCTTTTGCCCTCGATGCAAGAAGAAACATAGTCATAAAGAATGTTCATTGGATACGGTATAGACCTGTGCCATATGCACCGAAGAACATGCCACAGAAGATTGCCCATCACTTCCAGGGTTAAAAGCAGTCTTCAAAGAGGAAGAGGAAGAAAAGGAACCAGTCTACCTGTTAAATCAGTGTCGCCAATGGCAAGCATGAAAACCAGGTATGCCTCCTGACCCATCTTCATTCTTTCAACCCTCACAATAAAATTCTCAGCAATACACAGGGGCTACATGGTAGAACCAATAACCTTTTCCTAATTGGTCACCACAAGAATTTTCTATGCAACCTTGGTCCAATCAATCAAGTCCAAAAAATAGTTGGCCAAATTCCTCTTACTTTCCACCATTTTAGCAGAACAACCCATATCCATCTCAATGGCCACCCTCCACTTCACAAAACCAAAACAAGCAGTCAAATTGGCAAATACCTACAAACCATCTAGCAGGAACAATCCCCCTGCCTCAACCTATGCTACCAACACCTTACACGTTACAACAAAATCCTCAATCCAACATATGACCACAACTCCCAGCCTAGCCCAACCCGAATCCCAACAATAAACTAGTCCAGTCAGTACAAATTATTGAAGGGTTGGATCCGAAAACCGAGTTGAGAGAGTGTAATGAACTCAAATTGAGGTCTGGATGGATAATTGAGTCAAAGGAAGATAAAAATATGCAGATAGAAGAACCACTACCTGTAGAAGAAACACCTCAAAAAGAGAATACAGTTAAATAGAAAAGCCACGATCAAACCATTACCTCTTCTCCACCATTCCCAGAAAGATTGATTATACCTCGCCCAATCAAATATCCCGATTTTGATCTCCTGGGAGAATTAAAAAATATTTGTGTAAAAATAACCCTCCTCCAGGCTATTCAGGACATTCCAATCTATGCAAAAACCATTAAGGAATTGTGTACCAAGAAGCCTACGAGGAAAATAAAAGCAACACCAACTATCCATGTAGTCGGAACTTTATTTGATTTATTATCAGGCAAAGAAACACGAGTGAAATATGAGGACCCAGGAAACCCTATAGTCACAGTACAAATAAATGGATGTTCCATCCCCAATGCATTAGTCAATCTAGGGGCAGCCATTAATATTATCACAATAACAAGATGTTAGAGACTTGGCATCACAGCCTTAGATCTAACTATGACCTTACTGGAACTTCTTGACCTATCAGTTGTCAAACCAGAAGGGACATTACAGGATGTAATGGTGTGTGTAGATTCTTGGGAATACCCAGCAGATTTCTTGATTATTAATCCTAGAAATCGGCTAGATGGACATCCTCTAATACTACGAAGACCTTGGATAGTGACCACAGATGCTTGCATAGGCTATTGAATAGGCACTATGACTATAGCAAGAGGAAGCAATGTGAAGAACCTAGCTTTATCCTCCAGCATAGCCAAGCCTAACTATAATAAAAATTAGGAAACAATTTTGTAACATATTTAACTGAAAATATCCGATCACCACTAACTATAGTAGATTCTCTTGAATTTAAGAATCAAATAGAAGATGAAATTATTAACACTTACATTAACCACCCAACTGTCGTATCTAATCTAAAATGTCACATGATTGAAGCAACCCTGGATAACAAAATTGAATAAGATCCTTTCAAAGATATCAATGACCAAACAATACCAACAACAACTGTTTATAACAGTAAACCCATTGAAATTGAACCAAGGAAAGTCCTAAACATTAACAAGAACCTGACTGATGACCAGCAACAGAGGCTTATTCAACTCCTTAGAAAATATAAAGAGGCTTTCGCTTGGCATTACCCAGATATGAAAGGGATTGACCCCCAATTATGTATGCACCACATCTATACTAAGAAAGATGTGAGACACATTTGACAACCTCAATGAATATTAAACCCTCACCTAAAGGATGTTGTTAAAGTCGAACTACAGAAACTGTTAGATGTAAATTTCATCTATCCTATATATGATAGCAAATGAGTTTCTCCATTAGTTGTGGTTCCTAAAAAGAATGGGAAGTGGCGTATATGTGTCGACTAAAGAGAGCTTAATAAAGCAACACAAAAGGTTCATTTTCCCCTCCCGTTCATTAACCAGGTGCTAGACACATTGGCAGGTAAAAAATTCTTCTCTTTCTTAGATGGCTTCAGTGGCTACAACCAAATCCCCTAAAGACCAAGATAAGACTACTGTCACCTGCCCCTGGGGAACGTTTGCTTACAAGGTATTCCTTTCGGACTATGCAACACACCTGCCACATTCTAGAGAGCCATACTCAACATTTTTGCAGATTTGATAAACGAGGGACTCGAGGTGTACATGGACGATTTTACACCCTATGGAGATGATTTCAAGCTGGCATTACAGACGCTGGAGAAAGTCCTACAAAGATGCATTGCTGCCAGGCTCTGCTTAAGCCATGAGAAATTCCACATGATGATGACCGAGGGCCTCATCCTCCGTCATTACATCTCCACAGCTGGAATTTAGGTAGATCTAGTGAAAATTCAGATAATCCTCTTAATACCTACCCCCTGCACTCAAACTGAGGTACACAATTTTTTGGGATTTTTTGGATATTATCGAAGATTTATAAAGAAATTCTCCCAAATTTCTACACAATTATATGCTTTGACAAGAAATATCTATTTATATGGACTGAAAAATATGACATTTCCTTTGAAGAGTTAAAACGGCTAGTATCAACAGCCCTAGTATTACGGGGCCCGAATTAGGATTTACTATTTCAAATTTCATATGATGCATCAGATACCATCATTGGATCAGTTCTCGGCCAAGAGGATGATAAGAAACCTTATTCGATATACTACATCAGCAAAAATTTAACTCCTGCTGAGTTGATCACATCGTGACCAATAAATACTTTCTAGCTGTAATCTATGCTATTAACAAATTTAGACACTATATAACATGATACCCTGTGGTTTTGTATACTGATCACTCTACTATCAAATATTTAGCTAATAAACCTATTACAAATGGGAGAGTGACACGACGGTTAATCCTTTTGCAGGAATTCAACATAACAATCAAGGATTGACCAGGAAAGGAAAATATAGTGGCAGACTTCCTCTCATGTGTGCCAAAGACAGACAACGCAGTGGCAGTAGAAGACCAGTTTCCCGATGAGCACCTATTTGTTGTAACTATGAAAACACCATGGTACGCTGATGTCATAAATTACCTAGCAGTGGGAAAATTACCCAAGCACCTGACGCCCAGAGAAAGAAAATTAATAGTGCAACCCAACACTCGGTTCTCTTGGATTGAAGGGTACCTCTTTCACACAGGAGAAGATATGCATATCCACAGGTGTGTTAGGGAAGAGGAAATCTACGACACCTTAAAAGCTTACCATGATGGACCTTGCAATGGACACTTTCTAGACCACAGGACTGGACATAAAGTCTTATAGATGGGCTATTATTGGCCCACCATTTTTAAGGACGCCAAGAAACTTGTCCAGGCATGCGATAGCTACCAAAGAATGGGTCGCCCTAGCCAATCTGATTAGATGCCCCTGCATCCACAGTTAGTCATCGAACCTTTTGAATGCTGGGCATTAGATTTCATTGGCCCAATAAACCCATCATCTCATCAAAAGACATATATACTAGTTGCAACGGAATATGTGACTAAATGGGTGGAGGCAGAAGCATTACCAAGGGCCACAGAGGACACAATAATCCATTTTGTTTTCAAATTTTTTGTGCAGTATGGCTTGCGTAGAGAAATAATTATGGATGGAGGGCCACAATTTGTAAGCCATAATCTTGCTGCTACATTAAAAACTCATCACATCTTACACAGAATCACATCGCCATACCACTTGCAGGCAAACGGTCAGGTAGAAAGTACCAACAAAGTAATCAAGACCATACTAACAAAAACAGTCACCTCACATAGACATGATTGGGCTATCCGATTACCAGAAGCCATGTTGGTATATTGCACGACTTGGAGGAATACCATAGGATACTCCGCATATCAGCTAGTGTTTGGCAAAGAACCTATCTTCCCAATAGAATTTGAAATTCAGACAATGAGGATAGCCCAAGAAGTAGGCCTAGATCTGAATGAAGCACAAGTTAACAAACTACATCAAATTAACAAACTATATTGTATTTTTGGCTTATCTCCTTGTAGTTTTACTCAAATGCCAAGTGTAGACACCTGTTGTATGTGGATTTAAATTCCACATCTAACTAGTACCCACTAAACATACTTATGACAAGACCCATGACTAAACACAATTTTTTCATGTTTTTTATTTATATATATATATATATATATATATATATATATATATATATATATATATATATATATATATATATATATATATATATATTATTGTTCTACTTAGAAATACGCAGGATGGATACTCATTGGATGTGGAATTTAATTCTGCATCCAACAAGTATATACACTTGACATTTGAGTAAATATATAAAGAGATAAGCGATAAATACAATAAAAAGTGGTTTTCTACTTTTCCCTCCAAAATATTTTCCCTTGCTGATGACATCATCATCTTCAACCATATTGATTCTTTTAAAGATAAATTTGTTAGTACATTTTTTGTTTTGAGGACCATTTTTACCAAACAATTCCCTTTATGTGGGCTAACTTGTGCTGACTTCCTTGTTGAAGTACTTGTAGCAAGTGTATATGCATATGGAGTCAACTTTATAGCCTGTACATCCTTCTCATCTCCATCATCACCTCAATGAGAGAATACAATTCCCTCTGCAATAGATTTATATATGCTTCCATCCCAAGCCTCTTCTTCCTTGAATTAACATCCATAATAATAATATACTTCTTCATAATGAGATTATAGATTCTATATTCCTTACACTCCTCACTATATTAAGTAAAGATACACTTCTCATTGTTTTCATCCAACTTTTGATCTCTTTAGGCACATGTGCATAGGCTACACACCTAAAAATCCTCCAATAATATACGTTTCAACTTTTACCACTCCCTGTTTCTTTAGGAACTTGTTCCTTCACACTCATAGCCAGAATCTTGTTGAGGATATAAACTAAACAAATAAATTCTTCTCCTCAATATTCATGTGGTAGATACTTCTTTGTTAGCTTTCTTTGAGCCATATTGATAATGGTTTGATTCTTCCTTTTAGCCACCCGTTTTTGTTATGGAGTATAACATGTAGTAAATTGTCTCTTGATTCTATGCCACTAACAAAGCTCCATGAAATCATCTGGAATATATTCACCACATTTATATGATCTTAAAACTTTAACATATTTTCTACTTTCTTTTTCAACCATAGCTTTAAACCTTTTTAATATGGTGAAATCTTCATACTTTTCTCTTAGAAGATAAACCAATTTTTTTCAAATATAATCATTAATAAAAGTTGAAAAGTAAATATTTTTGACCAAAGCATGTGTTTTCATTGGTCCACACAATTTTTTTTGTACAATCTCCGATGGAGATTTCACCCTATCTAAAATTATAGATACAAATTTCTCTCTGTGATGCTTTTTAAGCATACAACTCTCACATGAGCTTATTATTTGTTGAGTAATCACCATATTGTCTTAATTGATTAACATTGCTCATGACCTAATCGTAAAACTAACCACAATCTCACTATCTTTCATTTCCAGATTTTCAAAATCTCTCCCCAAGTTTTGTAACTTAACATTCTTCATCTTGGATACACCTATAACAACCCTTTTTGGTTACCCCCTCATGTAGATATTTTCATGTGCAATGGTAATTAATTATGAGAAATGTGAAAGTAAATGGATTGATGAGAGGACATGGATTCAAAGCTTGAGAGGAAAAGTTTCTTGGGAATTTCTTGGGGAAATAACCAAGAGTAGTATTTTCCATTAAATGGCCACCCATATCCTTGTTGAATTAAAAATAAGCTGGTACAGCAATTAAAATGGAGTATGGATGGTTGACCAAAAGGATGAACCAACTTGATCTCATGGCACATGTTGTTCCAATCCACATGCAAAATAATCTCAAAATGAAAAATGTGTTATAGTGTGGTATACACTTGATAGCAAGAGACACAAAGACATGTTACTCGAAACAAGACTGCACACTCAATAGAGGAGCATATGAGCATAGTGAACACTCGGGGTTTCTCAAGGGATTTGCAAGTGAATGACTAAGGAAAAAGACAAGAAAAAATCATTTAATACATTGGCTTGGAGCATGCTTAGGAGCATAGATTAAAGATGAACTTGTGGTGTTAAGAAGTTGGAGTGACAGTGGAATATCGATCCCCGGTTAGCAAGTGGAGAGATTGTGCAGTTTGGGAGTTCTCTCGATGTTTCACAAGTGGATACCATGAGCGAAGAGTCTAGATTCCTGTGAAACATATTAGGTAGAGACATGGTGTGTTATGGACTCCTTCCTGATTGTAGATGTAGGCACTGTGGGATCTAGATTGTTGTAGTATGAATTAGGTGGAGACATTGCAAACTCTAGATTATTGTAGTTATTATTGGGTGGATCATTGTGTGCTCTAGATTGTCTTAAGTGTTGTTTGGGTGGAGATACTATGTACTTTCGACTCCTGGGTGCTAGGTTGAGGCACTGCGTGCTATGGATTCCGATGTGAATTCTTAACTACAATAGTGTGAATATTCTTTAAACGCTTCACTCCTCAGACTCTAAATATGGATTAGGCATGGTTAATTGCAAGAAATAGTGGCAGTGCAATTGGCCTACAAGTGGGAGGAGAGTTGAAGTCCCTTATTTTCAAGTCACTCTGCTAAAAAGGTAAGTTTCTTACTTGTATCTTTATGTGTACCTATTTCACTTTGAATGATAAAAATTGTTGTTATATGACAACGAGTGTATCAACACAATTAATGATGGAATATGTATTCTTGTGTATTTTCAATGAGATGGTTTGCATGATTATTATCATGGCATGAGGGGCTTACATACCCCTATAGTTTCCTATATATTTTATAATTTGTATATCTATCTACATGATTACGTATGACTATCTAGTGAACCCAATTAAACCATTATAGTGTGTGCAATTACCTAGTTTGGGTGTTATAACTGTCAAGGAGTCCCTCTTGTGTAAGAACTACTGAAATTCTATTCTTAAAGGGATATGTATTGGATGCTAAGAATTAGCATGGAATTTTGTTGTACATGAATGATTAGTTTCCCTCTTTACTCATGGACCAATAATCAATTAATGCATGATATATTAGGGAACCTGATATAAATTATTTTAGATTCATTCCACACGAGGATTTGGTTTTACAATAGAAGAAACCATAGAGCATTGTTAGCCATCGATTGGCTGGGTATGATTCCTATTAACATGTGGATTATGTCTGATGTTTGAACTTGGATTGTTTCTACTTGATGTAAGAATGTATTCCAATGATCATGGACGTTTTGGGCAAAGTTGTTCTTCTAGGAGAGCCTTGGCCAGTTCCCTGAAAAACGTAAGGAAAAACCTTAAATCATTTTGAGTTGACTAAGCATAAATTGGAACTATAGCTTTGAGTATCTGGGCTCGATATAATTCAAGTGATTTAGGCATATATGAGAATCTCGATATATAAGATAATTGTTATGATGAATCTCATGGGGAAACAAGATATAAATGAGGCTTGATACATATGCAAAAGGATTGATTCAAGGTTTATCTAGTGTGGGGCCCAATTTGAGTAAACCTCATGAGGCCCAAATAAGTGCCCAAAGCTGGATATTTGGGATTATGGAAATATGCTTGGGGATTTTGATGCATCTCGGAATCCAAATCATTTGCCTCATGATAAAAAGTCATATGCAGTATATACAATGTATCATTAGATGTTTGTAACAAGTCCTAACACAAATAGGAGTCCAAATCATTTTTATGTGAAAATTTCTTAGTAACTATGAGAACCTATTTTTTGTAACTATGAAAACACCATGGTACGCTGATGTCATAAATTACCTAGCAGTGGGAAAATTACCCAAGCACCTGACGCCCAGAGAAAGAAAATTAATAGTGCAACCCAGCACTCGGTTCTCCTGGATTGAAGGGTGCCTCTTTCACACAGGAGAAGATATGCATATCCACAGGTGTGTTAGGGAAGAGGAAATCTACGACACCTTAAAAGCTTACCCATGATGGACCTTGCAATGGACACTTTCTAGACCACAGGACTGGACATAAAGTCTTATAAATGGGCTATTATTGGCCCACCATTTTTAAGGACGCCAAGAAACTTGTCCAGGCATGCGATAGCTACCAAAGAATGGGTCGCCCTAGCCAATCTGATTAGATGCCCCTACATCCACAGTTAGTCATCGAACCTTTTGAATGCTGGGAATTAGATTTCATTGGCCCAATAAACCCATCATCTCATCAAAAGACATATATACTAGTTGCAACGGAATATGTGACTAAATGGGTGGAGGCAGAAGCATTACCAAGGGCCACAGAGGACACAATAATCCATTTTGTTTTCAAAATTTTCGTGCAGTATGGCTTGCGTAGAGAAATAATTATGGATAGAGGGCCACAATTTGTAAGCCATAATCTTGCTGCTACATTAAAAAATCATCACATCTTACACAGAATCACATCGCCATACCACTTGCAGGCAAACGGTCAGGTAGAAAGTACCAACAAAGTAATCAAGACCATACTAACAAAAACAGTCGCCTCACATAGACATGATTGGGCTACCCGATTACCAGAAGCCATGTTGGTATATTGCACGACTTGGAGGAATACCATAGGATACTCCCCATATCAGCTAGTGTTTGGCAAAGAACCTATCTTCCCAATAGAATTTGAAATTCAGACAATGAGGATAGCCCAAGAAGTAGGCCTAGATCTGAATGAAGCAGAAGTTAACAAACTACATCAAATTAACAAACTATATTGTATTTTTGGCTTTTCTCCTTGTAGTTTTACTCAAATGCCAAGTGTAGACACCCGTTGTATGTGGATTTAAATTCCACATCTAACGAGTACCCACTAAACATACTTATGACAAGACCCATGACTAAACACAATCTTTTCATGTTTTATATATATATATATATATATATATATATATATATATATATTATGGCTGTACTTAGAAATATGCAGGATGGATACTCATTGGATGTGGAATTTAATTCTTCATCCAACAAGTATATACACTTGACATTTGAGTAAATATATAAAGAGATAAGCGATAAATACAATAAAAAGTGGTTTTCTTCTTTTCCCTCCAAAATATTTTCCCTTGCTGATGACATCATCATCTTCAACCATATTGATTCTTTTAAAGAAAAATTTGTTAGTACATTTTTTGTTTTGAGGCCCATTTTTACCAAACAATTCCCTTTATGTGGGCTAACTTGTGCTGACTTCCTTGTTGAAGTACTTGTAGCAAGTGTATATGCATATGGAGTCAACTTTATAGCCTGTACATCCTTCTCATCTCCATCATCACCTCAATGAGAGAATACAATTCCCTCTGCAATAGATTTATATATGCTTCCATCCCAAGCCTCTTCTTCCTTGAATCAACATCCATAATAATAATTTACTTCTTCATAATGAGATTATAGATTCTATATTCCTTACACTCCTCACTATATTAAGTAAAGATACACTTCTCATTGTTTTCATCCAACTTCTGATCTCTTTAGGTACATGTGCATAGGCTACACACCTAAAAATCCTCCAATAAGATACGTTTCAACTTTTACCACTCCCTGTTTCTTTAGGAACTTGTTCCTTCACACTCTCAGCCAGAATCTTGTTGAGGATATAAACTAAACAAATAACTTCTTGTCCTCAATATTCATGTGGTAGATACTTCTTTGTTAGCTTTCTTTGAGCCATATTGATAATGGTTTGATTCTTCCTTTTAGCCACCCATTTTTGTTATGGAGTATGACATGTAGTAAATTGTCTCTTGATTCTATGCCACTAACAAAGCTCCATGAAATCATCTGAAATATATTCACCACATTTATATGATCTTAAAACTTTAACATATTTTCTACTTTCTTTTTCAACCATAGCTTTAAACCTTTTTAATATGGTAAAATCTTCATACTTTTCTCTTAGAAGATAAACCAAATTTTTTCAAATATAATCATTAATAAAAGTTGAAAAGTAAATATTTCTGACCAAAGCATGTGTTTTCATTGGTCCACACAATTTTTTTTGTACAATCTCCGATGGAGATTTCACCCTATCTAAAATTATAGATACAAATTTCTCTCTGTGATGCTTTTTAAGCATACAACTCTCACATGAGCTTATTATTTGTTGAGTTTTAGGCAGCCCTTACACTATCAACTTATTTTATAAAAAGTCTACAACACTAAAATATAAATGACAATATCTTAAATTCCATAACCAAGATTCATCCAAGCACTTAGTTTTATAAGCATTCAAAGAGTGAGTGAATTTATTTTTCATTATAAGTGGAAACAACCAACTCTTTTTCATCTCCGCCCTTTCTATCAACTACTTACTTGGGTACTTACCAATGATTTTACATACCTTGTCCTTGAAGAACACTGTGTATATTTTCTCTATTAGTTTCCCAATGTTTAACAAATTTCATTTTAAACTAGGTACATAGTATACATCATTGATCATTCTTCTTTCACCATTTCTAGTAATACAACAATCACTCCTTTACCTTTAACACATACCTTCTTATCATTGGCTCGCTTTACCTCATACTAAATACTAGTGTCATGACTCACAAACAAATATATGTTTCCATTCATGTGATTGAGGCACCTACTATCTAAAAACCAAACATGATTTGAACTTTCTTGAGTCAGATTATACGTCAAAAACACAAGTTTATGATTATCTTTACAATCCTCTTTGATTCCCTCCCTGCAAGATTTTGTTGTTGCTCACCATTAAATTAAAAGGGTATTGTTGAGATTTCTCCTCAGATCTAAAATTATTTTTGTTGTCCCTTTAATAAGATGTTTTCCTCCCCTTCCTTTGCTACATAATCTTCCTCTACCTCTTCCTTTAGTAAGTTTCAGTTTATTTTTGAATGAATTCTCCAATGGATTACCATCATATCTTATCATCATGGATTCATGTGCAGCCAAACAATGAGTGAACTCATTAATTTGCATTTGTATATTATATTTAAGCTCTTCAATGTATACAACCATAGCTTCAAGCTTCTTTGGAAAACTTTAGAAGAATTTCTCAACCACTCTCTTATTTCATATGTAATCACCATATTGTCTTAATTGATTAACATTGCTCATGACCTAATCGTAAAACTAACCACAATCTCACTATCTTTCATTTCCATATTTTCAAAATCTCTCCCCAAGTTTTGTAACTTAACATTCTTCATCTTGGATACACCTATAACAACCCTTTTTGGTTACCCCCTCATGTAGATATTTTCATGTGCAATGGTAATTAATTAAGAGAAATGTAAAAGTAAATGGATTGATGAGAGGACATGGATTCAAAGCTTGAGAGGAAAAATTTCTTGGGAATTTCTTGGGGAAATAACCAAGAGTAGTATTTTCCATTAAATGGCCACCTATATCCTTGTTGAATTAAAAATAAGCTGGTACAGCAATTAAAATGGAGTATGGATGGTTGACCAAAAGGATGAACCAACTTGATCTCATGGGACATGTTGTTCCAATCCACATGCAAAATAATCTCAAAATGAAAAATGTGTTATAGTGTGGTATACACTTGATAGCAAGAGACACAAAGACATGTTACTCCAAACAAGACTGCACACTCAATAGAGGAGCATATGAGCATAGTGAACACTCGGGATTTCTCAAGGGATTTGCAAGTGAATGACTAAGGAAAAAGACAAGAAAAAATCATGTAATACATTGGCTTGGAGCATGCTTAGGAGCATAGATTAAAGATGAACTTGTGGTGTTAAGAAGTTGGAGTGACAGTGGAATATCGATCCCCGCTTAGCAAGTGGAGAGATTGTGCAGTTTGGGAGTTCTCTCGATGTTTCACAAGTGGATACCATGAGCGAAGAGTCTAGATTCCTGTGAAACATATTAGGTAGAGACATGGTGTGTTATGGATTCCTTCCGGATTGTAGATGTAGGCACTGTGGGATCTAGATTGTTGTAGTGTGAATTAGGTGGAGACATTGCAAACTCTAGATTATTGTAGTTATTATTGGGTGGATCATTGTGTGCTCTAGATTGTCTTAAGTGTTGTTTGGGTGGAGATACTATGTACTTTCGACTCCTGGGTGCTAGGTGGAGGCACTGCGTGCTATGGATTCCGATGTGAATTCTTAACTAGACTAGTGTGAATATTCTTTAAACGCTTCACTCCTCAGACTCTAAATATGGATTAGGCATGGTTAATTGCAAGAAATAATGGCAGTGCAATTGGCCTACAAGTGGGAGGAGAGTTGAAGTCCCTTATTTTCAAGTCACTCTGCTAAAAAGGTAAGTTTCTTACTTGTATCTTTATGTGTACCTATTTCACTTTGAATGATAAAAATTGTTGTTATATGACAACGAGTGTATCAACACAATTAATGATGGAATATGTATTCTTGTGTATTTTCAATGAGATGGTTTGTATGATTATTATCATGGCATGAGGGTCTTCCATACCCCTATAGTTTCCTATATATTTTATAATTTGTATATCTATCTACATGATTACGTATGACTATCTAGTGAACCCAATTAAACCATTATAGTGTGTGCAATTACCTAGTTTGGGTGTTATAATTGTCAAGGAGTCCCTCTTGTGTAAGAACTACTGAAATTCTATTCTTAAAGGGATATGTATTGGATGCTAAGAATTAGCATGGATTTTTGTTGTACATGAATGATTATTTTCCCTCTTTACTCATGGACCAATAATCAATTAATGCATGATATATTAGGGAACCTGATATAAATTATTTTAGATCCACTCCACAGGAGGATTTGGTTTTACAATAGAAGAAACCATAGAGCATTGTTAGCCATCGATTGGCTGGTTATGATTCCTATTAACATGTGGATTATGTCTAATGTTTGAACTTGGATTGTTTCTACTTGATGTAAGAATGTATTCCAATGATCATGGATGTTTTGGGCAAAGTTGTTCTTCTAGGAGAGCCTTGCCGAGTTCCCTGAAAAACGTAAGGAAAAACCTTAAATAATTTTGAGTTGACTAAGCATAAATTGGCACTATAGCTTTGAGTATCTGGGCTAGATATAATTCAAGTGATCTAGGCATATATGAGAATCTCGATATATAAGATAATTGTTATGATGAATCTCATGGGGAAACCAGATATAGATGAGGCTTGATACATATGCAAAAGGATTGATTCAAGGTTTATCTAGTGTGGGGACCAATTTGAGTAAACCTCATGAGGCCCAAATAAGTGCCCAAAGCTGGATATTTGGGATTATGGAAATATGTTTGGAGATTTTGATGCATCTCGGAATCCAAATCATTTGCCTCATGATAAAAAGTCATATGCAGTATATACAATGTATCATCAGAGGTTTGTAACAAGTCCTAACACAAATAGGAGTCCAAATCATTTTTATGTGAAATTTTCTTAGTAGCGCCATATTCCTTTACAAATTGGATAGAGCGTAAAACAAAGAAATAAAATGTGAGGACCGGACTTGGTGGGGTCCATAGGATTTTCTATGTGGAAAGGGTTACGTGGATGTAGCCACGTCGACATTGGTGTGAAGGATAACATGGAACCACTTAGTAAGGTCCACACAAGTGCCACATGGGTGCCATGTGGCGGGATCTTGTTTGTGTGACAATGATTACATGATCAAACTTTAAATGGGCATAATTTTTGGCCTCTGTTTCAGATCAGGATAAAATTCATATCGTAGAAAATCTCTTAATGAGTTACAAGCGATGGTATGTTCCAAAGTTAATTCCACTAACTTTGGAAATGAAATATTGTTATAACCCCATTTTCATAATGGGACCATGGAGGTCAACATAGTTAAAAGTAACACCTCTCATTAACCTAGAAATGTCCAAGGGGGTGGGAGAGAGCTTTACAACTCCCTGATAACATGTTTCAAGAGTGTCCCAAGCCTTCTTTGAAGAATTTGAACTTGACTCTGGAAATATAATGCCATTTAAACCTTGCTGGATTAAACCAAGAGCTTTATTATCCTTCTTTTAGTTCTCCTTCAAAGGATTTCACTAAGCGTTTGTTAGATCCATTTTTTTACTTGATCAAAAAACTCTGGATACTCATAGTGAAAAATCCTGAAAGGTCAGGATAATGTAGTAATGTTTTGATTCTGATAAACCAAGAATCGTACTTTCTCTCCATTAGAATAAGAACCTATGATTGAGCCATACTAGTGTTTGATGATACTTCAATTTAACATCTAGACAATTGAAGCATAATTTTTTTTTTCTAACATTGATACATAACTATATCTTCCAACTCACTACATGTTTTTAACATGAAAAAAATGACATAATAACAAAAAAATTATAGCATATAAAGCATATCATTTCACAAATAAAATACTCTATTCACAACAAGAAGTTATAGTGGATTTGTAGCAATATGTAGTTGTGAAACAACCAAAAGTGTAATAATGTACCATGAATAAAAATACAAGAAGTTATAGTGCATTTGTAGCAATATGTAGTTGTGAAACAACCAAAAGTGTAATAATGTACCATGAATAAAAATACAGCACTGGATAATGAACGGAGTTATAACAATGGACAGGTGTTGTGGCAACTATGAACTACAACTAAGCAAGTATAAACTACAACTAAGCAAATATATTTTGTTTAAACAAAAATACTTTGTTTTTATTACACTACTTTGTTTTCTTCCTTTTTTGTTATATTCATCCATATTTATACATAGTTTTAAGTGGGTTAATTGGAGTTAAAAAAAAAATACATAGCTTTCAGTAAGTTAGCTGGAGTTGTTTTCGGTATTAAAAAAAAACTGCCCCTTCATTGATAACCCTTCAAATCTCAATTATGTAAAATGACAAAAGTGAAATAAATTCAATGGCGTTGGTGCTCCTTGGGAGCTCAATTATTTGAGGTAATGGTAGCTCTTCACAATTTCATTCGACCCTTAAGGTTTCGTGGAATTGAGGTTGTCTTAATTCTTTAAGAGTTAAGAGCCTCGTGAAATAACTATTTAAGAAATTATGACAATAGATTTTAATAATAATGGTGTTGTTTAAGTGTTTTTAATAATAAAAAATTTAATAGAATTATAAGTGAAAATTCCGCTTCTTACACATACGACTCAACGTAGTGCTCGCACTAAAAGCGAAGGCAACGAGTCAAATATTTGATTCATCTAGAGATAATAATAACAACCTCTTTATTTTATTTTTTAAAATGGTACAAGCATGTTTTGCCCTGATGTCTACAATAATTATAGACCATACATACGTCACTCGTTATTCTTTCTTCTTGCAGTAGTTTATTTCGATAAAATCTTAAATTTAAATTATAGTTATCAAATTTCAGAATTTTAAATGCACCAAAATTTTTTAATGATGCTAAATTTATTTAAAAAAAACATAATTCAAGAACTACTTCCGCATAAAAAAATTCCAGCTATATAGGCTATCCCACAACGTCAGTCATGCAGAAACTACAAATAAATGGATCGCGGCCAATTATAAACATTAAAAGGACGTAGTTTATTATAGTTATAAACCTGAGAAGGAAGTACTTTATCAAGTACTTTTTATAGGGTGTCATCATAAACATTAAAAGGGAGTAGTTTATCTAGTACTTCAACTTTTCCTAGAGTAGCAGGCATAATAGTTATTGTAAATGTAACATCTAGGTTGATATAATCCATTTCTTTTGTGTCACCTACTTTCGGATCATATATTTCGGGCCCTTATGGAGCCATTTTTGTCAGAGATACATATCATAAACTCTTGCATAATGGCTTGAAGTCAGAATTTACAGTTTCATAACGTTTTGAAGTCAAAATTTGCAATTTCATAATGTTTGATAGGTATTATGTTTTTATTTAAATGCAATGATGGTTTACTTCATTTTGTCTTTTCCCTACAAGTCTAAACACATTAAGAGTATTGAACATATTAAGAGTATTGTTTAAAGTTTTAAGAAGAAAAACAAATTAAGGGTATTGTTCAAATTTTTAACAATAATCCATTTAACCTTAAATTGTGTATTAAATTTTTAATTAAATGTAATAATTGTTTATTTTATTTTATCTTTTTTCCAAAAAAACAGATTAAGAGCATTGTTCAAATTTTTAACAATAATCCATTTAACATGAAATTGGGAGGCTAGAATATTGTTGAATAATTTTTTTTATTTAAATATAAAACTTTGTCGAATAAACTTTTTTATTGAAATAAAACTATAGTGAAAAAAATAAATAACAAGTTTATTTTCTTAATACTTAATAATGTTATAAAATAGTAAGTTACTGAAACTATTTTGTTATTTTTTTTTTAACTAATAATAATAATAATAATAATAACTAATTTATTAAATTGAAAATATAAAAGATAATTCTTTTAATTAATTTTATTTTCTAATATTTTATTATAATAAACTTATTCAATTTTCCTTATATTACAAAAGTAAACCATGTCTTTTAAAATTAACCAATCATAATAAACTTTATTTATTAATATCATGTTACCTAATATTTAATTATAATAAATATATTCAATTTGTAAATAATTTCTTTAAAATTAACCTATCATATGATGGTAACATGATATTTAAAATTTCAAATAATAGAAAGAAACAAAACCATTATATTAATATACAATAAATATTTTGTCAAAGTTAAGTCAAAGACTAGTGTCTAAATTTCATTATAGTAAACACTAAATTTCATTTTTCATCTTTTCTTTTCTTTTTTTCCAATTTAACTTTTAATTTTTCTCTCTGATCACTTCATTTCATTGTCTCTTTATTCTAAACTATCTTTTCAATTTAACTTTTAACCTTTCCCTTTGGGTCACTTCATTTTATTGTTTGTTTATTTTAAGCTATGGATAATGACATTTTACTAGTAATTATCATGTGTTTTTTTACTTGCTTTTTTACTTTGCCCCTGTGAAGTGATCGTAGGGTCATCAACATTAACATGTGACTTTTTATTTTTGTTTTGATTGTCCCCGTGTGATGTGATTGCAGGGTTATCAACATTGACACATTTGATTACAAATTTTGGGGTTTTTTTAAGTCATTATAAGGTCACCAACATTAACACATTTAATTAATAATTTATAATTTTGAAATTGATTTGTGATGATTTTCACAACAAAAATCATTAATAAATTTTTAATGAATCTAAATCCAATATTATTTTAATTTTAAGATAAATTGAACATAACACTCTGAACATGAAGCTACCTCCCCGTGTTCCTTCTCTTGCTTCAAACACACACATAGTGGCAAATGTTAAAACAAATCCTAATCTCATCTTATGTTTAAAATGAACATTAATTTGAATGTCAAATACCTCAAAGTCCGTTATGTCGTCCTTGACTCGGACCGTCAGTTCTAACAGATCATGGATCTTGGATGGATAGACTATTTGCTTCAGAATGTCGTCTGGTAGAATTTGATCCATTAACAGAAGCGGAATCAAATTTAACACGCACATCCCGGAGCTAGCGAGGCCATTCTTATAGTACTCATTAAACGAGGGGACATATCCAGCCGCCATCCATTCCGCTTCTTGCAGTTAAGACTCAACGTATCGCTCCCACTAAAAGTGAAAGCAACCGGTCAGATATTTCATTCATACAGATATACTAATAACAAGGACATAAAAATTGGTACAAGCATGTTTTGTGTAGATGTCTCTACTAATCATAGACAGTACATACAGTGATCAAATTTGAAGGGCAGGTCTTAATTTCATTTAGAATGGCACATATTCAGGTCGCACTTCTATAATGAAAAGCATAAAAAAAAGGGCAATTCAATTGACAACAGTAAATTATTTTCAAATTTCTTTTTATTTTTTCACAGCAGAATGGTGGAACAACAACCCCATGGATGTTGTGTGTAAGGCAGGTCTGATATGAGCCGCAACTAATATATCGGATGCAGTTACCATTAATGGATAAACAGGAGACCTATATTCCTGCTCCAGTTTAGATAAGGATTAATTTTGTAGGAAATTTTTGTGACCAGAACGTTCAAGCCAATATATAAGTAGCTCAATCAAATTTAAGTTTATTGCATGAATGAAAAAATTCAGTAAAATTCTAAACAGATTTAGGATTCAATAGAAGAGTGTACAAAGGTGTATATGTTTTTGGTATCTTCTTTTTTAATATGAAAACATACCAGGAATTGGGAATCGGAAAACAAATCAAATCCAGTATGTTAGGAAACCTGTTGAATACCTGTTGAATGCACTCCTCTCCAAGCATAAATCGTGCTTAAACCTTGCTTGACAGGCGTTTGCTGAATGATGAATCTATGCTCCTCTCCAGCGTAACCATATTGACATCTAGTCGCTCTCAATTGAAACTACCAAATGTAATGGTATCAAAGGGTAATTGTGACATAATAATTAATAAGAACTTCCATCATATGCACAATTAGAAAAAACAACTCAAAAAGAAACTGTTGTTTTTGAAATGGGAGCAACTTAGAAACTGCCAAATGTAATGGTATCAAAAGGTAATTGTTAATAAGAACTTGCATCATATGCACAATTAGAAAAAAAAACTCAAAAGGAAACTGTTGTTTTTGAAATGGGAGTTTCTGAAATGGGATTTAAGTTTTAAAATGAAAAGAAATTTACAAATTCAACATTCCTAAAATTCTAATTTCAGAAAAAAATGAAATTTAAAAAAAAAGTTGACAATTTGACAACACTTCTTAAAAAATTTTAAGATATTATTCCAATTTTTTTTTAAATGAAAAAAATCAATTTTTAATTTTTTTTTGACTGGGAAAATTTTCTCCCTACTTCTCTGACGTGCCAGAGACGCTTTGAAGGGCTCTAATGTGTTCAATTTTGATCCTTGAGTACATAGGCCATTTTTTCTTATATACGCTGCCATGTCACGCCCTTGCTTTTTTTCTACTTCAGCAGTCCATTCATTCGATGTCTTCATGAAAAACTCGAATATTTTTTGAATGTGGTCTGGAAGGCAGCTTATTAGTGAAGTATCCCATCTGAAAATAATTCAAAATGTTTATTAAAAAAATTAAAAACTTCCTGCGATATAGGCTATCCCAGAACGTCACTCCTGCAGAACTAAAAATATTTAATGGATCGCGCCAATTTCTACACAATAGTCGCTATAATTTGAACTTGACTTGACCTTCTCACTCCCTCAGTGAAGATTTTGATTTCGTCCAATGTTCCGTGAGTATCATATAGGTCATCTATAATCGTCATCACTGTTGAAAGTTTTGTGAAGGCGATTCTGCTGCTACGAAATTCGGGCTCGAATGTGCATAGAACCGCCCAAAAGTAAAGTTCCACTGAAATCCAGCTGCGACAGATATGACTCTGACCACCACCTATATATTGCAAAGGTCATGTCACTAAATTGACAAGCAAGCATTATGATCAGATGAACCTCGAGATAAGTTGCATTTCCTTCTTATGTGTACATTGCAGAATATTGAAGTCCAATTTTGCCAGCTCTAAAATTTTCTGGTTCATACTAGACCTGAAAGAATACATGGTGAACATATATTAGTGTATGGAAAACACTTGTTGAAATTTAGGATTCATTGAAACTGATCAAATCTTATGGACAAGGTTAGTACTTGAGCCATGAATAGTTTTTTTCATATATTTCGATAAAGTTCCTAGCCTCCCACCTAGGCACACTGCAATGCCATGGAAATTCCAATGCATATTTCACCTGGAAAACAGTAATCAAATCAGACTTGTGCCAATGTTAGGAGGGTAAAACATACAAAATAAATAAATAATTTCCAGATACAAAATAAATAAATAATTTCCAGATGCGAAGAGTTTGCATACAATACCAGAAGTTAAAAAAGGTGTTTACAAGTTACCTCTCTCTGGAGGCTTTGATCGACGTCAGCTACAGTGTGCCCCGTTAAAACTTGGGTTAGATACTGTGTTGTGAATGTCTTTGCCTCCTCCATCACTTTTTCGCCGGGAAACGAAATGTTTGAAGCTCGGAATAATGACAGCATGCTTCTCACTTCTTTATCAGCATTTCCTTCTTCACCAGTACTGGAACTACAGAAGAATTGCCCGTTTTCATCTTTGAAATTCTCTAAAACGTCTGTTTCATCAGTGCATGACATTCTATAAGTATCAAATATATTTGTTAAAGTTATCTCAGCTCACTTATTTAACTGTCAAACGACATCAAGGGTATATTTTATTCTGTCTGACCCGAAGAGACATTATATCGATGCATTCTGAGTGCCCGAAATCCCAACGCCGTAGAGTTGAGATCTTTAATGCCGGAATTCCTTGATCCGAGCCCGATGCCCGTTTCGTTCCAATATCTGCTAATCATCAATGAATGAGGTTTTAATGATCAATGAATGAGTATCTATCATCTAGAAGTGCATACAATCACTGAATCCTATAAATGGAAAATCAAATTCATGTGTAATGCTTAACCTGTAAACGTAATCGATAGCTTCTTTTATTTCAGGCTGAAAATGTCTATCAATTCCCAAACATTCGATAATATCCACCATCTGAAGACGTCGGATTAAATCGTCAGCGGCATCACTGCAGCTATCTTTCATGTCACTCAAAAATCGGTGTTTGATATCTTCAACAAGCGTTTCTCCTCGTTCACGATATGTAGGTGCCTGGTCACGGCGTATTTCAATGAAATACAAAGTTATCTTGCAGAGATTGATGAATGATGGATTTTAACATGTGAAACTCCAGTGCCTAATGTTAGAGTTCTACAGTTTCAACAACGATTCTTCATGCGGAATAAACTCAAAGTATCATTAAATCTTAATGCCCAGGGATACGGGTTACCTCTAGCCATTGGTGATGTTCTGATGGAGGCCATAGTCCACAAGCTTCTTCTTCAGCACTCCAGCTTCAATCCAAGCAAAAAGAAAAGGACACAAGAATTCTGAAGGCACTTCCAAGCTCTGCTATCTCAGCTAGATGGTGTAAAACTGAAGGGGATTGAGATCTAAGCTTGGGGACCAAACAGATGAACATATAGCTAAGCTTCCATCACTTCTAAAAGCTATGTGTTAGATGTCCACAAATCAAGGCAGAGAAGTCGAATCAAAGTGATGGACCACTATAGTAGGTCCTAATAATAAATTTAGTAATTGCAGTTGCCTTTTCTTAACTTAAGAAAACTACTGCAGTTGGTTTCCATAAGTTAAGGAAAGACTGCAATTCCATAATTGTAGGCAGCAATTGTGTAAAACTTAATGGAGCTAACATTCTCCCACTTGGTCCATACTTCCAAACTTAATGTCTCAACTTAAAAACCATTGATAATCTGTATTAAGTAATAGATACATGAATCATGGCGATAAGTCCTCTAATGACGAGTATTATCTTCCATGTATTACTATGTATTTATTCTTATTATAATTTATGTGGCAACAATTTCTTAATGAATAAACCTTATGTTTATTCTTGGTCCTTCTTAAAATGTATTTTCTCAAATCAACTTAAGGTGCACATAAATATGAGAAAAAACATCACAATAATTAAGAATTTCATTAAAATAACATTGTCCATACAATGAAAAACTGCATAATGGAACCAAGTCCCATATTCAATACATGATCCTTGAATTTAAACGGTGGCATGCCCTTAGTCAAAGGATCAGCGATCATTAACTCAGTGCTAACGTGCTCAATGACCACTTTCTTTTCTTTAACACGTTCCCTTATAGCTAAATACTTAATGTCGATGTGTTTATTTCGACTCCCATTTTTTTTTTTAGCCATAAAAACAGCAGCTGAATTATCACAATATATTCTCAATGGCTTAGATATAGAATCCATAATTCTAAGCCCAGAAATGAAATTCCTAAGCCATACACCATGTAAAGTAGCCTCAAAACAGGAGACGAACTCGGCTTCCATAGTGGAAGTGGCCATCATAAAAATGTAACCTGATGTTGATTTACGTGAATCAACACATCCAGCAAAGTCAGAATCTGAGTAGCCAATTACTTCCAGTTGTCCGTCCGTCTATACATAAGCATGTAGTCTTTGGTCCCTTGAAGGTACCTCATAACTTTCTTTGCAGCTCTCCAGTGGTCTAAACCTAGATCACTCTGATATCGTCCCAACATTCCCACAACAAATGTAATGTCAGGTCTTGTTCTTCGGGCATTGGTTCAAATTGAACCTATGACCCTTCACAATGGGAGCTACACTTGGTAAACAATCCTTCATCCGAAATCTCTCTAAAATTTTATTAATATAGGTTTCCTGGGACAGACCCAAGATGCCTCGAAATCTGTCTCTATGGATCTTAATGCCAATGACATAAGATGCCTCACCCATATCCTTCATATCAAAATTTTTAGAGAGGATTTGTTTCACCTTATGCAGCAAACCCTTATCATTGGTTGCTAGCAAAAAGTCATCCACATATAAAACAAGAAAACAAATTTTACTCCCACTAACCTTTAGGTATATACATTGATCCATAATGTTTTCTACAAAACCCAAAGAAGAAATTACATTATGGAATTTCAAATACCATTGGCAGGATGCTTGTTTTAAACCATATAATGACTTCTTGAGCTTGCAAACCAATTGCTCACCATCACTAGAGGGGAATCAATGAAGATGTGTTATTAATGAAGAAGTGTTATCAATCATTAATGAAGAAGTATTATTAATGAAGAAGTGTTAATAACCATCATCTTTTAGTGCTAGTGTGAACATGCATTGAATCATATGTGACATTGTTTTGTAAATTAATGCAGTAAAGACCATTAGACAAAATACCATTCCCAACATAATCAGATTTATAGAATAGACTGAAAGATTTTTCTGAAAAGTTTAAGGAATATCCAAAAGGTACAAGCCTTGAAACTAAGATCAAGTTTCTAGAAAAACTTGGAACATAAAAGGTCTTTTCTAACTCCAAAACAAAACCACTACTTAAAGTTAAATAACATGTTCCTATAGCTTCCACATGCGAGCCCATCTTGTTTCCTAATAAGATGCTTCGCTCACTTCCCACTGGCTTCCTTAGGTTTTGCAAACCCTTTGTCTGCAAGCCATTTCTGAAATTTGGCGCATTCCTTCTTCATGTGTCCCTTCTTCCTACAGAAAAAACACTTGGAAACCTTCTTGATATCGGCTTGGGGAGGTACTTTACCTTTCCCTTTCCGATTGGCTTGAGATTTGCCTTTTCCATGCGTTGCCAGCATTGCACTCTCTCCCAGTTCCATTACCAGTCTCTCTTCCTCTTGAACACACATGGTCATGAGTTCATTAATTGACCATTTATCCTTATGTGTGTTGTATGAGATTTTGAAAGGTCCATATTGGTGCGGAAGGGTGTTCAGGATGTAGTGCACTAGGAAAGACTCCGATATTTCAACCTCGAGTTTCTTCAATTGAGCCACAGTGTCCCTCATCTGCATGATGTGTTCGCGCACACCTTTCACACTGGTGAGCCTCAGGGATGAGAACTTCATGATTAGGGTGCTTGCTAGTGCCTTGTCTGAAGAGACGAATTGTTCATCAATGGCCTTCAACAAGTCTCGGACCTTTTCATGCTGATCAACGGAACCTCGAATACCAGCTGAAATTTTGGTCTTAATGAACATCATGCTTAGACGATTGGATCGCTCCCATCGTTCATAAAGCGTGATGTCCGCTGCAGTGCTGGTATTAGTGAGTGCTGATGGTTCATCTTTCCTGATAGCATAATCTATGTCCATCCACCCTAGATGAAGGAGAATCCTCTCCTTCCAGACCTTGTAGTTATCTCCCTTAAGTTCGGGAATGTCACAACGAATTTCAAAAAAATTTGCAGGTTGTACTACTGAAAAAATAAAGAATCACATGCTTATGTTAAAATTGAGGCTTAATAAACTTTCATGTTTTACCAATGTAAATCATGCTAAAAAGAATTGAATCAAATGACATAAAAATTGCCCGTGGGCTAAATTTTTAATTCAAACAGATTCAATAAAACTTTATGATAAAACTTATTAATTCATAACTCCTGTGGTTAGGTTATGAAATTTTATCCTAATTAATTACATAAATATAATAAAGATTCCTGTGGGATAAAATTTATTATATTCAGTGTAAATCATGCTAAAAAGAATTGAATCAAATGACATAAAAATTGCATGTGGGCTAAATTTTTAATTCAAACAGATTCAATAAAACTTTATGATAAAACTTATTAATTCATAACTCCTGTGGGTAGGTTATGAAATTTTATCCTAATTAATTACATAAATATAATAAAGATTCCCGTGGGATAAAATTTATTATATTCAGTGTAATTAATTACAATTTAATGTCTAAATAAACTTTATGTGATGTTATCAAACAAAATATATAATTTTATTTAATTAAAGATGCTGTGGCTATTCTCTAATTAATTAAAATTATATGGATCACTAGACATTATTTTGTTGCATAAACAAAACTTAACCAGAGAGAAAAACAATGTTTACTGAAAGGAGTAAGTCAAAATGACATTTTAATAAACTCCATACAACTGTAATAATTTTCTAGCAAAATCAAAATTAAGTTTAAAGCAGTTAGCATTACCGAAAATGATTACAAATTGATTGTTCAATTTATAAACTTAACCCGAAGATTGACTGAAGCAGCGTTGATCTACTTTGCACTTGCATAGCAAATGCAGTTCGAAGGCTAGCTGGCTTGACTTCAGGCTCCGTCCTTAAGTTTATAAAACAACAAAAAAATTGACCAGCAAACAAGCTATTTTGCTCACAAGATAAAATTAAATTTACATTCCTCAGTCTAACTGTCCCATAATTTATTTAAGACTAATTCTTAAATTAATTACAAAATGGGCTTTAAACAATTTGCAAACAAAACTGCAAATTTGAAATATTCAAAACAAAAGACTAAACCATTTCAATATTGAAATATTGAAATATTTAAGAATGCATAAACTATTTCCTTTAACATGACTCATATCAATAACCTTTCTTAACTCCCTCTACTTTTAATACAACTGCATGATATGGTATATCATGATCCTTAAAAAAAGACAACTCGGCATCTACAAGGCCTTGCCTAAACAGTGTGAGATTCAACCGAGCTTGTAGCTTCAAAGTAATGTCATGCTTTTGAACACACATGTTTGTTATTTAAACTTTCAACGTGTATGGTTTACATATTTTCCTACTTGCAACAATCCGAATATTTCCTAAGCCAGATGGGAGATCATTTTTGAATCTTATCACTTGTAGGGTGAAGAGACTCCTTCAAAAAGTCACTGAAGGACGAAACTTAGAAATAAGCAAATTGAATTGCTGAAAGCTTAAAACAAAAAAAATACCATTATGTATGGTTACATTCACCCATTCGCAATGAACGTAGGTAGAAGATTTATACGTGGACGGTTAAAAAAAAAATGAGTGTTATACACGTGTATATATGTTAAAGAAACCGAAACAGATTAATGTGATGCCCATTTAATGACGACAAGTGCAAGATTATACATGGTTCCATGTCTCGGAATAATCTAGAAACTGAAAATATGAAATTCGTTGTGACGAAAAACTGACTACTGTCGGCATTAAACAATTTCAAAGGCATCAAAATACGGTATCAAATACGTTTGTATCTCGGTGAGATTTTGATTATAATAATGAAGCCTTCACGTACCAAGAAGATTACAGGATATGCCATTTGAGTAAACGACAACAATCAATTGCAGAACGTAGCTCGTGCCATGAATTTCAGAATAATGAGGGCTTCAAATATCAAAAACGTTATGGCATTGGCTAAACGATAACAACGAATCAACTACAATTCCGATGAATACATCTCGTATAGGCTCCTAAAAAACATATGCACCATACAGGCATGAGAGAGCTTTAGTTCGTTGCGGAATGTTAAAATTGAACAATCAGAAGAAGCGGTTAATTTAACAATTAGAAAACTGAGTATAGCAATCAAAGGCCATCACAAGAAATGAGCCAGGTCGGCAAAAGCAGGTCACTATCATAGCCACTAACAGGGTTCAATCCTCATCAGAAGAGGCTAACACGCTGCCAGCAAGGGGTTATCCATACACCCAACACGGTTCAAATCCTCAGAGAAACGTTTGATGCGTAGGGACCATCTCATCTGTACAAGAAGGCTGCCTCAAATGGCCCTTTAGCCTAAGGGATCTTTCCAGTGTTCTAAAACAGCTACATTGTTGTAGTAAAATCCCAGATTCGGATGAGGGCATGCTAGCATGACAGGGAAAGAAATCGAATATAGCAAAAGACCAAATCAAATATCAGAGACGCTGAACGAAATGAATGTCATTTTGCCAGATTCGAAAATTATAAATAATATTTCAAACCATGCTTTTGACGAAGGCAATGCAGTGGCCTGCTCGGATGTGGATAAGGTCTGCAGGGCTATAACTAAAAACTATGGCGCAGACCAGGACATGGAGTCTGCCCTGCAAGCGTGTGGCGTGCAAATGAAAACCAAAATAGTCGAGCAGGTGCTTGACAGGTTCAGATTCCAGGAGAAGGTTGCCTTCAGGTTCTTCACATGGGCTGGCTATCAAGAGGGTTACAAGCACGAACCCCATTTATTCACTGAGATGATTGACATTTCAAACAGTTCTCTATTATCTGTGATCTGTTGTTTTATATGAAGAGATGAATTCAATGGTTATATATGTAAATGATTAAAACCTCCAGCGGACCCAGCAATTCAAACGCGGATTCAGATCAAGAAACCTAGCAAAAATCAGAACTATGGTGCTATGGCCAACTACACACAGCAAGGCAGAGGTAAAAGGGCTCTGATACCAAATGTTAGAATTCTACAGTTTCAACAACGATTCTTCATGCGGAATAAACTCAAAGAATCATTAAATCTTAATGCCCAGGGATACGGGTTACCTCCAGCCATTGGTGATGTTCTGATGGAGGCCACAGTCCACAAGCTTCTTCTTCAGCACTCCAGCTTCAATCCAAGCAAAAAGAAAAGGACACAAGAATTCTGAAGGCACTTCCAAGCTCTGCTATCTCAGCTAGATGGTGTAAAACTGAAGGGGATTGAGATCTAAGCTTGGGGACCAAACAGATGAACATATAGCTAAACTTCCATCAGGCTTCTAAAAGCTATGTGTTAGATGTCCACAAATCAAGGCAGAGAAGTCGAATCAAAGTGATGGACCACTATAGTAGCTCCTAATAATAAATTTAGTAATTGCAGTTGCCTTTTCTTAACTTAAGGAAACTACTGCAGTTGGTTTCCATAAGTTAAGGAAAGACTGCAATTCCATAATTGTAGGCAGCAATTGTGTAAAACTTAATGGAGCTAACACTTAATACATTAATTTTAAAGGAACATAAGGCAATAATGAGATTAAGATAAATACCGCATATGACGTTGAGAGAGAATGTATAACGTCATCGTCCCAGACGTTGGAATGATGATTGCCTGTGCGTCTTTGAGTGCTCATACTTAATATTGGCGTCACAGATTTCTTTGGCATTAGCATTCCAGCACTTGAAAGTTGTTGATAGAGAGCCGAACGAAAGTTGTTGACATTGAAAGAATTGACTTCTTTATCAACATGCAGAGAAAATTAATTTTTTAAGTAACCTATAGAATAAACTAATTGCTTAAGTGGAAAAGATAAAGGGTGGGATATGTTTGATGTATAGACTAAGGGTGAATGTAAGTTAATGATGATATCTCATAATGTGTTAGTGGCATTGCAAAATTGAAAAAACATAATATGTTAACTTGGAGGAATCACTAAAGGACCTACATAATGAATTTGAAGATGGTGCAAAAAGATAAAATGTAGACAAATGAATGAGATTTTAAAAGATATGATTTTTATTTATAAATATTATGTCTAACTATCTGGATTTTGAGTTCTCATATCATTGGTATGTTATTTTTCATGCGAAGCATAATGTATATGTTTCTATTAATACTATTAATACAATTTTTGAGTAGCTAAATAATGAATTCTTTGTCCAAAGAGTGTTCTTGATCAAGCGATTTTTTCAAAAATTATGTTCTTAACTTTATAGTTTCCTTTTTAAATAATCAAAATCATTATATCCTTGAAATTACAAGGTCCTCTGTTAGCACAACCTAAAAGTGTCTTAGCATTCTATATATATATATATATATAATCTACACGGATGACTCGATATGTGTATGCAGCATCCTAGATAATGGATTTGCCTACTTTATAGAAAACAAATTCAAAAATAGCAATATACAAATTTTTTTTTTTTTAAATTCATATTTGTATGCATTTGCAACCCAAACCACCGCTTTTATGATCCCAATCCTATATTCGAAGCAACCAAGTTGCCATGCACAAAGGATTCGAACCATGAAAAATTAAAATTCAAACAAGTGTGTAGCACTAAAAATATGTGTGTGACTTCATAGCACTAAAAATGTATGCACGATTCTAGCAAAAAAATGGATGTGTGTTCCTATCACTAAAAACATGTGTATTACTAGTGCAAGGAATGTGTATACACTCCTATAGCTAATGACTTAACACATGAGAAACTATTGGCGAGGGGTTGTTATGGTAGGGAGGGGGAGGGAGAGAGAGGGAGGGATAAACGGGTGAAGGGACAAAGAGAGAGAGAGAGAGTGGGAGGCTGATAAGAATGAGTTGGTGAGTGACGGGAGAGAGTGAGTGAGAGAAATAAAGAAAGAGGGTGGGGAAGGGATAGGAAGGGAGATAATTGTGGTTTATATAGAGAGGAAGAGAGAGACAAAGCTGGAGCAGGGTTGTTATGAAGGAGGGACTGAGAGAGAGACAAAAAGAGAGAGAAAAAGGGAGAAGGAGGAGAAAGTGTGTGTGAGTGAGTGAGAGGGGGGGCAGGTGGGGGAGAAAGAGAGAGTGGAGGGCGGAAGAGAGGAAGTGAAAGGAATACAGAAATGATGTGGGCAAGGGGGGGCAGGTGGGGGAGAAAGAGAGAGTGGAGGGCGGAAGAGAGGAAGTGAAAGGAATATAGAAATGATGTGGGCGAGGGGGGAAGAGAATAAGAGAAGGGGAGTGAGTGAGGGATATAGAAAGCTAGTTAGGAAGAGATGGAGAAGGATAAAAGGAGGGGAATAGAGAGGGCACAAAGAGAGAGGGGGAGAGAGAGAGAGAGAGAGGAGATGGGGTGAGGCAGAGAGGGGGATGAGAGAGAAGGAGAAAGTGAGAGGAATCGCAATAAGGGGGAGAGGAAGGGAGGAGAGAAGGAGAGAGAGAGAGATAGAAGGTTGAAAAGAGGTTGTTGCGATAGAGGGATTAATGGGGAAAGGCAGGGATAGAGAGAGAGGAAGTATGAAAGGGTGGTTTTGTAGTTACAAATGGAGGGAGAGAAGAAGAGAGGAAGGGAGGAAAAAATATAATTGGAGAGAGAGAGAGAGAGAGAGAGACATAGACAAATATATATCTATGTGTGTGTGTGTGTATCTATATATATATATATAGAAAGAGAGAGACTTTTGGGGAAGAAGGAGAGATAAAGAGAAAGAGAGGGGGAGAGAGGGACAGAGGAGAGAGGAGGATGGAAAGGAGCTAGAAACATAGTTGGAAGCCGATGAATAGAGGGGGGTAGAGAGAGAGGTGGATATGGAAAGATCAAGAGTGGGTGGGTGAGAAAGAGAGATAGAGAATGATAAAGGAAGGGAGAAATAGATAAATATGGAACAAGAGAGAGATAAAGACCATAGGGTGAGGTAGACAAAGGGAGAGAAAGTGGTGGGAGAGAGATGTTGAAATCTTGAGGGAGAGAGAGAGAAAATTATAGAGGTAAGTAGATAAATATAGGTATGGGAGAAAAATAAAGACAAAGAGAAAGGAGGAGAGAGGGAAGGAATTTTGTCTCAAGGTAGGAAAACTAACTATCTTATACATACAATCATTTTTTGAGGAAATATCTCTACCAAACACTAATTGAGGAAGTTAACTAGTTGGAGAGAGTCTCTCAAACCAACTAGGACTCAAAAGCCTCATAACAAATATGAATAGGCTAATTTTCATAAAGACTGGAACTCTACATAACCAACTAAGATATATGATTTTTATTTATAGAAATTGTGTCTGACAAATTTAATTTAGAGTTATCATATCATTGGTATGTTGTTTTTCATGCAAAACATAATATATGTGTTTCTATTAATACAACATTTGAGTAACGAAATGAAAAAATATTTATCCAAAAACTTGTAGAGTTGTCGATGATAGAGTGTTCTTGATCAAGCTATTATTTCAAAATTTATGTTCTTAATTTTATATATTTCTTTTTAAATAAGGAAATTCATTATATCTTTGAAATTATAAGGCCTTCCATTATCACAAACTAAAAGGGTCTTAGCATTATATGTGTGTGTGTGTGTGTGTGGATGAATCGATGTGTGTATCTAGTTTCATAGATAATGGATTTGTCTACTTTATAGAAAAATAACATCAAAGATAGTGATATATATACATTTTCTTCAAAAATTGATGTTTGCATGTATTCGCAACCCAAACCACCATATTTATGATCGCAAAACTATATTCAAAGTAGCCAAATCAATGTACACATAGGATTCAAACCATGAAAAAATAAAATCCAAAAAAGTGTGTAGCATTATGAATGTGTGCATGACTTCATAGCGCTAACAATGTATGCACATGGCGAAATATTTATCCAAATCGTTTTTCAAAAATTGATGTTTGAATGTATTTGCAACCCAAATTTATTTTTAAATTGTTAACGTCATTATATCCTTGAAATTATAAGGCGTTCATTAGTGCAACCTAAAAGTGTCTTAGCATTACACACACACACATAATCTACAAGAATTACTCGATATGTGTATATAGTTTCATAGATAATGGGTTTATCTACTTTATAGAAAAATAGCGTCAATGACAACGATATATATATATATATATATATATATATATATATATATATATATATATATATATATATATATATATATATATATATCTGTGTGTGTGTGTGTGTGTTTTTTTTCTTTCAAAAAGTTATTGCATGTATTTGCAACCCAAACCACGGCTTTTATGATCCCAAACCTATATTTGAAGCAACCTAGTCATCATGCACATAGGACTCTAGCTTTGAAATATTAAAACTCAAAAAAGTGTGTAGCACTAAAAAAATGTGTACACAAATTTAATTATGAGTTCTCATTTCATTGGTATGCTATTTTTCATGCAAAAAATATTGTATATGTTTTCATTAGTACAACCTTAAAGTGTGCAGCACTAAAAAAGGGTGTGTGCTGCTAAAAAGAATGTAGCACTAAAAAAAAGTGTGTAGCACTAAAAATGTGTACACAATTTGAATTTTGAGCTTTCACTTTATTGGTATGCTACTTTTCATGCAAAAAATAATGTATATGTTTCCATTAGTACAACCTTTGAGTAATTAAATGACAAAATCTTTATCCAAAAAATTGTGGAGTTGTAGAGAATAAAGTGTTCTTGATCAAGCTACTTTTTCAAAATTTGCATTCTTAATTTTATATAGTTCTTTTTAAATAATGAAAGTCATTATATCCTTCAAATGGTAAGGCCATGATTAGCACAAACTATATGAGTCTGATATATATATATATATATATAATGTAGACGAATGACTCAATATGTGTATCTAGTTTTATAGATAACATATTTGTCTACTTTATATCAAAATAACATCAAGGATAATGATATACACAATTTTAAAAAAATTGGTGTTTCGTGTATTTGCATCTCAAACCACCATTTTTTTTATGATCCAAAACCTATATTCTAAGCAACCATGCTTATCTAGGTGTATATTGGTGGCCACAATTCCACTTGGGCCCAACACTGTTTCTTTTCAATTTCCTAATTTCCACCATTGTTTTCTATTTTTGGTAGCTTTTCAGGTCCTAAACTTCCAAAGCCATTTTGAGGCCCTAAACGACAAATTTTTTACAAATGGAAAAACAAGAATACATTGGCACGCATTTGCAGTTAACATTTTATTTTCCTTATATAGATATTTTGAAGGAGGTATCATGCATGCCAAATGAAGATTGTATGCCAAAGTTACAATCCCAAGAAGTTAGCATCCAAACTAACCCCAGTGGTGCCAACAAACTTTTGGTGTTTCATCTCCTATAGTTAGATTTTTGGATGTTCATAATTGTTCATTGTTTTTTAATAATAAAAAAGACTTTGACCTTTATTGTAACATTGTCTAGAAGACATTTATCTGTCACATCTCTTTTTAGAGATAAGCTACCATCGCCCGAGCTAATTCATTTCTATTTTGCATGTAAACGGTTTTCTACATTTGTTATTAATTAATCAAAGTTAATTTTTTGTTATATCTCTGTGTTTCTATTTGAATATTCATTTAAGTTTGTTCCTTCATAAATTTGAATCACAAGTCATCATGCACATAGGATTCCATCGATGAAAAATTAAAATTCAAAAAAGTGTGTAGCAATAAAATGTGTGCATGACTTCATAGTACAAAAAATGCATGTACATATGGGTAACTAAATGTCTAAATCTTTATCCAAATCTTTTTTCAAAAAATTATGTTTGCATGTATTTAAAATTCAAAAAAATGCGTAGCAATAAAAATTGAAAATTAAAGTGTGTATCATTAAAAATTCAAAAGGAAGTGTGTAGTACTAAAAAAAAGTGTGTAGCACTAAAATTTCAAAATAAATGTGTAGCACTAAAATTTCAAAAATGTGTGTAGCACTAAAAATGTGTGCACTATTTGAATTTTGAGTTCTCATATCATTTATATGCTATTTTTCATGTAAGCGATAATATATAATATTTAAGCAACTAAATGATGAAATCTTTATCCAAAAACTTCTTGAGATGTAGAGAATAGAGTGTTCTTAATCAAGCTACTTTTTCAAAATTTATGTTCTTAATTTTATATATTTCTTTTTAAATAACGAGGGTGATTATATCCTTAGAATTGTAAGGCCTTCTAGTAGAACAACCCAATAGGATCTTAGCATTATATATATATAATCTTCTTGGATGATACAATATGTGTATATTTTCATAGACAATGGATTTGTTTACTTTATAGAAAAAACAAATATATATATATATATATATATATATATATATATATATATATATATATATATATATATCTTAAATTTTCATGTATTTGCAGCACAAATGACCACTTTTATGACCCCGAATCTATATTAGTGCAGATAGGATTCCAGGCGTGAAAAAATAAAATTCAAAAAAGTGTGTAGCACTAAAAATGTGTGCATGACTTCATAGTACTAAAAACGTATGCGTATGAGTAACTAAATGAATAAATATTTTTTCAAAAATTGATGTTTGCATGTATTTAAAATTCAAAAAGGTGTGTAGCACTAAAAATTCTAAAAAAGTGTGTAGCATTAAGGAAAGGTGTGAAACACTAAAAATTCAAAAAAATGTGTAGCATCAAAAATTCAAAAAAGTGTATAGCACTAAAAATGTGTGCACTATTTGAATTTTGAGTTCTCATATCATTGGTATGTTATTTTTCATGCAAAACATAATGTATATGTTTCCATTAGTACAAAAATTAGGTAAATAAATGAAAAAATCTTTGTTCACAAACTTGTAGAGTTGTAGAGAATACAATGTTCTTATACTTTTTCAAAATTTGTGTTCTTAATTTTATATATTTCTTTGTAAATAATGAAAGCCATTATATCCTTCAAATGATAAGATCTTCCATTAGTGAATATATATATATATATATATATATATATATATATATATATATATATATATATATATATATATATATATATATATATGACTCGATATGTGTATGTAGTTTCACAGATAATGGATTTATCTTCTTTAAATATGAATAACATCAAAGACAACGATATATATACATCTTTTTCAAAAAAATGACGTTTACGTGTATTTGCAACCCAAACCACCAATTTTATGATCCAAAACCTATATTTTGAAGCATCCAAGTCATCCTACACATTGGATTCCAGCCATGAAAAAATAAAATTTTAAAAAGTATGTAACACTAAAAATGTGTGCAAGACTTCATAGCACTAAAAATGTATGACGGTGAAATCTATATCCAATTTTTTTTGTAAAATTGATAAGTGCACGTATTTAAAATTCAAAAGAGCGTGTAACACTAAAATTTTGTGCCTGACTTCATAGCACTAAAAATGTATGTACATATCAGTAACTAAATGACAAAATCTTTATTAAAATATATTTTTCAAAAAATTATGTTTGGATGTATTTAAAATTCAAAAAGGTGTGTAGTACTAAAACTTTGTGCATGACTTCATAACACTAAAAATGTATGCATTTTTGAGTAACTAAATGACAAAATATTTATGCAAAAATGTACAAGTAGCTAAACGATGAAATCTTTATCCAAAAACTTACAGAGTTGTAGAGAATGAAGTGTTCTTGATCAAGTTATTTTTTCAAAATTTATTTTTTAATTTTATATATTTATTTTTAAATAATGAAGGTCATTATATCCCTGAAATTTTAAGGCTTTCCATTAGTGCAATATAAAAGGCTCTTAGAATGCACACACATAGAGACACCAAGATTGGTCCGAGACCAAGGCAAAACCCACTATGGGGAAAACCCTTGCAAATATTCTTCTTCTTAGATCATCATCAAATGAAACAGAAAAAGAGAGTACAATGATCCATAACTTTATCTATGTAACAAAGAGACTATGATATCTATGAAACAAATATAATCATGCTTAAAATCAAAACCTTCATTCTAATGGTTGTTATGTGTTGTCACTAGCTGTAGACAATGATTATATATTGTTGTTAGTGTGTCGAACACTGTTGAACACTGAGCAGAAAATTCAGAATACAAAAATCTCATCCATGAGCCCCAGATGTAGGGAGGAGGAGCTGTGCGCGCATCTATAACAGATATGGGCGCTCTCTCCATAACTAGATGACTGCGTCTGGAACAGATCTAGATGCTCTCAAGTGAAGTGAATGAGGGCATCTGGGGTCAAACATACTGATACCTACTTCAAGCCCTCGATGCTCTCATAAGTCTATTGTGCAAGTGTCTATGGCATCTCGGGTGTTCTTAAAACCATTATGTGCAAGCGTCCAGGGACTAATACAACCCAACCTGACCCTGAAGCTAGGACACTCCCATAACTCAATTTGCTAACATCCAAGGCTCCTTGGATGCTCGCATAAGCTTGTGTGCGAGCATATAGGGACTAAAATGCCTAGTTTTGTGCCAGCGTCTAGGGATCAGAAAACCCTATGTTAGAGAGAACCTTACGCCTATGATTTTAGACCCTTGTGTGAACTCCTTTGTCGAACCAGTGAGAACCAAGACAAAAGACAAGAGATGATAGCTTGACCAAATGTTTCCAAATGAAGGTTAATGCAATTTTTTCATAAGGGGTTGGATTTTGTAGAATTCTCACTTGAGCGATTGTAGGTAGTGTGCTCAGTTGGGCCTTGGCTAAACAAAATGTTAGAGCTTAGGAAACTTTTTTCTGATACTCATTTTCATTTTTATACTCCCTGACAAAATTCACAATATGTTCCTAAATGGCAGGCTTGCAATCCAGTTACAACCCACCATAAAATTCAAACTGGGACTCAGATGGAAAAACCATCAATTTTGTTACACTCATGGCACTAGGTTATAGTTAGGGATGACCCACTCCAAAGGCTTGATGAGTCAAAAAATATTTTCTTTTAGGATCTAGTCAAATTGCCTATACCTTGTACCCTTAACACTTAAAATATGTTTGCATGGGTATCCTCTTTTCTAACATTGACATATTCCTTTTGTAAAATATTAAGAACCAAGCACTAAATGAGTGATATGCTTACTACCTTTTAATTATGTCCATTGAATATCACATTATTCACTAAAGACAATAAACTAATCATTGGTTTACTACATGATATGTAATACTTTCCCTTGCCTTTACACTCTTGATTTATTCACCTCAACATCAATATGATTATGACATCCAGAATCACACCAAAAATACATCATACCACCTATTAATACAAATATTTCGATTGACCAAATATCTCTATACATGGGGAATTTTTTAGTGGACCTTTAAACCCTTCCACGCTTGCACTTAAGAGCAAGATAACTCAAAGGATTCCAATCAATCCAAACAATCTGAAGAAAAATTTACCCAATTCACTTACAAAGACACACCTAGCCAATGAGTAAACGTAGCCTAGGTATTCCACAAAATTCCATTAATCTAGGGACTTTGCAAATCCATGCTTCATTCCCCACTAATAATGATATTTTTTTTATTAATATTTTCTTTAATTTGTTTTTATTCCTTCATCATTAAGTAAACATATTTTTATATTCAGCTATAAATGAATAATACCACTAAATTAGAATGAAAATATTGAAAAAATTATTGAAATTAATGAAGAGAGAGAGAACAACAGAATACACAACTACAACATCCAACTCACAAACATATTTTAAGCATGTTGATAAAAACCATCACGTATCGAATAGAATTACAACATATAAAACACAAGATTTCCTCAATGGAATCAACCCCTATGTTAGTATGAAGTTTTCTGACAAGTGTACCAAAATCCTTCACTTAATCCATTGGTGAAAAATAGCCTAACAAAAAAAAATGATCACCAATGCTCTTCAAATCTGCAATATAAATGTTAGAAATCCCGCAATAAATAACATGCAAATATAAAAAGATGTACAACAGTGAACAATATTAAGGAAACCCAATGGAAATATGATAAATTAAATTTTATTATTAAAAGAGAATGTTTACAACTCGTTAGGAGAATATTCAGACTTGGATCTACAAATCCCCATTCATCGGATGGTTCCTATGATACCCTGCACTTTAGCTATAGCTTCAATTCTCTCTCTCAGAATGTATGCAATGGGAAAAAAAGAAGTGGTAATGGCCTGAACTCAATATAGAAGCTCAAATCTCACAGGACGATAATGAGGATGATGAGAATGGTCATGTGTAAGAATGAGGAGAAAACCCCTTTGTTTATAACAAAATATTAGGATAGATCTAGATTCAGGAAAATAATAAAAAATTGTTGGACTAAATCAAGATCTAGTTGTTAGGAATAATTTATTGTATTTTACAGAATGAAATATTATTTGAAATGATCAAATATATTTATTTAGAAAGTTGTTAAAGTAATTAACAAATAAAAAATGATTTATTAATTACTTGATGGGTATAAACTCAAAGATGGATTAGAAATAACTATTAGATAATGATCTAATAATTATTTCATGACAAAAATAAGGAATAATTATGGAAAAATAAATAAATAATGATTTATTTATTTATTCTTGATTGGTTGAGTAAAAAATGGTTAGGAATTTAATGATTTAATAATTATTTCAAGAGAATAATAAATAAATAATAATTTATTTAATTATTATCATGGGGTTTTTTGGATTTTAAAGAGAAATAATTTAGGAAAATGGTTCACTAAATTATTTGCTAAGGTGAAATTAGGTTTTAGTATGTAAAACTCACCCTACATTGTTTATTTTGGTCAACCTAGTAGAAAATGGCTAGGTAAACAATTTTTGTGTGATAATAGATTGTCCCCCAATGTAAGAGTTTTAGGGGCAAATCGTATGACTGAAATATGAGAGAGAGCTAGATCAATGAAGGGAAGGACTAAAATTGTAGGGGTTGAGACCTACCTCTCAGATATAAGTCTCATTTTATGATGAGTACAATATCTCAATGAGGTAGGGGAGGCATACCCATACACACCAAGATAACTTAGTACAAATGATAATGGTATGCTCAATAATATGGGTCTGAGACACATGGCACATGATACATGATATGTTGGAATCAATGGGCCAAAAAGTGAGACAATGATATAATGAGTCACAACCAAAGAATCCCTATTGAACAAGAAAGGGATCTGAATATTTGAAAGAGAGGTGCATGTTATGGGATCTATGATTGGTGGAAACTAAGCTAGTCAAATCTACAAAACTGCATCTGAGGTTGGATCGTGATATACTGACATTGAAGGCATGTGGGGGGTACTTGAAGGGTCACCCCCTCATGAAGTGTAGACAATCTAACAAACGCCTATTGAATGTTGGGATAATCTACTGGATCACTGGACTATCAGGCGAATAATGAGCTAGAGTTGAGCATGTGAGAAACAACCAAGTTAAGGGAAATGATGATTCCCTTTGCTTGATCTAAGGCACCAGACAATAATGAAGGAAGGAACCAAGGTACACCTCCCTCTAGATCACTGCCTTGGAATTAATGTGTTGACGTCGACATAAGAGGTGTTGTCTTAGCAGGTCCTGACCCAGGTTTAGAGTTAAGTCCTAGTCATTTCGTTGTGCATTACAAATATTCATCAGCATGTTCTCCACAATCTTATTAAAGGTCTCTACTGTTCCATTAGCTTGAGGATGATTTGGTGTGCTCTTCTAATGATAGACCTGAAACTCCTCAGTCAATTTGTTGATTGTTTTAGGAAGTGCATACCTCGATCACTCATCAACACTTTTGGGCAACCAAATATAGTTAACACATATTCAAAGAAAAAATACGCTATTGTAGCTCCTGTGCAATACTTAACCGGCTGTGCCTCTGCCCGTCTGATTAGATACCTCGTCACAATGATCATATAGCACGCACCTATCTTCTTTCCTGGGGGTTGAATTGGCCCAACAAAATCAATTTCCCATTTTTCAAATGGTTGTAATGAGACTTGAGGATTCAGTGGAAACTCGTACCTCTGCAATGGTTTGCCCATTGATTGACATGCATTGCATGCCCTATAATATGCTTTAGAATCTTTATGCAACATAGGCCACCATAACCTTGCACGCAAAATCTTTTGTGTTGTCACCTTTCCTACATAATGTCCTCCCACAACCCCTCTGTGAGCTTCAGTGAGGATGCTATTCCACTCAAAATATGGCACATATCACCGCAATATCTCGTCTGCACCCATCTTATACAAATTTCCTAAAATTACGGAGAAATCCTCTATGCACACTACTAGTTCCTTCTTTTGTTGACGTGTATACTCTTCTAGTGCTATCCCTGTAGTCAAAAAGTGAATAATATCTACAAAGTAGTTATCTGCTACACGCACTGTGAAGAGTTGCACATCGGGAAACCCTTCTTCCAAATTAGTAGGCTCCTCTCATGTC
Organism: Pinus tabuliformis; assembly: GCA_031772625.1. NCBI lineage: Eukaryota > Viridiplantae > Streptophyta > Pinopsida > Pinales > Pinaceae > Pinus > Pinus tabuliformis. The sequence continues at coordinate 1,592,401,258 of CM062816.1, forward strand.
TTGATCCACGATAGATGGTCAGCTCCTACATTCAACCTTCCTGGCTTCACAATCACCTCAAAGTCATACTCCTGGAATAGCAGTATCCATCGACAGATCTTCCCCCCTAACATAGGCTTATTGACCAGGTATTTTAGGGTAGAATGATCTGTGTACATTTTGAAATGTTTGCCCAACAGATAGTGCCTAAAATTTTGAAGCGTGTACACCATAGCCAATCCTTCATGGTCTTTCATTGAATAATTCTTCTCAACCTTCTATAATTTCATGCTTGCGAAGGCTATAGGGTGGTCCATTTCTCCTTCACTGACCTTGGTTACCACTCCTCGCAATGCAATGTAGGAGGCATTGACATGTTGAGGACAAATTAACCATGAATCTGTGAAATTAATATCAGCATACAGATACAATAGGAGGAGGCTTTGCTGATAGTGTTGGGCCCTAACCCAAGAGGATGAGCCCACTGATTTAACTCAATATTATCTCATGAAAAAGTTCATTCTCATTATCACAACAGAAAATTACATAGCAATGTCTTCCACAAGTCTGGACCTCAAAAATAACTAGTGTTTTTTACAACAAAAATTTGAATTCTAATGAGGCTCTAGGCCTCTTTATTTATACAACTGAAGTCTCCAATGACTTCCTTAAATCTAGGCAGGCTCAGCTCACAAACTCGAGATGAACTAACTCTTTGACTATCACTTGCTCGACTACCTTTTGAACTTCATGACTTGGTTTCTTGTACTCCGAGCTAGTGTGATTGATGGAGGAATATTCAAATGAGGGAGGATTAAATGAGGAGGATTTACCTCCTACAATCTCTCTTCCTTGTCCCATTCAAGTTTCAACCTTTAATCTTGCCAAAATTCCCTGATTTTCTCTCACAAACCAACATTTAATGCACATTAGTCCACTAGGCATAATATCTCACTTTGACTCATCTCATTAAACAAAATATAATCAAAACATGTAATAAATTGTAAGATTTGATTTGACTAAGCTATGAGGTGAATTAAGGTCCATATAGTTACCCAATGATGAGGCTCATCATTAACCCCCTACTGAAAGTGTTTCTCATCCTCTTAGAACCTCAATCAATATCCATATCTTTCATAGCCCTGGTGGCTTCCCTAACATCCCATGCTTCTCCTATGGGTTCTTCTTCTTGTGCATAGAATCCTGCCTTCCTTTTGATTTCTTTCTTCCTCTTCCTTCCTTCCTTCTAACACCCCCAAGAGCAGTGGTGGACTGAGTCTTAATCCTATCCAATTGACTTTGAGCCTTTGGATGGTTTGCTTGTACATGGGTGTCTTGTTTAGTGCCTCTCTCATTCTTTGAGGAGAATGGTACTCTCCGATTATCAAACTGTATGGAAGAGTATTCAATCTTCTTTGGCATGATTGCATGTTGTCATCCCCTAATAGCTTGAAAATATCCTCAAAATGTGTAATTTCTTGCTCTTGGGCAATAAGATACCTGGGTGCAAGTTGAGGATCATTTGCAATTAAATTATGTGTGCTGATGATAGCCATTGGGTTTGACTGCTCAGCTCTTAACATGAGATGCTATGTTTGTTCCCTTGCCAATATCTTCTTCATTTCTATAGCCCTTGGTTCCTCATGGTTCATCCATGATGCCAAGCCATTAACTGTAAATCCCCTAATTTTGCATTAGGGTCCCATACATTCAGATCTGTCAAGGAGATGTTATGTAAGTAGAACTCAGACATCTTACCCCTATCCTCCAATGTGCTTTGATCACAAAGATCAATGAACTATCTATAATCCTAGAATGGAATAGTGCCTCTCTATCCTAGGGTCTTGATTTGGAACTACAACTGCACGCACTGTCTCCATCTGCGTGACTGGAGCGAATGTCTTCACGTAATCTCTTCCATGCTGCTGCTTGTATCCTTTGACAACTAGCCTTGCTTTGTGCCTTTCAATCTTTCCCTCAATGTTGCTTTTGGTCTTATAGACCCACTTCACTCCAATGACATGTTTTCCTTTTGGAAGGCTCACTAACTCCCATGTATCATTCCTTTCTATTGCTTCTATTTCTTCCTCCATTGTCGCAACCCATTTTTCTTCTTTCGCTGCATCTTCAAAGTGGATTGGGTCATCTACATGACAAAATAATGCAAATAAGGAATTCATACCTGCGTTACTATCAACTTCATCTTGCCCATAAATTTCATTTAAATTTCTGAATTTTGGCCTTCTTGTGCTTGTTGAAGATGGGCTTGACATGTTACTTTGTGTCGCTCTTCATGGTGTGCTTAGAGAAGCACTTGCTTGGCTATACGAAACTATCCTATTATTTGTTGATGTCATCGCTTGCTGCCTGCTTTGCTGTGCTTGAATAGGAGTAGAGGGAGTCAGTTTTGAGGAATTACTTGCTGCTATTAATTCCTCTTTTTCCTCATGTGGTATGCATGCTTTGACATTGACTGTCTTTTCTACACTTCCATCCCATGCTTCCTCTTCTATGAACTACATATCTCTGCTGATTATGACATTCTTGGTTAATGGATTGTAGAGTTTGTATGCCTTGGATTCATCGTTGTATCCAAAAAATATGCATTTTCCCCCCTTGTTGTCCAACTTCTTTCTCAACTCATCCGGGACATGTGCATAAGCCACACATCCAAAAACTCTCATGTGAGTGACACTATGCTTTCTTCCACTCCATGCCTCTTCATGAACAATGTTCTAGATGCTTTTGGTTGGACATCTATTCAAGATATATGTTGCACAAGCAACAACTTCAGCCCAATAGTCATTTGGCAAATGCTTTGCCTTCAACATACTCCTTGCCATCTCCATAATGGTCCTATTCTTCCTTTATGCCACACCATTTTGCTGTTGTGTATATCTTGTTGTAAACTGCTTGTGAATTCCATGCTCCCTGCAAAATTGAAGGAAGTCATTTGAGATGTATTCTCCACCTCTGTCAGTCCTAAGGACTTTGATGTAGTGTCCACTTTGCTTTTCAACAAGAGCCTTGTATTGGCGAAAGCACTCAAATGCTTCACTTTTTTGTTTTAGGAGAAAGACCCATGTCTTCCTTGTATAGTCATCTATGAAGGTCAGTGCATAGTGACTGCCACTAATTGATGGTGTCTGCATTGGTCCACATAAATCTGAGTGGACAATCTCCAAAGGTGCCTTTTCCCTCACTGACTTTCCTATTGAAAATATTTCTCTATGTTGCTTGCCCAAGATACATCATTCACATATGTTGTCTGGATTTTCTATGAGTGGTAAACCCTTCACCATGTCTTGCATATGCAACAAATTCAAACATCCAAAGTTGAGATGTCCAAATCTCAAGTGCCATAACCAGTTTTCATCTTTTACCTCTGCTTGAAAGTTTACTTGTGTGACAACTGCCTTTTTTCTTCCATCTTCTTGTGATTTCATAGATAGTTGTGCTTGTGCACCTTCTTTCTGCAAATTTGATATTATTTTTAGGGGAAACATTCTATTGTTTGTCATCTGAACCTTTGCAATCAACTGTCTGCTTGGAGGCCTATCCAAAATTGTGCACACATCATTTTTAAAGAAGACTTTGTAGCCTTTTTGCATGAGTTTTCCAACACTCATGAGATTATATTTCATACCAGGGACAACGTAAACGTTTGAGATGTATTTCTTCTCCCCCTTCTTTTTTAGGATATTAACTCTTCCTTTACCTGTGACGGAGACTTTGCTATCATTCTCTAATGTCACTTCAGATTTGACACTTCCATCTAGATCAGAAAACATTTATATTTTTCCTGACATGTGGTTGCTACACCCTGAATCTAGATACCATATATCACTTTGTTTTTCTTGTGCTACATTACAAGCTAAAAACAAGATATCATGGTTCTGATTTTCTCTTGTGAAATTTACACCTGGTTTGTTACTAATGTCATATTGCTTCTTTCTACATTCATTTGCATAGTGACCATACTTCTTACAGTAATGACATTGAACTTGAGATTTATCATACCTATGACCTTGTGCTTGATTTTGGCTAAGGCCTTGACTTGGATTTTGATTGCTGCCTCTTCCATTTGAGCTTGAAGGGCTACATCTTCCACCTCTGTGTGGGCTTCTTCCTCTTCCTCTAGCATATGATCTTCCTCTGGCTTGACCTTTACCAAATGATACTTGTGTCTTGAAGGCAAGCTCCAATGAGGAGCTTGTTGCTCTATTAAGTCTATGTTCATGAGAAATCAGTGAAGCATTAAGATCATCCACTGAGAACTGTGATAGATCCTTTGCCTCTTCTATGGCCACAACAATGGCCTCAAACCTCACTGGTAAACTTCTCAAAACTTTCTCAACTATTCTTCTTTCCTCAAGTGTCTCACCATGAGACCTGATTTGAGTAACCAACCCACTTACATGTGTAAAAAACGAGTCTATATTCTCAGACTCTTTTATACAAAGTGTTTCAAAATCTCTCGTCAACATTTGCAGCTTTGCTATCTTGACTTTTTCCATGCCTTGGTAGGCTGTCTGGGGGGTGTCCCATGCTTGCTTGGACTTCGTTGCTGCTACAACCCTTGGGAAAATACTTTCATGAACCGCTTGGAAAATATAGAACAAGGCTTTTGAATCCTTCTTCTTGTTGTCCCTTAACATATCTTTTTCTTGTTGAGATAAGGCATTGTATGATGCTGCATCTGCTAGTTTTTGAAAACCATTCTCCGCCAAATCCCAAATGTCTTGAGAAGAAAACTGGGCCTTCATTGTACTAGCCCAATAATCATAATTTTTTCCATTAAACTGAGGTATTTGAGGATTAGTCAAGCTTGTGCTTGATGTTTCCTTTTCTGAGCGTAAAAAAAACTTTCTACCTGCTGGAAAATATGCTAAACACAATCCGCGCTCAAAACAATTTTCACTGTTAGTAAAAACACTTATTTTACACTAACAATATTTAACCTGCTCCGATACCATGTTAAAAATATTTGGGAAATTTAATTTTCGCAGAAGGGTAGAGGTCTTTTGACTTTCATGAAGCTAGGTTCGTGCACCGCAGAGTTGATTTCACACACCTATCTTTGCGCACTTGGATTTCGTGCAGCGTGGAACTATTCCAGAGACTTAATGAATACTCACAGCAAAAATAACAAGATAGGTTTGGAGAAACACACTAAAACTTAGTATTCATTTCTTAAACATGAAAATACATTTACATGAGATTGTGGCTCATTCACCAAGTAAAATAAAATTTTTATAGTGATTTAAACTTACACGGAATAACACACAGTAAAATAGAGTAATTGTTTTTTTCACACGCCCACCAAAAAAATTGCTCCACCATTTTCTCCACAGAGACTTGCGCTCTTTTCTTACCTCTTACTTTCTAACCCATTACAAATGACTTTTACATTCATATATAACTCAACATACAATTTTACATTTAATTCATGACAGAGCGAAATTAATATGATGTTGTTATTGAGTGTGATCAAAATTGCGCAATTGTTTTTGGAGTGTGGGCAATAGTCTCTAAATGAATGCTTACCCATATCTATTTACCAAAGTACATTGACAGCTTTAAATTCCTTGCTATGTTTCAGAATGATTCACATCTGGCTTCAGTCCTTCAATCTTCAAATGGAGACGCAACCTGCAAAAATACGTCTGACAAGTATGGCTACTGTCAAGCTGTTTATTGCAGTGGTTGGGATTATTATTTCCAACATGGCCGCACAGGTCTCCATGGTTGTGGTAGCCGATGTAGGATTATGAAGGCGACGAGGGTCCTGCCTCCTTGAATAATTAACATGATGATTGAAGTTGCAGTTCAACGAAGAAAAAGAAAATTAGTTGAATTCGTGTTGTAAGAGAACATTTTTTTCAATAAAGAAAAAACATTTGCTTTAATTAAAAATAAGTTGCAAATTGCATAAGTTTTTGGATCTTGTTGCTCATGAATCCTATAACAAACCTATAAGCCATGTGTACCCTATCTTGTCTTTTCAGACATATTTGATGGTATCTAGCAGATTCTAATTCTATGGGAGAAAAAAAAACCTTTCACATCCCTTACAAATCTTCCATGGGCCACAATGATTTCAACAGATGAACCTATAAAAAAAATTACCCCTACCATATCAAAAAAGTGCAAAAAGTGTAGAAAAAATAAAAAATAGGGCATAGGAGGAGTCCATATTATATGTAACAGGACTGGCATATTCCCTTCAAAAACAGAAATCACCAAATAATTTCAGTATGTCTTCATCGTGTTTAGTGAAGAAGATCTTTCCCAACTTTGTAGAGAATCTTTCTTCGGATAGTATATTTGCCTCGTTGTTTTGAATTCTATATATGTGAGAAATGGAAACCCTCCTAAAGTCTTGCCGCAATAATTTAGTCTTTTCCTTCCAATATTTCACTAGTTGATCCATCCCACAATCACTTTTGAGTCTCCATATATGTCGATTTCCTTGATTCCAAGCCTTCTAGAACATAATAGGACTCCCCGCAGTGTCAGTAATTCCACTCTAGTATTTGTGCCCCGCCATTGTACCAGTGGAAATGATAAAAATATTTGTGTTCCAAATATATAACCATCCCACTACCTAATGTGTCTGGAAGTTAAGGCTCCATCGAAGAACCCTACAAGATATTTAGGCCATATATCCACAGTGCATTGTTTATTACTAAGCAGCTTATCCTCATGTTTTCCTATCTCCAAGAAATATGCCATAATCTTGGTGCATGTGATCCTTCTATCCATACTCAATTGATCAAATATAGTGGTTTTCCTATCCCTCCAAATGTCCCAATAAATGTAGAATGGCAGGGCCTGTATGCCAAATATTCGATGATACATAGTTCCAAGTAACACGGGATCAGTCCTATCCCATGTGGCTTGTAAATTCAACATATTGATAACCCCTAACCACTCTGCATCTGAGTAAGGATACCGTAGAAAAAGATGATTTATGTCTTCATCATATGCCGAACATAAACCATGTCTACTTGGACCTTTAAAACCTCCCTTAAGAAAGTTTTCCCATGTTAAGATTATGTTCCTGACCACCAACCATGTGAAACATATAAGCTTTGTTAGAACATTCCATTTCCAAGTGCCATTATACCATTGTGACACAGATCAACTCCGCTCTCTTATACTGTAATGGAGTATGCCTCACTAGCCTAGATCTGTCACTTTGTGTAGGACCCCATTCTAGGACAGATTGTCTATCTTTTGTGAAAGGAAGATCCCCATTAACTTTAGATGAAGAATGTATTCATGCTATTTAGTTGCTAGCTGACCATAGAGTCCAAGCTCATCAGCCTCCTTCCAAGTTGTATTTGAGGATATAGGATCTCTATCAAATGGCGATGTCTTTTAGCAGAACCATTCCTCTTTGATGTAGGTGATAATAAGTGGCACTGATAATGTAAAGATATCGATACCTTTGAAAACATCCAATCCAACTTTCGAAATGGATCTTGTTCCTATATCCCATCTAATATTTCCAATGAGCTAGTGTTTAGAAGACATTAAGCTCCTCCAAGATTGTGAAATTTCTTTTTTCATCAAAGTCTGTCTTCAATAATCTTGTTCCATATGCTTTCAAAGTTGACAGTCTGCCATAATATTTTGAGAAATAAAGTGTGATTCATACCCTCTAAGTCTTTGATACCCCACCCACCATGGGTCTCTTGTCTAGAAACCATATCAGAGATCTGGTAAAAGAACATAGCGAGTTGGGCTTTTGCGAGTTTACTAATGAGGTTCCATCATTTACATTGCCCCCATTCTTTATGTAACTCTTGTTGTGACTTGAGAATGCTATAAAAATTTTGGATTGCATTGCTCTGCTCGCATATGAGTATTTGGTAGCAATTTCATGGATTATTTATTTGATAAAGACTTTGTTTGTCCTTCAATTGATTGAAATTCTGGATTTTAGCTCAACCATAAATGGTCAAACCACATATCAATTTACTTTTATAATTTAATTTATAGTCAACTTAAAATGGCCGACATTTTATTTAAAAACACCATCTATCTAAAAGATATACTATGTATTGATGCAGCCTAAGCCACATATACCCACACAACATGCATATAAATTTCATGCCATATACATGTTCCAAGATTAATTACCTGATCCATGGTGACAACCTTCACAATTCAAGGTTTAAGGTCTCTTAATTAAGTGCTTAAGCAGAAACATTTCATTAACTATCCAATAGTCTAACCTTTAATTAACCTTTCTAGCGGAACCTGATAACCTTCACAAACTTTGGTTAATTCTATTATCTACGCATATTAACCAAACCCCATACCATTGTCTCCGACTTTGATTAAACTTAACTTTACTCATAATATACATATTCCGCTTATTTCTATTATTTATCGTATAATAGAAATATTACGTAACCCACACTTAACCCTTACCTTTCCGCCACTCCATGACCTTGGCACATATATTGATGCTCAAACTTCTGCTTCAAATCTGCACTGTTGATTTCACCCTTCAGATCAACAACTATCACGCGGACTTCAACCTTAATACATTCACCCACTGGAAATCAAATAAAATTAACCCATCTTAATAACATATTGGGTCCACTTGAAAAGCCAAACCATGCACTTATTCGCGTGTGATTACCATTCGATCCACCAACCATTGGACGGTCCTGATGGCCAGATTTCAACGCAATTTTAATCCCGTTGCACAAATACTCATCACGTCTATTTTTCAATTTAAACCCCATCGACCACTTTAACCACACGATATCCATCCGATAGTCATTAAATGGATGACTGTGATCTATCCAGACTTCAACTGGATTAGATCACAGTCTATAACTTTCTCGGATCCATCTTTCTAATTACCGCTTACCATCTTGTGGTCGCGCGACAAACCACTTCTGCCTATGAAAACCACTCTTCCATTCTGATTAACGATGACGTATCTTCACCACGCAATGACCGTAAATCTGAATCCATCAATGGTTATGATGTTTTTCTCTGGATTCCTCTTCTGCCACTAAGACCCATCGATCTCAACGATCCGACAGCTTCCGTTATGTTTATTAAATCTCCTCCATTGACCTGATCTAGTTCGCTTTTCGATGTAATTATGTTATAACACATAGTTTCTCTACCATACTCTGTCCTTCATGTCATTGTTTGTACACACATATCTTATGCAAAAATACTTCGTCTATAAATAATTACAATTTAATCACACATGTACTCTACACAGGTTTGAAATCGAATTTCTGTATTCATAAACAAGTATTTACACAGTTTCTTCTCTCAGGCCTGATTTCCAATATCAGTGGCCTCTGTTTCCATATCTACCCGTAGGCTTACAATCAAACCCTTCAACCTCTAACTAATGACTAACTGACTAACTCGCTCTAAGCCTTTTAGGCTTACATTTATACAAAAAGGTTCTGTTGAACTAATTCTGGTTTAGATCCTTAATCTGCTGAACTAACTCCTAAATATCTTCTAAGTCCACTTTTAACTCCTACTTATTCCTAAGAATCCTCTCTAGTTCCTCGAATCATGAGACCAATAAGAGTTACAATTGATTTCCAACTCTCTCATCATCATTAATCACTCATGTTCTCCTACATTCTAGAGCATCCTCACAATATCTAATTAATTCCTATTCTAACCACTCAAAGCTTTAATAATTACATACATAGGAATCCAACTTCCTTGAAAACACAAGACCCCCTATGTCTACTAAAATACAATGATATTTCTAAGCCAATACTCCTGCATCAGACTCCCATGGTTGAAAACATCCATGATCTCCTAATCATGTGTTCTCATATTTTGTTAGAAAACCTCCAGGGTCCCAAAATTTAGTTTGTAACTGCCCAAATGCCTTGCTCCTTTGCTTCTACTGTATATCTGTTGTCTTATGTTTCGTCTTCCTCTCTTCAATCAGTTTCAAATTTTAATTGATCACTCCTCCTGCTGTCATTTTCCTCAACCTAGACTGTTTCATCATCAACTGCCATAATTTTTCAATCTCTATCTCCAACACATCCTTGGGTTAGTACATTTATCTCTACTTCACGTTGTTGTTGTTGTCCACTAACTTCGACACCTTCACATTCTACATCTCACTACACATTGTCCATTCATATTTAAACTGCTAATTACTTTCTTTAGTTTTTTCTACTTCAGCTTCTGCTATTACTCTTGATATTTCTCCAAGTACTTCTATAGATATTACTTCCACCCAAATTTCCTGAATATCCTTGAAGATATCTCCCTCTGCAACATCTAACTTCTGCTCCTTGTCTGCAACAAAACTTGTAATCATAAAACAATTGTTAAAATAAAAATCATAAGGCTTTTGTGCCTTTTCTTCCTTTCGAAACAATTCAGCTTGCTGCTCTGATTTTTCCTTCTTTGTCAGCACATCAGTATGCTGATTTAAATTCTCAAAAGAATTCGAGACTGTTAGCTAGTCTCTCCTCATTATCCAAATGTGCATGTGCTCCCCGTTGGTTGTTCTCATGAGACAACATAGCCTCATTCTCCATTAGAATGCAATTCTAATCTTGCCTCTTTGAAATGTCTTTATACATTTCCTTCATCTTGAAGACAACTTCAAGTGACTGCCTATTACCTGATTCTCCTTTATCTGTATCACAATCTCCGTCTTTATCTTCATCTCCTTGATCTTCATGCTGAACTTGTCCTCTATTAAGCAGTGCATCTATATACTTCTTCTGTACCAGTTCAAAATTTTCTTCTTTTGAGAAGTGTTCATCATCATATATGGGCTTACAATCTTCTTCAATTTCTATGATACCTATAGAATATTTTCCATCTTTATCTACTTCAAAACCTATCTGCTTACACCAATCATGTGAAACATGATGTCCTTTTACCAACATCATTTTTAATTTATCATTACACATGAGACATTTGTTAGGCTTCTCGTATTCCTTAACATGTATAATAGTTTGCAATAATTGTTCTTCATTTGCTAAATCTAGAACCACACACAAAATGTCAGAAATAAAAACATTAGGCCTGTCAGCCTTGCTTATCATCATATCCATTCATTGATCTGAACTCTTCAAAGATCTCATGGGCTTCCTACAAGTCACTCTTCCTCCTCATTCTCCAAACAAATTATAAGATCCTCAATAGATCTCTTCTAAACATCATCTGCTTCAATGATGTATTCCTGCTCTTGTCCACTGTATTACAGCCTAAACACTTACTCTTTGGTTTTCTAGCCTTTCCTCCAAAAGACTTATCTCATGCCATAAAATTTCCATCTCACTTGGGATTTCTGCTAAAATCTCTGTACAATCCTCACTATCTTCTTCTTTGTCATAAGTATAATTTCTTGGTGAGACAACTTCTTCATTCTCCATCAGAATAAAATTCTGACCCTCCATCTCTATGATAGTTTGAGATGTATGTCCACCACTCTTCCTTTGGCCATTTAAGAAAATCAATTTCTCTTTATCCTTAAAAATAAAAAGTTCTTTATTATAAGATATAACTGCCTCATCTCTACTAGAGATATTTCCTTTACTAAGCAAGGAATTTATGAACTCCTTCTGTTGTAGTAACTCAACTTGATCTTCATTTGAAAGATAGTCATCATCATACTTTGCTTGGCAACCTTCAGTTTTACTTAAGACAGTTCCATAGGATGGTTTGCCTTCTGCAATACCTACATTCACACAAAACTTGTCAGTTTTCAAAGCACAACACCTCATGATCTCATTTGATGAGTCAATGACCAAGTCCTTCTATTGTGCCAAGTCCTCTACATGACTCAGAAATATTCCGATGGTCTTCTCTTCAATCTCATCAAATCCTTCACTTGGTTGCTTGGTATCCTTCTCCACTTCTTCTTGCTTTTGGCCATCATCATGAGTCAAACTTCTTCTACTTTCAGTCCTTGCAATATGACGAAAAGTAAAACTTTTCCCGAACTATGTATGGGAATTTACATGAGACCTATCTATCTCATCTTCTTTCAGAACATAATTAGGATTATGCATGTCTTCTTCCTCCTTTATGACAATATTAGAAAATTGTCCTTTTCCACATGTTTCACCTGCAAACATACATAAATTATCAGATTTAAAATCATGTGACCTTTTGGTCTCACTTGAAGGTTCAATCTTCAAGTCTTCATCTTGACCTAGAACTTCAACCCGTTCTTCTTCACAAATGGAAACTTCCATTTCCAACTCAGCTTCTCTAAGTTCTTCCACCAGGCCCTTCACTTGGCTCTGTTGTAGCCTTCTCTGTAACTTAGGCCACATCATTTCCTTTTTCCTCAAGACCCAACCTTGTCTTTGGTTTTCCTCTAGTATCATCCTTAATACATTGAGTTGTTCTTTCAACTCAGCAATCTCCTTGTCAATCTCCTCTTGACTCATTCTCTTGCCATTTTCCTAGGCATCTTCTTTCTTCACTTTTCTTCTATTGTGGTCTTCCTCAAAACCTCTGCTATGACTATTAGTAGTCATCTTCTTCTCCATATTTATGAGTTCTTCACTCACTCACTATGAGCTACACAAGTCTCTGCAATAGCAAGTCCTCCTTGCTGCATGATACCTCAATAAGCTTCTCTCCTCTGAGCTCAGTCTTTTTGCATCCCTCTGGTTCTCTCCTCTGGAACCATATGAGCACTCCATACTCTAGACTTCAACTCATCTGCACTTTCGAGAACGCAATTGTCCTCTTGTATTTCAAACACAAATGAAATACTAGGTTCTGCCACTCTCTCTCAGAAACCTTTATTGGCTTCCTTCATCACTTCTCTTCATGCTATGATCTTCTCATTGAGATGCTTCACTAATTGTGGTTAGTTACATATCAATGTTATTTAAAAAAGGATCATTCCCAAGCTTTCAAAAGCTTGTTGCTCAACTTCCTTCTGAGAACACTCTTGTCCTTTATATCCAACCTTTAGTTAGATTCTTCAGGTTCATTGCCACTTCTTTCATTCACCTTTTTCTTTAGAACACATGTAGCTTTCCTTGTCTGTCTTCTTCTATCAATCTTTACTCTATCTTTAACCTGCCAAACGCAAACCAGAGTTAAATAAAGCAATACCTATATGATTTTACAAGCAGCCTCCATCCACTCTTCACATTTGAGTGAATCTCCATTTTCCTGAAGAAAACAAACATCGTTGTGCTTTCTTTATGCTTGTGCAATCTATTCTTAAGAGTATCACTTACTCTCATCTTATGTCATACGTTCTACTTATCAGATTCAATAACCTGATCTCCTCCTTCTTTTGCAATCACACTTGCATTCTGCACAATTATGCTTTAATTAAAAAGAGCTTTAACTAGCTCTAATACCAAATGATGTAGCCTAAGCCTCATATACCCACACAACATGCATATAGATTTCATGCCATATACATGTTCCAAGATTAATCACCTGATCCATGGTGACAACCTTCACAATTCAAGGTTTAAGGTCTCTTAATTAAGTGCTTAAGCGGAAACATTTCATTAACTATCCAATAGTCTAACCTTTAATTAACCTTTCCAGTAGAACATGATAACCTTCATAAACTTTGGTTAATTCTATTATCCAGGCATATTAACCAGACCCCGTACCATGGTCTCCGACTTTGGTTAGACTTAACTTAACCCATAATGTACATATTCCGCTTATTTCTATTATTTCTCTTATAATAGAAATATTACGTAAACCACACTTAAGCCTTACCTTTCTGCCATTCCATGACCTTGGCACATATATCGATGCTCGACCTTCCACTTCAAATCTACACCATTGATTTCACCCTTCAGACCAACGGCTATCGTGTGAACTTCAACCTTAATCCATTCACCCGCCTGAACTCAAATAAAATTAACTTGTGTTAATAACATATCGGGTCTGCTCGAAAAGCTAAACCACACACTTATTCATGCGAAATTACTGTTCGATCCACTAACCATTAGACGGTCCTCATGGCCAAATTTCAACATGGTTTTAATCTCGTTGCACAAATCCTCATCACATCTGTTTTTCAATTTAAACCTTATGCACTTTACCACGCGATATCCGTCCAATTGCTGTTAAACAGACGACTGTGATCTATCTGGACTTAAACTAGATTACATCACAGTCTATATCTTTCTCGGGTCCATCTTTCTAATTACCACTTACCATCTTGTGGCCGCGCGAGAAACCACTTCCGCCTATGAAAATCGCCCTTCCATTCTGATTAACGTCAGTGCATCTTCACCACGCGATGACTGTAGATCTGAATCCATCAACGGTTACGATGTTTTTCTCTGGATTCCTCTTCTTCCACTAAGATTCGTTGATCTCAACGATCCAACGACTTCCTTTATGTTTATTCAATCTCCTCCATTTACCTGATCTAGTTCGCTTTTCGGTGTAATTACGTTATAACAAAGAGTTTCTCTGCCATACTTTGTCCTTCACGATTTCGTTTGTACACACATATCTTATGCAAAAACAATTCTTCTATAAATAATTAAAATTTAATCACACATGTACTCTACACAGGTTTGAAATCGAATTTTTGTATTCGTAAACAAGTATTTACATTGTTTCTTCTCTCAGGCCTGATTTCCAATATCAGTGGCCTCTGTTTCCATATCTGCCCATAGGCTTACAATCAAACCCTTCACACTCTAACTAATGACTGACTGACTAACTTTCTCTAAGCCTTTTAGGCTTACATTTATACAAAAATGTTCTGTTGAACCAATTCTGGTTCAGATCCTTAATCTGCTTAACTAACTCCTGAACATCTTCTAAGTCCACTTTTAACTCCTACTTATCCCTAAGAATCCTCTCTAGTTCCTCTAATCATGAGACCAATAAGAGTTACAATTGATTTCCAACTCTCTGATCATCATTAATCTCTCATGTTCTCCTACATTTGAGAGCATCCTCACAATATCTAATTAATTCGCATTCTAACCACTCAGAGCTTTAATAATTACATACATAGGAATCCAACTTCCTTGAAAACACAAGACCCCCTATGTCTACTAAAATACAATGATATTTCTAAGCCAATGCTCCTGCATCATGTATTTAAACACCTTTTTAAAAAATATTAAAGAGATTTTATTACTCTGAGCAGTAAATTAAGCACAAATTGTCAAGTGCAGTGATGGTTATGTTTTCTTGGTTGATGTTTTGGATGCTTATGTTTGTGCTTTAAGGTGAATGTTTTGGACCATAGTTACTAAATCAGTTGCATTGGTTCAAAAATTATGAATTTTGGGTGCTTTGATAAGGTTTACAAATTAATACATTATGGTTTTAGTTCGATACATGGATATTGAGGATTTTTTCTTGAAACTTGAAACTACAACCGCAAAACTCCTCTACCTCTTTAGCAAAAGCTTCTTCTTGTTTTGGAAGATAGCCATTACCAAGGGTTATCTTTATCTCTATTGTCGCTTTTCTGAATATTGAGCAAGCGCGGTCAAATTTTTGCCCCTACCCATGTCTGTTCGATTGCCAAATATTTCGGGAATCAACAATCGAAATAAGCTCAGGGATTACCAAGTGCATGCTTACTATGAACCAACAAGTAGAGTGTGGGTTTTCATTCACTAGTTATAATTAGTTAGTGGGTTATTTTATTGTTCGCTAGTTATTATTGGTCAGTGGGTTATTTTGTTGATTCAGTGTGGTTATTATTGAATACATATAAATTTTAAAATTAGATAGTTTAAATGTTTGTAGATTTAGATCCGAAAACTAGATAGTTTTAATGTTTGTAGATAGGTTTAATAGTAATTAGATTTATATAGATTTGTTTATTATGGAAACATAAATTTATTGGTATATGAAGATTATCTTAAGTTTATTTTTAATATTCATTATCTCCATCTTTGCATTAGTTTAAAAAAATATTTCACATTTTTTCCCATTCTGTAATATAAATAAATTAAAAAAAAATGTTATTATGTTTAGAACTTTTCAGATAAGTGTTTATATATCTTAAACAAAGGGTTCAATACTGGAGAATTCATGATTTTTCTTTTCTATTTCATTTTTTTTTTTAATTTGTAAGACTTAATATCAATTTTTTTTAGATTTAAGAGAGTTATTTTTTTTCCATATAAAATGAAATCCAAATCAAAATTCAAATTTGAAATTGATAATTATGTTTTGAACAAACTTGGAGGGTCACTCTGGTGTTGGTGTTATATAGATAATAGCCACACTCAACCTTTTTTTAGATTTAAGAGAGTTATTTTTTTTCCATATAAAATGAAATCCAAATCAAAATTCAAATTTGAAATTGATAACTATGTTTTGAACAAACTTGGAGGGTCACTCTAGTGTTGGCATTATATCGATAATAGCCACACTCACAACCCGAGTGAACTTTGTTTTTCACAATGGCCTTGAACATTTAGAATGTTGGTTTTTGTCAAATTTGTGGTTTAAATTTATTTTCATAATTTTATTTAAAGATTGAAAAATTAGATAAAAAGCAAAATAAAAATTATATTGTTTAATTAGTAAATATTTAAAAATAATAATTTTTTTATCTAATTTGCAAAGATTTAATGTCTTAAAGTTTTTCAAAAAATTGAATCTAATTATATATTTAAAAATTTATTTTAAATAATAAAAAATAAAAAAATTCACAATCTAATTGGAAATTATATTTTTATCTACTAATTAGACTATTAAACTATAAAAACTCTACATACAATTTTATATACTTCCATATTACATTTTACAGCTTAACTTACTTTCAATGTTAAATTAAATTAAATTAAATTACTTTCAATTAAATAAATTGTATTGTAATTAGTTTAATATATATACTTTTCTTAGCTTTCAATTAAATGGATTGTATTGTAATTAATTTAATATATATATTTTTCTTAATTGTATTAGCTATTTTCAATACTTCTTTATAATTAATTTAAAATGTATTGAATGAATAGATAATTGAAATCAAGTTCAATAGTTTTAATATTTATTTGTTACTTTATTGAATATTATATTTATTTTGATAAAAATGTTGTTTTGAAATAAGGTTTATTTAATTTTAATTTAATTGTCAATAATTATTAGATATATGGTAAAAATTTAAACTCCATAAAATATTTAAAAATATTCATAATAGTATATACAAAACAATGGCTGAGATTTATGTACAAAGTAGTTATGTATTTTTTATTTTCTAATTAAATTTATTAATTAAAAAAAGTGCCATATGAAGTGAGTTATATTTTTTAAGCATGTGGTATTGATAAGTTATAGTATTGAGTTATAGTATTGTAACAAAGTCTATTTATAAAATCTCCATAATAAAATGAGAATAAATCTTCATGATTAAGAATCTTGTTCATATTTTTTTAAATATATATATTAAAAAATATTTTTATAATCAAGAAGACCTGGTTCTAGGGTTTAACAAAGGAAGTGAGAGAGGTAAATAGGTAACCATGGAAGTGCAGGGAGGAGGGAGCTCCACTCCCTCCTACAGTAATGTGGTTTTAAACAGAGGAAGGGCAGGGAAAAAGAACAAGCCTCCACACTCCTCGGAGGACACGATAAAAAAGACTGAAACCCGAAAGGCGGAAGGCAGCAATACCCATGCAGAGCAAGGGACCCACGAGGAAGACCGATAGGAGGAGAAAGCAGAAGACAGAGGTCATGGAATAGAGAATAGAACCAAGATGGGGCCATGTAAACCCAACACCAATACTAAACTGCGGGTAATATTGAATGATCCAACTCTGTAAGAGCACAGGGATCATATGGCAAACTATGCTATAATATGCAAGTTTATGGGAATCTGGCCGACAGAGAAAGCGCTATACACTTGGAAAAAATACAACTGGAAAGCAAAAGGGGAGTTAAATATACATCTTGGATCCAAAGGTTTCTTGATAGTGGTGTTCACGAACATGGAGGACAGAGATAGGATTTTTGAAGGAGGACCATACTTCTATGCGGCAGCTAGTCTATATATGTGGCCATGGACGATGAACTTTGTGCCGGAGCGAGAAACATTCACATCGATACCAGTATGGATTAGACTCTACTCCTTATCTCTAGATTATTGGATGTAGATTCTTTAAAAGCTATAGGTAGTAAATTAGGTCACTTTTTAAAGATTTCAGACCAACACTACGAGGTAAGTATACCTCATATGCCTGTATATGTGTGGAGATGGACCTATTAGGAGCTCTTCCAGATGAGGTCATTCTAGAAGTCTATGATGACGAATGGGTTCAGATAGTTGACTATGAGCATCTCTTGTTCAGATGTTCCAAATGTCATAAGCATGGACACCTATTCAGAGATTGTCCTCTTAATAAAAGGGAGGAGCATATAAGCACCAGTAAAGAAAAAGACCATACAGGTTCTACTAAAGTGGGAGGAAAAGGGAAAGGAGGGGGAAGGAAGATACAAAAGAATCCCAATGATAACAAAACAAGAAGTCATAATAGATTTGAGATCTTAGAAGAAAGAGAAGAAGTTGAGGGCAATCAAAGGAAAATGGAGAATCAGGCAGAAAGGGGAAAGGACAAGAGACCAGCATGGAGTTCACACAGAAATAGAATGAACACACAACAGACCCACTGAGCACCATGGAAACAGAAAAAGACCATGAAATGACTCAAAGTGAAAGTGGTACAAAGGACCAAGACTTACAGGAGATCCTGGAAAGGGAGAATCTAGAGCTAGAAAAGTTTCTAGAACAAGGAGAAAACCTGGGAATAAACTCCATACCACAGGAGGAAGTAGACAAGGTACAACAGATATTCCTTAACAAGTCACACCAAAAAGTTGTAGGAGTCAAAAGAGGACATGACAACCAGGAAAACAAAGGGGCTTCCCCAATAGGATTAATAACGGGAAAATTGGCAAAAAACCTAGGTAGGAAGAGAGGAAGAAAGAGACAGAAAGAATTGCTGCTAGAGTGTGGCAAACTCATGATTGACTCGGGAAGGATGAAATACCTTTCCAGTTACTCCTTCAAAACCTCACCTCAATATAGATCACAACCTAGAACATCAGAGGACTAGGGAGTAGAAGAAAATAGAGGAATCTAAGCAATAGGATCAAAGAGGAAAAACCTGACATAGTCTTTATACAGGAAACCAAATGCTCAGTGGAGAAGGTCAGAGAAAAACATAGCAAATGGCTAAATAGATATGAATATCTTGAGGTCAAGGCAAATAAATCTGCTGGTGGCATTCTCACTCTATGGAATCCTCAGAAATTTGGTATGCTTGATGCGGAGGCATCCAGACACCACCTCTCCTTCATTATCCAACCTGTAGGTGACAGGGAGTGTTACATGATCACCAATGTCTATGGTCCTCAACCAATGGAGGACAAAATTCGGCTCCTCACTACACTGGAAGATATGAAAAAGAGATACCAAGCTTTACCCTAGATTCTAGGGGGAGATTTTAACATGATAAAATCACTCACAGAGAAGAAAGGGGGAACTAGAACACTTGGTAGGGATTCAGTTGCATTCTAGAACTTTCTCACCAATATGAAACTGGTTGATATGGACACTAGCAATGGCATCTTCACTTGGAATAACAAAAGAGGTGGCTCTACCCAAGTAGCCTCAAAATTAGATAGATTTATTATCTCAGAGGAACTTCTACTCATCGAGAGTGGCCTGACAGTGTTCATCCTTCCTTTTGGAGGTTCAGACCACTGGCCCATCCAATTGGAAGCTTCTCTAATTGGTAGACCAAGGAATAGCCCCTTCAGGTTTGAGAACGTTTCGCTCATGCACTCAAATTTCCTCACAAACGTTGAAAAATGGTGGAAAGAAGAGCTACACTTGCAAGGTACAAAGATGTTCCTTCTACATCACAGGCTCAAACACACTAAAGGCAGACTCAAAGAGTGGAAAAAAAATGAATTTGGAAACATCTTCAAAGCTAAAGGAGAAGTGGAAAAGAAACTGAAGGAAATAAATCAAATCCTTATCACAGAAGGCTACACAGAGGAAAGGAAAGAGATAGCAGAGTCACTTCAACATGAATGGGAAAACAAATGTCTACAAGAGGAAATATTCTGGAGACAAAAATCCAGAGTCCAATGGATTAAGGAAGGGGAGCGAAACACCAAATTCTTTCACAGATCCACCATAGCTCACAGAAACAACAACAGAATTGTGAAACTTACAGATCATCATGGTGTAGAAAGAAACACTCATGAAGAGATGGAAGAGGTTCTAGTTCAGCATTTTCAGAGAATTGCTGAGGAAACTACAACAGATAGATCACAGTTTACTAAAAATTTACACAGTACATTCCTAAATTGGTCTCCAGAGAAGATAATTACAATCTCAACAGACCAGTGATAGAGGAAGAGCTTAAGGAAGTCATCAAAGAGATGCACAATGGGAAATCTCCAGGCCCAGATGGCTTCAATGTGGACTTTTTCAAGACATGTTGGATGATTGTAAAGCATGATATTCTGGAGGTAGTAGAAGACTCACGTAAATCTAAAAAAGTCTTGAGGGTGCTCAATGAATCTTTCATAGCCTTAATCCCCAAACAGGAAAAGGCCACCTCTCCGGACAGATTTAGACCTATAGCATTATGCAATGTGGTGTACAAAATAATATCCAAAGTAATTGCCAACAGACTCAAACCTCTCCTCCCCACCCTGGTGTCTGAGGAGTAAACGGGCTATGTGGAAGAGAGACAAATTTTGGATAACATAATTCAAGCGCATGAATTGGTTCATTCACTCATCACTAATAAGTAGCCAGGGATGATAATTCAGCTGGACATAGCGAAAGCCTATGATAAACTTAGCTGGACGTACATAAGAGAAGTTCTAAAAGCATATGGCTGTGACTATAATTGGATTAAGTGGGTCATGGCTCTTGTTACCACTGCTAGCTATTCAATTCTTCTCAATGGCTCCCCCTGAAAAACCTTCAAGCCTACAAGAGGTCTCAAGCAAGGTTATCCTCTTTCCCCTTTCCTTTTCATCTTAATGATGGAAGGGTTAGGTAGAGCAATCAGAACTGCTAAGGAGGAAGGAAGAATTCAAGGTTTGAGACTCACTTGAGGAGGGGACACAGTGACACATCAGTAATTTGTGGATGACATTATGCTTCAAGGCACACCTACAGTTAAGGAAGCCAAAGCATTCAAGCTAATTCTACATGAGTTTACTAGGGTAGCGGGTACTGAGGTAAGTCTTACTAAATCAAATATTTTCTTTTTCAATACTGATATTTCGATTCAAAGAAGTCTATCCAGAATTTTGGGCTTTCAAAGAGATTCATCACCCTCGAAGTATCTGGGAGTTCCCCTCACTAATAAATCATTGCATAAGGACATCTGGGAGCCTGTTTTAAATAAATTGAAAAACAAATTCAGCAGGTGGACAAACAGAGCCCTAAATCTAGTAGGAAGGTTGATTCTCACTAAGGCTATCCTCCAAACCATCCCTATCTATATGCAATCAGCCATTCCAGCACCAACTGGGGTCAGTATTCAAATAAGAAACATTCAAAGAGACTTTCTCTGGGGGAAAGGTGAAGAAAAGAAGAAATGGGCCCTGGTGGCGTGGGAAAGGGTATGCAAACCTAAATCCCATGAAGGCCTGGGTCTACATGACCCATAAATTCTAAACAGAGTTCTGGGAGCTAAAGTTTGGTGGAGATGGCTAAAGGAAATATAATCCCCCTTGGCAAAACTATGGAAGCAAAAGTATGCAATGAATTGGCAGGACACGAACCTCATAAGAATGACAGGACAAGTAAAAGGCTCTCAAGTTTGGAATAGGACCTGGGAGAACAGAGCCCTATTTCAAAAACATAGTTTCTGGGAGATCAAAAGTGGAAATTTGGCCTGGTTCTGGGAGGACAATTGGTAGCAGGAGGGAAATCTCAGTAGTGAGGATTTAGCTAGTATCCAAACAGATACCATCAGTAAAGGATTAAGGAGGATTAGTGACTTTTGGGATCAAACAAGGAACAATGGAAAATGGAGAATTTGGAAACTTCCTGTTTACAATGAGATGAACATGTTGAATACTCAAGCTACAGCCCTCAAAGGTCTTTTGGAAAAAAGGCAAATCTTAATCTCAACCTCAGATGATCAATTAAGATGGGGAAAGAACAAGGCAAGTATCTCCACCCTTAAAGAGGCCAAAAGAATAGCCACAAGGCTTAATATTCCAAGCACTGACAATACTTGGAAGGAACTCTGGGATAACCCTCATTGGATGAAGGTCAAACTATTCAAGTGGCTGGTTCATCAGGGCAAGATTCTGACATGGGATAATATAAGAAAAAAAGGCTTTGTTGGCCCCTCAAGATGTCACCTGTGCAAACAATAGGAAGAAACCACAAATCATATCCTCAACAGATGCTCCTACACTGCCACACTATGGAACTAGGTTGGAGATGTCTTCGAGCAAACAGACAGGCACGAAGATGACATCATTGCTACGCTGAAAAACTAGCGGAAATTTTTTTCAGACAATGATACAATAAACTTAGCCTGGGCGTTGACTCCAGGGTTCTTAATCTAGAATGTCTGGAAGGAGCGCAACAACAGGATTTTCAAAGACAAAATTTTCCTGATGAGCAACATCCTATAGCTAATCCTCAAGCAACTCAAGGAGACTATCCACATCCTAGGGGGTGTTTCTACTGGAAAACCCATCGGACACAGAGAGGCCAGAATCCTAGAAAAGTTCGAGCTTCAGGTTCATCTCCCTCAGTGTCCTCTGCAGATCAATAAGAATATCTCAAAATGTAAGGCTTTCTGTGTTGGAAATAATACTGAGAGGGGGGGTGAATCAGTATTATCAGATCATTAAAACTTCTTCAATGCTCAAAAACATATACGCTACTTCAGTTAAGTGAACCCGCGTGTACACGCTGCTGTGTCTAAAGAAACTAGCGTATATCCAGAAATCTTATGATTCAGTTAGCTTATCTTCAGTAAATGCATCAGAGTATTATTAACCATATTAATAGTAAACAGGTGCAGTATAACAGAACAGATCATCACACAAAAGCCACACACATGAACACAAAGATATAAGGTGGAAACCCAATGTGGGTGAAAACCACCTGCTGCAAGTCATCTCAATCTTCTTCTTAATAAGAAAATCCTTTTACAATATTTGTACTGGTGCAGTCTTATACCAGTACGGGAGCTACAACCCCCTATGCTCTTGTACTAGCCGATCCATTTACTAGTACACAGGCTGCTACCTGCTACAATGCTCCAAAGGTCTCCCTTAGCTTTTGTACTAGCTTAGATACTAGTACGTAGGTGCTTGCCTACAATCTTCTCTCCTCTAGGTACCACGTTTCATCAATTTTCAGACTGGATACACTGAAGCACAACACATAATCTGAAAGGCCACATTTCATCCAATTTTCATACTGGACCCATAACTATCATTGAAGCTCAAAAGAATCATCAAACTCTGAATCACTGAAACCCTGTTAACAACACCATCACCAGAACACAGAGCAGACACAGAACTCTGTAATAACCATCAGACCTATCTGCAACTTCAAATATCAAGCTTTAAAATGTATACGCTACTTCGATGAATCAAAACCGCGTGTATACGCGCTTTTGCCAAAGACAACCCGCGTACAGATCTAAAAATAATTTCTCATAACTTGCAGCTATACCAGACATCAATCATACTCATAACACTTATAGAACAATACATGCGTCAGTATGTAGATCTAGAATAAGCATCATAAAGATAGTTCATTTCAAACAATTTGATCCTGATCTCTTCTTAGATCTTGTTCTCCATCAACCGATGAGATCTCTCCTTAGCTCAGATCAAGCAATGCATCATCAACCCATAACCTGCATACTGGATCTAATGCTTCATCAGATATTCAAGACATTTTAGATACCCTTGCCTAATGTTTTCCTTCTCCTTATATAGCCTTAGGCCTTGTTCAATACCAAGAGCCAAAACCATAGAAATCCAATACCATCAACTTCAAAACTAGGGATCAACACGTCCGTCGAGACACCAAGGTCCAAAACCATAGGCACAACTTCCAAGGAATAACCGTCATGGACCAAAGATAAGTTTTCCACATACACGCGCTTTTACTGAAGCCAACCTGCGTGTACACGCGACTTGGTATATAGCGAACCTGCGTATACGCGACTTGGTATATAGTGAACCTGCTTGTATACGCGACTTGGGCTTAATGAACCTGCGTGTATGAACTTTCTCTTCTTCTTATAGTCTGATCATCAATTCCTTTCTGCTGACCTTCTGCACTATGATTTGTCATCAGTGTGGTTTGTCATCAAGGACAACACTTATCTCATAATGCCAACAATCTCCCCCTTTGGACTTGATGGCAAAGCTAACTTGTCACACTTAGAACTATCATCTGATTCCTTTGAGTTGTCCTCCATCAGTCACATCTGATATCTCTTCCGAAGATTCATCCAGTTATACATAAGTGAGATATTCTTCTATGAGAGGGTTGCCATCAAGTACAACACATGCATCATAATGCCAACAATCTCCCCCTTTGGACTTGATGGCAACAACACCAAATCACTCTCCCCCTTTGACATCAAGGGCAAAGGGTGGACCAAGATGTTCTCTTCCTTTGCTGAACATTTTGCTGTCCATACTCCCCCTGAGTATCTGTTAAAATCTCTGAATGATCTCCCCCTTTGTATATGCCAAAGTGTACCAATCTGTCAATTCTCCCCCTGAGTACATGCCGAGTCTCTGTACTGCTGAAGTGTGCTGTTCATGCTCTTCCTGACTGTAGGAAAGATCTGCAAAAGATGTTCTTCAAGAAGAACATGACTCTATACATCATAAAATACCTTCCTATCACCAAAGACTCATACATACATCCATCTCTCAACTAAGTGAGGATATACAAAAATTGACTCATCCACCCAACCAAGTGGGGATACATCAAAAGTTTACATATGACAACCAATCATATTGCAACAATCATCCCAGGCATAGTGGGGAAACCAAAATAGGCCGTTACATGACCTTGACACCATGAAAGAGATACCACAAAAGAGATATATGACATAGAGACGAAAGAACTAGACCAAGACTTATGAAAGTCACCAGCAGCATCTGATAATCACCATTCAGATCAGAAACCAAGAGATCCTTCTGTTCTCCTTTCGCCTTTGTTCCACTTGAAACTAACAACAAATGTGAACTAGAACCAAAAGCTTTAAGATAATGCCAGCAATGCATCATTGGAAGATTATCTGCTCCTCCTGAACCTGTGCCAGATGATCTCTGTCGGACCCATATCAGACTTTCTACAACCAACATCTGTCCCTGCTGATTTCCTTCAAACCTCCATATACGCGTCTGCATCCACATAAACAAGCGTATATACGCGGATAGGCCTTATGAAACTCGCGTACAACTATTTTCATATCAGCAGCCTGTAAATGTCCTGCAGCAAGGTATGTCTGAACATAGATGTCAACTCCTCCTTTTAAACATCATCATGAAATCATTCACATTACATGTGAAACCACCATAGCCATTTCATCAACGTCAAGATCTACATGATTCAAGTATCATTACTTGGGAACATCTACATCAACCAACATATGTAAGTATAAACCTATCATCATATAGACACGAACTCATCATCATCTCTCCAACAAAGCAATTTTGAGTAGTCATCCATGTATCAGCACTATGTATCTTGAGTTCAAGCTCATTTGACAAAACTTCTTGATATCATCAACAACAACAATCCTTATCCACAAGAGTGCCTGCATCATAACTGTATGATCTTTATGCATATGACAACAGCAGTATATGAGTGACTCATCATCAAGTGAGGAAGATGTGTATTCAAGCTTTGTACTCCTCCTTGTCCGTAGGAAGATCACCATGTAAGCACCATACATGCATCATCAAAGAATCATAAATCTGATCTGAACATCTTCTATGTAACTTCAAGAATTATATGAGAGTTTATCATAGACAACTCACAACCACATCATAGCAAGATATATCATTTAGTCATATAAGAATCATCACCAAGGATTATTAACCATAATGCCAACAATGAATTACTAAAGGCATATGCTCCCCCTCAACCAGTGCCATCTGTTAGATCTGATCATGCATATATCAGCAATAAGCATCAAAACATCATCATCCTCAAGTTAGGATCAAAACACTTCTAGACATCATACAAGTAACAAAACATTTCCACACATCCTCAGCAGACTGTAACCAATAGAGAAAATAATAGACTGAATCATATCAGATCCTTTTTCTGATCCTGTCCCCACTTCTTTTCCTCAGACTGACATATACGCGACTTTGCAGTGTCTAACTCGCGTATACACGCGACTTCCGTTTAAGGAACTTGCGTATGGGATTCAGAACGCTGAAGTTTTACACTTTCAGCTCCCCCTGAGTCTGATATGTCTGTGTTGTGCTGTGTCTCAGTACATTGTGCTGACTGTACTTCCTTCTTCCTCCATATCTTCAAGTGTGATGAGGTTTTCTCCTTTTGGTGTGATGTCCATCCTTTGTTCCTGCATTCCTTTGCTATATGTCCAAGCTTGTTACATGCATAACATCTTACATGTTTCATATTCCTCCTGTAGCAATCAGCAGCTTTGTGACCAAACATATTGCAAGTAAAGCAATATCCATAAAAGTACCTTGATTGAGATGACCTTTCCGCATAATGGTCTTGAACTCTTCTTCTTCTACATCTAGCTGCAACATGTCCAAGATTATGACATACATAACATTCAACATTATTCATAGGAGAAGTAAAAGATTTTCTTTGAGGAGTCTCTTTCCTTGATTGTTGATGGGATTGTTCTTTCATCTCCTTATTGATCATTTTACTTTTCTCTTTAGAGTTCCTTGCCTCACCTTGTGAGCTAGATTCACCTTCAACAGATTCATGAAAACCAAGACCAGTCTTGATAGCAGGAGACCTTTGGCTACTAAGAATATCATCCAAGGCTTTAGTACTATCTTGAAATCTCAACAGTTTATCCTTTTCTTCTAATTTACCTTTCAAGATATTTACCTCAACCTGAAGTTGTTCTTCCTTTTCTAGACATTGCCTCTTCATGTCTTCTTCAACTTTTGTTCCTTCTTCCATTTGTTGCCTTAGATTGAGTATCTCCTTTTCTTGCTTTTCATTCAGATCCTGCTGCATTTGACGAACTCTGAAGGCACATTCCAACTGTGATTTTAAGCTGATGACTTCGTTGTCTTGTTTTTCAATTGCTTGGTGTAGATCTTCATTCTGCTTCTTGGATTCTTCAAGATCTCCTTTTAGTGCGAGGATTGTAGCTTCAAGATTTTCATAGTAGTTGGATCTATCTTTGAGTTTCTTGATGGTTGTGCTTCTTTCGTTGACTTCTTTTCCTAATGATGTCACTTCATGCTGCAATTTTTGACATTGGTCTTCCTTGTCCTTGAGAAGCTTTTTTACCTTGTTTCCTTCTTCTAGTTGGGCCTTTAGTTTGGTAACTTCTTCTTTGAAAGCACATTCCCTTTTGTTCAATAGATCTTGTTGATCTTTAACTTTGTCTGCAAGCCTTCTAAATACTGCCTCTATTTGATACTTTTCTTGCTCACCCATAAAAGCATGTTCAGTAGTTTCACTATCACTTCCATCACTTTCACAAGGAAATATAGCAGGAACATCAGAGGATAACACATTCATACCTGATAATGATTCTGAATCTGATTCTGAATCTAAAGAACCTCTTATACCTAATCCCCAATCGACTTTCCCACTGTCATAGATCTTCTGAGATGTCTTCTTCTTCTTATGAGCTTTCTTCTTAAGCTTCTTTCCCATTGTTCCACGGATCTCCTTCAAGCGATCAAGCTTCTACCAAAGGACCTGCTCTGATACCAATTGTTGGAAATAATACTGAGAGGGGGGGTGAATCAGTATTATCAGATCATTAAAACTTCTTCAATGCTCAAAAACATATACGCTACTTCAGTTAAGTGAACCCGCGTGTACACGCTGTTGTGTCTAAAGCAACTAGCGTATATCCAGAAATCTTATGATTCAGTTAGCTTATCTTCAGTAAATGCATCAGAGTATTATTAACCATATTAACAGTAAACAGGTGCAGTATAACAGAACAGATCATCACACAAAAGCCACACACATGAACACAAAGATATAAGGTAGAAACCCAATGTGGGTGAAAACCACCTGCTGCAAGTCATCTCAATCTTCTTCTTAATAAGAAAATCCTTTTACAATATTTGTACTGGTGCAGTCTTATACCAGTACAGGAGCTACAACCCCCTTTGCTCTTGTACTAGCCGATCCATTTACTAGTACACAGGCTGCTACCTGCTACAATGCTCCAAAGGTCTCCCTTAGCTTTTGTACTAGCTTAGATACTAGTACGTAGGTGCTTGCCTACAATCTTCTCTCCTCCAGGTACCACGTTTCATCAATTTTCAGACTGGATACACTGAAGCATAACACATAATCTGAAAGGCCACATTTCATCCAATTTTCATACTGGACCCATAACTATCATTGAAGCTCAAAACAATCATCAAACTCTGAATCACTGAAACCCTGTTAACAACACCGTCACCAGAACACAGAGCAGACACAGAACTCTGTAATAACCATCAGACCTATCTGCAACTTCAAATATCAAGCTTTAAAATGTATACGCTACTTCGATGAATCAAAACCGCGTGTATACGCGCTTTTGCCAAAGACAACCCGCGTACAGATCTAAAAATAATTTCTCATAACTTGCAGCTGTACCAGACATCAATCATACTCATAACACTTATAGAACAATACATGCGTCAGTATGTAGATCTAGAATAAGCATCATAAAGATAGTTCATTTCAAACCATTTGATCCCGATCTCTTCTTAGATCTTGTTCTCCATCAACCGATGAGATCTCTCCTTAGCTCAGAGCAAGCAATGCATCATCAACCCATAACCTGCATACTGGATCTAATGCTTCATCAGATATTCAAGACATTTCAGATACCCTTGCCTAATGTTTTCCTTCTCCTTATATAGCCTTAGGCCTTGTTCAATACCAAGAGCCAAAACCATAGAAATCCAATACCATCAACTTCAAAACTAGGGATCAACACGTCCGTCGAGACACCAAGGTCCAAAACCATAGGCACAACTTCCAAGGAATAACCGTCGTGGACCAAAGATAAGTTTTCCACATACACGCGCTTTTACTGAAGCCAACCTGCGTGTACACGCGACTTGGTATATAGCGAACCTGCGTATACGCGACTTGGTATATAGTGAACCTGCTTGTATACGCGACTTGGGCTTAATGAACCTGCGTGTATGAACTTTCTCTTCTTCTTATAGTCTGATCATCAATTCCTTGCTGCTGACCTTCTGCACTATGATTTGTCATCAGTGTGGTTTGCCATCAAGGACAACACTTATCTCATAATGCCAACATTCTGGCAACCCCCTTCTCAAGGTTTTTTAAAATTCAACATAGATGGAGCCTCAAAAGGAAATCCTGGAGAAGCAGGTTATGGAGGGGTCATGAGAGATGAGGAGGGAAACATATAGGTCATTTTCTATAGTTATCTAGAAAGGAAACCAACAATATGGCTGAGCTCATGGCGATGGAGCTATGCTTGGAAATATTGCTCAAACACAACATTCATAATGTCATCATTGAGGCTGACTTGGAGTTAGTAATTAATTCGGTTAAGCGGATAAGTGCAGGAGCAGCACCAGAGAAAATCTCTGGTCACTGGCAGCTTCTACAAGTCTACCAAAGAATTCAATCCCACCTAAGAATTCTAAGAACTCTTAGGTTTGTGCATGTTCGCAGGGAAGCCAACAAAGTGGTGGATTGGCTTGCCAATCAGGGGGTTAGAAGCAAGTTTACTGACATGTGCTACTGGTTGGAGGAGGTAACAGATGACAAAATGAGAGATGAATGCTCAGTGCGGGCCCTCAGCAACAGACATCAATATCAGAATAAGCAACGAGACAATATTTCACTTCATGTCAATGAAGCATAAGTATTTCTCAGAGGCTGAGCATTGTAAGTTCTCACAGGAATCCTGGACAAAGAGCGGGCCAGGATTTCTGCTCAAAAGGAAAAAACTATGAGGAAATGGGTTACCGTGAAGAAGGACATTCCATGCATGAGGTGACCCTTCTAGGCATGTCGTCCTCGCGTAACACATTGGAGGATAGAGGATCAGGGAACCAGAATCAAAAACTGCTCGAGAGAAACCACTCGCATTGGGCACCCCTTGACCCGGAAGCGGCTTTCCCAGATGGTAAGTGATGCCACTTAGCAAGCGACGTGTGGCGGGGGAAGAAGAGAGAATACTGCCCTCATTGCGTGGTATTCCTCGGGCTTACCGATGGCGCGATGTTGATAGTGGCCATCAGATTTGGTGGGGGCAGATCAACGGCCATAGTTTGTTGTGCAAGTTTGTGGGTCCGGAAGGTCAAAATTGCTTATGGTTTACCACCTTCATCGGGCGCCCTCAAAGCAAAAGATGGTTTACATGGAAAGCCAGCGATGCCACTCAGTGAGAAGCACGTGGCAGGGGACGGAAAAGGAATACTACCCTCATCGCGTGGTATTTATCGTGCTTTTAAGCCGCGCGATATGGATACTAGCCGTAGGATCAGAGGGAGAAGATCGACGGCCAGCGTTGGTCAAGTAGTTTAGGGGTTTTTTGGTTTTAGTCCGCTGGATCAAAAGGAGACAAATCAACGGTGGCTAACTTTTGGGTCCACGTGCATGCGTAAGGTTCTAGGGTTGTCTTGGCCTTGGTTTTAGTTTGCCTATGGGCGGGTTTTTTCGGGCATGTTGTGTTTTTTTCCCTTTTCCTTTGTGGGGGTTTGCGCCTCTGCGCGTTTGTTGTAACCTTTGTAATTTATTTTCTTATCTAAGTCAATAGAAAGACCGTCTCTTGCTTAAGCGAAAAAAATTATAATTAATAATAGTTTTAAATAAATTTATAATTTATTTATTTTTTATGATATTTTATTTTATTTTAGCAATATATGAAATATATCCCGGAATAAAGTTTTTTGATAATATAAATAACTACATTACTAGTATATATAAGCTATAAAGAAATAATATATAATATATAATAATATTTCATATTTATATTGTATTTTTAAAATAATTAATATTAATTTTTATTACACACATCGAGTTTTAAATTAAACCGCTTACATTGTAATTATTTTAATATATTAATTTCATTACCTATCTTAAAAAAACTTATGTTTAAACAGTTCAAAACACCTTTGTTAGACACTCCAATTGAGTACTAGTCTCACTCTGATGGTCAAAGTTTAATCTTCTTTAACCAAAAAATACCTCTAAAATTGTGGTTGTGTAGTCTTTAAATTAATACGTTAATTCAATAATATTGTGGCTGTGTAGTTTTTCAATTAATATATTAATTGAATAATATTTTTTATTTAAAGCTTTAAAATATTTAGGTATTTTCGATAATTTTATTCCTATTTTATATTTAAAATTATATTGTTTTTTAATTAATTTTTTTTATATATTATTAATACATTTTTAAAAGCAATTATAATGGACCGTATTGGCACGCATGGGCTCTTAAAGATGCGAAATATTTCCTTCTGGGTGTGCAAACATATTACCACATCAGCTCTCACCAATGGCCAATTCGTTGAATGCATGCCAGAATGGTGAAGAGAGCCGGAGATAATGAGGCATTTGCCATAATGATAATTCGGTGAAGGATATTTGCTTTTCCATAATGCAGTTATGAAGTCCTAGCATTCACCTTCTAGGATGATTGCCGAACCAAGATCAGGGATGTGAGATTGGTCTACCTTAATTAGCCCCTCTAGCCAATGCTGGTCTTCACTATTTGTTCAAGTAAGAATTGCTTCATGGCTTTTGGATTTTCCTTTATCTAGTTTGTTCTCTGTTTTGTTGTTGTCAAGTCAAAGGGAGTTACTACACTAGTTGGAATTTCATGCCACTTGTCTCACCCTATGAGGTCTTTTCTTTGACTTCGTTCCTCCCAAATTTTCATTTTTTCAGAAAGGAAAAATGGGTTGAGGAAATAAGGGATGCAGGGATAATACAAAAAGAGTAAGCTGGCCCTCTTGTGAGCCTAGAAAGAAGCTAATGCTATTGTATTATCTCCAATATGTTGAATATTTTGATGAACATATCATCTTAATACTATGTTTTATCATTTTCTAAGTTATCATTTTCTAAGTGTTGAAAGAAAATATTTCTTGAAATGAAGATTTCTAAACAATTATTTTGATATAAGGAATATTAGTTTTATTTTAATTTTATATATGTTTATATATTTTAAGACATTTGAGGTGAGTACACTTAAATAATGTATATCAAATCCATTTCCAATTGATAACAATCTATCAAATGCAAATAAATTTGATATAAATTATTTATGCTAAAATTTATGTTACACGCTTAAATTAATGTTTGTACAGGCTACTGTTAGTGTAACCTCAAATATCTTGAAATACATAAACAGAGATAAAATTAAAGCTTTCTTGAAATGAAGATTTCTAAACAATTATTTTCGTATAAGGAATATTAGTTTTATTTTAATTTTATATATGTTTATATATTTTAAGACCTTTGAGGTGAGTACACTATCACTAATGTGTGTACAACTTTAATTTTAGTTTGTATAACAATTATTCTAGCTTAAACAATCTATATCAAATCCATTTCCAATTGATAATAATCTATCAAATGTAAATAAATTTGATATAAATTATTTATGCTAAAATTTATGTTACACGCTTAAATTAAT
This sequence comes from Pinus tabuliformis, assembly GCA_031772625.1. NCBI lineage: Eukaryota > Viridiplantae > Streptophyta > Pinopsida > Pinales > Pinaceae > Pinus > Pinus tabuliformis. The sequence goes on from CM062816.1 coordinate 1,592,434,080, forward strand.
GTTTGTACATGCTACTGTTAGTGTAACCTCAAATATCCTGAAATACATAAACATAGATAAAATTAAAGCTTTCTTGAAATGAAGATTTCTAAACAATTATTTTCATATAAGGAATATTAGTTTTATTTTAATTTTATATATGTTTATATATTTTAAGACCTTTGAGGTGAGTACACTATCACTAATGTGTGTACAACTTTAATTTTAGTTTGTATAACAATTATTCTAGCTTAAACAATCTATATCAAATCCATTTCCAATTGATAATAATCTATCAAATGTAAATAAATTTGATATAAATTATTTATGCTAAAATTTATGTTACACGCTTGAATTAATGTTTGTACACGTTACTGTTAGTGTAACCTCAAATATCCTAAAATACATAAACATAGATAAAATTAAAGTTTTCTAAAAATTGTTTCTTTCAACACTTCAAAATGATAAAAAATGGTATTAGGATGACATGTTCATAGCAATAGAGGTACTATCCCCTATTATACTTAGTGTGTGCTTAGTGTGTCCGGATTTGATTCTAACAAATTATAAAGATATAGTAATGATTCTAACATTACTATTGGGCTTGACATATCATATATTGTTCATATGAATCATGCAAACTCAAACCATCGTAAGGTGCATAAGAGATGAGCCATGTCATGGGAGGGATATTCCCATGACTAAGAGAAAGAATAGATGAATGGATCAAAATTTTGGAGTTTGTAAACTACACTCTTGTAAGAGAACAACCACAACTCTCTAAAAGAATGACATCATATTTTTTTGCAAATATGATAATAATTTAGTAATAAGTACATTTTTTATGAGATACAATAGTACAAAACTATAATGACACTACATTATTTCACCACATATCCATAAACATGATGCTCTTAATGAATGATAACTTATATCGATGTACAAACATTGCACTACAACATTATTATAACAATTGTTGAAATTTTGAATGTTTTGAGCATCACACACATAAAATCACATTGCAAAATCCAAAACCCCACCAAAAGAAAACACATGAATCTAACAAAAGTGAGCTATCATATTGTAAATTAAAAAAACTACAATTCCATATTATAATAGTGTCTAAAATTTAATGCACAATGATGTAACAATTAAAAAATGATTAGGTCAATGATAAATCTCAAAAAAATAACATTTAAATTTCATAATCTATGAATTAATTAAGTAAAATACCATGAAAAAATTTAAGGATGGAAATTTATTTTAAAGTTTAGAAACCTCGAAGAATCTTAGTAGTCCCTAACATACAAATTATAAAATGTTTGGTAATATTTTTGTAAAAATATTGAAATTTATAATGATATTATATAGTCTTTGTAAAAAAATTGGCAATTTTTAATGAAAAATAATTTTATAATATAAAATTTGGGCAAATCATTCTTAGGCAAAATGGAAAATAGGGATTTTTTTTATAGAAAAAACATGGAAAATTAACCCACTTTCCAATATTAGCCGTTAAAATTTTCCTTGAAAATAATTCTAATTTATAACTTATAAAATTATAATGTCTAAAGAAATACATAAGCTCTTAAAAGGAATATTGAAAATCCCCACATATATTAGAACATAAGAAAAGTTATTGATCCAAATTACACATAGTGGAAGGAACAAAATTAAGTGAATGTAACAACCCCTGGTTGATTTCCTATGTAAATAAAAAAATAAGACCAAGGTCATGAAACACGTATTCTAAGCTAAATGTTGGGCAAAACATAGTGATGGGTATCACTAGTGATTAATTAATGGCCATGGAAATTAGCAAAGGCATTGGAAAATGCAAAGTGGCATTAATTGACATTTTATTTATGAAAATTAAGGAAAATAGGAGAAAAGGGAGATGAAGGGTCACGGATTTGTATGAGGAGGAAATTGAAGGAGAAATGAAGAAAATAAAGGCCTCAATAATAAAAATACTTGTGGGGATCAATTCACAACCTTTTGTCAGTTTTAGCTTGGATCTATACTCTATTATCGCATTCTCTCATACTCTTGCAAACTTAGAGAAATATTGGATTGTTCCTGGATCACTTTAGCATTAACTTGGATTTGGAAAAAGAAGGCAAAGGAAAGCAGGAAAGCACAAGGGAACAAGTGGATCAATAGATACAACTGGATTTCTTTATGAGTAACAGGTTGCATGTGTGTTTAACTTGTTGATTTATGGATGCATGGTATATGCATGTGATTTTCTGGTTATTTGTTGTTAATGACATGGAGGATTCCCTAGATTGACAGTGATTTTAGCCTTGCCTTACCATTTCTTGGATAACCATGGTCTTGTGGGTTTTTCCACTTGATTGTGTTCTAGTTGGTGCTCATAATTCCTTATGGTTGTGGGTTGGAAGAAACACTCTAGAAGCCTTAGAACAACTTGGATTGAGTTACTAGTCCTAGAGCCTAGGTTGGGACAAATCTAGATCCATTGCTGGGTTGACTTACTAGTCCCTAGAGCCAAATAGGAAAAATGTTTTAGAGCCCTAAAAGTCTGTGGATTAAGTTACTAGTTCTTGAAGCCTTGGACAAATTGGGTAGATACCGATCTGGTTGGTGTTAGTTATGTCTGATCGTGAGGCTGAATCACTAGTTAAGGGTTGAGGTGGTTCGGCCTCTGGAAGCCCTAGTTTGGTTTTGTTTGGTTTATTCCATGAGATCCCACATTCATGATTGGAATATGGCACGGGGGTGATTTGTTGAAAAGGAGATTTGGTTCAGCCCAATCTATGGTCAGGTGGTATATGGAAGTCACTAACTTGGTTGGTATCTTCATATGTTAATAAGAGCTACTCTTCTATTGTGATTCATGCATATTTGTTAGCTATATGTTGGTGATATTGTAGATGGGTTTCCATGGTTTATATGGTGGTTATTTTTTGGTTATATGTTGTTTATATGATGTGTATTTTCTATGGCTCTTTTCATGAAGTGTTTATCTATTGATCTATTGATGAATGTATGGACTAATAAGTATTATTGAATCTATGTGGAGAGGGCATAGGGCCTTCTCAATGATTGTCAGATGAATCTCAGACTTTCATGTTCATATATGCATTCATGACTTGTAGCTTACATGTTTTCCATGTGTTTGACAAAATGTTTATTATGTTTAAGGTAGTCTAGGTCAATTTTTTCCTTCAAGTTTGTATGTTTAACATTTTTTCATGTCATTAATGATTTTGAGAAGTCTCAGGAAGTGGTCTAGAGGTTGACCTGGAATTGAGGCTCAGATCTCGGGACTGCACTCTCTAAACTTGTCAATTTAGATCACAACCACACAGAGACAGGCTTGTGAGTGTGGTTGGAGGCCTTCAACCACATGGATTCCTTGTCATGCATGTAGTTGGGGGTTAAGTTGTGTAAAAGGATCCCCAATTCAGCGTTTGATCACTTGGGGTGGTTCTTTGGCCCTTGAGTGTCCCTGTAGCCCTGTGGAATTTTGTGAGTTGTCAGTAGGTGGTCAATTGTAGCCCCCACTTGCTTAATTGGAGCTAGGAGGTCAGGTCATGTCATAGTAACTTGTCATCTCATGTTTACCCTAGCAGGTTGGTGAAATTGGGTAAATATGGGAGGGATGGTTAGAAATTGGTATCAGAGCTTCCAGATTCAAGCACTTAGACTAGATGGGCATAATGTGTTTGTCATGAATGCATGTTAGTTTCCTATGTGTTTTTAATGCATGCATTGTGATGGTCATTTTTGCAATTGTGTCGTCATGTAGAGGTTGATGTTGAGATGATTGATATGTTGATTTCATTATATATACATATGTTGTGCTAGTTCGGATTGATTTTGCAGAAGAGATAGCCTCCCCTAAACCACATTGAGGTATGTTTGATCATGTTTATATTTGGTTTATCTGACATGGTATGTTTGAAGGAAGTAGAAGATCAAGATGACAAGCAAAATGGTGGACTTCAATTCATGTGATTATCCCTACATATTATATGTAACCAACCCTCGCATATTTACCCAATTTCACTGGCTTGCTTGGGTAAACGTGAGATGAAGGGTTACTATGACATGACCCGACCTCCCAGCTTGAGTTAAGTAAGTGGGGCCTACAAATTGACCAAAAAATGACAACTCACATCCCTCAGGGCTACAGGACACTCAGCACCCAAATGACCACCCTAGGTTACCAAGCCCTGAGTTGGGGCTGCATTTCTCATAATTTAACCCCATCTTCATGCAAGGCAACTCCTCCTTGTGGTTATAGGCCTCCAACTACATGCACAACAATACCTAAGCGTGGTTGTTACCCAAATTGTCCAGTTTAGTGCATGTGGTCCTAGGATCAGTGCCACCTTTTTAGGTCAGCCTCCAGACCACTATGCATAATTTCTTGAAACTTCTGAAAATCATAGAGGAAATGACAATAAGGCTAAACATAGAAACTTGAGTCATAAAATTGACCTAGATGGATCAGAACATACTAGACATATCATCAAACACATGGAAAACATGTAAGCTACAGGTCATGAATGCATATATATTGATCATAAATTGATAGTCTTCACTTGATACTTATCGATAAGGCTCTAAACATTCTCTAGTCAGCTACAATAACAATTTTTATTCCATGCATTCATCAAACTGATCAATAGCTAAACAATTCACGACAATAGTCATAGAAGATACACATCATATGAACAACATATAACCATAAAATAACCAACATATAAACCATGGAAACCCAACAATAATATCGCCAACACATTTCCAACAACTATACATGAATCATAATAGAATAATAACTCTTATTAAAATACAAACATACCAACCAAGTCAGGGACTTCCACGTACCACTTGAGCATAGATTGGGCTGAACCGAATCTATCTTTCATCTAATCACCCCCATGCCATATTCCAACTGTGAATTTGGGATCTCATGGAATAACCAAAACAAAACAAAACCAGGGATTCCAAAGGTAAAACCACCTCAACCCTCAACTAGTGATTCCACCTCATGGCCAAACATCACTAACACCAACCAGATCAGTCTCTAGCCAAGTTGTCTAGGGATACAAGAAATTGTAACTCAACCCATAACCTTTTAGGGCTCTAGATAATTTGTCCAACCCAGTTACGAGGATTAGTAAATCAATCCACCAAGGGCTCCAAAGTGTTTGTCCCAACCTAGCCTCCAGGACTAGTAACTCAACCCAAGTTGTTCCAGGGATTCTATAGCATTTGTTCCGACCCATAGCTATAAGGAATTATGAGCACCAATTAGAAAACATTCAAGCGGGAAAACCCACAACACCATGGTTATCCAGGAAATGGCAAAGAAAGGCTAAAACCACTGTCGATCTAGGAAATTCTCCATGCCAATGATAGAACATAACCAGATAATCACTTACATATGTCATGCATCCATAAATCATCAAGGAAATCACACATGCAACCTGTTACCTACAAAGAAATCATGTTGTAGCTGTTGATCCACATGTTCCCTTGTGCTTTCCTACTTTCCTTTTCCTTCTTTCTCCAATCCAAGTGAAACTAGAGTACTCCAAGCATGCTCCAAGAATGCTCTAAGATTTCTCTAAGTGTGCAAGAGTATGAGAGAATGAAAGAATATAAGAGAACTCCAAGCTAAAACTAACAAAAGACCATGAGTTGATCCTCATAAGCCTTTTTATCATTAAGGCCTATATTTTCTTCATTTTCCTTCATTTTTCCTTGAATTTTGCTAACATGCAAATATGTGACCTTTCATCTCCCTTTTCTCCTATATTCCTTCATTTTCATAAATAAAATGTCAATTAATGCCTCTTTTTCTTTTCCAATTCTATTGCTAATTCCCTTAGCTATAATAAACCAAAAGTGACACCCTTTCCCACCACTCAGCTTGGAATACGTGTCCCATGACCTTGGTCTTATATTTTTTACATAGAAAATCAACCAGAGGTTGTTACAAACCCCTCCCCCTTAGGGGAACATTGTCATCGGTGTTCTATGACACCTATAACCAACAAACCACTTGAAACAAAAAATTACTTCCTATGGAGCTTTATAACACAACTCGTTGCAGTATTTACATTGACATCCTGTTGAAAACATGAGAATCATACCATTCATTGGAGCTTTATGACACAACTCATTATGGTATTCACAATAACAACCACATATACACTTATGTGCATTTCCTTCAACTAGTAAATAAACATAATGTTCATGGAGCTTTATAACTATAGCTTGATACAACATTTACAATAATATACAAATATACATATGCACATTTTCTCTAACCAGCAAATAAAAGGATACGATGCCTACATCACCAAAAATAAAATCCAAAGGCTCACACCTCCACCCTCAAAGTAATACTAGGATTCACCTCCTCCCCAAAAAGTCCAAAATCCACTGCCAAAGTCAAACCTGCATCCAATGCCCAACGTTATGATCCTTGTGCTACCTGTTCCCTCAGTGAACAATTACCGACTCATTGTTCTAGGGCACACCCCTAATATGCTTCTGATTCCATCTGGAAATGATAATGACAAAAAAAATTCATTCCCCAAACTTCCCTTCTCTGCTACACAGTCCCTCAGCAAATTCGGTCATCCCCTTTCATGCAGTCACACACATTACAAGTTTCTTTGGCATCCCCTTCTTTACTACACAGTCCCTTGGGTGATCCATCCCTTGGCAAGGTTTTCTCGCATTGGAAGGTCCAAAAACCAAGGCATATCCATGCCGCAAAACCATCATATCAGTCATAGCATGCTCATGGAAATCAGGACACTATTAGGTACTATTATCCCACAATGGCCCTGCTCCTGAAGTGCTTTACCAAGATACTGTTACATGTTCCAATTCCTTTTAGTACTACTGCTAATTCTTGCAACCATTTCCAGCCACCCAAACTCAACATTTTCAACCATGCTTTCCTGTACCAATCACATAACTTCCATTATATTTAAAAGTAATTCAAATAAATTCAAATCATACATCATTGATGGCCCGTCAACAAGGCATATTTTCAATTATGTTTACTTCTTGTCACAACAAGTCAAACTATCTCTTCGATCAAATCATCATGTATAAACATATCACATGTTGTTAGCTCAAAACACAACCATCATACATCAAAATCATATATCACATGCAACCATCATAAACCAGACTAATAGATCACATCATGGAAAATTTTAGGGGCTAATATTCACAATTAGGCTAATTTTCCATTTTTTTCCAAAAAAAAAGATTCGCCAATTTCTATTTTTTTTAAAACTCATTCGCCCCAATTTTATAGGATAAATTTATTTTATCTTGAAAATCGCCAAAATTATATAGTGACTATATAAAATGATCATTAGAAATTTGAATATTTTTGCCAAACATTTTACATTTTGCATATTAGGTACTAATAAAATTCGCTAAAGTTTTTAAAATTTAAGATATATTTACATCCTTAAAATTTTCCCTGGCTCACATGCATGATAAAAACTGAAATAAAATATTGATACTTATCCTTCAATTGGTCCTTTGCTTCTACCATTATTCTTTGTCCTTTCTGTACACACACTAAATTCGTTGCCACACCCGGAAAGCGCCTAGTGTTTTATTCTCTTCAATCACATACACACAGTGTACATCACATGCATACACCCACACATGGTGTGCCACACAATACATACACCTACATCCGATGTACAAGACAACACATACACCTACAGTCGATGCACAACACAATACATCTACGTACACAAAGTACAACATAACGAATACACACATCATGATGAAACAAATACACAATACCTGTAACATAGTACCACATGTGCACAACAAAACATGCACGACATGTACACAATACCACATGTACAACATGTATACAACACCACATTTACAACATGTACTCAACACCACATGTACAAAATGCCTCACATACAACATGCACACAACACCAAATGCACACAATGCCACATGCACAACATCTACACAACACCACATGTACACAACACTGCCTGCACAACATGTACAGAACATCACATGTACACAACACCACCTACACAACGTGTACACAACACCACCTGCACAATCTGTACACAACACCACCTGCACAACGTGTACACAACACCACATATACAACATGTACACATCACCACATGCACACAACACCACATGTACAACATGTACACAACACCACGTGTACATAGCACCACATGTACCACATGTACACAACACCATATATACACAACACCATATGTAAAATATGTAGCTCGCATCATATGTGCTCAACACCTCATATACAAAATGTACACAACAGCTTTTGTACATAGCACCACATATATGACATGCACACAAAACCTTATGTGCATAGAACCACATATACAACATGTACAACCTATACACAATAGTATTATTGCACATCCAAGGACCACACTGACTCTACCAAGCAACCTTTCTTCTATTGTCTTTCCATTATCCATGCTTATCCAAACATCCCACATATCACATTGCTTTCATTCATCTGATGTATCCCTTAGCATAGCCTTTCCATAATACAAACATAAGCATAGTATAATCATATAATATTAATCATATCCACATGATACTAACCTCATAAATCTGTTAGGGCTACTCTTTCTACTTGATTTCTCATAATACCAAGAGCCTCTTCATGCCATTCACCTGCATAAGGAATCATTCCTCCACAAGGATGATCCCTAATGACCCTGTTAGACAACGACATACATAGATACATATATACATATAAACATTAGCATAAAGCAATCACGAGCCCTCACGACCCTGTCATACAACAACATACATACATACATATATACATATACAGACATCACTATAATCATGATCATAACATAATTACCAGATATCGTGAGTTCAAGGTTAATCAAACTCCCTTTATTTGTGCAACGCATGCACAACATTGAGAACAACAATTTCCAACATAGCCAAGGCATATGATGCCTCGAATCCATTTACTTGACCATTCCTATTACCTTTCTCATGATTGTCCTGCCATCGTGATTTACATCAATGGACCCAACCAATCCAAATAATTATCATATTAGTCCCTTATACATGCATTGGCTTGATCCAGTTCTTACATTACCTATTGGGTTTCATTCAGATCTCCCCGAGCCCCATTGACCTTCCTCTTTCCCCAACTAATTCTCAATACCCTAAAAACATAAAAGGCAAGAACAAGAAATAAACAAGAATAAAACCATGAAAAAGAAATAGAAATATGAAATTAGAAACAAAGTGGCATGGCCATGCACCAGACACAAACAAAACTGCAATCCAAGCATGAACAAATCACAAAATACCAAAAGCACAAAACTAGCAACAAACACCATGACTTAATCCCCATGGGTTCCTAATAATTCCAAAGGAAATCTCAACTTGAGCCTTTTTCAATATTTCATGGTAGTCTCTTTTGCCATGCAATTCCCTACATCATACTGTCATAAACACATTATTTTCAATACATAAATAAACATAACAATATATCGATTACCTTACCTTATTGTCCCAAACACGTTGCCTTGTAACTAAACACGTACTTATATCATATCTCAAGGGACTCCAATTCTCTTGACGAATTCAACTATCACTAGAAAGTAGTTGTTATACCTGTCAAATACATGTTTAGGAATATAACACATATCTACATAATGTGAGACAAAATCAAGGTTAATAAGACTTATTGTATTCATGCAAAGCCCTCATTCATTTGGAATTGCGGTTTCCAAACATATCCAAAGAAATTCTCACCCAATTCCTTTCTTTTACCTTTTACCTTGATGCAATTGAGTCTTATTAGGTGCTACCACATCACCCAGTTATTAGCTATATAAACAAAGAAATTGTTACCTTGTCACACTGATACCAAGCATGTTTCCCTGCAACTATTCACACATGTCATTCACATGTTATAAATATCAAGACACCATGTCTATTAATTTTGAAATCAGCCTTTACCAAGACTGACATCAATGTCATAATCAATAGTCAACTCACAGTCATTAATCATAATACTATAACTAGCACCCACTTATACTCAAGTGCATATCAATTGTCTTAGTACATATTGTGTTAGTACAACTGTCTTAAAGCAATATCATTCCTTCATGCAATCTTATAGACACATACTTATATCATGCAATTAATAAAACATTCAAACAACATGTAAACATACTATGTTAGATAAACTAAATAGACGACATAGTCAAACTCATACCTCAATGTATCCCAAGGGAGGCTATCACATATGCACAAGTTAGTCCATATTAGTACAACACAATATCACAAGTATATCAACTCATACATGAATATCATAACCATAACCATATGCACATGCCAGTCTAGATTAGAAATATACATAATAACATCAATACCTTAGCTACAATGACGATACACATTATGCATATGACAACGATGCATATAACAACAAGTGACTACCATTCATGAATAACCATCACATGTGCATATGACCACACTGATTATCTAACATCTATCAAGCATGTAACCACAACAATAATAGAATGGCAGGCATGTATATAACCATAATGCATATAACAACCATTAGCCAACATAACTACATGTTGAACATGCAAACTTGTATGGTGAAATACTCTTAACTCGAGGTCCATTTTTGCAACCTCGCTCTAATAATCTACATCTCTTGCTTCATCTTAGCCAACATATTAGAATCATAACATACCAACAGTATAATGATGACACAAACTGCATAATCACCACCATGATGCATGTCTGACCTACTATGCATGCATAACCATATACATTTAGTTGGATGAGCTAAATGTACCAGACATCACCCAAAGAGAATGGAGCTTAGCTCCGATACCACCTTGTAACCACCCCTCTCATATTTACCCAATTTCACCAGCCTACCAAAGTAAACATGAGACAAAGAGTTATTATGACATGAACTGACCTCCCATCTCCAATTAAGGAAGTGGGGCCTATAAACTGATCACAAACTAACAACTCACAACATCCCTCATGATTAAAAGACATGCAGGGGCCAAAGGACCACCCTAGGAGACCAAGCCCTGAGATGGGGCTGCATTTCTCATAATTTAACCCCCAACCACATGCATGACAAGGCCTCCATGCGGTTATAGGCCTCCAACCACGTGCACAACACTGCCTAAGTGCGATTGTGACCCAAATTGTCTAGTTCAAAGCATGTTGTCTTGGGATCATTTCCACCTTTTCAAGCCAGCCTCCATACCACTGCCCATAACTTCCTGAAACTTCCCAGAATTATAAATGACATGAAAACAAGGCCAAATGTACAAACTTGAGTCATAAACTTGACCTAGACTGGTCAGAACATACTAGACATTTCGTCAAAAACATGGTAAACATGTAAGTTATAGGTCATGAATGCATATATGATCATAAACTGATAGTCTTCACCTTAGAATCACCAAGAAGGCTCTAAACCCTCTCTAGTCAGTTGCAATAACACTTGTTATTCCATGCATTCATCAACTTGTTTATAGCTAAACAATTCATGACAAGAGCCATAGAAGATACAAATCATATGAACAACATATAGTGACAAAATAACCAGCATATAAACCATGGCAGCCTAGCCATAATATCACCAACACATTTCCAGCAAATATACATGATTTGCAATAGAATAATAACTCTTATTAACATATGAAGATACCAACCAAGGCAAGGACTTCCATGTACCACCCAACCATAGTTTGGGTTGAACCAAATCTCTCTTTCATCCAATCACTCATGCGCCATATTCTAAGCATGAATGTGGGATCTCATGGAATAACCAAACCATGGCTTCCAAAGGCCAAACCACCTCAACCCTCAACCAATGATTCTTCCCCATGGTCGGACATCACTGACACCAACCAGATGGGGCTATAGGAACTAGTAACTCAACCCACAATCTTCCATGGCTCAATAGAATTTTCCCAACTAGGCTCTAGGGACTAGTAACTCAACCCACCAATGGTTCTAGAGCACTTGTCCCAACCTATGCTCTAGGACTAGTAACTCAACCCAAGCTATTTCAGGGCTTCTAGAGAATTTGTTCCAAACCAGAACCATAAGGAATTATGAGTACCAATAAAAAACCAATCAAGTTGAAAAAACCACAACACCATGGATATCTAGGAAATATCAAGGCAAGGCTAAAACTACAGTCAATCCAGGCAATCCTCCATGCCAATGAAAAAACGTAATCATATAATCACATGCATCCATAAATCAGTAAGGAAATAACACATACAATCTGTTGCCTGCAAATAAATCCTGCTATAGATGTTGATCCACCTTTTCCCTTATGCTCTCTTTCTTTCTTTTGCCTTCTTTATCCGATCCAAGTGAAACTACAGTGCTCCAAGCATGCTCTAAGAATGTTCAAGATTTCTTTAAGTATGCAAGAGTATGAGAGAATGAGAGAGTAGAAGAGGGCTCTAAGCTAAAACTGAAATATAACATGAACAGATTCTCAAAAGCCTTTTTATCATTGAGGCCTCTATTTTCTTCATTTTCCTTCGATTTACTTCACTTAAAAATATGTGACCTTTCGTCTCCCTTTTCTCATATTTTCCTTTATTTTAATAAATAAAATTCTAATTAATTCCTCTTTTCCTTTTCCAATTCCTTTTCTGATTCCCTTAGCCATAATAAATTGAAAGTGACACCAACGAGGATGTTTTGGCCACCTGTAAGCTTGGAATATGTGTCCCATGACCTTGGTATTATATTTTTTACATAGAAAATCAACCAAGGGTTGTTACATCAAATGAAAATCATGGCGATGAGTACTACCTTGACATAGAAAATACATCAAAAAGTTTGAAAGCAGAGATCAGAAGTTGTCAGGCGGATAATAACAGGATCATTCAGTCACAGCAAAGACTTTCCATAGCACAGGAGAAACAAGTGAAACTTAATGTAGTGATTCTTTAAAGTATATAAGATTTGTAGAGGGAGAGACTGCTTAGGATCAATCATGGAAAGGAGGAAAGGACCAATGGGGCATGTGCTAGCAGGTCTCAATTAGGATATAGGTTTGACAGGGACAACACAGTTAGAGATGGTAGCTTCTTGGATACACCTGACAGGAAGGGTAATGACTGTGGGTTCTATTCTAGTTCTAGTTTAGAGAGACAACATCACCATCACCATCACCATCCATATAGGAGGAATGATAAGCAATAATTTGTAGAGGAGTTCAGGAAAGCAAAGCCTCCTACATTTGATGGAGAAATGAAGAAGTCACAAGATGCATAATCTTGGTTTCTTGGGATTAATAATTTTTTTAGATTACATGATTATTCATAAAATATGAAGGCCAAGATAGATACTTTCAGTATTAAAGGAAAATAAGACATTTGGTGGTAATATTTGAAGAATGTCAGAGGAATTTGAGAAGAGGAGCTAACTTGGAGTGAGTTTGAGAGACATTCTAGGAAGAAGTATCTATTTAAACGATACTATTATGATAGGGAAAAGGAGTTTCATGAGTTGAATATGGTATCAATGACGGATGAGGAGTATATTAGTAGATTATTGGAGTTTTTGAAATATGTACCTTATCTTAAGGAGGAGAAAGAGAAGATTCAGATATTCATTAGTGGGTTTATGGTATCATTCAAAGGCATAATTGAGTTTGATGAGCACAGATCGTTGGAGGAAGAAATCAGAAAGTTGAAGCACTGTTATGAGAAATCGAAGCGCAAGACTGAGTCAAACCAAGATTGGAAAGATAATGAGAAGAATAAAGGAAACACTAGTAGAAAATGAGAAATTAGTGACTAAGTGACTAAAAACGTTAGTCACCCCTACTTTTCCAAGTGAAATACTACAAAAAATGAGAAATCTTAAGTGACGCAACTAAAAACAACCAACATAAATGACTAATTTAGTCCCAAGTTGAAATATACGACTAACTAATAAGTAATACAACTAAAAATGACTAACGTGAATGACTAATTTAGTGTATGAACAAAAATACGACTACAATAATATGAATCAAGCATCTATATTAGTCAGTTTAATACAAATTGATACCCTTATTTTACTTCGACTCAAATTGTTACATAAGGCATATGGTATTAAAATTCAAACTATTTAATCACTATCCTAGGAAGGCTTCCCTTCTTTCTCTCTGGCCTTACCTCTACAATGAGGAGCCTACTCTCTATGTGGCCTTTCACAATTTTAATGTGGGTGCAATTTGTGGCATTAACTAAAACTTTTCAAGAATATATATATATAGGAATTCTTGGGGTATTCAGATAGTGACATAAGTAACTTTTAGGGCCTCTCTTGGAGTTGAATTTTATGTTGGAGTTGGAAATTTTCACTAGTACGTATGGGCAAAAAATTTGACACTGCTATACTTCGATAGTTCCGTTGTACTTTCGAATTTGCTCGCATTTCTTTTAAAGCTCCAACTTTTATCAGATGTCTGATAAACACAATTATCGTTGGATATCCAATTATACACTATTTAGATATAGTACATTAATTATGTTCATTGAATATTCAATGATAATTGAATATTTTCCACATATCCAACAAACATTCACATTTTTTCAAATATACGACATTTGATCGGATCATTTATCAAATGACCTTAAATTAAAAAGTTCAATACATATAACACTTTATAGATCAAAATTACTTGAAAATTGAATTGAATTCATTTATATTTACCCCCTACCCATTTATTTTTTTGATCATCTTGTAATCTGTGAGCTTAATGATTTCATATTTTAGGTCGTCACAGAACCCCAACAATCAGAGCATGAGCATATCATCATGGGAATGACTAGGGCAAGACTGGAAAAGGTGTTGCGAGATCAATTTCAATAGGGTGAATTCTACCTTTCCCTTGAAAATTTCACAACATCTACTACTGCGGAATCATCCTTCAGGTATGTGTGAAGTCAAAGGTTTTCACATTGAAGACTTAAAGTATTGAACATCAAGAAGCCTAGTTGATGATCCATATCCTATTGACCACAACTTTTGTATTCATTATTGCTTTCATTGCAACACCTCTAGTAGATATTGATGGTGTTCATGAGCCTATTTTTGGTTCTCTTATTTATGGAAATAATATTATCTCTGACACCATTATTCCCACCTTTGAAACTACTAGTTTTTACCATCAACACACACAAAGGAAAGTAAAAAAATTGTTGGTAAGTTCCAACCAAGCCAAGAAATTGACCAGTTCTACTAAGAAGTATATTTTCCTATTTTTAAGAGAAAATCAATCTCTAAAAGACATAATGAATCAAAGGCATCCTTGTAGGGGTGTACTAAGAAACATAAACAACAACTAGGAGAGTTTCTACAAGAATACATGGATGTGTTGTAGGAGCCTAAAGAGATCCCACTCAAGAGGGAATTAGAGCATGAGACCCAACTATTGTTCAACTCTCCATTTCTAATCATTGGGATGTATAGATAATTTTTTATAGAATTAAATGAGGTGAAAAAAATGTTGCAACAACTACTGGAACAAGGCGTTATTCAACTGAGTACATCACCATGTGGTTCGTCTATCATCATTATGCCAAAGAAGGATGGGACTTGGAGCATGTGTATAGATTATAGGGTGTTGAACAAAATTATGCTCAAGAAAAGGTGCCCCTTCCCAAAATAGATCTACTAGATTAGTTGCAACAAGTGAAATACTTCACCAAGTTAGACTTAAATTCTGGATATCACCATGTTCATGTCAGAGAAGAAGATACCTACAATATTTCCTTCAAAACCAGGAAAGGTTTGTATGAGTTATTAGTCATGCCATTTGGTTATGCAATGCACAAGATACGTTTATGAGGTTAATGAATGATATAACATGCAATTTATATTTTTGGAAAACATGAGCACTACTGGGGGGGGTGAAACAATAGTGTGTCCTATTATCAATTTTTAACATTTATAACTTCTCTATTGAATCATGCACCAAATAACTAGCAACACAATAAGTCATCACATAAGAAAAACCATGTAAGAAACTAAATGAAATAACCATGAGAGTTGTTAACACCCAGGTTGTTCCCTTTGACTCCCAAGGGAATATGGCTGGGGTAACCACTAACCAATCTTTGGATTACAACTTCTAGCCAAGCTGTAATCAGAGAGGGCTCTCTCTTTATGATTTGACTATGTTTTAGTAGTGTTTTAGGCTAGCTATTATGCTCAGGTTTTTAGTTTGTGTTTTGGTTGAAGGACTTCTTTCAATGCTTAAGATGTAGTTTTCAGACAGTAGTAATTCATTGGGCAATGGAGTCTAGAGCTGTGAAATGCTTGAAATGCTTTAGTGAGAAGGTTCAGACTGAAGGGCCTATTGTGTTTTCCAACAAACAAAATTAAAACTTAAGTGATGATGTATGATTTAGCTAATGGAGAGCAATTAAGAATTCTCCATTAAGCTGGTGATGTGAAAGTGAAATACATTGCTTAGGAGCAAACTTGAATTCCTGGAACAAAGATCACTGTGAAAGATATATTCTGAAAGCGCAGCAATTAAGAATTACACTTATCAAGAGTATAACTGAAGAAAACATTCATTAACGACATAGATTGAGCTTAGGGTATTCCATGAATAAATCCTGAAAGCTATTCTTTTTCTTTGCTGCTAAACACTTAGAACTTGGAAACATATATGGATTGTAAAAGATTGAAACACAAAACGAAGAGAGTTACAGAAGACTTATTGTATTGTTAAATGCAAAGGGATCCTGCAAACTTTAGCAAACACCATGAACGCATTCAAACACCTCAGAACTTGAGAAATTCCATCACTTTCTTTATTACACTCTGCAAAGATTACAGCCTAAGAAACTTGTTCAAGGGAAATCAACAACAACCCCTGCAAGCTTGTGCGAGGGGCAAATATATACAAACAGTATTACAAAATATCTAAGGTGTTGAGTCATCTGAGAAATAAATATTTCATCAACTTTGTACAGAACAACAGATAAGAAGTTACTGCTGCCTTTAATACAACATAAATGCATCTTTCTATCTGTCAGAAGATATTTTGGCTTTTGGAAGCCAACGAGTCGGTTGGAGTGATCTGCATTAATGCTGGAAAATGCGCTTTTGGAGCTGCTCTGCTGTAGCTTCTCGGCTTGGACACCTGTAGCTTCTCATCTTGCTTTGTTGGCCAAATAGTTCTGCTGAGTTGGCTCAGCCCTTTACCTTTTCTTTGCATGCTGATTTTATTAAGTTTTCCTGTGCATGATCACTTATGAAACCGAATAACGACTTGATTTACAGGCTCTGGTTTGATAATATTAATTGTGTCAATATAGCCCAGACTTCCTGTGTGGGCAATTGGTGTCTTAAAATTGCCTCTATAGTCTCATCTGCCTCTGTGTACTTATAGAAATTCGGGGGCACATCAAACAAGTGATTGATTTCATTCATAATAAAAAATAAGTTCTCTACCCTGTTGTAGAGAATTTGCCCTGATGCTGGTCCTGATTCTGCTGAAGTGCTGGGGTTTTCTGCAATCTGACTTGCAGCAAAGGTGTTGACCCTTTTGGCATAATTTTCATGAGTAAGTAGTTTTCCTGCACTGCTCAGTATGCTAGGAAGACCTCTGTTCTGTAATGCCAGAAACCTGTCCATGAATCTATTGATTTCTGTCTGCATATCCTGGCTTCTCCTCTCTAATGTTTGCACCAGGGTTCTTAATGTCAGGACCCTTTTAACTATTGAGATGGTCTCTGTTCTGTTGGTGATTCCCATGGTGGTCAGTTGAGTACTTGTCCTGTGATTTATCACATTGATCATTCTGGTGGCAGCATCAGGCATATTGCCAAGAGATGCCCTTGCTCTTTGGATTTCCCTATCTGCTTTTGCAATGAGCTCTGACTGCTCATGTATAGTCTCAATGTAGTGCCACTGGTCAGTGATGGACTGGCCAATATTTGCCCATAGGACTGCCTTGAGCTCAGCTGTTACTTTATCAAGTGTGAGCTCCTTTTCCAGCTCATTTATCCTCTTTTTGAGAGCTTTTATCTCCCTTTCTTTTTCAGCTACAGTCTGCTTGGATTTATCATATTTTTCATTTATTTTAGCCAAAGTCTCTTTGGCTTGATTCAGCTCTAACATTTGAGCTTCCAGGACTTGAATCTCATTCTTAAGTTTCTACATGTCTAGACTTTGAGCCTGCTCTGTTGTTGGTGCAGCTGCTGATGTAGATGGTGCTGTTTGCTCTGTTTGTTGAGGAGGGGGAACAGTAGTTGGAACAGCTTCCTCAAGATTAATTATTTCAGGAGGAGGTTGGGAGGTCTGACCTTCTTCTTTTTGCTTCAAAGCTGCCTGTAATGCTGCCTGTGCAGCCTCTGATTCTCCCAGCTTTTCTTGAGTCTGGATTAGTTGCTTATATAGAGACACCAGCAAATTTGTGGCATCTTGATCATGCCTCTGCTGGGCAACTTCATCTGTTTGAGGATGAATTGTGGCTGGAATTTTGATCTTCCTCCTCAAAGCTGCCATGTCTGCATCTCTCAACTTCAATATTTCTTGTATGCCCTTGATATCCTTGGGATCATGCCCAATCGCTATGATTATATCTTCTAAGGACCTGATCCTGTTGTCCTTTGCTTGGGAGGATGCTCTCTCCAACTCAAGTTGGGAGGCTGTATTATTTAGGCTATTTACTAGCCTGTAATTATCCAAGGTTTTGTCTGCCAAGGATGCATACACCATCTCACCCGTTTGCTTATGCAATTCTATTTTGTCCATTGGGTGGATGTCCTTGGCAAGGACTTCCAGATTGGTCCTCAAGTAATCTGAAGGGGACTGTGGTTGTAGTGCAGTTGGCATGAAATGGCTCATGATCATCTTGCCCTCCTGGACATCATATGCAGACATAAGTCTTTGCTGGTTAGTAGGAGCCATCTTCAACAAATGATTGTATAGTTGTATCTTTATTGGCTCACTTCTCCTCTTTATGTCAATGAACTGTTTTTTAATGCCCAGTTCACCTTCTCTCTGCTGGATTGAGGAGCTGACTTCTCCTCCCACTGTTCTGTCATGTTCCTGTTGAAAGGAACTTGCGGATGCTTCCCTGCTAGGTGGGCCCATGCCCAAAGTCTGTCCCATTGGCATTTCCTCCTCGGAGAGAGGATTCATTCTCTGTCTTTTCTCTCCCCGATTCATGGATGATGTAAGGGGAGTCTCTCTATCTCTTTTTCTGCTTATATCCTCCTTTTGTGGAGTTTGGAGGATGGATGCTTCAGCTAATGTTTCTTGCCTTGGAGGCACAGTTTGTTCTGGCTGTTGCTCTGTGGATTTTGGGGCTTCCACTGTCTGCTCTTGCTGTACAGGCTGCTCCTGTCTTTGCTCTTCTTGTTGTTGCTGTTGTGGTTGATGCACTTCCTGCTGCTGCAATGCTTCTTGTTGTTCCACCTCCTTTTCTTTGCCTTTGCTGGATGTCTGTTGAGTGTCCATGGCAGCTTGCTGATGTGCGGTTGAAGATAAGGCAGCTTCTCCAAGTTGCCTTTGATATGAGAAGGAAACCTGTCCACAAGTTTCCAAGTCAGCCTCTTTTCGAATATTCCTAGCCTCACTTTCTAGCATCTGTTCTCTAGTAATTTCCTCTTCTAGAGTGCCCTCTTTCCAGCTCAAGGAATTGGCATACTGCTCAATCTGAGGCTGCCTTACATGTGCATAGTTACCCAATTTATATTTTATCCTCCTGAGGGAAATAAAATGATTGCGGTCATAAGGTGACCATTTGAAACTGGTTTGCAATTTGAGGCCCTCTAGGATCATATCTGCCTCCTTCCATCCCTCCTCTCTTTTGTTGTATAGAAAAGGGCCTAGCTGGCTCCTTACCTTCAACTGCACCTTCTTATTGTTACTTTGGAAATGGAAGCAGTCAGCATTTCCAAACTGCCTGAAGTATTCTAAGGCAAAAAGTCTCATAGGGACATACCTTGGCAGCCTATAAGGGTTCAACTCACAACCATATATTCTGATTACTGTGTGGTGTTGGTAAAAATACCAGTCACCAATGTTGTAGGCCTTGGAGAGGTGGAGAACTCTTTGCATGTCATCAGTCAACCTTGGAGGAGGAACACCATATAGCAAGGTCATAGCTGGGTGAATGAAAAGGTCTATGAACTTACAGTATGTGTATGGTGACTCAGAAACAAAATGGAAAACTGAAGTCCAAAACACAACTGACCTTGGACTTCCCTGGGCATTAAGTTTCTTGAGAGGAACAGAGAAGCTATCTGGTTGATAAAACAAGAACAGATGGTAAATGTAGGAGGTGTATCTGAACATCCTTTCCCGTGGTAGATTCATTAGCTGTTCATGAATCTTTTCTGCAATATAAGTGGCATAGTCATAGTGTACAACTGGAGGTTTCCCAGGAGAAAATATAGATGGCATTGCCATGATGGTGTTATCAACATCTTCGACTCCCCTGAACCCCAGGACATAGCTGATCAAATCCACCAGCATTCTGCCCAAGTCATTCAGGTAAGGATATCCAATAGGAGGGGTTCTTATAATTTCAGAACTTGGATGTAGGAATAACTGATTGATTTTGGTGATCTGGGCACTTGACAAGTTAGTCCCCTTCTTGACCAAATCTATCATGGAGAGAGGGGCCAATGGTCTTGCAGTATGAAAATACAACATCTCATTTATGGATTCAGGGGTGATATGGAACAAGACTGAGCCTGTAGGACTGAGAACAGCTCTCTGGCATGGATCATAGCACTCCTGGCACTTATGGACTAAGTCTGGAAGGGCACTGACTTGAGGGAGGTTATAAATGGGCAAATTTGAGTCCCAAATCCCTAATATATCAGCTCCACTAAGGTGTTGGGCTTTCAACTCATTTAGCATGTGAATATTAAATTTAGATTTCATTGGGAAGGAGTCCATCATCTGATAATCTAAATCTCCCAGGGCTTTCCATTCTAACTCCCTTTGAGGAGCATTCAAAGGCTGAATATTCAGGGCTATTGGTGTTTCCATGGCTACTGAAGCTTTTGAACTGTAGGTGAACCGGTTTCAATCGAGCAGAACAACAGAGAGGAATGTTTTCTTGCAATGGAAGTGAATTGTAAGAAACAGAAGGCAAATTGAATAAACAACAGTTGAAATACTGTCTAAAGGATTGATAAAACAGTAGCAGGACTGACCAGGAGTATTTTCTGTGGTGAATCTGGTCAATTGAAATTTCTAGTTCACGACTGAGCGAACTAGCTGTGAATTCAGCTTAATTTGTCAAATGCGGCTCTGCAGGAGATTTATGGCTTCACTGGTTGAAAATGGGTGCAGGTCACTGTATATTTGATGGTGAAAACAGTGTTTTACAGTCTCTTAACAGTTTGCTTGAGGAAATACAGATAAAACCAGGCTCATGGAATGATTTTGAGGAATACTTGGTAATTTCACCGGTAAGAGTTGCAAATGCAGGTGCAATGGAGGCGCGGCGGTCTTGGAATCAGCTTTAGCAGGTTGGCGCCGGTTTGAACGTGAGAAGCATGCAGAATTAGCTAGAGTTTCTTTTGCCAAAAGTGAAAAAAACATGAAATTTTGGCCTAAATATGGATTTTTGGCAATATTGGTGCGTTTTTGGGATGACGTCAGCATGACGTCATCAGGTGGGGTCGAAGTCGGATGACGTCAGCATGACGTCATCGAGTGATGTGGCAGGCTGCGATTGGTCCATGGGGATAGTGAGGTGGCGGCCATATCAGCACGGGGGCGGACGAAAGAGTTGATGAGACGGCGAGGTGGCAGTGACGTGGCTCTGACGTGGGGATGACGCAAGCCCGGCAAAACAGGTGGTAAGTGGAACAGCGGTAATGGTTTTCTCCGACCGCTTACAATACGGCGACGGTTTTATCAGAGGCCGACCCGAGAAGCTGTGAGCGCGACGCGTGGCAGAGGTCTGACGTCACCCTCTGACAGTTTCTCGGGTGCTAAACGTCGGACCTTGGGCCGAACCCGATATTCATAATAGCCGTCCAATCAAAAGTGCCCGATCGGACGGTTGACGGGTTGATGATTTGATCGGATGATACGGACGCGGGGGAAGGATTAAAATAACATATTTTTGGAGTTTGCGCCCGGCAGAAAAACTTAGGGATATGGTGTTTTGTAATGTTTTTCAATGTATTTTTTCGGAATGAAATAATGCAGGTGGAGACTTTGGATAAATGGCAAAAAGTGGGTTTTTGTGTTATTTCATAATACAAAGCGGGTTATGGGTAAAGGGGCTTTTATAAGGCTTTTTCTCAGCAAATGAAGATTTAATGAGTCAAATGAGTTTAGAAGTGGGGAGAGGGGTAAGGCTTAGGTTTGTCAAAGTGACCAGATGCCATTTTGATCCCTGTTAGAGAACATATGGCTATAATGCCAAGGGGAGGGATATTTATACAATGCTTGGGGTTTATACACCATGGTGTTAATAATAGTAGGGAAAAGGTAAGATAGGGGATTTATATAATAGAATTAGTGGTTAATATGGATGAAATGGGTGGATGAGGGGGGATATCACTAAGTTCATTTGAAAATCACTTAGTTTAGGGAGTAGATCAAAATGAAAAGAATTTTAGACAAGAAATGTGGCTTTTAAAGGATCAAGAACCACCATGAAACCATTAATTCTTCCATGAATCTCAACTGATGAGGGGATGTTAGTAATAAATGGGAAAAGGGGAAGAAAGGAGGTTAGACATGCTTCTTTTCTTTGCTGCCACCTGATGGAGAAGAACACCTTCTCAATTCATTGATTTTGCTTTCTGAACAAGGTTAACACACATGCAATTTGTAAGAAATGATATTTCTACAACCCCATCTGCCTACCCATCTACTTGCCTAGCATTTTTTTGTTTCTTCTTGGAGGGTGCATTTAGGCTTGCAGACCCTTATTTGCCTTTTTCTTTCTTTGGCTTTTTCCTTTTGATTGTCTATCTAATTCTACCCTTATTGCTTCCAAGGTCCCAGATTAAGCAGTTGGGAACCTTACTTCTCTACCTAGGCTACTTGTCTGCCAAGATTAAACAGTTTGGACAGACTTCTTTCTCTATTCTACAACTGAAAATTTAAAACATGGCATGACCCAGATTAGGCTGTTGGACCACCCATCAAAATTTAGTGCTCATCAAGCTATATACACACCTTGTGTTCCTTTGGAAATATGTGATCTTTGCATCATCAAAGCGGAGCATATTTGGAACTTTCCACTGCCAATCATGAAATATGAAACCTATTGGTATAGGTAGCTAACAAGAGTGACATAACCATGAAAAGAAACAAAAGAAACAATCAACACATGAGACACAAGAATTTCTGATCGAAAACCCCTTTGTGCATAAAACCACCTTTGCTGCTGCGATACTATTTTGAATCTCTATCATGTCAAGCAATGATATTTTACATAGATTTACTGACTCCCATCAATTAGGAGACTTGAAATCACATATAATTAGTTGACTCCCAGCATCTAGGATACTCATTTCTACTTATCAACTCGGCAGACTATGTTCTGACATGGGTTTATGGAAAACCATATACAAAAATACACCACAATCAATGATCCTCGCCCAACTCCGATTGGACTCTCCAACTACTACTAGATGGAGAAATTGTTCCTTTCACCAATGCAACAGAATCACTACTCCACTCTCATGAAGTTACTACTCCTCTACTCTATGCGAAACTTGTGTCATATCTTTTCACACTAGACCCCAAGACACACTACTCAACTTGATTCAACTCTGCAATACGAACTCCAACAGGAAGACTCTTTGCAAATAATAATAAAAAACACCACCAACTATGTTCTCTCAACACCAGCAACATAGTGAATCAAATATATGCATCAACTCTTCAATAATATGGCTAACCAGTAGCTAGTAAACTAAATACAATAATGCATCCATTGGCACTAATCTACAAAAATAAACTCATCAAACCCTACAACAACATATGAAATATCATGGATCATTTCCATTGACAAAAATTCCCTACATACATATACAACTAGCATGTAAATAAATAGACTCTCCATGCAATTTCTTCCTCATCCGTCAATCTGATCTACATAATTGATATTCTTCTTCATAGCACTACTTTGGTCTTCAAAATTTCTCATGCAACTATCATATGCACACATGCACTATGTATCTATACTCTCCACAAGGTATGATACATAATTTTTCTTTTTCATAGTCGTTCCTCTCACATTCTCACTGAACCAACCTCTACTTAGATCTAAAATGACATATTTGTAATGTGTTCGGTGAATTTCACTTTTGGTCTGGGATCAAGAGTGCACAAAGTTGACGAAATCCAACCATTATCACCACTACTTGTGCACTTAAGGTGTTCACACCCACTGGAGGAATTTTCCAACAATTCCAAGATTTTCAATTAGTATAGAATCTTCCAAGAATATACAAGTCAAAATACTCTGGAAGTACACAAGGAATGCAGAGGAAATTTTGTTTTAAGCCATAACCACATCCGCAAAACTATTAAATCTCAGTTATAACTACACACACAAAACTAACGAATTTCGGTTGGAGCCTTACAACTACACACACAAGCCTACATTCTTGCTGTTGGGGCAGAGCACAAGGAAAAACATAAGTCCCTCAACTCTAAATCTCAACCACCTATTGGATCACCTTCTCCACCATTTTTACATGCCTTCAAATCTCTACTAATCCTTTTGACACCACTGCAAATAGGAAAAACATGTCGCCCAAGTCTCACTGCTAAGTTGACCTAGAGGCCAACAAACAAGGGTTCGCATGACTTCCAATAAGTCCTCTACTTTCCTTAAAAACATGCACAAGCCGCAACACATATGATAAGACCTACAACACATTGTAGCATATCTCCATCATCATCATAAGGCAAATCACACAATTGTAACTAGTCATCCATCATTTCTTGCACTAGGATCCTATAGTGGGTCGTGAACACCACTAGGAGAAGAGAAAATAAACCATATCACTTCCCTCATCAAACATCAAGGTTGAAATCATTAGGTTGACATCAATGCCAACATAACCATCTCAATTTCGATTCAACCAGCTAAAACCATGCTACAAGGAAGGCATCAATACATCTGCTAGTCTACATAGGGTTGACATCAATGCCAAAATGAGTTAGCTACCATCATGAACCAATGCCAACATGAGCTAGCTACCATCATGAACAAATTCCAACATCAGCTAGTTGGAACCATGCATAGAAATTTTTTAACAAGCACCCACTTTGGAATTGATGAAAACCACACACAAACTCCAAAGCAATCTCCTCTATCACTCACTCTTTTACATCAATTGAAAAGGGTCAACTCCATTTGATAAGGAAGTAAGAACTAAAGCACAAATACTGGAGCATCTTATCTCTATGAGGTTGAAAATAAATGCATAGAAACTAACATCCATCCTCTCTCATATCAGCCACAAGCAACAAATAAACCAATCATCATTCAAAGAAACATGTCACACCAATCAACCTCTAACAGTAGAAGAAATATGCCAAGATAAGATAATATGCACATGAGACAACCATAACCAACATCAATGAAAAACACCATAATAGCAACCATGAGAAAGATCAAGTATATGCAAGGATATGCAAATGAGCATCAACCCATCATTCTCCATAGCAGCAACACCAATGGCCTATCACAACCTATTTTCTCATAACATAAGCCCAAGAGACCCACAAATAAAACATAGCATGAGGGACACGATGAACATTTCCAAGAAGATCATAATGCCAACAATGTATGTTTGAAGTAAATAAGAGTGAATAATGCTTCTCCTAAAAACATGTGATCTCTAAAATCATATCAAGGTTGTAGTGAACCACTTCCACTACAAACGATGCTTCATTGTGAAAGGAAAGAAGCACAAGGTGTACTAAGACTCAAACATGACCATGTCTGATGACATATTACATTAAACATACATGGTTGTAGCAGTGGTAAAAAAACCTCATACATTATTATAACAAAGATTCCAATCTACGCATGGCTATACAACTTTTGTACCAACTATACGTAGAGACCAAAAACATATATATGGTTTAAAAATGTACTCTTTTCACTGAGATACACATGTAAAACTGGTACAAATATTCAGTGACAAACAATGAAGAAAATGTGAAATGACGCATGCAAAACTCATAGCTCCCCCTGATATCCATATACCTCCAATAGATAAGATGATCATGTGGACCTAAATGTGCATGAGTCTTGAATGAACTCATCATATGTTGTTGTAACAACTTGTACTCATCAAACTATCACACTGCTACCATACACTCACCGTGAGGTTATGCACCTCTCATGAACTATACAATCCTCTATAAATTTGCAAGAAATAATCATGGACTACAGGAGGGATTTCTCTTCACTACTTGAAGAGTCGTTTCTCCTTCTTTCTCATGGCATGGTCTTTGGCTGCTTCTTTTCTTCCTTCTCTAGTTTTTTGATACGTCTTCTTTGATTTTGCTACACTTGCCATATTTTCCATTAATAACGGGGCACCATACAATCTCTTTCTATGTGGCCAAAATTATAGCATGTATAGAACTCCACATGGCCAATATATGAAGCAAGATGATCAGTTCTCTTTCTACCCATGCCAGATCTATACTTCATATGTAATTTGCCGCTCCTTCATGGGTTATATCTGCAATCAATTTCCTTATGGCCAAACAGGTTACATGAATAGAAATAACCATAAAAACCATGACTATACATGTTGGCCAATATCCTTGGCTCCTAATACTGCTGCAAGCTCTGCTGATTAGATATATAGGTTCTGCTCCTGCGGTTAGTTGCAACATGCCCAAACTTGTGAGAGGTGTTACCTTATGCTTGAAAGAAACAAAAAGACTTTCATTCCTTTGAAATTTTACAGATCTGCCACGATCCTCTCTTGGAGAAAAGATATTCTAAATGTAGGTTCTCCTTGAGGTTTTATTCTTGACTGTTACCAGTTCTTCTTATTGATCTGCTGCTAGTTTCTTTCTTTGCTCTTCTTGTTGCTTGCATTATTCACTATAGGTTATTTTGATTAAACATTGGTGTTTTTACTTGCATGCAAACTAGTGCCACCCTTTTGAAATCCAAGATCATATTTATCCAATGATGATCTCTGGATTTCAAGAAAAAGTCCAAGACTACAATGCTCTTCTCCATCTTTCATTGCTTTCTCAAGGACATCACTTCAGTTTCTAATATCTCACATTGATCTTCCTTTTATTTATACTGGTTCCTCATGCTTTCCTCAAGTCCTTATGATTCTACCAATTTAATATTTAAGCTAATAATCTCTTTCTTAAGATTGGCCTCCTTATCATCACATATATGCAATCGTTTTTCTTGATCCTTGCATGCAACTATTAGTCAAGAAATCTCAGCTCTAAGAAGCTTAATATTATCCTCATCTTCTCTAGGCAATTCAACATCATCAAAATATGAATCACAAAAATTGTAACTCAAGAGAAAATCATCAGTATTTATACCTTTGGGTTCCTGATTTTCTGATTTCTGAACATTATTGGTTGAACCACTTGCACTAGGAATATGGGACTATTGTGGCTCAGCTTCTTGTTTTATAACTTCCTTCATTTTCTAAGATTGTTTCCTCTTTTTCTTGGCCATAATCCCACCATCTACTCTCCAGCAATCAAGCTACAATTAAGAGCCCCCACTTTGATACCAAATGTTAGAAACCTTGAGCACCACTGAGAGGGGGGTGAATCAGTAGTGTGTCTTATTATCATTTTTTACCATTTATAATTTCTTTACTTAATCATGCACCAAATAACTAGCAACACATTAAATCATCACATAAGAAAAACCATGTAAGCAGCTAATTAAATCAACCATGAGAGTGACCTAACCATGAACATAAACATAAGAAAGAATCAACACATGAGACACAAGTGTTTCTGGTGGAAAACCCCTCCAGGCAAAAAACCCCCCATGTTGTTGTTGCTCTGCTCTGAATCTCTATTATGTCAAGCAATGATCTTTTAAATAGATTTTTTTACTCTCATCAGCTAGGAGACTCGACCTCAGATACAATCAATTGACTCCCATTATCGAGGAGAATCAATTTTACTGATCAGCTATGAAGACTATATTCTCACACAGATATATGGACAATCATCTGTTGAAATCCACCACGATTAATGATCCTCTCCCAACTCTGATTAGACAATCCAAATACCATTGGATGGACAAACAAGCTTTTGCATGACTAGCAACGAGTCCTCTACTTTCCTCAAACACCTGCACAAGATAAAACATATATGAACAAACCTACAACACACTATAAAAAATCTACATCATCATCATAAGGCCAATCACACAACTGCAACCAGTCATCCATCAGTTCCTACACTAGGATTCTGTACTGGTTCATGAACACCATTGGCACAAGAGGAAACAAACCATATCGCTACCCTCATCAAATATCAAGGTTCAAATCATCAAGTTGACATCAATGCCAATGTACTCATCTTAATGAAAATTCAACCAACAACAACCAGGCTACAAGGAAGGCATCAATACATCAGCTAGTCTATATAGGGTTGACATCAATGCCAACATGAGATAGTTGCCATCATGAACCAATTCCAACATCAACTAGCTAGAACCATGCACATCATAATGCCAACATATGTATACAGATTATTATCTATTTGGATGATATAATAAGTATAAAATGTTACCTGGGAGGAGCACATCTCACATTTAATGCAGGTGCCACACACATTAAAGAAGTACCACTTGCTAAAATTTTTCATGAAGTGTAAGTTTGCATAGCATTCTTTGGTGTATTTTGGGTGTGTGTTAGGTGGAGGAGAGTTGAAGATAGATCCTTCCGTGTTGGAGGCCATCATGAACTTCCCAGTTCTTGCTAATGTTTTTGAGGTCAAGAGTTTCATTGGGGCATCATAGTACCTAGAAAAAGACATAGCCTCATTTTTATTGGTAGCAACACCACTCATTTCCATAACAACAAGTGGAAAACATTTCCAATGGGAAAGGGTAAATGGAGGGAATTTAATGAGATAAATAAGAAGATCAGTAAAACACATGTTATAAAATTATAAAACTTGTAACAACCCTTACAAGTGGAGATGAGTGCAAGTGGGTATTCTATGGGAGTGGTCTTGATGCATGGAGGAATGTTTGTTTGCTTACATTCTTAAGTATTTCATGGGGTAGTTCTTAACTACACTACTTGTGATAAATAACTCTATGCCCTCGTGCAAGTTGTGATGAAGTGGAAACACTATTTGATGGTAAAGGAGACAATAATCCACATGGATCACCAGCCACTACAATACTTGTAGGCCTAGAGTAAGAAACAAGAAATTAAACATTACAATTGGATGGGGTTTCCATAGTTGTTTCATTTAGTGATCAAGTACCATAAGTGAAGCACAAACAAGTTAGCCAACATGCTTCCAAGGCCACCCACATCAAATATCATAGCTTTAGGAATCATGATGCACATGGAGCCATTAACTTATGATGCATATAGAGAGCCATATTTATAGGATGAGGACTTCAAAGAGGTGCTTCACTAGTTGCGGAGCTAGAGTCATGTGTATGATGGTGACATCACAATTAACCGCCCTCTCCAGGACAACTTATTCTATAGGTTGGATAAGCTATGTGTTCCCAAAGGTGAATGCCTACAACTGATTAAAGAGGCTCACACCTCCAAGGTTTCGGGGCAATTTAGTGTAGGGAAGATATTGGCTAATTTGCAAAGGTATGTGTTATTGGCTGAAGATGCAAGAACATCTAGTTTGGTTTATGACATGATGCATGCTTTGTTGTACCAGTAAGCCTGGTAAGAGGAAATAAGTTCTATATCACCCCTTACCTGTACCAACTCATCCTTGGGAAATAATTTCCATGGATTTTTTGGGATGTTTACCAACAGCTAAGAAGGGGCATAACTACCTATTCATGGCATTTAATATGGTGAGCAAGGTGTCTATTATAATACCCTGTAAAAAGACCATGAGCAAGAAATAAGTAACAAACTTATTGTTTGTATAGGTCTAGGTAAACTTTTTGATTATAATGAACATTGTTTCAAATAGGGACACAAGATATCTTAGTGCATTTTGGACTACATTATGGAAGAAGATGGGTACGAATTTAAAGAGGTATGTAACATTATATCCACAAACAGATGGGAAAACAGAAGTCGTCTACAGGAATTTGCTGCAATATTTGAGGGGTTACAATCAAAATTATCCAAAGACCTGGGATGAAAATATGGTATATATAAAACACTCTTATAATACATAAGTCTGCATATATATTTTTAATTCCCCATTTGAAACTTATTTTGAAAATTTCCTCCTTCACCTATGGACATTGCATATGGGAAACAAGGAGGGGTGAGGGAGGATTTTATATGGGGTGCCTCAAGCGTAGAAAAATTTGTTGAAAAGATTGGGATGATGCATATATATCCGCAGGAGACATTGTATAATTCATTGGAAAAATAGAAGGCTAGTCATGACCAACACAGAAAAGAGAAGTTGTTCAAGGTGGAAAACATAGTATAGTTATAGTTGAAAAAGGAGATTCTACAAGGTCATGATAATAAAATCAAGGATCCGAAATATGGTCCCTTTGGGATACTAGAAATGGTTAGAGATAACACTTATAGACTAAGCCTACCACCATTTATGTGCATTTACTTAAAGGTGAATGTAAAGAAATTGAAATTGTATGAGCCTTCCATGCTAGATCATGAAGAGGAACAAGTCCTACCTTTTTTTAAGGATTTTTCACCAGTTTCTTGGGAAGAGCTGACATATGATATAGTTAGAGGGAAGGGACATGACTCCTTATTCATGGAGAGAACCCTTTCGAAGGAAAACATGGTTGGAAGGTTTGAGATAATACCTATAGACTCAATCTTACCCCATTAATGTGCATTTACTCTATGGTGAATGTAGAGAATATAAGACTTTATAAGTGTTCCATGTTATATGATGAAGAGGAATAAGTCCTACTTTTTGTTGAGGATTTTGCACCAGATGCTCAAGAAGAGTTGCTAGATGATTATAATTGTAACCCTGCAAAAGTGGAACAAAATTCATATTGAATACTTTTGTATTCCCATCTGTTTAGGGATGATATATTACAAAATAGGGGAAACATAACCTTTTTCCTATTAGGTTGAAAGAGTAGCTTCCAAGAAAGGCTAAATGGTACACCTACTAGAAGGTGGAGGAAAAATTTGCACATCTCATTCACTAGAAGCTTTTGGGGACATAAAACCTCCCAAAATGGGGCGGTTTGATCCGTATTGAATCATTATATTGTTTTCCATGCATCTGGAATATTTTGGAGTAGAAAGAGTGGAGGAATCAACTCACAAGACCAATTTTACCAACAGGACCCAGTTTGGAAAATTGTGGTCTCAAACCTTTTGGGAGAAATTTGAGGCATTAAATAACATATTTTTTGGGGTAAAAAATGTCCTCTACAGAACAAAAACCTATTTCTCCTATTCTACATACATAAATATTTCCAATAGAAAAAGAATCACCTTAATTGAAGTCTCTATACAAAATTTATACCATTCAGAAGTTTACCTTCCTATTTTAATTCTAGATAATGACATGTCAACCACCAATACTCATAGAAAAAGGGCTAGCCACATGATCATGATGATGAAGTATCTAGAAGAATAAATATTGTAACTCTAGTTATGAGTTGCAGGAGTCAAATTTCACCACTAGTAAGCTATTAGGTTGTGTTATAACCAGACCACTATGGGGGAAATTGATTCCATTCTTTTGGAGAGCATTTTGTTCCATATATTAGGAGAGTAACCAAGAGGGATAGGGAGAGAACACAAATAGATGATATTTTACCTATATAAGCCCATAGGCCACAAGCCTTACTTATTTGTACTTACATCCATTTTTTATTCAGGGAAAGCAAGTAGAGCAATCTCATGTTTCAACTAGGTTTTCTCCTCAAAGGGTTTCCCAAGATATACTTTATGTCAATTATAGCTTGTGAGCTTTTAATTTCATGTTCTCTATTTTTTTCATAATTATAATTTTCATATATACACAATAAATAGTAATTAACAAATCGAGAAATCTAAGAAGAAATAAACCCTCTTAGTGTAGATTTCATATTTTCTGATATATTTTAGTAGATCTATTGTGATGAACTATCTATTGGAATATCCATGGTAGTTTATGAATCACATGTAGATTTCCCCTTCCAATTCCTCATGTAGTATTTTTTTCTTCACGTCTATCTATTCTACTTCAATATCAAAAGAAGCAACAACAAATAGAATAAATCTAATAGAATTTAACTTGGCAACAGGAGAAAAAATATCACCAGATTCAATTCCCTCTACATGGGAATAACAATTTTATACTAACTGAGATTTGTATTTCGCCACCCTTCCTTCTGCATTCAATTTCTTCTTAAACATTCATTTGTTTCCAGTGTTCTTTCTTCTAGCTAGCAACTCAACTCAATCCTAAGTGTCATTCTTGTCCAAGGTTGTGATTTCTTCAACCATGGGATTTTTCTAGAGTTTTCTATCCTCTAAATCCATGGGATTCCTAATAGTTCTAGGATCATCATCAACAATAATCAAAACAAAACTTGAATGGAAATCAGATGGAGTATACCTTTGTATAAGGCTTTTTTCCTAAAATGATATACTCGATACCAAAGTAATTGGTTCTTCTTATTCTTATAATCCCTATTATTTTGTAGAGTCTAATTCATCATCCTTTAATTCAAACTCTATCTTTTCTAATTCTTTCTACCCTGGAAGGAATTCCTGCTTCATAACATATTTGACTTCTCTAAATGCCTCATCTCTACCATACATAACTTTTTCAGTTTTTAGGTTCTAAAACTTATAACCTTTCAGACCATCTTTAGATCCAATAAAGATACACTTTTTAATTTTTTTTTCTAGCTTACTTTTATTCTACTTTGGAACATGTACATAAGCATCCCAACCAAACACCCTAAGATGATTAAGAGAAGGCTTATTGCCAATCCATACCTAATGTGGAGTATTATGATCTAATGCTAATGAGGGTGATATATTTACTAGATAACACATAATGTCCACTATCTCTATCTAGAATTCTCATCCTAACTCGACACCTTTGAGCATGCTCTTTTCTTTCTCCATTAATGTTTTGTTCATCCTTTTTGCAACTCCATTTTGCTGAGGTGTTTATGGAGTATACCTCTACCTTGCTATACCACCGATTTTACAAAATTCTTCAAATTCATTTAGCATGTAGAACTCTCAACCATTATCTATCCTCAACACCTAAATTTTATTCTCTATCTAATATTCTAAAATATTCTTAAACTTTAAATATTTTATATACTTCATATTTCTTCATGAGGAAACAAATCCATGTATTCCTTGAGAATTCATCAATAAATGATAGAAAGTACACAAATTTTCCTGGTAATGGACCCAACATAGGACCAAACACATCATTGTGCACCAAATGTAATATTATGTCTACCCTCATAGCACCAAAGGACAATCTTACCCAATTTTTCTTCCCTTATAAATAATATTCACGTAAATCAAAATCCAGTGAACAATTAAACATATCTTCTATCATACCATTACCATGTAGTACTCAAAGGTCGTTCTCTCTGATGTGTCCCAGTATTTGATGCCACAACATAATATTTTCTCTAGAGACCATAGGAATTTTTCCTTGATCTCCACTCTCAGGGAGAACAAAAATGTTGCACCCATCATTGATTGTGCTTCCCCAATGGCTTATACAAAGTTTCAATCCAAACTTCTTTCAGCAATAGCATTTCTCCTTGAACCATCTTGAAGGTATCCTCTTCAAACACTACTTTTACATATCCATCACTCATCTTTATTACAAAAATCAAATTTTTTGCTAACCGCTAAATGTGAATAACACCAGGGAGTGTTCTAATGATTCCACCCTTGGGCTTCAAATTGAATTTTCCTCGTCCGATGATCTTAGTTGTCGAATCATCACCTAGGAAAAAATTACCACCATCATATATTTCATACTCACAAAAGAACTCCTTGTGAGGAATCATATGAAATGATGCACATCAGTCGATGAGCCATGCCTCGTGATCTACATGTGTGCTTGAAGCACCCAAGTGCACATTCCCTCCTCCATTAGAAGTGGGTTTTTATTTCTATAAAAAAGCACATCTTCATATCCCTTAGCATTTTTCGCTCTGCAATGTTTCTTATAATGCCCTTCTTTTCCACATCTGCAAGATACTTTTATGAATTTTCATAGAGATTTAAATATTCCTCTAAATTTAGATCTCCCTATGGAGGAATTATTTTTATTTCTATTCTCAGAATGTCCTTTGATAGACAAGGAATCTATGTTCTAACTTTCCATGTTTCTTTGTCTCATCTCCTCCCATAAAAAGGATAAAAAAGTTTCATTGAAACTTAAAGCAGTTAAATTACTACCTATGAAAACAACTAGGCTATCCTACGAAGTAACCAAACAAACCAATACACTTATCTTCATTTAAAATCTTAATATCAAAAGATAATAGTTGACTTACCACAATACTGAATACAAGTAAAATTTTAAGGATGGAAACTTATCTTAAAGTTTAAAATCCTTGGCCAATATTACTAGTCCCTCACATGCAAACTATAAAATGTTTAGCGATATGTTTCTAAAAATATTCAAATTTCTAATGATTTTATATAGTCTCTATAAAAATTTGGCAATTTTTAAGGTAAAATAATTTTATGATATAAAATTTGGGTGAATCATTTTTAGGAAAAATGGAAATTGACAAATTTTTTTTGGAAGAAACATGGAAAAATAGATGACTTGAAAATATTAGCCCCTAAAATTTTCGCTGATTGAATGGATTCAAGTGCTCTTTCATCAAGTCTCCATCATTCATTTTCATGTTCTACATATTTTTTTATAAGAATAATTTATTCATTAGTGACATAGACTATTACAAATTCACTAAATTATTCCACAAATCCTTTGCTATAACTTCCCTTAAAACGTTCAATAATTTGAAATCTCAAAAATACATAAGTAATATATTATTTACCTTTTAATCGAACTTGATCTAATCATGTAAAATAATTTTATTGTGAAATTCATAACTAGAAAAACCACATTAATAAATGTGGTTGATATACGATGTAGGCATCAGCTTATTTGAATGTATAATGTCACATATTTTATAAATGAATGGTCGCATGTATAAAAAAAGAAATTTTTATTTTTCTTGTTAGTGACAAAGTGTGGCATGAAACCACCATAATCATTGATGTAACAAACAATATCCTAGACACACAACCATGTCCTGTGAGGGCTATAAAACAGGGGTGTCCTTAGTAGATTGATAAGGATCCCTATAACATTTGGCATTTGAAGGCACATGCATCAAATGTATCATAAGTAGTGTTAGATTAATTAAAAGAGTACCTAAATTATTTCACCGTATATGGACCAATTAAACATCGTTCCAAAAAACAATAAAATTAGAAAAGATAAGATAAGATAATAGAGATATCTTAACTCCTAAAACGAAAGAGTAAGCAGAGGTAGTTGATTTGAATTAATGAGAAATACAATACAAGATATTAAACTATTAAAAAATATGGATTAAATGTGTAATATCCCTCAGATAAAGTTCATGTAACTAAGGATAATAAAGGAAAAAAGAATAAGACCAAGGTCATGGGACACATATTCCAAGTTGAATGTTGGGTAAAGAACTATAGTGGGCATCACTTTAAATTTATTTATGGCTAACGAAATTCAAAAAGGTAAAGAGGCATTAATTGACACTTTATTTATGAAAATAAAGGAAAGTACGAGAAAAGGAAGGTGAAGAGACACCAATTTGCATGAGAGAGAAGTTAGAGGAAAAATGAAGGAAAATGAAGAAAATATAGGCCTCAATGATAAAAATGTTTTTGGGGATCAGTTCACATATTTTGTCAGTTGAGTTTTTTTTGGTTTAGCTTTTTCTCAGTTGGTCTTTTGAAATAGTTTGAGAGAGAGAGAGATAAGAGAACTAAGAGAAGAAAACAAGGAAATCAAAGGAAAGAAGAGGACAAGCAAGGAAAAGCAAAGGAAGCAAGGAGAATGTTGGATCAACAACTTTAGAAGGAGGATTTTGCAGGTAGCAGGTTGCATGTGTGATTTCCCAGCTGAGGTGTGAATGCATGGTACATGAATTTGTTTATTTGGTTCATTTTGTAACATTGGCATGGGATTTTCCAAGTTTAACAGTGGTTTCAGCCTTGCCTTGCCATTACTTGGATACTCATGGTGTGATGGGATTTTTTTTTGGTTGAGCTTTGGATTGCCGGAAAAGTTTGGAACCAAGTGAGGTGGTCTCAGGAAAATTCCCAAGGGTTGGGGGTGGATATGATTTTCTCTGGGATGCCCTTGATAGGAAGGTGGAGATAGGAAAACTCCTCAAGGTAATGTCAAGAAATTTTGAGGTACCCAAGCTTGTTCTAGTTTTGTGATCTCTTAACTATTTTTGGTGAGAACACGGTAGTTTGAGGGTGGAGGTGGTTCAACCTCTGGATTACCTTAGTTGTTTATGCCTTGATTTATCCTATGAGATCCCACATTCATGCTTGAAATATGGCAAGGGGGTGATTGGATGAAATAAAGATTTGGTTAAGCTCCATCTATGGTCAGGTGGTACGTGGAATTCCCTGACTTGGTTGGATTTTTCATAAGTTAATAAGAGTTATTTTTCTATTGTACTCTATGATCATTTATACTTTTTATTATGTGGCTTTGTTGGTTATTCTATCATGGTTAATATTCTGATTATATGTTGGTTATATGCATGGTTCTATAACATGATCTAGTTATGGATCTTGTTATGCTTTGATTACTTAATGAATGGTTGACGAATCCATCAGGTAACAAGTGTTGTTGCAACTAATTGAGAGGGAATTAAACCATCTTGGTGATTCACAACTAAAGAACAAATATTTACACTCAGATATGCATTCATGACTTGTATCTTACCTATTTACCATGTGTTTGACAAAATCCCTAGTATGTTCTATTCTATCTGGGTAAAGTTTCTAACTCAAGTTTGTATGTTTAGTCTTGTCATAATATCATTTATGTTTCTGGAAAGTCTCAGGTAGTTTTGGGTAGAAGTCTCGAGGTTGACCTAGAATTGTGGGTCAGATATCAGGACCACACCCTATGAATTGGGCAAGTGGGGTCAAAACTGTATGGAGGCAATGTTGTGCATGCAGATGGAGGCCTATAATCACACCTATGCCTTGTCATGCATGTGGTTGGGGGTCTAGGTCAGTGAAAAAAATATCAGCTCAAGGTTTGGTCACCTGGGGTGGTCTTTTGGCCTCTGAGTGTCCTGTGGCCCTCAGGGATGTTGTGAGTTGTCAGTTTGTGGTTATTTGGTAGGCCTCACTTCCTTGAATAGAGCTTGTAGGTAGGGTCATGTCATAGTAACTGTTCATCTCATGTTTATCGTGGTAGGCCAATGAAAGTGGGTAAATGTGGGAGGGGGTGTTACATATTGGTATAAAAGATTCCAGGTTCAAACACTTGGTCTAGATGTGCTAGATGCATGTTGTTATGCAAGCATTGTCATGGTTATTGTTGTTGTGCATGAGGTCATTGTATGCAGTTAGTTTTATCATGCATAATGTCGACATCTTGATAGGATTATATATATATATATATATAGATATAGATATATATATACACATTGTGTTCTAATATGGACTGATTTGTGCAAAAGAGATAGCCTCCCCTGAATTTCACTAAGGTATGTTGATTATGTTTATATTCGGTTATCTGACATGGTATGTTTGTAGGAAGAGTATCATAGATGATAATCATAATGGTGGACTACAGTTCATGTGATTGTCCTTATAAATAAGATGAGAAGATGAGAGATGAGTACTCTCCTGACATAGAAGATACCTTGAGAATTTTGAAGGAACAAATCAGAAGATGTAAGGCAAATAATGACAGGGGCATTAAATGAAAGAAAAGAATTACCAAGTCATAGGAAAAGAAAACAGAGGTCAATGTAGTGATCCTTCAGATTTTTTCAGATTTGTAGAGACAGGTACAACCATGGATCAATTATGGACAGGTGGAAAGGACTAACTCGGCATATGGTATTAATTCTGATGGAGGACACACATCAGACATGGATGAAACAATCAGGGGTGGCAGATGGATGAATACACATGACATGAGAGGTAGTAGTTATGGGTTTTATTCTACTTATGGTTTAGATAGGCATCAAGGTCATCATCGATTTCATCCTTATAGGAGTG
Organism: Pinus tabuliformis; assembly: GCA_031772625.1. Taxonomy (NCBI): domain Eukaryota; kingdom Viridiplantae; phylum Streptophyta; class Pinopsida; order Pinales; family Pinaceae; genus Pinus; species Pinus tabuliformis. The sequence goes on from CM062816.1 coordinate 1,592,472,512, forward strand.
AGATGGGATACTTTCCAGATGAGTTCAAGAAATTCAAGTCTCCTACATTCGTTGGAGAGATGAAGAAACTAGAAGATGTAGAAGCATGGTTTCTTGGAATGAAGAATTTCTTCGAGTTGCATGACTATATATAGGATATGAAGACCAAGATAACTATCTTGAGTATCAACAGAAAGGAAGATATTTGGTGGGAAGATGTGAAGCATGTTAGAGGCATCAGGATAGAGGAGTTGAGTTGGCATGAATTCATGAGATTTTTTTTGTAATAAGTATTTATCAGAGAGATACTATAACAAAAAGGCTAAGGAGTTCTACAAGTTGAATATGGGATCTATGACGAACGAAAAGTATATAACTAAATTTCTGGAATTGTTGAGGTGTGTGTCATATATTAAGGATGAGAAGACAAAAATTCAAAGATTTATCAGTGGACTCCCATTATCATTCAAGGATCAAATTGAGTATGATGAGCCTTAGTTGTTGAAGGAATTCATTGGGAACTTGAAGCACTATTATGAGAAATAAAAGTGCAAGAATGAGCCTAAGCATGAATGGAAAGGAAATGACAATACCAAATGAAAATGGCCTCCAAAGCAGGAAATACCTTGGGATATAGGTGAGAAAAAGAATGTGGCTCCTTAAAAGAAGTCCAATACAACAAAGAAGGGACATGGATCTCAGCCTGGAGAGAATTATAATAAGGGTAGTGCTAGAGAACCATTGCAACATTGGATATGTGGCAAGGATCATCATAAGAAGCATTGTCCATTGTATCACGGTGGCAAACCCAAGATCTACAATTCTCAAGAGGCGTAGATAATAGGGGATGTTGGACAAAGTATTCCTTAGATCTATGTGGCATTTGATTACAAGTAGTTAGATCACCAACCATCCGTTATTGAGATGGAAGGTAAGATTTGTGATCAAGTTGTTTCCATTTTTATTGATCCTGGATCTAATTATAGTTATGTTATTCCTAACCTAGTGGATAAGCTTGGCTTGAGTCAAGAAGTGCATGCAGAGTCTTGGTTGGTGTAGTTGGCTATAGGTACTAAGAAAAGAGTTCATCATTGGGTGTGAGCTTGTGCTTTTGAGCTTAATGGTATGCCTACATCAATGCATCTAAATGTGCTTCCTTTGGGTTTGTACAATACACTTTTGGGTATGGATTGCTTGTACCTTTAGAAGACTAAGGTAGATTGTTACGAGAAGGCTATTGAGTGCTTGGATGATGATGGAGAAAAGAGAATATTGTAGGGTAAGTAGAAGCCTACATTAGTGAGAATGGTTATAGCTATGTGGAAAAGCGCAGTTGTAGGAAAGGATGTGTCCTGTTTGCAATTCATATTTATAATGACAAAATGAAGGAGGATGAGGATGTTGAAGTCTTGAAGAGTTATCTGGTTTTGTAGTAGTTTTAGGATGTATTTCTTGCAGATATTTCAGAGTTACTGCCTCATAGGGAAATGGAATTTTCTATTAAGTTGGAACCATGAGAAGCACTAGCATCAAATGCACTTTACAAGATGAGCAATCTAGATTTAATGGAACTAAAGTTGTAGCTTAAGGAAATACTTGATAAGGGATACACTAGGCCAAGTGTATCACCTTAGAGTGCACGAGTGTTGTTCATAAAGAAGAAGGATGGTACTCTTTGGTTGTGTATTAATTATAGGTAGTTGAACAAGGTGACAATCAAGAACGGTATCCTTTGTCGCATATTGATGACTTGTTTAATCAGTTAAAGGGAGAAACAATGTTCTCAAATATTGATTTGAGATCAGGATATCATCAGGTACACAAAAAAGAGGACATATAAAAGACAACATTTCATACTACGTATGCACATTATGAGTTTGTAGTGGTTTCGTTTGGTCTTACTATCTTTCAACTACTTGCATGTTTTTGATGAATAGTGTGTTGTGTCCTTATCTAGACAATTTTGTGATAGTATTCATTGATGACATATTGATATATTATAAGAATGAGGACAAGAAAAGAGAAAATCTAGAGGTAGTGTTAAGATTGTTGAGAGAGCATTAGTTGAATTTCAAGGTTATTAAGTGCAGTTTTTGTCATACAAAAGTTCATTACTTGGGACATGTTGCTTCCAAGGAAGGTATAGAAGCAAACCTGAAAAATATTAGAGCTATCATAGAGTGGGAAGCTCCTAGGAATGTGTATGAGGTCAAATCATTCATGGGATTATTCGATGATTATAGGTAGTTGATCAAGAACTTCTCATGAATTTCCTATCCTATTACATCCTTGCAATGAAAAGGGAAGAATTTTGAATGGACTAAGGAGTGTGCAATTAGTTTTGAATAGTTGAATCATTTGCTTACATATGCTCTTATTTTAAATATTGAGATCAAGAAAAAGAGTTTGTGGTATGTATAGACGCTTTCAAGAGAGGAGTTGGTGAAGTCCTTATCTAGGAACGATAGGTGGTATGATATGTGTCAAGGAAGTTGAATGAGCGTGATCAGAACTATGTGACTCATGATTTTGAGTTGGAAACTATCATCCATGCATTTAAGATGTGGAGACACTATCTTCTTTGCAAGAGGTTCATCTTGATGAGCGATGACAATGGGTTGAGGTACTTGTTTGACCAACCTAATCTGAATGCCAGATAAGCTAGATGGTTGGTTGCTCTTAGTGAGTTTTATTTCGAGATCAGGTACATAAAGGGAAGGTTACAAATGCTCTTAGTAGAAGAGTGTAGGTGAATCACATTGTTGTAGTGATTTCTTAAGTGAAATATTTACAGGAGTGGATCTTACAGGAAGAACAACATGATGACATGTATCAGTAATTGAGGCATATGTTACAACAATAGGGTGCATGTGATAGGGATGAGGAGTATCATCTCATGACAGATGGCTCGGTCAAATTAGAGAAAAAGATTTATGTACCAAATGACAGTGAGCTCAAGAATTTTATCATGATGGAGTTTCATGTCAAGCCATATGCAGGTCACCTGGGATATCAGAAGACATTGACAACAATTAATAAATTCTATCATTAACCGAACTTAAAGAAAGATGTGGTTGAGTTTGTTGCAAGATGTTTGGATTGTCAACAGGAAAAAGTAAAGTGTAAGCATCTAGGTGGTTTATTACAGTAGATTCTGATTCCAGAGTGGAAATGGGAGGTCATTTCCATGGACTTAATTACAAGTTTGTCGAGGACTTCAAAGCAAAATGATTCCATCATGGTTGTGGTTGACATGTTAAGTAAGGTAGCTCATTTCATTGCAATTAAGATTACGAATTAAGCTAGTGAGGTAGCTCATATTTTCATTGGGGAGATAGTGAGATTGCATGGCACTCCTAAGAAGATTGTATCAGACAAAGATGCGAAGTTCAATTCTAGGTTTTGGAAAGAGTTGCTTGCAGGTTTGGGGACAAAGTTGACCTACAGTACAACTTATCATTTGTAAACAAATAGATAGATAGAAAGGACTAACAAGATTATTGAGGACATGTTGAGGATGTATATCATGCATCAACAATTGAAGTGTGAAGAGTATCTTCCACTGTTTGAGTTTTCTTATAATAATGTGTATCATAAATCTTTGAAGATGAGTTTGTTTGAGACATTTTATGAGTGGAGTTGTAATACTCCTATCAGTTGGAGTGATCTAATGAACAATGTATTGATTGGACCTGATATGTTGGCAGAGATGGAGCAAGATATGTCATCTATTAAAATTAATTTAAATACAACACATGAGAGGAAAAGGAGTAATGGAGATCAACATATGGTATTTAAGGAGTTTCAGGGTGGGGAACTTGTGTACTTGTGCATCAAACCCAAGAGGATACCTTTGAGGATCATAGCATATGCCAAATTAACACTTCGGTATTGCGAGCCTTTAGAAATACTTGAGAGGATTGGGCTAGTGTACTACAGACTTGCACTACCTCCGATAATCGAAGTCCACTATGCTTTCCATGTTTCATTATGTTATGAAACTAGCTCACAAAAAGATAGAAAAGATAGATCAACGCCTTAGAAATAAGCCTCTTCGAGGGGGCAACCTCCTTTACATTACACAAATGAACAATTCTTAGATGATACAAATGACAAGACCTCCTTTCTATATATAGGAGTCTAAGGGGTCATAATATAATCAGAGCCGACATACCAATAATAATGTAAGGGCACAACAATAAAAATAGTGGGCTTCTATGGGGCACAATAATAATAATATGGGTACTACATGGGCACAACAATATAATAAGGGGGTTGCACTAATAATAATAAGGGGTTACACTAGTAGTATAACGACCTAACATGCCCATCTCCTTCAAAAAGTGTTGTCCTGAATGCTTGAGTAGTTTTTTATGCTTCTGTATAAAATTCTTGTCCTCCCATTTGGAATCTTCAGCGGTAAGTTCTTCCACTTGATGAGATACTTTGAAATTGATTGATTTCATAGCTGTCGGGTTCTTCTTTCTGTGACTGCTCCAGGATCCAATATGATTTTTTCTTCCTCGTCAAGTTCTGGCAATATTATTTGAACTGGGATCTTCTGCAACTTTTGAATGAGTGGCCACACTTCCTCGTCCTTCTTCCATTCATCCCTTGCTTCATTTATCCAATCTCGTTGGATAATAGAAATAGCAAAATACAATGCTTCCACATCCTCATCCTTTCTTGAGAGTGCATTTGCAACAACATTTTGCTTCCCTTTCCCTAACATGTTGATTATATATATTTTTTATATAATTAATTAAATGTCCAACTAATCTGTTTTGTAGGTGGAGCCAGAGGGAGAATTTCATCTAGAGCCTTAATGCGTATTGCAGTAGAAATAACGGATGCTGCAGAACTGAGAATCGAGCAAGTTAAAGTGTTGTGGAAGCACTTTGGGGCCAACGAAGCTACATGGAAGATGACTGATCATATGCATGCTATGTATCCTTCATTATTTGTTGGGTCAGGCAAATGAGTTTTGATATATGTATGTATATATGTATATGGATGTAGACATTGTAATGATTTGTGTTATAAAGCTCCAATAAGCAGTATGATTGTCATATTTGTCATGTTTTTCATGGTTTGTAGTAATTGTTCATTGTAAATACCACATGGAGCTATGTTACGAATATCCATGGTATGTTTTGGTTTCAGTGGTTTTGTTGGTTATAGGTGTCATAGAACACTAAGGACGATGTTCCCCTATGGGGGGGGGGGGGGGGGTTGTCACAACCCCGATTTAAAAGTTCATGTAATAAAGGATAATAAAAAGAAAAAGAATAAGACCAAGGTCATGGGACATGTATTCCAGGATGAATGTTGGGAAAAACACTATAGTGGGCATCACTTTCGATTTATTTATGGCTAAGGAAATTAGAGAAGGCATTGTCAAAGCCAAAGAGGCATTAATTGACATATTATTTATAAAAATAAAAGAAAATACGAGAAAATAAGGTGAAGAGACATAGATTTACATGAGAGAGATGACAGGAAAAATGAAGAAAATAGAAGCCTTAATGACAAAAGGGCTTCTAAGAATCAGTTCACACCTTTTGTTAGTGGAGATTTTGTTGGTTTAGCTTTTTGTTAATTTGGCTTTGGAATTAGTTTGAGAGAGAGAGAGAGAAGAGAACCAAGAGGAGAAATCAAGGAAAGAAAAGGAAGGCAAAGGACAAGCAAGGAGAGAAAGGGAAGGAAGTGGATAAGCAAGAAAAAACAAAGGAAGCAAGGATAATATTGGTTCAACAACTTTAGCACGAGGATTTTGCACGTAACAGGTTGCATGTGTGATTTCCTACATGAGGTGTGAATGGATGGTACATTTATTTGTTTATTTGTCTTAGTTGTTTTTATTGGCATGGGTTTTACCAAGTTTGACAGTGGTTTCAGCCTTACCTTTCCATTTTGTAGATAACTGAGGTTTGGATTGGCGAATGATTTTGGAACCAGGTGAGGTAGTCTGAGGAAAATTCCCAAGGTTTGGGGATAGAGATGGTTTTCTTTGACAATCTCTTGGCAGGTGGGCAGAGACAAAAAAAATTCTCAAGGCATGCTGACGGAACTCTGAGGCATCGAAGCTTGTTTTGGTTTTGTGATCTCTTGACAAGCTTTGGGGAGATTGCAGTAGTTTGAGGGTGGGGGTGGTTTAATCTCTAGATTCCCTTGATGGTTTATGTCTTGGTTTATCCTATCAGATCCCACATTGATTTTTTTAATATGGCATGGCGGTGATTGGATTAAAGAAAGATTTGGTTCAACTCAATCTATGGTTGGGTGGTACATGGAAGTCCCTGACTTGGTTGGATTTCGCATAAGTTAATAAGAACTACTTTTTTATTGTACTCTATTAGCATTTATACTTGTTATTATGTGGCTTTGTTGGATATTCTTTCATGGTTAATATTTTGATTATATGTTGGTTATAAGCATGATTATATATAACATGATCTAGCTATGGCTCTTGTTATGTTTTGATTAGTTCTTGAATGGTTGATGAATGCATGGGCTAATAAGTGTTGTTGCATCTAATTAAGAGGGTATTAGACCTTCTTGGTGATTCACAACTAAAGAACAAATATTTACACTCATATATGCATTTATGACTTGTAGCTTACCTATTTACCATGTGTTTAATGAAATGCCTAGGATGTTCTAGTCTGTCTAGGTCAAGTTTTTTACTCAAGTTTGTATGTTTAGTCTTCTCATTATATCATTTATGATTCTGGAAAGACTCATGCAATTTTGGGCAATGATCTGGGGGTTGCCCTACAATTGTGGCTCGGATCTCCAGACCTCACCCTCTGAACTGGGAAAGTTGGGTCACAACCACATGGATGCAATGTTGTGCATGTGATTGGAGGCCTAAAACTGCACCTAGGCCTTGTCATACATGTGGTTGGGGGTCTAGGTTAGTGAAAAGAGCCTCAGCTTAGGGTTTGGTCACTTAGGATGGTTGTTTGGCCTCTAAGTTTCTTGTAGCTCTGAGGGATGTTATGAGTTGTCATCTTTTGGTTAGTTGGTAGGCCCCACTTCCTTAATTGGAGCTTGGAGGTTGGGTCATGTCATAGTAACTCTTTGTTTCATGTTTACCCTGGCAGGCCGGTGAAAGTGGGTAAATGTGGGAGGGGGCATTAAAAAATGACTAAAGAGATTAGTTGAACATTTTATTAATTATAAACAAAAAAATATTCAAAACTGAATAACGAAATATAGGTGGAACATTAACTAGACCAATTGCATTAATGTTATCATGCTCACAGGTCAGAGAAGCTAGAGCCGCACGTACTTGTAACTCAATTTCATGTCAAGAAAGGGTTTTCTAAATATGGAATTCTATAACAAGCAAGTTTTATTTTGCTTCTCTCTTGAGCTCTTCCTACATCAGATTCCTGAGGACAAAATTCTTCATGGGCTCCTGTCCATGAGCTCTTCTATAGAACTGCCCAATTTCTATAGCATGGCATCTATCACCCAGGTAGCATCAGCAATTGGTTGATCATTCCACTTGACCAAATACTGAAAATACTTCTGTCCCCTTGTCTTCTCTAACAATTTCTTGTCCAAAATCCTCTCTTGCCATAATTCCTTCGTTGTAGGTAACTGTTTTACCCAATCAATCTCTTGTTTTTCTCGATCCTCTGCTGTGTTGTCCGCCTGTTCCTTTTCATTCCTGTATAAGTCAACAACATTAAAAATTGGAGATATTCCAATATCAGGGGGTAATCCAATTTCATATGCATTTGCAGAAAATTTTCTCAAGACTCTCCATGGTCCAATTTTCTTTAACTTTAGTTTATTATACTCCTTTTTTGGAAATCTTTCCTTCCTCAGGTGTGCTAAAACCAAATCTCCAACTTCAAAGTTAACTTCTCTCCTTCTCAAGTCTGCTATGCTTTTGTACTTTATTTTACTGTCCTGTAGTTGTTGTTTTACCTATTCATGTATTGCTTGCATCTTTGAAGCAAAATCTTCCCTTTTAGCAGTTCTCATCTCATCTTTTCCTAGATTTCTTAATTCAGACACTCCTCTTGGGTGCATTCCATAAACTATATGGAATGGACTCTGCCCTATGCTCCTATTAGGAGAGTCATTATATGCATATTTAGCCGTGCCAATACTTGATCCCATTGTTTTGGATGTTCACATGTAAGACTTCTCAGAAGATTACCCAAGCTTCTGTTTACAACTTCAATCTGTCCATCCGTATGAGGATGATAAGGAAAACTAAAACTCGTTTTAGTTCCAAGCTTCTTCCACAATGTCCTCCAAAAATGTCCAACAAATTTGGAGTCTCTGTCTGAGACAATACTCTTAGGTAACCCATGCAATCTTACAATCTCTTTAAAAAATAGATTAGCAATGTGAGTAGCATCATTGGTTTTATAACATGGAATAAAATGTGCCATTTTTGAAAATCTGTCAACCACAACATAAATTGAATCATTTCCCCTTTGAGTCTTTGGTAAGCCCAAAACAAAATCCATGCTTACCATATCCCAAGATCTATCTGGAATAGGTAATGGAACATACAACCTTGTGATTTGGCTTCTTCCTTTTGCATACTGACAGACTTTACAATTTTTCACATACTTCTCCACTTCAATCCTCATCCTCGGCCAGAAATAAAACTTGTTCAACTGCTCATAATTCTTATTTGCACCAAAATGTCCTGCAAGTCCACCACTATGTTTCTCCTTGATTAAATTTTCCCTCATAGAACAATTTGGTATGCACAGTTGATTTCTTTTAAACAACAACCCATCTTGCAAGAAATAATCAAGCCACTTACTTCTGTCTAACAAAACAGGATTTTTACAAGCTTCAAATGCCTCTTTAAAATCTAAGTCTTTTTCAAACAATTCCTTAAGAAAATCAAAACCCAACACTTGAATTTGACTTTCTTGAAGTAGTATGTTTCTTCTACTTAAGGCATCTGATACTTTATTTGATTGATAGGTTATATGTTTTAATACAAAATTAAAACTTTGTAGGTATTCTACCCATTTAGCATGCTTCTGGTTAAGCTTTGGCTATTGCATAATGTACTGTAATGGATGGTTATCTGAATATAGTATAAACTCCTTGGACATCAAGTAATGTTTCCACTTCTTCAAAGACTGCACCACTGCATAAAACTCCTTGTCATAAGAAGAATATTTCCTCTTTGATTCATTCAGTTTCTGACTGAAATAAGCTACAGGTTTGTCCTCTTGGCTTAAAACACCTCCAATGGCTTCTCCATTGGCATCACATCTCACTTGGAAAGGCTTATTAAAATCAGGCAAAACCAAAATAGGTTTTTCAGTAATCTTCCTTTTCAACAGTTGAAAGTTCCTTTCTACTTCAGTAGTCCATTTAAATGGTTGTCTGTCCTTCTTTATTGTGTCAATAATTGAAGCATTAATCTCACTAAAATTCCTTATGAATTTCCTATAAAAACTAGCAAGATTGTGGAAACTTCTTACCTCAAAGACACTTTTTGGTGAAGGCCACTCCATGATAGCCTTGATCTTCTCTGGATCCATCTTTAACCCCTCAACAGAAACAACAAAGCCCAAATACACCAACTCCTCCTTCATGAATGAACATTTCTTTAAATTTAGCAGTAACTTCTCTTGCTGCAACTTTCGTAAGACATAATTCAGATGTCTCACGTGTTCCTCCTTAGACCTACTATAAACTAATATATCATCCAGATATACTATTACAAACTTACCAATAAATTCCTTCAAAACTTCATTATAAGCCTCATTAATGTACTAGGTGCATTTGACAACCCAAAAGGCATTACCAACCATTCATACAATCCTTCATTTGTTTTAAAAGCAGTTTTCCATTCATCCCCCTCTCTAATTCTGATTTGATGATAACCAAATTTTAAATCTAACTTTGTAAAATATCTTGCTCCACCCAAACAATCCATCAAATCTTCAATTCTGGGTAAACGAAATCTGTACCTGATTGTTACCTTATTGATTGCTCGCGAGTCAGTGCACATTCTCCAGCCTCCATCCTTCTTTGGGCTCAACACTGTTGGCACTGTGCAAGGACTCAAACTCTCTCTAACCAGTCCCTTGTCTAACAGTTCCTGAACCTATTTCCTGATCTCTTCATTCTCTGTGGGAGTCATCCTATAAGCTGCTTTATTAGGTAGATTTGCTTCAGGAATCAAATCTATGTGATGACTGATTTTTCTAATGGGTGGTAACTCATCAGGAAAATCATCTACAATGATATCACAATAACTGTCTAGCATCTCTTGAATTTCAGTTGGTAAATCAGAAACTTTTGTGGAAGTAATTATTACCTTAGGTTTGCAAACCAACGCAAAAATTACCTCATCTTCCTCCATCTGTTGTAAATACTCCTTTCCACTCAGCAAAAGGGTCTTTGCTTCAGATTTCTTCGATGTATCTTCTTCTTCTATTGGTAGCAATGTATGATTGGCACCATCCTTGTTGAATTTGTAGGTGTTCTTCTTTCCATCATGCATAGCTCCTCTATCATACTGCCATGGTCTACCCAACAATATATGACACACATCCATAGGCATCACATCACACAAAATTTTATCTTTGTACTTGCCCTACTACAAATCCACTTCACATTGTCCATTTACTAACAACTGATGTCCCTTTTGTAGCCATGACAGCTTGTAAGGTGTTGGATGTTTCTTTGTCTTCAATTTCAACTTCTCCACCACTTCTGTAATGACCAAATTATTAGTGCTGCCACTATCAATTATCATCTGACAACATTTTCCTTGAACCTTGCACGCAGTCCTAAACAAAGCCTTCCTTTGTACTGGTTCAACAAATTCTTTTACTGGCTTTAGCAATACTTTGTTAACTACCAAAGATTCTCCTCTCTCTGGTACATTTTCTTCTTCTGTCATCGTTGTTGCTTCCTCTTCAGTATGAGCAACAATTGCATTTCTCTGAGGTGTTCCTGCATTTTCTGGGCACTCATAGGCTTTGTGTCCCAGCTTGTTACATCTGTAACATCTAACTTCTCTTCCTCTACCTCTGCCTCCTCTTTCTCAAGAGAAACTCCCTCTGCCACTTGCATCACATCCTGTGGGTGCATGCTGACTTGAGCTATTGCTAGCTCCATCTCCAGGTGCTATAGATCTTCCTCTACCACCTTGTCTTCCCCTTCCTCGAAAAGTACCTCTATTTCTGGCAGACTGCTTTCTCATGAGTTTTTCTTCAGCCTTTAGTACCATTTGATAAGCCTCTTCTACTGTTTTAGGAGATAGTACACTTATCTCATCTTGAATGTCCATTCTAAGACCATTCACATATCTGGCAACCTTCTCATCTGTATCTTGGATTTGTCCTGCTCTTATACTCACTTTGTAGAATTCCTCTGTGTGTTCCTTTACTGTCATAGACCTCTGTCTAAGATTCTGCATCTATCTAAATAATGTTTGCTGATAGTCACTTTGCAGAAACTTACTTTTCAGTTGCCACCATCCTATTCCAATTCTTAATTGGTTGTTTGCCAAGTCTTCTTCTTTCTACCTATACTCTATCCCACCAAAGTGTTGCATGTCCTTTCAACTTTGTGACAACAAAATTCACCTTATTTTCATCCTCTGTTTCTTCATAATCAAAGAATTTCTCCATGTCATTAATCTAATCTATCAGCTCCTCAGGATTTAATCCTCCTGCATAAATTGAAACCTCAGTTCCGGGTCTAGATGTGGATTTCAACATTGACTTAAAGTATCTCATCTCAGGAGTAACTTCTATAGGTTCCTCCTCTTCTACAGCTTCAGCTTCAAGTTCACTGACATCTCTAGCATCTGCATCTCTCCCTGTTTCCATTGCTTCTAATCTAGCTTACATCTATTGCATAGCTTCCATCACTTCAGCATTTGCAACAGGTCTTCCTCTTCTACCACGTCCTCTTCCAACTCCAGAAGCCATGGTGGATTTCTTTCTCTAATCCTTGAGACCCTGTTCAATGTCAGTAGGCTGCTCTGATACCACAAATGGTGGCCTGGGTGCAGGCGTTAGAGACAATCATTCAAAACCTGAAACAATTTCTTCTAATTTAGGCGGAACATCTTCTTGGATTTCATGTGTATTATCAGTCATCTATCCCCAAAGTTAGATACTCTGCTAAATTAACAGAACCGCTAATTTAGCTGCAATCGCCAAATGCCTTACAAACCCTCTAAACAACGCATATCACATGTCGCAAACTCACCGACAGGTTCCTTTACTTATTAACGATGCGATGCGATATTTATTGACATGATTCACATTGAATGTTGCATTTCGCAACTCCGTCAGCCAGGTCATTCACTCTTGAACCTTGCGATCAGATATTAACCATTGATCCAACGGTCAACATCAACAGTGATCCAACGGTCACTATGATATTGCATGGAGATCTATGCGATGATACTGCCTCACGGAGCCAATAGACTTATAAAACCCAACTTATAACACTTCAGGTCTGGACTTGAGATTAACACCTAATGACAGAGGCTTTTAAAATCTACGGCTTGTGGGACATCGATTAACACAAGGTTTAATAACAGGGCCAACCCCCGTTGTTGACTATGCCACAATGCATTGAAAATGAAATCAACGATTAATAATGAGTGCAGGACTTCATTCCTAGATCAATAATTCATGCACTTCTAACCCCATAGTCGCTAATACACAACAAAATCAAATTAAATGCGATCACACAGAATAATAGAACTCTGAGTTTTAAGCCAAACTGGAAATTCAAAGATACATAGAGACACTGCGGAGGGACACGACTCCTCCACGATTGACCAATTACACAACACAAATACACAAAGTTATGTTTTTTGCAACTTAATCATATATGGCTAAAACAAGCTGAATCAGTCAAAATCCCCTTACAATGATTCAGAACTTACATAAGTAGTAGTTCATTAACAACTAGATCCTAAATCAAAGGATAGAATTAACTAATCCTATCTAATCTGCATGATATTCTCCTCGAGAATCTCCACTACATCTAACTAATAGAATTTATTGCATGATAATCCAATCCTAGATTCTAGTTCAAATCCTAACTAGAAAGCTTTGTAAATTGACAAATAAAGGATCCCACTCCTTTGCTTGTAAACTTTTTTTTAACTTTGGAATAATACGAAGCCTTTCTTCTTTAATCCTCATGCTCCTGCATCATAATCCTAGTGATCGGGATCACTTGTGATTGGTTATGGCTGAGGAAATTGGCAAAGGCAATGGCTATAAAGGCTTTGGAAAGGTAAAATGGAATTTTTGGCACATTTATGAAAATAATGGAAATTAGGAGAAAAGGGAGGTGAAAGGTCACAGGTTGAATGTGAGGAGGAAATTGAAAGAAAATAATGGAAAATGAAGAAAATAGAGGCCTCATTCATAAAAAGGCTTATGAGGATCAGTTGGTAACCTTTTGCCAGTTCAGTTTTGGAGCTCTCATTATTCTCTCTCTCTCTCTCTCTCATACTCTTGGAGACTTAGAGTTTTCTTGGAGCACTCTTGGAGGGTGTGGAATACTTGGATTTTTGGAGCAATAAGGCAAAGGAAGAGCAAGAAAGCGCAAGAAGACATCGTGATCAACAACTACATTAGATTTACTTGCAGGTACTGAGTTGCAAGTATGTTTCCTTCACTAGTTTTGGCATGCATGGCATATGCATATGGATTTTTGGTTGTGATATGTCATTGGCATGGAGGATGACCGAGATTAATAGTGGATTTCCTAGCCTTGCCATTTCCTAGATAGCCATGGTGATTGTGGCTTTATTTTCATTTTTTTGTTTTTGGTTGGTTCTCATGTTTCCTTAGTTTGGGTTGAGTTACTAGTCCTAGAGCCTTGGTTGGACAAATGCTCTGGAGCCTTGGAACAACTTGGGTTAAGTTACTATTCCTAGAGCCTTGGTTGGACAAATGCTTTGGAGCCCTTGGTGGGTTGAGTTACTAGTCCTGGAGCCTTGGTTGGACAAACACTCTAGAGCCCAGTCAAATTTGTGGGCTGAGTTACTAGTCTTGGAGACTTGGTTGGAAAAATGCTCTAGAGCCCTAGAAGGATTGGATAGAGGTCGATCTAATGATGGTTTTGTGATGTTTGACCATGAGGTGGATGGCCTCTAGAATCCCTATATGGTTTTTTATTGACGTTTTCTATGAAATCCCACATTCATGCTTGGAATATGGCATGGGGGTGAATGGCTGAAGAGAGATTTGGCTCAGGAATTCTACAGTCGGATGGAACATGGAAGTCCCATCTCAGGTTTGGATATTGCATCCTTAATGAAAGACTACTTCTCCTTGTATTTCTATGAGAATTTTAATGGATTGTATGTGGTTTATATGTTTGTACTTTCATGAGTATTTTTGCTGCTATTATGTTGGTTCTGTATGTGTTTTAAGACAACAACCATGTGTGGTTATCATCATGTTTTACTTGTAATTGAATGATAAATGTATCTATGACCTAATGGATGGAATGGAAGTTGATGTGTTGAGGCATCAAAGTTTCTTAGTGATTATCAGCTAATTATGAGACACCTGTGCTCAAAACACTTAACTACACCTGTAGATTACACATTTGCAATATTTTTGATGAAATGCCTGTCATGGCTAGTAGGGGCCTAGTCAAGGTCTTAAACAAGTATTTTCTTTAATACTTTCATTTCCATGTTATTCTACTGATCTGAAGAGATGGTTCAATTGTGGGTAGTGACCTGAGCTCTGAGCTTGAAAAAATGGATCAAATTCTAGAGTTGTTGTGATATCACTGACATTTTTGGCCTCTGGTCACTGGCAAGCAAGCCTGTGAGAGTGACTTTGGGTTGCTTGTCTCACTCATGCCTATAGAATGGGAGCCTTTGAGCCTTAAATTGTCCAAAATATAAGGGGGACCCCAAGGCAAGTTGTCTAAAGTATTGGATTGGTTCTTGAGGGTCCTGTAGCTGATAATTAATGTCTGTATGGTGTGTTTCCATTGGTTACACTTCCTTAACATGACTTAGGTGGTAGAATCATATAATAATGGCCTCTCATCCCATGTTTACCCCAGTTGGTCGGTTGCCTAGGTAGATGTGAGAGGATGGTGTTACAGAGTGGTATCAGAGCATGATTCACCCCTCAAAATAGACGAGCTATCTATTGGTCATGCATGCATGTCAGTTGCATGTGTGTCTCTCACCCTTGCATTCCATGTGCTTGTTGCATTTGCATGATGTTGTTCATGGTTGTAGTGATGTCGTCATGTGAAATTTGAGATGTTATTGTGGAATGCATCATTGTGAGTGTATGACTGGGTATATGTCGATTTATGTCACTTACATGTATCGTTGTAGTATTCTTGGTTACGTTCTTGCATGTTTGGTTACATTTTTGTATGCTTGGTTGCATGTATCATTCTTGTAGGTTTGATTTCAAGTATTGTTCATTCATGCTTGGTCATATGTGTTTATGCATATGTGTGGATGTTTATGCATCACTTATGCATGTTCGTGTTTTCAAGTGGTCAAGTGTATAGTCACGTAATGATGGTGGTTGACATGCATGAGTTTGTGGTGTGTGTTGTTATTGAGGTCTTGCATTGATCACTAGACCCTAGCTAGAATGACAGTTGCATGGTCATATGCTTATGTTTTATGTTTCTATATGTTGTCATGATTATGTTATACATGTGTCATGTTGATTTGTTGATCTTACAGACAAGGTATCCCCCCCGAGCTATACTAAGGTGTGTTAGTTTATTTTGATTTAGTTTAGCTGACATGATACAGCTTGCAGGAAGAAATATCAAATGGCTAGCAAGATGGTTGACTACAAAGACTCTCCGTATGAATTCGAGGAGTAGTATGGTGTTGGGAACTCTTCTGATTTGGAAGTTACATTGAGAAGCTTAAATGAAGAAATAAGGATTTGTAAGGAAAATAATGACTAAATCGTACGGGAATGAGAAAAGTTAATGGAGGTAAATGTAGTCATACTTCAGAGCTTTTCATATTTGTAGCGATAGGGACTGCTTCAGATGAACCATGAGAAGGAGGATAGAACTAATGGGGCATATGGTAGTAGATCGCATGGTGGTCACTGATCAGATAGATATGACACAATCAGAGATGGAAGGTTGTTGAACACTTTGGATAGGAGAAGGGATAGACACAGGAATGATTCTAGTTCTAATTCAGATAAGCACTATGATCGTATTTGGTAACATACTTACAGGAGGAGTGATAAGGGGTATTTTCTAGATGATTTTAAGAAAGCAAAACCACCTACTTTTGATGTAGAGGTAAAGAAATCACGAGATGCAAAGGCATGGTTGCTAGGCATGAAGAAGTTCTTCAGATTACATGACTATTCAGAGAACATGAAAGCTAGAGTGGCTACATTCAGTCTCAAAGGAAAAGAAAACATTTGGTGGGAAGAAGTGAAGAATGTTAGAGGTATAGATGAGGAAGATTTGACTTGGGGTGATTTTGAGTAGCTATTCAAGAAGAAGTATTTGTCAGAAAGATACTTTGATGACAGGGTGAAAGAATTCTATGAGCCAAAGATGGGATCCATGATAGATGATGAGTACACTAGTAGATTCTTGGAGTTGTTGAGCTATGTGCCTTACCTCAAGGAGGAGAAGGCTAAGATTCATAGACCAGTCAGTGGGTTACCAGTTTCATTCAAAGATATGATTGAGTTTGACGAGCCTATATCATTGGAGGAGGCTATCCGAAAACTGAAACATTGCTATGAACAATCGAAGCACAAAATTGAGACTAAGCCAGACTATAAAGGTAATGCAAAGAACAAAGGAAAATGGGACAAGAAGTGAGTACGACCACAGGACACAAGTAACAAGGAGAATGTTGCACCACCTAAGAGGTTCAATGCATCAGATAGAGGACAAGGACACAGATCTAAGGAGCATAATAAGGAGCCCGTGCGGTGTTTTCTTTGTGGAGTAGATCATCGGAGGAAGGGTTTTCTGCAGAATTAGAGTGGTAGACATCAGATATACAGTGCGTAGGAGGCACAAACTGTTGGGGATGTTGGTCAGAGTATTCCACACATCTATGCAACATTGTATAACAAACAGACAGAGCATCACACATCTATCATTGAAATGGATGGTAAGCTTTGTGATCAAGTTATCTATTTTGATTGACCTTGGATCTAATTATAGCTATGTTAGTCCTAACTTGGTGGATAAGTGTGGTTTGAGTAAGGAATTGCATGCAGAGTATTGGTTGCTGCAGTTGGATACATGTACGACGAAGCGAGTTAATCATTGGGTAAGAGCTTGTGCATTTGACTTGAATGGTATGCCTACTATAGCACATTTGAATGTATTACCATTAGGTTCTTACAGTATGTTGTTGGGCATGGACTGGTTGTATCTTCATAGAATTAAGGTGGATTGTTATGACAAATCTATTGAGTGTGTTGATGAGAATGGGGAACCAAGAGTCTTAGAGGGTAAGAAGAAAGCTACATTAGTTAGGATGGTGACAAATATGCAAGCAAATCATAGCTGTAGGAAAGGGTGTAAGCTATTCGTAGTGCACATTTCTAGTAATAAGGGTAAGGAATTTGAGGATATGGATGTGTTCAGCAGGTACTTAGTTTTACAGCAGTTCAAGGATGTATTTCCTAAGGACATGACAGAGTTGCCACCTCACAGGGAGGTATACTTTTCTATTTTGTTAGTACAACGGGTAGCTCCAACATCGAAAGCACCTTACAGGATGAGCACACCTTAGTTAGTTGAGTTAAAGTTGTAGTTGAAGGAAATGTTGGACAAGGGATACATTAGGCCAAGTGTGTCACCATGAGGCACATTGATATTCTCCGTGAAGAAGAAAGATGGAACACTCAAATTATGCATTGACTACGGGAATTTGAACATAGTGATCATCAAGAACAGGTACCCTTTGCTGAGGATTGATGACTTGTTTGATCAGCTAAAGGGAGAACCAATTTTCTCCAAGATCGACTTGAGATCTAGATATCATTAGGTACACTTCAAAGAGGGAGACATTCACAAGACCGCTTTCCAGACCAGGTCTGAGAATTATGAGTTTGTTGTTGTTCCATTGGGTTTAACTAATGCTCCAACTACATTTATGTGTTTGATGAATAGTGTGTTGCATCCATATTTGGATAAGTTTGTTATTGTGTTCATTGATGATATACTGGTATATTGTAAAAATGAGGAAGAGCATGCCGAAAATTTAGCAGCAGTGTTGAGGTTGTTGAGAGAGCATCAGTTGTATGCTAAGCTCAACAAGTGTAGTTTATTTCAGAATAAGGTACACCACTTAGGGTATGTTGTCTCCAAGGAAGGCATTGCAGTTGATCAAGAGAAGATAAGAGCCATCATGGAGTGGGTAGCTCCTAAGAATGTGGATGAGGTGAGATCTTTTATGGGTTTAGCAAGTTATTATAGGAGGTTCATCAAGAACTTATCGCATATTGTTTATCATATCACATCATTGCAAAGAAAATGTAAGAAGTTCTAATGGACTAAGGAGTGTGAGGCTAGCTTTGAGAAACTCAAGCAGTTGTTGACACATGCACTAGTGCTACATATTTCATATCCGAACAAAGGGTTTGTAGTATGCACGAGTGCTTGCAAGAGAGGACTTGGTGGAGTCCTTATGCGGGATGGACAAGTGGTATGTTATGAGTCCCAGAGATTAAACGAGCATGAGAAGAACTACCTGACGCATGATTTGGAGTTAGCAATGATCATACATGCAATAAATATGTGGAGACACTATCTTCTTGGTAGGAGATGTGTACTTATGAGTGATGACATTGGCTGAGGTATTTGTTTGACCAGCCAAATCTGAATTTCAAGCAAGCTAGATGGTTGGCCATGATCAACAAGTTTGATTTCGACATCAGAAACATCAAAGGTAACGATAATAGGCTTGCAGATTCCCTCAGCAGAAGGGTATAGGTAAATCACTTGGCAACTGTGAGCTCCTATGGGACGAAATTACATGATAAGATCTTGTAGGCAGGTCAGCAGGATGTTGGTATAAGTACAGGTGTAGGTATAGGTACAAGTAGTGGTATAGGTACAGGTGCAGGTGCACAGGGTATGGATAATTGTCTTATAGAAGATGGGTTGGTCAGGTTCCAAGATAGGACATATGTATCAGATAACAATGAGCTTAAGAAGGTGATCTTGAGGGAGTTTCATGCGAAATTGTATTCGGGTCACCCATATTACTAGAACACATTAACGACAGCGAAGAGATTTTAGTATTGGCTGAATCTGAATAGAGGTGTAGTAGAGTTCATGGCTATATGATTTGACTATCACCGAGTGAAAGCAGAATGTAAACATCCAGGTGGACTGTTGCAGCTGATTGCGATTCCAAAATGGAAATGGGAGGTCATTTCCATGGACTTCATCATAGGGTTTCCAAAGATAGTGAGACAGCATGATTCCATCATGATTAATGTGGACAGGTTGACAAAGGTTGCACATTTCATTCCAATTAAGTCTACATTCTCAGCTAGTGATGTAGCACAGGCATTCATCTGAGATGTCATTAGACTGCATAATGTTTCAAAGAAGATTGTTTCAGACAGGGGTGCGAAGCTCACTTCCAAATTTTGGAAGGAGTTTTTTACAGGGTTGGGCACAAAGTTGGCCTTTAACACAACTTATCATCCGTAGATAGATGGAAGAACATAGAGGGTCAACAGGATATTGGAGGACATGTTGAGGATGTGTGTGATGCATTAGCAGTGGAAGTGGGAAGAGTATCTCCCATTGGTAGAGTTCGCATACAACAACGCTCATCAAGAGTCATTGAGGATGAGTCATTTTGAGGGATTCTATGGGTGGAGTTGTAACACTCCTATCAGTTGGAGTGATCTGGTTAAAAGGGTGTTGATTGGACCATATATGATGATAGACATGAAACAGGAAATGTAGGTAATCAAGAAGAATCAAAAGGCATCACAAGATAGGCAGAAGAGTTATGCAGATCAAAATAGGTTGTTCAAGGAATTCTAGGTTGGGGAACAAGTATAATTTTGCATCAAACCAAAGAAGAGCTCCTTGCGGATTGGATCATGTACTAAGCTGGCACCATGGTTTTATGGACCCTTCAACATTATTGATAGTATTGGGCAAGTAGCCTATCGACTTGCACTACCTTCGACAGTGAAAGTCCATGATGTTTTCCATGTATCGTTGCTTAAGAAGTATGTTAAGGATGTTGATCATGTGATTGACTGGTCTGTATTGCATGTGGATCTAGATGGAGAATTCCATCTGAAGCCTTAATGCATATTGCAAAAAAAGGCGCTCATGCTCCGGAACCAAGCAATCGAGCAAGTTAAGGTGCAGTGGAAGCACTTTGGGCCCGATGAAACTACATGCGAGATGGTGGATCAGATGCGGGCTATGTATCCTTCCTTGTTTTCTGACTGAGACAAAGAAACTTCGATATGGTGGTTTGGTAATGCTTTGTGGTGGTTGGTATATGCTTTATGGTGGTTTGATATGTGCTTTATGGTGGTTTGGTATATGCTTTATGGTGGTTGATATATTCTTTATGATGGTTTGGTATATGCTATATGATGTTTTGATATATGCTATATGATGTTTTGATATATGCTTAGATATGTGTTTAGTATATGTTTTGGTATATGTTTTGGGATATATTTTTGGTAATGTTGCTATATGTACACATGTATATGGATGTAAATACCGCCATGAGCTATGTTATAAAGCTCCACTATGTGGTATGGGTGTCATGTTATTATGATTATGTTGTCATGTCACTATGCTATCATGTGTTTATGTTATCATGATGTTATGATGTCATGTGGATTGGCACTGAACAAGATGATCATTGTAATTACCATAATGAGCTATGTTATAAAGCTCCACTATGTGGTATGTTGTTATGGTGTCATCTTATTATGTTGTTATGTTGGTTTCTTATGAGTAGGTTGATCATTGTAAATATTGCATCAAGCTAAGTTATAAGGCTCCATCGTCAGTAAATATTTCTCTCACAATAGTTTTGTGGTTATAGGTGTTGTTCAACACCTAGGATAGTGTTCCCCAGGTGTGTGCATCAGTGCTATGGTTTTGATTATTGGTGTGATAAATTTCTTTGGCATTAGCATTCCAGTGTTTGAAAGTTGTTGATAGAAAGCCAATTGATCATTTGTGGAGTTCATCAACGATTTGTGCACGCCCTGGAAACCAACAACATTAAAGAAAGCCATTAGCACTTGCTTTTCATATAACGTTTCGCTGTCTTTGCTGACCTATTTATACTACAATTTCAAAAGAGAAATCCAAACAAATGGGATCTTTTATTTTGTGCGACTTTGCATACTTGATTTCTTTTGCTTAGGTAAAAGATTCTTTTGTCCAATAAAGCTATTGACAATTTAAGAATGGTAAGAATAAATAGTTTAAATTATAAAATAATTTTAATATTTTAAATGGTAAAACATATCTTTAAGGAAGATTTTAGGTCTATGTCTGTTATATTATAATTACATGGGAATTTATAAGATAATTCCCTGTTTAAAATATATTTAACAATGACTCCATTCCTTGTCTGTTATATATTTAACTATTAGCCACAAAGTTTCGAGTTGGATTTCAACATTCTACGATGCGCACATAAGAAAGAGATCGAAATTTAGCATTTGACAACACGATGGATATATTTTCCATCTGTAAATATATGTACGTCCCCGCATACATATATATAAGTGGCTGAAATATTGATATTTGTAGTTTTAATAAGTCATTTTTTATATATAATAATAATAATGAAAATGGTTATATATTGACACCTGAAGTTTTTAATCTTAAATTTTTTTGGGGGCTTTATTTTGAGTGTACAAGTAGGTTGGTATGGTGTTTAATTTTTAAATTTAAATTTTAAGTTAAGAGTGGTTGACATAATGATCTATGTAATTTTTTATTTTTTATTTTTATTTTAATTTTAGGTGGAGTTTTATTTTTAAAGAGTATAAGTTAATTAGTGTGGTGTTTATTTTTTAAGTTAAGAGTTTTATAGAAGAGATTGGAGATTCAAGTCAATTATAAATTCTAGAAATATAATGAATACAGTACAATTTTATTGACCATGCAAAAAATTTTATTCCAACTAATATGTCATGAACACAATTTATTTACTTTTGGAAAAAAATAAAAAAATTACCAAATAAATTTGAACAGTTAGAAATTGCTTTCAAGTTTTCAATTCTTTTTATCTTAATTTTAGGTGGAGCTTTATTAGTTCATGCAGTGCTTACTTTTTACCATGAGAAAATTTTTATTCCAACTAACATGTTCAGGGACACAATCTATTTTTTCCTTTTTTAAAAAACATTACAAAATAAATTTGAAGAGTTAGAAATTGCATTTAAGTTTGCTATCTTTACTATCTAAATTTTAGGTGGAAATTTATTTTTAAGCATATAAGTTAGTTGGTATGGTGTTTACATTTTAAATTTGAATTTTATAGAAGAGATTGAAGATTGAAGTCAATTATATATTCTAGAAACACAATGAATCTAGAAACATAACGAATATAGCACAATCTTAATGACCAAGATTTTTTTTCTTTATTCCAACTAATATGTCCCATAACACAATCTATTTTTCTTAGAAAAAGGAAAAAAAAACATTACAAAATAAATTTGAAGACTTAGAAATTGCATTCAAGTTTTCTATCTTAATTTTAAGTGGAACTTTATTTTTAAAGGTATAAGTTATTTGGTGTGGTGTTTATTTTTTGAATTAGAATTGTATGGAAGAGATTGAAGATTCAAGTCAATTATAAATTCTAGAAACATAATGGATATAGCAGCATCTTAATGACAATGTGAAAACAAAAAAACAAACATTGCAAAATAAATTTGAAGAGTTAGAAATTGGGTTCAAAAATCTAGTCATACTTTCATGATGATTCCAAATGACCTATAAGAATAGAAATATTGAAAGAGATAGCAGTTCAAAATATAGTGTAATTCATGTAAAAAATTGTTGCTATACATTTAACCTTTATGTGCAATTTTTAAATTGGATATTTTACTTATAACATTGTAAATTACATTGAAAAAGTTTGAGATTTTTTTTAATGAGCAAATAGAATGAATGAAATGTTTAAGCGGAAAAATTGAAGACCAAATATGTCTAGTGTATTTGAGATTAAGAGTTGTTATAAGTTATACTTTGTTAACTTGGAGGAATGATTAGAGATACTTACACAATGCATTTAATGAATATTAGTCAGTGCATGACATTTTTAGTAAGACATAACCCTAACAATCATTTTCTGTGGATTATTATTAATTTAATATTAACCAATGCAAGTTATAATGTTTGACTTTGAAAACAAATATTTACTTTTCAATATCTTTGAAAACAAATATTTAATTTTCAATATCATTGAAAAAACATTTTTCAATCATTTGATTGGACCATAACTTGAATCTCTTATTGCAACATTTGCACAATATAATGCCATGTGGATAAATGCCTTATATTTTATTGCCCTAAATTAGGGATGAAATTGCAATATTTATGTCATGGTTTTTAGATATTTGTCCAATGACTTTTCGTTCTTATGCTTAATAGGAAAACCACCTAAAATTAAAATCCTTTGAAAATAGCTCATATTTACCTTAATAACATATTTGTCATCAAATACTTCCTACCATAATTTAAGGAAGTATTTGCACAAGAAAATGGATAGGAATAAGAAGTAAATAAACATACTTATCAAGAGTTATTGTCCACCATTATTTGTGTTCCTCAACACTCTAACAAGTAGGAGTAAATATGTAAAAGTGTAGACTTACTAGTGGATACTACCCACCAAAAATATATGCAAGTCCTTGCCCCTTAGTTGGCAATTATTTTTTCCACTTCATATATAGATTTGTCATTTTTATAAATGAATAATTTCCACTTGAGTACCCGGGGGACTACACTGCAACAGTTGTTTACTTGTGTAATAAATAAAATGTAGAGAAATTAATTAGTTTCGCAATATATAAATATTACTTCTATAAATTGTGTTTAAATATTTGAATTGTTGTTGAAGAGAGCGTCATCGCTATTGTTGTGACCGAGAAGCTCTGAGAAAATGCAGCCGAGAGACCATACGTCGATGGTCGGGTTGTAACACTTCTCGTCGGCATCATCGGTGAATAGGAGCTCCGGGGGCCTATAACCAACAATCAACATCAACCGAGTCATCCTGCAAGCACCTTCGATCCGGGAGAGACCGAAGTCCCAAGGTTTTGTGAGCCAGTTGGGGGGCGGTGAGAACATTTTGGGGCTTCACGTATTGTGTATATCAGCTGGTTTAGAATCAATTTGCATTCCACTGAAAATATTTAAACACCATATTTTCCTCGGACTTCTTCATAGTCTTCTGAATTCTCCTCTTCTCTTTCATCATCTTATTTTTCTTCATCGTTATGGTGATCATTATCATCAATGTTATTACTATGGAAATGGTCAAAGTCCAATTTCATTTTATCCAAAACAATGGCAAAAGAGCCACAACTTCCTTTTTTCAATAGGCTCCATCATATCTATGATTCTGATGATAAAAGGGTTAGTGACCTATTGAAGAATTCAAATCTCTCGTAACAATACAATACCTCGGTGCCCAAATCGTTTCAGAATATGTCATACAATACCCTAATGGGAACTTCCTGGTCATGGCCCTTGGATCCCTCCTCAATCAACATCTTATAAACTTGCAAGTATGTCTTCTTTCGAGCAACATCATCACCAACAATTTCCCGGGAAACAAGATTTTTCTTGATCAATAATTTGTCGAACAGATATTTATTTACAGAAAAATCTTAATCTTTGTCTTCCATTATTGCAACCTAAAGGGGTCTTAACATTATGAAAGATTATAGGTCTTAGTCTCCTAATGCACCATATAAATTTTTCTCCAAATGGTTGAAGGCTAGAAAAGTTATAGTGTACATAGACAAGGAATGTATTTTACAATTTTGATGTATGTAAAGAGAAAAAAGTATTGAAAATAGTAAACATTATTAATTTCACACACAAAGACAAAGACACACATAAGTTGACTCTATATGTGTATGTAGTTTCATGTACAATGGTTTTGTCTAAGTTATAGAAAAATAATGTCAAAGATAGAGATATATATATATATAAAATAGAAATTGGTGGTTTCATATATTTGCAACCCAGACCACCACATCCATGTTCTCAAATCGATATCTAAAGAAGTCAAGTCATCATGCACATAAGGTTCAAGTTAGAAAAGTTTAAACTAGAAAGATTGCATGTGTTCCTATTACTAAAAATGCATGCATGTTCCAAGCACTAAAAATGTATGTCTTTATAGCTCTAAAAATGTGTGCGTGTTCCTAGCACTAAAAACTTATGTGCATTTCTAGCACAAAAATGCACACACATTCCGAGAAGCAAAAATGTATGTGCATCCCTAGTGTAAGGAATGCATGCACATTCCTATTGCTAGTGGTTTAGCACATAAAAAAAGGTTGATGTGGAGTTGGGGGGCAGGCAGAAGGAGGGCGAGAGGGGGGGTAGAATGGATAAGGGGGAGAGAGAGAGAATACTGAGTTGGTGAGTGATGGGAGAGAGTGAGTGAGAGAGATAAGGAAAGAGGGTGGGGAATGGACAAGAAGGAAGATAGTTGTGGTTGACACAAGGAGGAAGAGAGAGACAAAGGGGGAGGGGGGACGGAGAGTTTGTATGACTTTGTGAGAGTGGGGTGGGGTGAGAGAAAGAAAGAGTAGAGGGGGAAGATATAATAAGAGCGAGAGATACACATATGATGTGGGTGAGTGAGGGAAGAGAATAAGGAAGGGGGGATAATGAGGGAGATAGAGAGCTAGGGAGGGAGAGATAGAAGGATGAAGGAAGGGAGATAGAGATAGAACTGAATGGCAGAGAGAGAGAGTGAGAGAGAGGCATAAGAGAGAAGGACAGAGGGAGAGAGAAGAGAGAAGGAGAGAGGGAAATGAGGCGGGGTGGGAGGAATGAGAGAGGATATAAGGAGAGAGAGAGGTTGTGTGATAAAGAGAGGGAAATATAAAGCTGAAAGGGTGTTGTTGTGAAGTATGGATTAAGGGAGTGGAAAGGATAGAGAGAGAGGAAGCATGGGAGAGTTGAGAGGGGAAGATGGTAGTTACGGAGGGAGGGAGAGAATAAGAGAGAGGAGGAAAATATATAATTGGAACGAGGATAGAGTGATTGATTGAGAAAGAGAGAGGAAGAGTGAGTGAGAGAGATGTATATAGATATGGGGGGGGGAGGAGGAAATAGAAATAGAGCTGGAGGGGGTAGATAGAGGAAGAGAGTGGAAAGAAGAGAGGTATATAGAGGGAAGGGGGAAGAGAGAGAGGTGGAGAGACAATGATAGGGTGATGAGGGAGAGAGAGAGAGTAAGGGAGTGAGGAAGGGAGGAGAGAAGGACAGAGGGAGGAAAGAGGAGAGGTGAGGGGGAATGACGGAAGGAGAGAAAGATAGAGGTTGAGATCAAGAGGGATGGAGAGAGAGACAGGTAGATATGGAGAGAGAAATAGGTAAATATGGAGAGAGAGAGAGAGAGAGAGAGTTGGAGGGTGAGAGAAATATATGGATAAGAAGAGGAGAGACAAAGAGTTAGAGATAAAGGGGGAAAGAGAGGGAGGATGTAACAACCCTCGTGAAAATTCCATGTAATAAAAGTAAATAAAGAAAAAATAATAACCATAGATGATGGGTTACTTATTCCAAGCTGAATGTTGGGAGGTGAAAGGTCACAGGTTGCATGTGAGGAGGAAATTGAAGTAAAATAAAGGAAAATGAAGAAAATGCAAGCCTCATTCATAAAAAGGCTTATGAGGATCAGTTGGTAACCTTTCGTCAGTTCAGTTTTGGAGCTCTCATTATTCTCTCTCTCTCTCTCTCTCTCTCATACTCTTGGAGCACTCTTGGAGGGTGTGGCATACTTGGATTTTTGGAGCAAAAAATCACAAGAAGGCACTGGGATCAACAGCTACATCATACTTGCTTGGAGGTACTGAGTTGCATGTATGTTTCCTTCACTAGTTTTGGCATGCATGGCATATGCATGTGGATTTTGGTTGTGATTTTTCATTGGCATGGAGGATGGTCGGGATTGACAGTGATTATGGGTTTATTTTCATTGTTGTGTTTTTGGTTGGTTCTCATGTTTCCTTTGCTTAGGTTGAGTTACTAGTCCTGGAGCCTTGGTTGGACAAATTCTCTGTAGCCTACTAAAAGTTGTGGGTTGAGTTACTAGTCCTGGAGCGTTGGTTGGACAAATGCTCTGGAGCCCAGTAAAAGTTATGGGTTGAGTTACTAGTCTTGGAGCCTTGGTTGGACAAACACTATGGAGCCCTCTAAGGCTTGGATAAAGGCCGATCTAATGATGGTTTTGTGATGTTCGACCACGAGGTGGAATCACTATTTCATAGGTTGAGGTGGATGGCATCTGGAAGCCCTGGATGGTTTTTTATTGATGTGTTCTATGAAATCCCACATTCATGCTTGGAATATGGAACAGGGGTGAATGAATGAAGAGATATTTGGCTCAACCATTCTACAGTCAGGTGGAACGTGGAAGTACCATCTCGGGTTTGGATTTTGCATCATTAATGAAGGATTATTTCTCCTTATATTTCTATGATCATGTTGATGGATTGTATGTGGTGTATAATGCTATACTTTCATGAGTTTTTTGTTGCTATTATGTTGGTTATGTATGTATTTTATGACAACATCCATGTGTGGCTATCGTCATGTTTTACTTGTAATTAAATGATCAATGTATCTATGACATAATGGATGGAATGGAAATTGATGTCTTGAGGCATCAATGGTTCTAAGTGATTCTTATCTAGGTATGAGACACCTATGCTCAGAAATGTTAACTACACCTGGAGATTACACATTTGGAATATGTTTCACGAAATCTTTCATGGCTAGTAGGGGTCCAGTCAAGGTCTTAAAGAAGTTTTTTCTTTAATAGTTTCATTTCCATGTTATTTTACTGATCTGAAGAGATAATTCAATTTTTGGCAGTGACTTGGGCTCTGGGCTTGAAAACCTAGCTCAAATTCCAGAGTCACTAGCACAACATTGACATTTTTGGTCTCTAGTCACTAGCAGGCAAGCCTGTGAGAGCAAATCTGGGTTGTTGGTCACACTCATGCCTATAGCATGGGAGCGAATGAGCCTTAAATAGTTCAAAATCTTAGTGAGACCCTAAGGAAAGTTGTCTAAAGTATTGGATTGGTTCCTGAGGGTCATGTAGCTGATAATTAATGTCTGTATGGTGTTTTTTGATCAGTTCCACTTACTTAACATGACTTAGGAGGTCAAATCATATCACACTGGCATCTCATTGCATGTTTACCCCTTCTGGTCAGTTTCTTGGGTAGATGTGGGAGGAGGGTGTTACAGAGTGGTGTCAGAGCATGGTTCACCCCTCAGACTGGATGGGCTATGTGTTGGTCATGAATGCATGTTAATTGCATGTGTGTCTCTCACCCTTGCATTCCACGTGCTTCTTGCATTTGCATGATGTTATTCATGGTTGTAGTGATGTCATCATGTGAAATTTGAGGTGTTATTGTGGAATGCATTGCTGTGAGTGTATGACTGGTTACATGTCGATTTATGTTTCTTACATGTATCGTTGTATCATGCTTGGTTACATTATTGCATGTTTGGTTACATTCTTGTATGCTTGGTTGCATGTATCATTCTTGCAGGTTTGATTTCAAGTATTGTTCATTCATGCTTGGTCATATGTGTTTATGCATATGTGTGGATGGTTATGCATCACTTATGCATGTGCATGTTTGAATGTGGTCAAGTGTATAGTGAAGTAATGATGGTGGTTGACATGCATGAGGTCGTGGTGTGTGTTGTTATTGAGGTCATGGATTGATGACTGGACCCTAGCTAGAACGACGATTGCATGGTCGTATGCTTATGTTTTATGTTTCTATATGTTGTCACGATTATGTTATACATGTATCACACTGATTTGTTGATCTTGTAGAAAAGGTATCCTCCCCGAGCTATACTAAGGTACGTTGGTTTATTGTGATTTGGTTTAGCTGACATGATACACCTTGCAGGAAGAAATATCAAATGGCTAGAAAGATGGTTGACTACAAAGGCTCTCCCGATGAATCCGAGGAGCAGTATGGTGTTGGGAACTCTTTTGATTTGGCAGTTACACTGGGAAGCTTAAATGAAGAAATAAGGAGTTGTAAGAAAAATAATGACATAATCATACAAACATAGTAAAAGTTAGCAGAGGTAAATGTGGTCATACTTCAGAGCTTGTAATATTTGTAGTGACAAGAACCACTTCGGATCAGACATGAGCAAGAGGATAGAACTAATGGGACATATGGTAGTTGATCACATGGTGGTCACCGATCAGATAGAGATGACACAATCAGATATGGTATATTTTTGAACACTCCAGATAGGAGAAGGGATATACATAGTTATGCTTCTAGTTTTGATTCAGATAAGCACTATGATCGTCATTGATATCATTCTTATAGGAGGAGTGATAAGGGGTATTTTCTAGATGAGTTTAAGAAAGCAAAGCCACCTAATTTTGATGGAGAGGTAAATAAATCACAAGATGTAGAGGCATGGTTGTTAGGCATGAATAAGTTCTTTATATTGCATGAATATTTAGGGAACATGAAAGCTAGAGTGGCTACATTCAGTCTCAAATGAAAAGAAGACATTTTGGTGGGAAGAAGTGAAGAATGTCAGAGGTATAGATGAGGAAGATTTGACTTGGAGTGAGTTTGAGTAGCTATTCAAGAAGAGTTATTTGTTAGAAAGATATTTTGATGACAGGGTGGAAGAAATTTATGAGCTAAAGATGGGATCCATGACAGATGATGAGTACAATAATAGATTCTTGGAGTTGTTGAGGTATGTGCCTTACCTCAAGGAGGAGAAGGCTAAGATTCATAGATTCATTAGTGGGTTACCGGTTGCTTTCAAAGATAGGATTGAGTTCGACGAGCCTAGATCATTGGAGGAGGCTATCCGAAAACTGAAACATTACTATGAACAATCAAAGCACAGAATTGAGACTAAGCCAGACTAGAGAGGTAATGAAAAGAAAAAAGGAAAAAGGGATAAGAAGCGAGTACAACCACATGACACAGGTAACAAGGAGAATGTTGCAGCACCTAAGAGATTCAATGCACTAGATCTAGGACAAGCGCACATATCTAAGGAGTAGAATAAGGAGCCTATGCAGTGTTGGTCTTGTGGAGGAGAACATCGCAGGAAGGATTGTCCACAGAATCAAGGTCGTAGACCTCAGATATACAATGTGCAGGAGGCACAAACTGTTGGGGATGTTTGTTAGAGTATTCCACGCATCTATGCAGCGTTGGATAACAAACAGGCAGAGTATCATGCATCTATCATTGAAATGGAAGGTAAGCTTTGTGATCAAGTTATTTTTATTTTGATTGACCCTGGATCTAATTATAGCAATGTTAGTCCTAACTTGGTGGATAAGTGTGGTTTGAGTAAGGACTTGCATGCATAGTCTTGGTTAGTGTAGTTGTCTACAGGTACGAAGAAACAAGGGCATCATTGGGTAAGAGCTTGTGCATTTGAATTGAATGGTATGCCTACCAAATCACATTTGAATGTATTACCATTGGGTTCATACTGTATGTTGTTGGGCATGGACTGGTTATATATTCATAGAACCAAGGTGGATTGTTATGACAAAGCTATTGAGTGTGTTGATGACAATGGGGAACCAAGAGTCTTAAGGGTAAGAAGAAAGATACATCAGTTAGGATGGTGACAACTATGCAAGCAAAGCATAGCCGTAAGAAAGGGTGTAAGATATTCACAGTGCACATTTTTAGTCATAAGGGTAAGGAACTTGAGAATATGGATGTGTTGAGAAGGTACCTAGTTTTACAACAGTTCAAGGATGTATTTCCTGAGAACATTACAGAGCTACCACCTCATAGGGAGGTAGACTTTTCTATTGAGTTAGTACTAGGGGTAGCTCCAACATCAAAAACACCTTACAGGATGAGAACACCTGAGTTAGTTGAGTTAAAGTTTTAGTTGAAGGAAATGTTGGACAAGGGATACATTATGCCAAGTGTGTCACCATGGGTTGCACCAGTATTACTTGTGAAGAAGAACGATGGAACACTTAGATTATGCATTGGCTATAGGCAGTTGAACAAAGTGACCATCAAGAACATGTACCCTTTGTCGAGGATTGATGACTTGTTCAATGAGCTAAAGGGAGTAGCAGATTTCTCCAAGATCAACGTGAGATTCAAATATCATCAGGTACGCATCAAAGAGGAAGACATTTACAAGACCACTTTCTAGACTAGGTACATGCATTATGAGTTTGTTTCTGTTCCATTTGGCTTAACTAATGCTTCAATAAAATTTATGTGTTTGATGAATAGTGTCTTACGTTCATATTTGGATAAGTTTGTTATTGTGTTCATTGATGATACACTAGTATATTTTAAAAATGAGGATGAACATGTCGAACATTTAACAACAATTTTGAGGTTGTTGAGAGAGCATAAATTATATGATAAGTTCAACATGTGTAGTTTCTTTTAGACTGGGGTACACTACTTGGGGCATGCTGTCTCCAAGGAGGGCATTGCAGTTGATCAAGAGAAGGTAAGGGCCATCAAGGAGTGGGGAGCTCCTAAGAATGTGGATGAGGTGATATATTTCATGGGTTTGGCAAGTTATTATAGGAGGTTCATCAGGAACTTCTCGCATCATTCTTATCCTATCACATCATTACAAAGGAAAGGTAATAAGTTCGAATGGACTAAGTAGTGTGAGGCTAGCTTTAGGGAACTCAAGCAGTTGTTGACACATGCACTAGTGCTACAGATTTCATATTTGGAAAAATAGTTTGTAGTATGCACGGATGCTTGCAAGAGAGGACTTGGTGGACTCCTTATGCTGGATGGATAGGTGGTATGTTATGAGTTCTAGAAACTAAATGAGCATGAGAAAAACTACCCGACACATGATTTGGAGTTAGCAGTGATCATACATGCATTAAAGATGTGTAGACATTATCTTCTTGGCAGAAGATTTGTACTTATGAGTGATCACATTGGGTTGAGGATTTTGTTTGACCAGTCGAATCTGAATGCCAAGCAGGCTAGATGGTTGGCCATGATTAACAAGTTTGATTTCGTGATTAGGTACATCAAAAGTAAAGAGAAGAGGGTGGAAGATGCTATCAGCAGATGGGTATAGGTAAATCACTTGGCAGTTGTGAGTTCCTATGTGATAAAATTACAGGATAGGATCTTGTAGGCAGGTCAGTAGGATGTTAGGTATATGGATATTGTGCACAGTTTGTAACAGGATGTTTGTACAGGTACATGTATAGGTGTAGGTACATGTACAGTTAGTGGTACAAGTACAGGTGTAGGTACAGGTATAGGTAATGGTACAGGTACAAGTGTAGGTGCATAGGGTATGGATTATTATCTTATAGTAGATGGGTTGGTCAAGTTTTGAGACAAGATATGTTGGCATTATGATGCATATGTTGTACTTGATGGCAACACTCTCATAAAAGACCATCTCACTTATATACATTCAGAAGAGATATCAGATGTAACATAATACATAGATGCAGGATAGCTCAAAGGAATCAAATGGCAAGCTCTTTGTAAGCAGAGGTTCAAATATTGTTGAAATTATGAAGGACGCAGGTACACCTTACAGAAAGTGCGTCCCCGCAGGTAAACCATGTAGAACCCGCGTCCAGGGACGCAGGCCAGCCGTTCAGGAGGTGCGTCCACCCAGTGCACACATTTCAAGGCAGAGAAAAGCACGTGGGGGTTTCTTGTGTGGTATCTAGCCGACGGTTTTGCGTTTCTATGGTGTCGGCTCGTGGTATTGTTCCATGTTTTGGGGAGAAGCTTGCCTATATAAAGCAAAGGAGTTCATTTGGATTATGTACCATCTTTGTTGAATATCTTTTGGTGAGATCTAGTCCAGATCTATGAAGGCGAATCTTCTAATGGACTATGATCGCTATGGCGCACGATCAGATCTGTAGATCTGACTGTTTGGGTTAGTCTTGAAGTCTTTATATCTTTCATATCTAAAGAGACGCAGGTGCAGTAAGGGTTCAGGTGCGTCCGGGACACAGGAGCGAACCGGTTCAGGTGCGCCGGACGCAGGCGCAGAAGGGTTCAGGTGCGCCGAGACGCAGGCAGTTCAAAAGACTCAGAGCGAGGGACGCAGGCTAGCAGTTGAGCAGAGTGCGTCCGGGACGCGGGCTAGCAGTTGAACAGGGTGCGTCCAGGGACTCAGGCTAGCAGTTGAGCAGGGTGCTTCCTTCTCTTAAAATCTTTGTTTATCATTGTTGCATCCTGGGTTTGGTCCTATTATTGTTGATCTAG
This sequence comes from Pinus tabuliformis, assembly GCA_031772625.1. Classification (NCBI taxonomy): domain Eukaryota; kingdom Viridiplantae; phylum Streptophyta; class Pinopsida; order Pinales; family Pinaceae; genus Pinus; species Pinus tabuliformis. Next base: position 1,592,505,991 of record CM062816.1, read on the forward strand.
TTACTACAGTTGATTGGGTGTTTCAGAAGGTTGTTTGAGCTTCAATGTTGTTGTTGGGTCCAGTATGAAAATTGGATGGAATGTGGCCTTTCAAGATTATGAGTTGTGCCTCAATGTATCCAGTATGAAAATTGATGAAACGTGGTACTTAGAGGGAGAAGATTGTAGGCCGGCGCCTACGTACTAGTATCTAAGCTAGTACAAGAGCTAAAAGAAATCTTTGGAGCATTGTAGCAGGTAGTAGCCTGCGTACTAGTAAATGGATCGGCTAGTACAAGAGCAAAGGGGGTTGTAGCTCCCGTACTGGTATAAGGCTGCACCAGTACAAATATTGTAAAAGAATTTTCTTATTAAGAAGAAGATTGAGATGACTTGCAGCAGGTGGTTTTCTCCCGCATTGGGTTTCCACCTTATATCATTGTGTTCATATGTGTGCCTTATGTGTGATGATCTACTTTATGTTACTGCATCTGTTAACTGATAATATGGTTGATAATGTCCTAATGCACTCATTGAAGATCGATTAACGTAATCTTAAGAAGTTGTGGAAGTAGCATATATGAATCTGATTATGGAATTGAAAAAGTTTTATTAATGTGATAATACTGATTCACCCCCCCCCTCTCAGTATTATTTCCAACAATTGGTATCAGAGCCAGGTCCTTCAGAAAAGCTTGATCGCTTGAAGGAGATCCGTGGAACAATGGGAAAGAAGCTTAAGAAGAAAGCTCATAAGAAAAAGAAGTCATCTCAGAAGAACTATGATAGTGGAAGAATCGATTGGGGATTAGGCATAAGAAGCTCTTCAGATTCAGAATCAGATTCAGAATCAGTATCAGGTATGAATGTGTTATCCTCTGATGTTCCAGCTATATTTCCTTGTGAAAGAGATGAAAGTGATAGTGAAACTATTGAATTTTCTCTTATGGGTGAACAAGAAAGATATCAAATAGAGGCAGAATTTAAAAAGCTGACAGACAAAATTAGAGATCAACAAGATCTATTGAACAAAAGGGAATGTGATTTCAAAGAAGAAGCTACCAAACTAAGGGCCCAACTAGAAGAAGGAAACAAGGTAAGAAAGCTACTCAAGGACAAGGAAGACCAATGTCAAAAATTGCAGCATGAAGTGACATCATTAAGAAAAGAAGTCAACGAAAGAAGCACAACCATCAAGAAACTCAAAGATAGATCCAGCTACTATGAAAATCTTGAAGCTACAATCCTCTCACTAAAAGGAGATCTTGAAGAATCAAAGAAGCAGAATACAGATCTACTCCAAGCTATTGCAAAACAAGAAAACGAAGTCACCAGCTTAAAATCTCAACTGGAATGTGCCTTCCGAGTTCGTCAAATGCAGCAGGATCTGTATGAAGAACAAGAAAAAGAAATTCTCAAACTAAGGGAACAAATGGAAGAAGGAAGGAAAGCTGAAGAAGTTTTGAAAAAGAAATCTCTTGAAAAGGAAGAACAGCTTCAGGTTGAGGTAAATATCTTGAAAGGTAAACTAGAAGAAAAGGATAAGCTTTTACGATTTCAAGATAGCTCTAAAGTATTGGATGATATTCTTAGTAGTCAAAGGTCCCCTGCTATAAAGACTGGTCTTGGTTTCCATGAATCTGTTGAAGGTGAATCTAGTTCACAAGGTGAGGCAAGAAACTCTAAAAGGAAATCTAAAGTGATCAACGAAGAAGTGAAAGATCAATCTCATCATCAACCAAGGAAAGAGATTCCTCAAAGAAAATCCTTTACTCCTCCTATGAATAATGTTGAATGTTATGTATGTCATAATCTTGGACATGTTGCAGCTAGATGTAGAAGAAGAAGAGTTCAAGACCATTATGCAGAAAGGTCATCTCAATCAAGGTACTTTTATGGATATTGCTTTGCTTGCAATATGTTTGGTCACAAAGCTACTGATTGTTACAGGAGGAATATGAAACATGTAAGATGTTATGCATGTAACAAGCTTGGACATATAGCCAAGGAATGCAGGAACAAAGTTTGGGCACCATATCAAAAGGAGAAAATGTCATCATCACGCTTGAAGATATGGAGGAAAAAGGAAGTACAGTCAGAAAATGATGGCACAGTACAATGTACAGACATACCAGAATCAGAGGAAGCTGAAAGTACAGGACGCAGTGCAGTAACAGGAGACCTGCGTGCGGACGCAGGCCAGACCAAGTCCAGGTGCGTCCAGGACGCAGTTCAGTAACTGAAGATCTGCGTGGGGACGCAGAGCGACTGAGGATCAGGTGCGTCCCTGAAGCAAAAGGACGCGGCGCGATAGTAATTTTGGGTGCGTCCCTGAGTAAAAGTACGCGGCGCGATAGTGTTTTTGGGTGCGTCCCTGCAGCAACAGGACGCAGCGCAGCAGAAGATGAAGTGCGTACCTGTCTCAAAGCATTTATTGGCTGATTCTTCTTGATATGCATGATCAGATTTAACAGATGGCACTGGTTTAGGGGGAGCATATGTCCTAAATTCATTGTTGGCATTATGGTCCTTGATGACAATGCTTATGATTCATCTTGCTATTATGAGTTGGTCACATGATCAGATGTATGGTTGATTCTCTAATGATGCTTGCATGGAGTCTTTATTTTCCTTGGCACATACATAGATGAGGTTGGCTGATTTCATGGATGATTATTCAAAGTCGCAGTCATGACGATGATGAGTCACTCATATGCAGCTGTTGACATGTGCATGATGCATGATTTCTTTCTTGGCACAAATGGATGAGGATTGTTGGCTAGATACAGGGATGATTATTCATACATATGTTGATTGATGTTGATACTCTCATTTGATGACTCTTGATTCATGTAGATCTGGATGGTTGTGAGTTGATGTTGACAGATACTATGGAGTAGATTATACAGTGTTGTTGATGATGTTTGTCATTTGAAAGGTCATAGCAAAACTCATGTTACAATGGTCTATTGTAGTCATCTCTTCAGGTCATGTAACGGCCTTTGTCCCCCCCACTATGCATGGGATGAAGATGTAATGTATTTGGTTTTCATATTTCTGATGTATTCCCACTTGGTTGGATGGATGATCCTTATTGTGATGGGTGATGGATGTATGTATTGAGTCTTTTGGTAGGAAGGTCATTTATGATATATAGAGTCATGTTCTTCTTGTAGAACATCCTTTTGCAGACCTTGCTTATAGTCAGGGGGAGTTTGAGCATGAACTAGCACTATACAGCAGAGCAGACATGAAAGACCATTATCAGATTGGAGCACCATGACATATACAAAGGGGGAGCTCATTCAGAAACTTCAGCAGATCTGGCTCATAGTCAAAGGGAGCATGTTCTTAGGGGGAGCATACCCCTTTGCCCTTGATGTCAAAGGGGGAGAGTGATTCGGTGTTGTTGCCATCAAGTCCAAAGGGGGAGATTGTTGGCATTATGATGCATATGTTGTACTTGATGGCAACACTCTCATAAAAGACCATCTCACTTATATACATTCAGAAGAGATATCAGATGTAACATAATACATAGATGCAGGATAGCTCAAAGGAATCAAATGGCAAGCTCTTTGTAAGCAGAGGTTCAAATATTGTTGAAATTATGAAGGACGCAGGTACACCTTACAGAAAGTGCGTCCCCGCAGGTAAACCATGTAGAACCCGCGTCCAGGGACGCAGGCCAGCCGTTCAGGAGGTGCGTCCACCCAGTGCACACATTTCAAGGCAGAGAAAAGCACGTGGGGGTTTCTTGTGTGGTATCTAGCCGACGGTTTTGCGTTTCTATGGTGTCGGCTCGTGGTATTGTTCCATGTTTTGGGGAGAAGCTTGCCTATATAAAGCAAAGGAGTTCATTTGGATTATGTACCATCTTTGTTGAATATCTTTTGGTGAGATCTAGTCCAGATCTATGAAGGCGAATCTTCTAATGGACTATGATCGCTATGGCGCACGATCAGATCTGTAGATCTGACTGTTTGGGTTAGTCTTGAAGTCTTTATATCTTTCATATCTAAAGAGACGCAGGTGCAGTAAGGGTTCAGGTGCGTCCGGGACGCAGGAGCGAACCGGTTCAGGTGCGCCGGACGCAGGCGCAGAAGGGTTCAGGTGCGCCGAGACGCAGGCAGTTCAAAAGACTCAGAGCGAGGGACGCAGGCTAGCAGTTGAGCAGAGTGCGTCCGGGACGCGGGCTAGCAGTTGAACAGGGTGCGTCCAGGGACTCAGGCTAGCAGTTGAGCAGGGTGCTTCCTTCTCTTAAAATCTTTGTTTATCATTGTTGCATCCTGGGTTTGGTCCTATTATTGTTGATCTAGTTACTACAGTTGATTGGGTGTTTCAGAAGGTTGTTTGAGCTTCAATGTTGTTGTTGGGTCCAGTATGAAAATTGGATGGAATGTGGCCTTTCAAGATTATGAGTTGTGCCTCAATGTATCCAGTATGAAAATTGATGAAACGTGGTACTTAGAGGGAGAAGATTGTAGGCCGGCGCCTACGTACTAGTATCTAAGCTAGTACAAGAGCTAAAAGAAATCTTTGGAGCATTGTAGCAGGTAGTAGCCTGCGTACTAGTAAATGGATCGGCTAGTACAAGAGCAAAGGGGGTTGTAGCTCCCGTACTGGTATAAGGCTGCACCAGTACAAATATTGTAAAAGAATTTTCTTATTAAGAAGAAGATTGAGATGACTTGCAGCAGGTGGTTTTCTCCCGCATTGGGTTTCCACCTTATATCATTGTGTTCATATGTGTGCCTTATGTGTGATGATCTACTTTATGTTACTGCATCTGTTAACTGATAATATGGTTGATAATGTCCTAATGCACTCATTGAAGATCGATTAACGTAATCTTAAGAAGTTGTGGAAGTAGCATATATGAATCTGATTATGGAATTGAAAAAGTTTTATTAATGTGATAATACTGATTCACCCCCCCCCTCTCAGTATTATTTCCAACAATTGGTATCAGAGCCAGGTCCTTCAGAAAAGCTTGATCGCTTGAAGGAGATCCGTGGAACAATGGGAAAGAAGCTTAAGAAGAAAGCTCATAAGAAAAAGAAGTCATCTCAGAAGAACTATGATAGTGGAAGAATCGATTGGGGATTAGGCATAAGAAGCTCTTCAGATTCAGAATCAGATTCAGAATCAGTATCAGGTATGAATGTGTTATCCTCTGATGTTCCAGCTATATTTCCTTGTGAAAGAGATGAAAGTGATAGTGAAACTATTGAATTTTCTCTTATGGGTGAACAAGAAAGATATCAAATAGAGGCAGAATTTAAAAAGCTGACAGACAAAATTAGAGATCAACAAGATCTATTGAACAAAAGGGAATGTGATTTCAAAGAAGAAGCTACCAAACTAAGGGCCCAACTAGAAGAAGGAAACAAGGTAAGAAAGCTACTCAAGGACAAGGAAGACCAATGTCAAAAATTGCAGCATGAAGTGACATCATTAAGAAAAGAAGTCAACGAAAGAAGCACAACCATCAAGAAACTCAAAGATAGATCCAGCTACTATGAAAATCTTGAAGCTACAATCCTCTCACTAAAAGGAGATCTTGAAGAATCAAAGAAGCAGAATACAGATCTACTCCAAGCTATTGCAAAACAAGAAAACGAAGTCACCAGCTTAAAATCTCAACTGGAATGTGCCTTCCGAGTTCGTCAAATGCAGCAGGATCTGTATGAAGAACAAGAAAAAGAAATTCTCAAACTAAGGGAACAAATGGAAGAAGGAAGGAAAGCTGAAGAAGTTTTGAAAAAGAAATCTCTTGAAAAGGAAGAACAGCTTCAGGTTGAGGTAAATATCTTGAAAGGTAAACTAGAAGAAAAGGATAAGCTTTTACGATTTCAAGATAGCTCTAAAGTATTGGATGATATTCTTAGTAGTCAAAGGTCCCCTGCTATAAAGACTGGTCTTGGTTTCCATGAATCTGTTGAAGGTGAATCTAGTTCACAAGGTGAGGCAAGAAACTCTAAAAGGAAATCTAAAGTGATCAACGAAGAAGTGAAAGATCAATCTCATCATCAACCAAGGAAAGAGATTCCTCAAAGAAAATCCTTTACTCCTCCTATGAATAATGTTGAATGTTATGTATGTCATAATCTTGGACATGTTGCAGCTAGATGTAGAAGAAGAAGAGTTCAAGACCATTATGCAGAAAGGTCATCTCAATCAAGGTACTTTTATGGATATTGCTTTGCTTGCAATATGTTTGGTCACAAAGCTACTGATTGTTACAGGAGGAATATGAAACATGTAAGATGTTATGCATGTAACAAGCTTGGACATATAGCCAAGGAATGCAGGAACAAAGTTTGGGCACCATATCAAAAGGAGAAAATGTCATCATCACGCTTGAAGATATGGAGGAAAAAGGAAGTACAGTCAGAAAATGATGGCACAGTACAATGTACAGACATACCAGAATCAGAGGAAGCTGAAAGTACAGGACGCAGTGCAGTAACAGGAGACCTGCGTGTGGACGCAGGCCAGACCAAGTCCAGGTGCGTCCAGGACGCAGTTCAGTAACTGAAGATCTGCGTGGGGACGCAGAGCGACTGAGGATCAGGTGCGTCCCTGAAGCAAAAGGACGCGGCGCGATAGTAATTTTGGGTGCGTCCCTGAGTAAAAGTACGCGGCGCGATAGTGTTTTTGGGTGCGTCCCTGCAGCAACAGGACGCAGCGCAGCAGAAGATGAAGTGCGTACCTGTCTCAAAGCATTTATTGGCTGATTCTTCTTGATATGCATGATCAGATTTAACAGATGGCACTGGTTTAGGGGGAGCATATGTCCTAAATTCATTGTTGGCATTATGGTCCTTGATGACAATGCTTATGATTCATCTTGCTATTATGAGTTGGTCACATGATCAGATGTATGGTTGATTCTCTAATGATGCTTGCATGGAGTCTTTATTTTCCTTGGCACATACATAGATGAGGTTGGCTGATTTCATGGATGATTATTCAAAGTCGCAGTCATGACGATGATGAGTCACTCATATGCAGCTGTTGACATGTGCATGATGCATGATTTCTTTCTTGGCACAAGTGGATGAGGATTGTTGGCTAGATACAGGGATGATTATTCATACATATGTTGATTGATGTTGATACTCTCATTTGATGACTCTTGATTCATGTAGATCTGGATGGTTGTGAGTTGATGTTGACAGATACTATGGAGTAGATTATACAGTGTTGTTGATGATGTTTGTCATTTGAAAGGTCATAGCAAAACTCATGTTACAATGGTCTATTGTAGTCATCTCTTCAGGTCATGTAACGGCCTTTGTCCCCCCCACTATGCATGGGATGAAGATGTAATGTATTTGGTTTTCATATTTCTGATGTATTCCCACTTGGTTGGATGGATGATCCTTATTGTGATGGGTGATGGATGTATGTATTGAGTCTTTTGGTAGGAAGGTCATTTATGATATATAGAGTCATGTTCTTCTTGTAGAACATCCTTTTGCAGACCTTGCTTATAGTCAGGGGGAGTTTGAGCATGAACTAGCACTATACAGCAGAGCAGACATGAAAGACCATTATCAGATTGGAGCACCATGACATATACAAAGGGGGAGCTCATTCAGAAACTTCAGCAGATCTGGCTCATAGTCAAAGGGAGCATGTTCTTAGGGGGAGCATACCCCTTTGCCCTTGATGTCAAAGGGGGAGAGTGATTCGGTGTTGTTGCCATCAAGTCCAAAGGGGGAGATTGTTGGCATTATGATGCATATGTTGTACTTGATGGCAACACTCTCATAAAAGACCATCTCACTTATATACATTCAGAAGAGATATCAGATGTAACATAATACATAGATGCAGGATAGCTCAAAGGAATCAAATGGCAAGCTCTTTGTAAGCAGAGGTTCAAATATTGTTGAAATTATGAAGGACGCAGGTACACCTTACAGAAAGTGCGTCCCCGCAGGTAAACCATGTAGAACCCGCGTCCAGGGACGCAGGCCAGCCGTTCAGGAGGTGCGTCCACCCAGTGCACACATTTCAAGGCAGAGAAAAGCACGTGGGGGTTTCTTGTGTGGTATCTAGCCGACGGTTTTGCGTTTCTATGGTGTCGGCTCGTGGTATTGTTCCATGTTTTGGGGAGAAGCTTGCCTATATAAAGCAAAGGAGTTCATTTGGATTATGTACCATCTTTGTTGAATATCTTTTGGTGAGATCTAGTCCAGATCTATGAAGGCGAATCTTCTAATGGACTATGATCGCTATGGCGCACGATCAGATCTGTAGATCTGACTGTTTGGGTTAGTCTTGAAGTCTTTATATCTTTCATATCTAAAGAGACGCAGGTGCAGTAAGGGTTCAGGTGCGTCCGGGACGCAGGAGCGAACCGGTTCAGGTGCGCCGGACGCAGGCGCAGAAGGGTTCAGGTGCGCCGAGACGCAGGCAGTTCAAAAGACTCAGAGCGAGGGACGCAGGCTAGCAGTTGAGCAGAGTGCGTCCGGGACGCGGGCTAGCAGTTGAACAGGGTGCGTCCAGGGACTCAGGCTAGCAGTTGAGCAGGGTGCTTCCTTCTCTTAAAATCTTTGTTTATCATTGTTGCATCCTGGGTTTGGTCCTATTATTGTTGATCTAGTTACTACAGTTGATTGGGTGTTTCAGAAGGTTGTTTGAGCTTCAATGTTGTTGTTGGGTCCAGTATGAAAATTGGATGGAATGTGGCCTTTCAAGATTATGAGTTGTGCCTCAATGTATCCAGTATGAAAATTGATGAAACGTGGTACTTAGAGGGAGAAGATTGTAGGCCGGCGCCTACGTACTAGTATCTAAGCTAGTACAAGAGCTAAAAGAAATCTTTGGAGCATTGTAGCAGGTAGTAGCCTGCGTACTAGTAAATGGATCGGCTAGTACAAGAGCAAAGGGGGTTGTAGCTCCCGTACTGGTATAAGGCTGCACCAGTACAAATATTGTAAAAGAATTTTCTTATTAAGAAGAAGATTGAGATGACTTGCAGCAGGTGGTTTTCTCCCGCATTGGGTTTCCACCTTATATCATTGTGTTCATATGTGTGCCTTATGTGTGATGATCTACTTTATGTTACTGCATCTGTTAACTGATAATATGGTTGATAATGTCCTAATGCACTCATTGAAGATCGATTAACGTAATCTTAAGAAGTTGTGGAAGTAGCATATATGAATCTGATTATGGAATTGAAAAAGTTTTATTAATGTGATAATACTGATTCACCCCCCCCCTCTCAGTATTATTTCCAACAAGATATATGTACGGATAACAATGAGCTTAAGAAGGTGATCTTGAGGGAGTGTCATGCGAAACCACATTTGGGTCACTCAGGTTCTTAGAAGACATTAACTACAGTGAAGAGATTTTAGTGTTGGTTGAACCTCAAGAGAGATGTAGCAGATTTCGTGGTTAGATGTTTCGACTGTCAACGAGTGAAAGCATAATGTAAACATCCAGGTGGACTGCTATAGCCGATTGTTATTCTAGAATGGAAATGGGAGGTCATTTCCATGGACTTCATCACATGGTTTCCAAAGACAGTGAGACAACATGATTCCATCATGGTTATTGTGGATAGGTTTACAAAGGTTGCACACTTCATTTTGGTTAAGTCTCCATTCTTAGCTAGCAATGTAGCATAAGTATTCATCTGAGATGTGGTTAGAATACATAATGTTCCAAAGAATATTTTTTCAGACAGGGATGCGAAGTTCACTTCCATGTTTTGGAAGGAGTTATTTGTAGGTTTGGGCATAGAATTGGTCTTCAACATAGCTTATCATCCACAGATAGATGGACAGACAGAGAGGGTCAATATGATATTGTAGGATATGTTGAGGATGTATGTGATGAATTAGCAGTGGAAGTGGGAAGAGTATCTCCCTCTGGTAGAGTTTGCATACAAGAACAGTTATCAGGAGTCATTGAGGATGAGTCATTTTGAGGAATTCTATGGGCGGAGTTGTAACACTCCTATCAGTTGGAGTGATCTGGTTAACAGGGTGTTGGTTGGACCATATATGTTGGTAGACATGGAACATGAAATGTAGGTAATCAAGAAGAATCTAAAGGCAACATGTTGTAGCGGCTACAACCACCCTCCAAAATTTTCGCTTGCACCCAATTTCGAAGCCTCCTTTGAGAGTTTCACTTGATGACTACGCAAACTCGAGTTCACTCTGTGAGTTTGTGTGAGTCTTTGTACCCACCTTTATTGATCATTTCACCCAATATTTTGCATTTTGAGTCATGCTTGCGACCATGTTTTGGTCATGCTCAAGGTCTTCGCTTCGTGTGTACATGTTGTGTTCGCTATGAAAACGTCTGTCACACTTACACATGGAGTCACATACATTGTTGCACAAGCATCGTCACAATTGACCAACGATCAATCATAAGTGTCGCACTTGTCGCTCACACCATTAGTCAGGCATGTTGAGCATGTGTGTCTGGATGGTTTGATTCGTCTCATCGCCAAGTCATGTAAGTGTGTGTTTGCAAGAGCACATGTGCATCTTTTCACTCATTCACACACTTAGTGATTTTGCTAAAGTTCTGACGACTGGACTCACCTATGATAGTCAGACCATCACCTTGCCATAGACTCGATTGACTGTCACCCAAAACAGCATAGAAGCACCAAGTAAACTATTTCAAGCTACGTTGCCTACAAGAAAATCATTCAACCTTCATGCTGGTCAATCAGAGAGTTTGACCCGACAGCCACCCTGGGACTGATTCCCCTAAAAAATGGCATAGAGGCTACAGACCTTACCCACTCCACTGACTGAGAAAATTGTCCAGACAGGCCAGATAGACACCTAGTGCCTGTCCTTGTCTCCCTCATAAAATTGCGCAGTTTTTCTAGCCAGCCCTCCCGATAGTCGATTGATTGCTCACCAAGAAAATTGCGTAGTTTTCATGAGCAATTCCTCTACTGCACATCAGTCCGCTTAGCTCAGAAATTGTGCAGAGGCAATCAATAGGCTAGCCTCCCAGCATCATTGTAGTTTTTCCTGTCAGTATCTCCCGCCAGCTGACTGCTAGTTTCTTCCAGGAATTGCGTAGTTTTTGCTACCAAGCTCCAGCAGCTGACTACCAGTTCCCTCCAGGAATTGCGTAGTTTTCTCTGCCAGTGACCCAATAGCTGATTTCTAGTTCCCTCTAGAATTGAGTAGTTTTTGTTGCCAGTGACCTAGCAACTGACTACTAGTTCCTCTCAGGAATTGTGCAGTTTTTGCTTCCAGTGTCTCGACAGCCAGCTACAAGTTCCCTCCAAGAATTGCACAATTTTGGTTGTCAGGCTCCCACTACCCGCTAGTTTCGGAAATTACATAGATTTTGTCTGCCAGGCCTTCTCGCAGCCCAGACTATTCCTCCCAAAAACTGTGCATTTTTGTCCTCCAGTTGAGCCAGACCCCGCAGATAGTCACTGTCAATCCAGATTTCCCATCTCCATCACCTAGTGACTACTGCGCAGTTTTCATCAGAAGCGCCTAGAGCCTCCATCCCAGCTCGCAACCTTGCCTCCTCTCCCAGTCACCTGCATCTGAAATGATCATGTATCATGGTAGACTAGGAGGTTTTTGGAATGCATGTCGTCTTGTCATGAGTGACTAAAGATGCAGGTACACAAACAAACATGATGTGACGATAGATGGGATGAATGAAGGGAGCACATGCAGAAGGACATGTTCGCCAATGGATGAACAAACTATGCATGCGAAGAGATGTGCTTGCGATTGGATGATCATGCAAAGATGTGTTCGCAGATGGATGGACAAGCAAACATGCAAGATGTGTTCATGGACGAACATGTACTTTTCGCAAACGAACGAACGAACCTGTCAAGCCTTCCAACATACAAGTAAGGAGAAACGCGCAAATGAAACATCAAGTGAAGCAACAACCATTGAAGACTCTGTGCATGTTGCCATGCGGAGGTGAAGCTGTGACACACCATGAAGACATCCATTGCCAGCAATACTATAGCTCGACATGCACACCAACAGCAGCACGAATGTAGTAGCACTGTCATTTCGAATCTTGTCATGAGTCATGTTGTCTACATCTCTACTATGGGCCATACTGTCAATCAATGTAATGTAACATGGAAGTCCAAGAGACCCACTTGTTGTATGAAGAGTCATGTAAAGTCGAAGGAATTCAAACAGTCATGAGGGTAGTTGAACAACCACAAGCGTTAGTTTCACCCTTGGCTATAAATACCCCCTCATTTGTACATGCAAGAGACTTTTCACCTTAGCTCCTCCCACATAGCCTTGAGAGTCTGTAATATTTTCTTTGAGGAGTAAGTAGTGGCTCCAACACCCCGCCCACGGAGTTAGTGATGTATGGTGTAACGATGTGTCTTGTAACTTTTGCTTAATTTAGGACCTGGCTGATAGGCCAGCATGTTTTCACACATGTATTTTAACTGTTGTAAGACTAATCTTAAACACTTGTAATGCATGTTTCTTTAACCTATGTTTAACACTTGAACTCATTCACTTGTTATAATACATATATTTTAATGAAAATGTGTTGTATATGCTGTTAGCGATGTCTCGCCTGTGTTGGTTACCTCCTCGGACATCAGATAAAACTTTCACATAGAACTTGTTATAACAACTGTTGCACTCACAGAAAATCATTTGCTCAGTGTTGTACATGTTATCCTCCATTGTGTGTTGTGACTTTTGCATCCATGTGGATTGTTCTTCGGGAAGCTGGGCACGTCCTATTGTGTTATGTGTTCCTAACATAGTTGGGGCTTCCTCCCAATCGACTTGGGATTCACTCCCACCCTCTCCCTATACAATGAAGGAACCATTAACACAAGTGACACTAGTAATCACCAAGCACGTGAACCTTACTTATTGAAAACAAAGTGAACCACTCTCCTATGCGGACAAGCAAGAGTTGAGGAAAATCCTTAAGATAATGGAAACTGGGCCATCATGCAGGATGGGACTCCCACACCAAATGGTGTGAGACCTAGTTGGGACTTCATACTGGGGTGATCCCCTAAATGTTGGTGGGTCCAACACCATCAACATTTCTAGTGCTAGAAGGAGGGAAGCCAGTTGTATATGGCTGAACATACTCTCACACTCACTCATAAACCATATGGTCAAGGCAGAAACTCACACTCCCTCTCACTTACGCTCGACTCTGTAGTTGGTTACTTCTCACCTCCTTGGACTGAACATGAAATTCCATATCATAGCCTTCACTCCGTCCATCAAATCACCACCAGTTCGCGGAAGCAATCAGACTGATCGCATGCATACAACATCTTCCATACACATTAAGGAAGCCAAAATCCACTCCCACAACAGTTTTTGTATCATCAGTGGAAGAAGCAGTTCTTGCCACACTTGAAGGTCTGGCAGAAGCTATTGAAGATGGAGAGGAACCTCTGGTCTTCTGACAAGGGGAATGAGACACCCTTGTGATCTTGCAATGAGGCTCTTGTACAAGAGGTGGAGGGGAAGGCAGTGGAGGAGGCAAAGGTGGAGACGAACCAACAGACTCAGATCTAGAACCGTTAAATTCTGAAAGAGAGGAGGAGGACGAAGAAGAACAATGCTATAGGATAAAATGCAGGTGTATGGAGAATGGAGATACCCTCAAGGGCCTTCCTGTGACCCTTGGCAGACTGTAAGATTATCTGTAGCCATCACAAAGTTACATGCATGTCCATAAAGATTAACTAACTATCAAAACAAAACAGATGGATTACCTCAAGCCTCTGTGTAGATTTGATGGAGAGCACAATGCAGCTAGGTGGAAGTCCCCTGAGCCAGCTCCAGATCAAGTCCTTCACATAGAAGAGACAAGCATAATCATAGCATACAACCTTGATAACTAATACATGAATACATAAAGACATCTAGTTACACATAAGTAAGCTACTCATGCTAAAAGGTATTGGACACACAAATAAATGAATGATAGTACCAACAACATGAAGTAGATAGTACAACTACAGTTATATATTAATGTCGAAAGAGTGATTACAACCATCTGTTTCATCACCCTTCCCTTATCCCTCCAGCTTCTCTCTCTCTCTCCCTTCTTACCAACTCCTTATATTTAGATTTGAGACTATGCTCAATAATCAAGTAAGCTATCCTTTCAAATGATCTGACCTCTATCGCCATAGCTCTAGCTTTGCTTATGTAGCAAATGAGTTAGGGTTGCCAAGTTCCTCCATGAGTTCCTTAAGGTAAAAGAAATGAAGTTTCCATGCTTTTCAGCTCTTTCCCATTTGCCTCCTTCATTAGGATTAGAGATCCCCCAAATAGGTCGAACTTGAGATGTTTCCTTGCTTTTCTTGAGTAGATTTAGGAGCAAATATCTAGATATTTATGAGTCAATTTTCTCCTTTGACCTTTAGAACTTCATTAGGATCCACTAACGCTATTCCCGAACTAACAACTAGAGTTAGTAGGGTCACTAACACACCCTTAGGCTTACAGAGAAGCTTTATAAAGCAGGTTGTCAGTGTATAGCCAACGTTAGTGTCGAAACAAGGTATGTGATCTTGGTCTTTTCTTCAGCTATCATGTCTTTCCCCTCTGAGATGATGAGGGGGTCATTTTGTTGTATAATAGTTTCCCCCTAAAGTGTGAGATTAGAGGCTGCGACGATGGCCAAAATACTTTACTTAACTGTAATTTTCCTTCTTCAACAAAAAGAGAGAGAGGATCGGAGCTTTGGGTGGTATGGGAAACCTGATACAACACATATATATAAAACTACTAAAATCATGTCCTGAGTCAGGCATTCCCATGCTCAGTAGCTATGTCAGACTAATTTTCTCATAAAAGAGATATGACGATGTTGGCCACTGATAAGCACAATGTAGATCTTGTGTCATAATAGGATAATTCTGATGAGCTGTCTCCAAAAAACAACATACACAACTTGGGAGAGGAAGCAAGGCTGATTGATGCAAACCTCTACCCAAGCTCTTGATTTCCGCTTCACCGAACATCATAGATCAATACATGTGAATATATGCGTTGATGTCGAACATGCATGAAATCATCTGATTACCAGTCAATAATGGAGACCGTTAATAGATGTGAGGAAGGCCACCAATAATGGTGATGGTCTCCAAGATGCACAGTGCAATCTAACGAGTGTGAAAGATGTTTTTGTCATCGAACACCCGTAGAATCACTTAACTAGGAGCCAATAATGAGAACCCTTGATCAAACACAAGGTGACTTGCCACTAATGTCTGCAAGTACCAAGGCACTAACTATGTTTCTGGGTTTTCTTCCTAGATAAAGTGTTGAAGTCGATAGGAATATACCTGTCGAAAGGTAGGAAATAATGTGTCCTAAATCAATCGACACGAAACGTGACAAGAATGATTTGTTTTTTGAGGAATCTTTGAGCATTGGATCTAAACAACAGAGGGCATGATGAAAGGATATGCATGATGAGTTAATGGAGGAAAAAAAAGGTTAACGCTTGAGCAATAGAAGGCATGACAATGTTTTAACCATGTAGCACTAGACTCATGAACACCAAAGAGTGTTAAGATATAGAGATGCAAGAACATCAGGGTATTTAGGCTAAACTGATAGGATGGTAGGATTCATATTAAGAGGCCGTCACAAGGAAGGTTTATTTGAGGGAGTGCCATGTTCAAGGGAACAACTGCTTCCAAACCACACTTTCTAATATTGAATGCAGTTGTATTGTCTACTTTCCCCGTCTAATTAGTTTAGTGAGTCCAGATGGGTAAACTCATCGATCTTTCCATATTTTAAGAGTCTGAAAAGGACTGCGAAAAGAGCGACTCTATGCCCTATCTGATTAGTTTAATGAGTCCAGACAGGAAAAATCATTGATCTTTTCATGTTTTGAGAGCTTGAAAAGGATCGTAAAAAGAGCGACTCTATGCCCTATCTGATTAGTTTAATGAGTCCAGACAGGAAAAATCATTGATCTTTTCATGTTTTGAGAGCTTGAAAAGGATCGTAAAAAGAGCGACTCTATATCTTGTCTGTGTAATTTATTGAGTCCATACGAGACAACTCAGTGGTCTTTTCATATTTAGAGAGTCTGAAAAGATTGTAAATAACAACTCCATGGTGGTCCCTTTGTCATAGTTGTTAACCGGGTGTGACAAAATGTTAATAGTATACCCAGATTGGTTACTTTTTCATGAGTTAATCTATTGAATCTGGATAAAGAGAAACCTATGTTCAATAGATGTTGACCTCATTTTGTTACAAGTACGAGGAGACGAACTCAACTTGTTTTTAGTCGTGAATTTTTAATGAGTCACGTGACGACAAACTCAATACCTTCATCAAATTTAACGAGTAAAATGAAGAAAACTCAAGGTATATTTTTCAGTTTATTGAGAAAGGAAAAAGAGGTAAAAGAACTGCTCATTCCTTCTTCGTAGATTTAACGAGCCTAAAGAAGGGGAAAAACTTGGGGGTATTTTTCAATTTAAGAGCGAGAAATAGTCCCAAAAAAGCAAGTGCTCTTGTTGCTGCCGTAGATTTTTAACGAGCTCGGTGACAAAAACTCAGGATTTTTTAGTTTAACGAGTGAGAAAAGTACGTAAAAGAATGCTCGGTTCATCTTTATAAATTTTTAACGAGCCTAAAGAAAAAACTCAAGATTTTTTCAGTTTTATGAGCAAGAAAAAAGCACCTAAAAAGGATGCTCTAATGATTATTTTCAGTTTAATGAGCTAGAAAAAGAGCAAAAAAGAGTTGCTCGAACCGTCGCCATATGTGTCTAGCGAGCCCAACAATGAAAAACTTGGGGATTTTTTTAGTTTTTTGACAGCGAGAAAATATCCTATAAAAGAACATCGCTCTTTTGAGAATTGCATGCGGCTTTTACTGCTTTTCATTCTTGAGGGTACCCTCATCAAAAGCGGAAAAAAAGTATTAAAAAGTAGTAGTTCCTATCCATATGGGTTCATGCATGATAAAAAATCATGGGGAGTGGAATACCGTCTCTTTGATGATTTCAAAAAAATCATGTCTCCAAAAATAAATATAAGGAAGTTTCTTGAACGTTCACATGCATTGTTTTCACTATTTGAGAATTGTGAGAGCGTTTTGGAGCCAAAGAGGAGCATATTTTCCATGGACCATTGCAGGAGATCCAGGCAACCATTCGACGTGCCGTCAGTCCCACGTAGAGGCTAAAACCTTGATCTTTTCATTGCTTAACCTTTCCTATCAATTTATGTGGTGGAATTTTGTAGATCTGAGGTGCCCTAAAGCAGTATTTGCACACTAATGCCCTCTGGCGAGCCTGTAGGGAGCGTTAAATGCCCTATACAACCTGTTGGAGGGCGTTAATCCTCCCTGTGTACCACTAGGGGGGGCGTTAGAGCTTAAGGGCACAGTTTATAACCTCATGCAGTGATTCTTAAAGTTATATTGCCCCATTTTGACCGATCTTAGGGTTATTTTGCGCAAGTTTCAGGCCATAATGACTAGCTTATGGAGAGAATGGGCCCATGATAGCTAGGAATTGCTGATGCAAAATGATCCAGCATGCATACTTGTATTGTGCCACTATGGTTTATTGAAGTATGCAAAGCTAGAGCTGATGAAAGGGCAGGAGGATTTATTAAGATGGATTATCCAGCATTGGGATGAACATGAGCAAGTGTTCAGGATTGCAGATCATGAGCTGGCTATTGACTGTGATGACATATACTTTTTAACTAGTCTGTCGTGCTGTGGGGCACAAGAAAACCTCATCGGGGGAAGGCTAGATCCACAATCTACCCTAGAGCTAGTACAATCCTACTGCATCCCTTAGAGTGAACTTGTCAGCAAGAGAGTCCCCATAGAGAGGATAAGGTTCGGGTCTATGAGGGCCATTTTATGGTTGATTGTGCGGTTGGCGGGGTCAAAGAGTTCCCACGTTGCAACAAAGGCCCAACTGTTGCTTGTAGTTGACTGTGTCCAGCCACAGATGTTCAACTGGTGTGAAGTAGTGCTTTGCCAGTTGAAGGCAGAGTTAATGACATGCAAGACTCATACCCAACACAGTTTTGGGTATGCTACTCTCATAGTTTCATTCATTTTTGAGAGGGTACCTGTTATGCACCCAAGGATGAGCTTAGGTCCCTTGTATCCGAGGGAGCTGAGGAAAGGGCAATGGTCATCACTCGATCCTTGCACAGGAGGAGGACCAATCCGACATTTCTTCGAGGAAGACTTCTTCTAGTGGCTTCGTGGCCAAATTGTGATGATTGATAACTATGCTTATGAGGGCATGGACTGCACCAGCGACCATGACTTGACGCTGCCGCCTAGGACCAACTGGGGTCCTCAAGGTGAGAATACTTTTTAAAGTACTTCAAGTATTTTTTATCTTTTGAATGTTTATGTAATGTTTTTATAGGTGAAATAAGTATTGACATGAAGCTTTATGCTTAACACAGATGTGGCGCCATTACGACCTGCAGGAAAACCCCACCATATGCGACAAGGAGGCCAACTACCTACTTGGGGGGGTGATCCCGATAGTCTTTGCAAAGTTCTAAGGAACCTGGAGGGCTTGAGCATGGATGTCCCCTCCTTCCTATGAGGGATATTCATGCTCATATGCAGCGACACACAGTCATTGTACCTGAGCGGTTTCTGGTTCCTCTTAAGAGGACAGCTAGAGCAGTTTTAGCATTTCAGGAGTAGTAGGCTCTTTTTAGCAGGTGTTTTGTCGTAGCCAATGTGTGTGTGTAGCTGGGCTTAGTAGCCATTTTGTACTTAAAACATCCAAGTTTTGGAATATTTCGATGTAGAAGACTGGATTTTGATATATCTATATATATATATATATATATATATATATATATATATATATATATATATATATATATATATATATATATATATATATATATATATATATATATATATATATATATATATATATATATATATATATATATATATATATATATATATATATATATATCTATATATATATATATATATCTATATATATATATATATATATATATATATATATATATATATCTATATATATATATAGACATTTTGGTATTTTGATGGCGTAAATGTTTTTTAAATGTTTTTGTAAAAAATTTTAACTTAGTAAATTTTTACTTTTCATGCATGCTTCTATAGTGAATGAGACAAATGCCAATCTAATACATAGTTAGCTAATGAATTAGCAACCGCATTAAATTCTCTAGGAATGTGTTCATATGTTATTATTTCAAATTGATGTTCCAGGAGTTGTACCCTTTGTTAGTGTCAATCTTTGAAGCCTTCCTCTAGTGATCAAACATGATCTTACAAAGTGATTTTAGGGTGTCAAGGTCAAATTTTGTCATTTCATTGAGTCTTCAAGTAAAATTTGGTCACTGGGTATTAGATCTAGGATTTGTTTTCACTCCTTTCAAAGTTTTCCAAATGTCAATCCATGTCACCATTCGGCTTAGTGTACCATCATTCAAAAGGTTTTCATCATAATTTTGGGTTCCAATGGGTTATGTCACACCTTTTTTGTGCTTCAGTTGTGCTCAGGTAAGGCCCATTTCCCTCTCCTAGGGTTTTTGTTTCTGAGCAAGAAAAAATGAATTCGGAAAAGTGAGAGCATTTTTTGTCCACAATAGGCCAAGAAAGAGAAACGTCCTTCACTTTTTATACAGGTGTCATGGTTTTAGAGAAATGTCAAAAATACAAGTTGCCTTAGGAGAGTTAATGCGCCTCTAGAGTGACCTTGGGAAAATCAAGATTTCTCCTAGCCTGGTTTTCCAAATGACTTGCTTGATGAGTCAAATGATAACTAGACACAAAGAGCTTTCCAGTGAGCTATCACGAGCTCAATTTTGAGTTGACCTTCAGAAGTTGACAACAACAACACTCTGCATTTTGGCAGCACCATTCTACACATGTTGACCAGTCTTGGGAGATTGGACTTTCGATAGGGAAAATGAACTCCAAATTGGAAATTTCAATATGCTCTAGAATTTCGACTCCATAAGCTTTCCAAAGAGCTATCACACGCCCCATTTGGACACCTAGAAGTCATCCAAAACTGGGTCTGAAGCGGCACTACGCATAGGATAAATTTTGCAACACAGGAATTTGGTATAGGTGCACAACGCCACCAGTGCTCCGCTTTTGATGGAGACATTTTTTGAAAGAATGGCTTCCATATTCAGATTTAGCATGATGAGAATATCAATCCCTGAAATTTTTAACAATTTTGGAGCAAATCTTGGTCACCTAATGGTCAAAAAACCATCAAAAAATGCCCTCTCTGCCTCTTTTTGGACACATAGGAAGCAGTCTTGGGATATTCCCCTTTTGAGGGGGAAAATGACCTCCAAATGAAAAAATTCAAATTTTCTAGAAACTAGATAGGAATACCTTTCCAACGAGCTATCTTGGGCTCAATTTGGTCAAGGGGAAGGCCTCCAAAACTGGGTCTGAAGCGGCGCTGCACATAGGAACAATGGTGTTGCGCATAGGATAAATTTTGCCAGTTTTGCTCAAAAATCAAAATTTTTCCTAGTTTTTCTACAAGTTGACTTTTTATTTTATATTTGATGAATTTATGATTGTAAATGATGTTATTCTATGTAAATGTAATTGAAAAATGGCCTTAGAGGGTAGATTCATCATTTTGAGGTGGTTGAGGGGTAAATGAATCAGTTTCCATGGTTATAGAGGCAAGTTATCCTCTGCCTATATTCCTGTTCCTAGTTTAGAAATGGTTGAAACCACCCCTCTTCTCATGGATTCGACCCCTGATGGCTAGCACAAGTGGTTTTATGTCTATATTATGTATTTTTTTAGTCATTAGCAAGGGTTGGACTCTTGTGGATGCTTTGAGCTACATTGTACATCTTTAAAGTAGTTTGGCAAGGAAATAAACTAGGATTTGCAGCTATTTTTGTGGGATTCTTGTGGTAATGTGTTTTAGCATTGTTTCTCTTTTGTCATTAGTTTTTCTCATGTTTTATGTGTTCCAAAATCTAATTCATTCTTCTAAACTAAATGAAATCAAGATAGATAGGTAGAATACATTGGTAATAGTGTTCTGCCTTGGGAATACGTTTAGTTTTTGATGTTTTTAGCTGTTTTAAGAGACTCATGATCTTTGCATGCCCTCCTCATCTCCCCACCAGTCTTAGACCTACCATATCACTCAATTCCAAGTGCTAAAACACCCTACATTCCTGACTTGATTTCCCGGACCCAGAGCTGCCTGCTCCATTTGATCCAGCAATAAAACCATCAAAATCAACCCAAAAACCCTAGAGCTACTATACCTAGCCTAAAATCCATATTTGATTTAGTCATCTCAACTGAGATTGACAAGGACAGAGCAGTGGATACAATGTGTTGTGTGTGATGACTGGCACCATCTGTGTATCCTACATATGCTAATGATAACGAAGACATCTGCATTGCGAGAAGGATTTATGAGACAAATACTCCAATAAATATCAAAAAAATCCAATCACACCAAAAAGGGAAGAAAAAATTATAAATACATAAAATTACAAAGCACGTGTCTAGTGCAATACTAGGCATAATACTTTTTTAGATAGAGCCCATTTATGGGCTCAGCGAGCGGGACTCCTTCCCAGTCCTGAAGTTCATATGCCCCTTTTGAGAGGACTTTCTTGACGACATAGGGACCTAGCCATAATGGTTGAAGTGTTCCTACCCCCAAGAGGTCATTTTTTTATCATAAAGCAAAGCAAGATCTCCCTCTTGGTAAGAACGATGCTTGACCTTTTTCTCATATTGGGTTTTTACCTAGTGCTTGTGAACCTCGAGTGCCTATTCGGCATCTCGATGGGTTTCGTCTAGTTAATTGAGGTATAGTAAGTGTTCTTCTTTGGTAGTAGTGCCAGGCAGGAGTTCAATGGCTATTTGCAGGGAAGGGATCTCACACTCGATGGGTAAAACTGCTTCTAGGCCGTAAGTGATTTGGAAAGGTGTAAAGCTCGTGGAAATTTTTATTGAAGTTCGGTATGCCCATAACACCGAATATAACATTCGGTGCCAATTGGTTTTATGATTTCCTACCAACCTACAAATCATGGTTTTTAAGACGCCATTGATGGCTTCTACTTGACCATTAGCTTGGGGGTAGTAGGAGGATGATTGGTCCTGACGAAAATCAAGCAGCGATGTTAAATCAGACATCATGTGGTTCTGGAAATGAGATCCATGGTCTGTAACGATCATGCGGGGTACACCAAAATGACAAATAACCTGATTGAATAGGAATAGTGCCACGGTTTCTCCATCGGCTCTTTAGGTGGGAAGGGCTTCGACCAATTTCGTGAAATAGCCCACAACTACTATGATATAGTTGTGTCCAGCAGAGGAAACGAGATTGAAAGTTATGAAGTCTATCCCCCATTTGGAAAAGGGACCAATGGAGATAACCAGGTGTAGTAGGACTGGAGGATCACACATTTTCTTTGTGAATACTTGACAAGGATGGAATTGCTAGATAGCCTTGACACAACCTTTCAACAAGGTTGGCCAGTAATAGCCTGTGCGAAAGATTTTCTGTGCAGTAGATATGCCAGAAAGATTGTCGCCACATGCCCAAGCATGGTAGTCTTTTAAAACATCTTTCATCTCTTCATGAGTGAGGAAACATCAAGAACTGTATTCGCACCACGACGATATAACATATCTTTATCACTAGATAGTGTCGTGCTTGGTGGTGGATGCTTTGACGGTCACTTATTGAGAGTTCAGGGTGGAACCGTTTTGCTTGGAGGTAGACAAGAATGTGACCATACCAAGGGTCAATGGTTTCGATAAGATAAACAACTTCATCTAGAAGAGGATCGTGGGCTATCGCATTAGGATCGATGATGGGAATTTTCGACAAAAGTTTGGCGAAGACTAAGGAGTTCTTCGCCTTAGCAGCTGTGAAAACTAAATCAAATTGTTGGAGGAACACTATCCATTTTGAATATTTTCCTCCAATTACTTGACGAGACAAAATATGTCTCATGGTATTCTCCAAGGTGATGACAGTAGTCTATCACAACAGGATGTAGTGTCAGAATCGGTTGACAACAAAGATGACTGCCAAAGATAACTTTTCCACATGTGAATATCTGAGTTCGGGCCCAACCAGAGCTTTGGACAGATAATAGATCGCATGTTCACTCCGGTCATCATGAGTTTGAACCAAGACCATTCCAAGAGAGGATGGTGAGGCTGCTAGGGATAGAAGAAAGTCGCGGCCATAGTTAGGAGCACTAAGGAGTGGGGTTGATATAAGTGCCTTTTTCAAGGCATCAAATGATCATTGAGCTTGATCATCCCACAGATACGACACTCCCTTCTTAAGTAGGCACGTAAAGCCTTTCATCAACTTAGCATAGTTTACGATGAACAATCAGAAAGAGTTTTCTTTCCATTGTAAACGTTGGAGCTATAGAATGGATTGTGGTTCAGGAAATTGACTAATTTCTTTTACCTTGTTGGGATCAATGCTAATCCTATACTTGGAGACAATGAATCCAAGTAAGCGTCCAGACTCGACAAAGAAAACACATTTATGTGGATTTAGGTGGATGTTGTAAAACCAGCACCTAAGAAAGATGGCTCTTAAATGGTTTAGGTGCTACGTTCGTTGCTTGGAATGGGCTGGAAGGTCATCCAAGTAAGCTTGAATAATATGCCTGATATCGTGAAATGCATGGTCCATGGCTCTTTGAAAAGTTGCTCCAGCATTCTTTAAACCGAATGGGAGTTTTCGATAGGAAAAGATGCCCCATGGGTAGATGAAGGTGGTTTTATGCTAGTCTTTGGGTTTTATAGCAATCTGGTTGTAACTTGAGAATCCATCCATGAATGAAAATGATTCACAACCAATGCAGTCGTCGATGATTTGATCGATGAATGGTGTCATATAATTATCCTTGGGACACACGTCATTCAAGTCTCAATAGTCGACAAATACGCGAATGGTTCCTTGTTTTTTATGGACAAGAATGAGATTGGAAACCCATTTTGCTAAAGGAACATGATAGAAGAAACCAGCATGTAACAATTTTTCTACTTCGTTTTTTATGGTTGCCGTTTTGCGGGGATGGACTGGTCGAAGCCTTTGACGAACAAGTTTAACATTGTCATCAAGCTTGATCTCATGCTTGACAATAGATGGGTCTATGCCGGGCATTTCCTCATAAGACCAGGCAAATACGTCACAGAATTCCTTAAAAAGATAGGTGAAGCTTGCAATTTCCTTAGGATTGCAATCTACTCCAATCTGTATTTTTTCTACGATGCTTGTCTTGACCGAAATATCAATGAGCAATGTCTTTGAAATATTGCCCATGTTTCCTTCTGCCTCAAAATTTTGGATAGTCATATATGGTGAGGAAACGATTTCCGGTATGTCAGGGGACAGGATTTGAAGAGGCATCATGTCCGAATCAGATATCGAAACACGATGGTGCGAGTCCTCCCAAGGACAGTCTTCTAAAATCATGATTTCTGAAATATCTTTGTCTGTAGGTAGGACTTGAATGAGTGGATCAAAAGAAGGAGTGTTTATGGGAGGGGCAGTGGTATGGTTTGCCGTAAACCAAAGTGACCGGAACGCGGATGCAGATTGAATGGCTTGGTAGGCTAGTTTAGCTGGTGATAGCGGCATTTATTCTCCGTATGTGTCAATGTCTGAAGTAGCTCGTAGGATCCATGGATTGATCTGTTCATGAGGAATATATGAAATCATATTGACCATCTGTGAAACCTGGGGTGGCTGAAGAGGGAGACAACCGATGAGGGAAGAAGCCTTTAGTAGACTAGTACTGATACTGACGTAAGAGTTAGGTACACCACCTACTAGGGGTACCAAGCCGCTTGGCAATAGGGAATAATCAGGGGTGTAGAAGGATGGTTGGTCCTTCGTAACTACCTTTCCATTCAATGGAAATAGGATGATGCAAAAGACAATATATATGATGACCGTCATGGCATATGTCCAACTGCGACCCAGAAATAGATTATAGTTGAGTTTTTTATCTACGACTTCTATTTCCACTGTTACTATTTTCCCATACAAAGTGATCAAGTAGCTAGCTAGGTAACCTTTTGGGATGAAATTGTGGCCGTCGAAAGCTTTAAGGGAATTCGATGGCAGGGATAGGGTTGGAGAACCTAGAGCGAGCCAACATGAAGCTCACATGATGTAGGTAGATGCACCTTCGTCGATGATAGTTCTGTGTATACCTCTACCTTTAGAAAAAATTTGCACTTGGAATGCAAGCTGTTGGGAAAGTGGAGGTTTACACTTTTCCATGTCAAAAATTGCAAGCATGGAATCCTATGGGTCGATACCACCAATAGCTAAAAGTAAATATTTCCTTTGCGTTGGACATGTTTGTAATACTTCGAGAGCCGACATAGTTGATGACTCGTACACCAAGTCTTCTACAATGTTGTAGTTTTGGGCGGCACATGTAGATGTACTGTGCATTATGCGTCGAAGTGTCCCTTTCGGGGGTGAATTACAAGGTCAGCAACTAGCCTTTCGATATGCAAATCGTTGGGTGGCAGTGGGTTTTGACTTGAGGAAGGTTCCTCTGCAAGAGTGGCAGGATCTCCATAGGATTTGGCTCTTGTTTGTAGATCTACTATTTCAAAGGTGTAAATAGTAGAAGATCCTTCACCAGCTGAAGGATTTTGCAAACCACCATTGCCTCCTTGCCAGGGTTAGGGTTGGTTGCAATGAGGTGTTGCTGCTGTTGAGCGGGGAAAGGATTATTAAGGATAGCGGGTGTCCTACTAGTATCCTTTTTAGCAATGTATTCTGTGAATTCCTGAAGATGCGGGCAGCGATAGGTCATGTGGTCTTCAGCATAGATTTTGCAAGCGAATCTGGTGGGTTTATCCTTTCCATCGTTAGGAGGTGCAATGGCCTTCTGCTTTGGGTTTTGCTGCTTTGTTGACTTTTCCTTAGAAGGAACGGTCTTTTTCTTATTCTTCTTGTTCTTACTGCCAAGTTTCTGTGTAGACTACACAGAGTTTTTCATGGTGGTAGGAAGAGCAGTCGATTTGGTAGAGGGGTCCACTAACATCTGGACAATGTGACCGTTGAGTTGTTTTACAACAGCCCTAGAGGAATCCCATCCGCGTGCGCTCTGGGGTGCTGAGTAGCGGAAACATTAGAGTTACGTGGGGAATTGGGGATTATGTTGTAAAGAGTGCTATACTGTGAATATATCAAGTCTATGTGCTGGGCACGACGTATGGATTGGTCTTCTATGACCACACCACTTAAAGTGACATCTTTAGCGATTTGTAGGAGTAGGGACTTGCAGAACCAGTCCGCTAAGAGATAGTCTGGGAGGGGAGCTTTGACTAACCTCTACCTATGTCTCCATTCATGTATATAATCAAAGATGTGGGTGGCGGTATCCTGACGTAATGAAGTGAGGAGCGCTATCCCAGTCTCATAGCGGATGGGTAGCTGGAAGTGCTTTAAGAATTCCATCGCTAGAGCATAAAAGGTATTTATTGATGCGTGTGGTAACTTAGTGTACCACTTAGCTGCATTGCCAGTGAGGGTGCGAGGAAAAAGATGTAACTGGACACTATCATCCACTATGGAGTTGGAAACACACGAAAGATGATAGGTGGTGATATGGGTGCCTAGATTCTCCCCTTTTTCCCTTCGAACTTAGGGATTTCTGTTGGTATTTTATACAGGATTGGCGGCCAAAGTAAGTTATGATAGTGGGGTCATTTGTAAGTTTTTACAGGTCAGGGATATCCAACGTTGCCAAGAAAGAAAGAGTGTGTGGTGCCCCCGACTTGGACCAAGACGATGACATATGACTTGAGGATCCTTGCGGTCCTCCCATCTTTTGAGTCCCAATATTATACATAGGCTACATGGTATAATAGTTTCCTTGGGGTATGGTGTTGTAGTGTGGATTTCCATGGGGAATGTGATGTTGGGGTATAGAATTGCCCCCAGGATAAGTAGTGCCCCCTTGACTCATTTAAATTTGTGAGTAGGGTTCCCCCATGGATTGGTTGGGACCTCCTTGAGGATTCTCGCCCACCATATAGCTAACCATATGTCCTTGATTGACATAAGGAATGCTCATGTCAATCAATGATTGACCATGCATGCCTCAAAATGGAGGGTGAACTGTTACATTCCTGACTGGTATATGCATATTGGGAGTTCCCCCAGATACTTGAATCTAGGGAGTTGAACTGTATAATGGATGCCAACCATATGGTTGGTTGAGGGGACCCACGCTGACCATGCTATATTGAGTGCTATAAGGAGAACTGTATGTAGCACTTGTCAATGGTATAGAGTTTGACACTAAAGGGGTGGAACCTGGCATAGGTTGGGTGCCACTTCTGGAGGGTGTCATGTGAGGGTGTGTACCTAGAACAAACAGGATACTAGGGATTGCCATCAATGGTGTCGTGGTGACTGTTGACTGGGGAAGTGGCGGGGGACCAAAAGTGTCCACAAAGTTCCATGACCCATTAGTCATCGACGGGATGGATGGAAATGTTACAACTAAAGAAACAGGGAGTACAGGTGCCATGGTAACCAAGAGTGGGTCCAACGAATTTGTGAGCAGAGGGTTTAAGGGAGGAATAAATCCTTTGGTAAAGAAATCCTCTGGAAAACTTGAATCATTGGTTGTCCAAACAGATTCCGTGTGAGATCTAGGAGACTGATTTCCCAAAGATTGGGAATTCAATTCACTGGAGCTCAGTAGATCTTCCACAATGAGTGGAGGAAGTCCTAACAATCGTCTAGATTGAGGACGAGGGATGGATGTAGCCACAGTGACCGTTAATTTTTATCAATAAATTTTATCATGATATTTGTTAAAGTCTCAATGACAGCACATGGGTACCTAAAAAGTATAAAAAGAAATACACTAAGTTGATCAATCAGCAAACAGAGGGAAATGACCCTCACTCATAAGCACCGATCACAAGAGATGAAACCCGTATCACAATGAATAACAGAGAGGGCTAGCCAAATGTACAGTTACAGTTACTCTATAGCTTTGCCCAAACCTCAGATTGAGGGGCCAAGTACTCTCGTGAAGAGGAGCACCCTCCCAAAAACTTAAGACAGAGTAGGTCTGTCTGTGTTAGGTACCAGGGCAGCCTGCCCTAGTCACCTTGTGTAAGTCCCTAAAAGCTTGGCCACTAAGGATACCTCAGATCAAAGACACTACCGAGGGGGACATAGTCACAGACAACATGCTGTGTGGGCAGGATACCTGAGTCCCTGACTTAGCTCTGAAATCGCTGAAGGGATTCCCAATACACATAATACCCAAAGGAGTTGCAAGTGAAGGTGGGCTAGCTTCACTTACAGTCCGACGTTGTCTTGTATTTTTCTCCACTTTGACTGGAGTGGTCCCGGTAGTATAAGTCCAGAAGGAATTTTCTCTCTTTTAATGACACTAGTTTTGGTTTCTAATCTTGGGTAGTTTAATCACACTGCCCATCCCAAGATCCTAGCCTGAACTAATGTTTGTTTGCTCAATAAAGCGTTAATGATTGATTTTAGGTAAATTTTATGTGTACCTTCTTAGTGTCTTCCGTGGGGGAGTTGATGTATGAATTGTGATGGGACTCTGACTCAAAAATCATGCACAAGACAATCCTTAAAAAATATTCAATTTGATGAAAACAAGTTGTATTCTATAGGTGAGAGTATTTAATATATTCATATTTGTTCCATGCATCCTAGTCATTATAACACATGCATAACCAAAAAAATTCTTTCCAATGCTTTCCTAACAACTATTTGAAACCAAAATAAATCATATTTTAACCAGCTAAGTAGAAGAATGAATAAAAAATGTGGATCTTTCTTTCATAAAAAAAGTTTTAAGAAAGAAAAAAAACTTATTTCCTAAAAAAAAGATCTTTCAGGACACCGATCTTGCTAACAAAATGCAGCTGTAGATCCCTTTCAGTCGATGAGCGGGCTTCCCGTCCCTTTGAGATTACAGACACAGCTGTATGTCAAGATTTGCGGGACTAACGCTTTGTAGCAGTGGCCACAAAGAGTTACTGGGTCCATTAACGCTCAGTGTGTGTAGACACAAAGCTTTATAAAGCACTGTGTAGTCTGTGAACCTACGTTAGTGTGTGAAGACAACTCAAAACAGGGCTTTTAGGATCAGATTCAAGGCTAAATATATGAAGGCAGAGTGCAGCAAGGTTTTGGTGGGTCAGAAAGAGAATGCAGAAGCATAGGGAGGTCTTAGAAGGAGGAGGAAACTGAGAACTGTCTAGGTAAACTGGGAACTAGATGTATAGTCGCTAGTGGAATTGCCAATTTTGCTATAAGATAAAATGCATGATGTATGGAGAATGGAGATACCCTCAAGGGCCTTATCGAGACCCTTGGCAGACTATAATATTATCTGCAACCATCAGAAGGTTACATGCATGTCCATAAAAATTAACTAACTATCAAAGCAAAACAGATCGATTACCTCAAGCGTCTGTGTAGATTTGCTGGACAGCACAATGCAGCTAGGTGGAAGTCCCCTGAGCTGGCTCCAAAGCAAGTCTTGCACATAGAAGAGACAAGCATAATCATAGCATACAACCTTGATAACTAATACATGAATACATAAAAGACATCTAGTTACACATAACTAAGCTACTCGTGCTAAAAGGTATTGGACAAACAAATAAATGAATGATACTGCCAACGCCATAGAGTAGACAGTACAACTACATTTCTATATTAATGTCAAAAGAGTGATTACAACCATCTGTTGCATCAACCTTTCCTTACCCCTCCAGATTCTCTCTCTCTCTCTCCCTTCTTACCAAATTTTTATGCTTAGATTTGAGACTACGCTCAACAATCAAGTAAGCTATCCTTTCAAATGATTTGACCTCTATCACCATAGTCCTAGCTTTGCTTATCTATCAATTGAGTTAGGGTTGCCAAGTTCCTCCATGAGTTCCTTAAGGTAAAAGCAATGAAGTTTCCATGCTTTTCAGCTCTTTCCCATTTGCCTCCTTCATTAGGATTATAAATCCCCCAAATAGGTTGAACTTGAGATGTTTCCTTGCTTTTCTTGAGTAGATTTAGGAGCAAATATCTAGATATTTATGAGTCAATTCGCTCCTTTGACCTTTAGAACTTCATTAGGATCCACTAACGTTGTTCCCAAACTAACAACTAGAGTTAGTAGGGTCACTAACGCACCCTTAGGCTTATAGAGAAGCTTTATAAAGTAGGTTTTTAGTGTATAGCCAACCTTACTGTGGAAACAAGGCATGTGATCTTGGTCTTTGCTTCAGTTATCATGTCTTTCTCCTCTGAGCTGATGATGGGGTCATTTTGTTGTATAAAAAACAAGAGATGGTTGACCAAAATCTGGAATGGATGACTCAAGGACCATTGGCTCTCCCAGGTGTCTTACAGAAGATGCCAAAGAGAGCAGAGAGAATGAACATTAAGTTCAACCCTAACAGCATGGTGAAGGCAGAAGACCATTTGGAAAAATTCTCCCTGCAATTACAGACCCTTGAGGTACGGTATGACGATGTAGCATGTGGATTGTTCCCATGTACTTTCGATGGTCATGAAGCTACATGCTATCACAACCTTCCACCAAACTCCATATAGAACTAGGGTGCATTCAAATGCATGTTCCTTGAAAAGTTTGCTGATGACAAAACCCCAGCTATGCTACTCAAAGTATTGGGAAGTCAGAAGATGGAGGGAAAAGAAAAAGTAAAAGACTTCAATAAGAGGTTTGCATGCATATTGAATAAATTTGCAGCGGACACCAAGCCTCATGACTCCATCACTATTGATTACTACACATCCACACTACGAACTAGCATTGTGCAATTAGTCAAGTGAGTTGCCAAACCAACACTCTTGGAAAACTGTGAAGAGGATATTGGATTGAGAAATACCTGTGCGCGATTGGAGTCATCAAGAACGATGAACCAACAAAGGAGTCCAGAGATGCTAGTAGAAAGTCCCAAGAAATGGCGAGAAAGGGTAGAGACAAGGAAGGAAATGATATTGAAACCCTCACTTACCTCATTAAGAACTTGACAGCAGAAGTGTATGAGCTTAAAAAACATAAAACAGACACATTTTCAAGTAGTCATCCGCCCAGGCTGAGACAGGGAAGCATCTCATCAGGAAGCAACCTGTATGCTCCAAAAACTGCACAGAGCTATGACTTCCATGTTGAACAGTCTGTAGATCCCAAGTTTTATTCATTCCATGAAGAACATCACCCCAAGAACTTTTGTTCGGATTGGAAGAGAGTCACAAACTCAGTATACAGTCATACATTCGATGTAGAGAGAAGTATCCAGGAGAAGGTAGAAGACACTGATAATGACAAAGGTATTGCACCTTATGAAGCATCAAGTTCTTGGCATGTGGTGAATGCATGTTAGTGCTTGCAAGCAATGCCGAAGATGAACACTGAGAAGCAACCCAAAAATAAAAATGACTATTTAATCTCGGAGTAAAGGGGATCACCCTACACTTGGGGAAGTACAAGAACATATGAGATTCTTGATGAGGAAGGTTGATCCATCAGCCACCCCAAAGTAGAAAGCACAAAACAAGTCTGGGAAGATAGCGATAGACAAGAGTACGTCCATTAGCAACAAACTATAGAACACTTCGCCAGACAACACAAACATCTATTCTACCCCAGACACCTTGGTGAGTCTACCACCTATGGAATACAACATTGTAGATGACATGAATAAAACTCATGTGAACATCAGTTTGTTCAAGTTGTCTAAGATCTAGAGTTAGTGAGACATCCTGTTGCATGCATTGGGACAGACAACAATGGATAGTGCAACCTCTAACAGCAAGGGAGCAAGCACACCTCCCGGATCCTATTCTACCATGATTAACACACTCTGGATGGAAGAAGCAAACTCAGGTTTACCTCCATTCCTTCTATCATTACATTTTTTTTAACTACAATGTTCGCAGCTGCTTGGTTGATTCTGGCATGGTAGCCAACGTCATACTACTCTCCATTGCTAAAAATATCAATGCACATTAAAGCGAGACATCCGTGTGAATCATCCAACTTGATCGAACATCAGTACCAGGCATTTTTGGACTTTGAGATGTGATTATCTGACTATCTCATAACGATCAAGTCCACAACCATTGTGGACATACTGAAAGCATATGATCTACTATTCAACAAAGACTGGTCCAACAAGCTAGACGGATATTTTGCTATAGAATGGTCTCACATGTGGCTTTCGTACAAGGGAAAATGCAACCAAATCCAGCAGTTATCCGAGAGTTATATGAAGCACAATGTCACTCCCCTTAATAATGATAATGAACCATTGGCCTTCGCAGAACTCATATTTGGAAACTACCTCCTGGAAATAATGTTGGGGTGTTATCTTGCATAGCTAGCTCCAACCCCACTAGACACACAATTGGGACTCCTGCCTTGCGCAACTGATGGTAATGAAACATGTACATTACATTGTACCAGTAGTAGAAATAACAGTAGCAACAGTAGAAGCAACAATACTAGCATGTCAAACGGTCTGTGTGCAGACAAGTTGTGGACCATGCACTTTGACAGATCAAAGACACAGGACAGCTCAGGAGCCGGGTGTGTCTTGATCGACCCATACAAAATAAAACATCTAGTTTCAAGTCACTTGGAGTTCAAGTGCATGAAAATTGTTGTTGAGTATGAAGCACTCATGTTGAGCTTGCAAAAATCCATCAACCTCAACGTGGTAGTGCTCGAAGTGGTAGGTGATTCAGAGATAGTGGTACGACAGGTATGTAACACCATTCTATTTATCACCGCATCTCAAAAGTTACCAGCAAGAGGTATGGTGACTAATCTCTAACTTCCAAGCATTTCACATCACTTCTATACCACATACGCGTAATGCAACTGCCAATGCTCTGGAAAAAGCAGCTTCAATAATGTCACCAATTAGGGATAGATTTACTATTGAAATTTTGTACAAATCATCTATCCCGGATAGCATAACTAATTTACGCGTGTTTAATGATGATCAACATATACTGCATTTCATGGTCAACAATGACATCTTCAAAGATGCAGTGATAGATGATGATGAGCACGAGAACTCTATGCAAGCAAAAGGTGGTAACAAGAAAGGCCACCTTATGACAAAAGCTGTGGCAACATTGGAAAAGATTTGTTCCTTTCAAGAATGTTTTCAGGGGTCGAGGAACAAAAAGACCCACACTTCCACCATGATGCATGAACTGATCAACTGTCGAATAGAACAAGATCCAAAGTTCGCCAATCTTGGTACATGTTGCACACAACAAGAGAAACAAGCTTTTGTCCTCTATTTCAAATAGTACCGAGATGTGTTTGCGTGGATGTATGATGATCTGAAAACTTATGACACGCGGATCATCCAACACATCATTTCGATCAAATAAGGGGTCAAGCCATATCAACAGAAGCTGAGAAAAGTACATCCATCATTAGAACCCCTCATACAGAAATAACTTATCAAGTTTTTGGATTCACGGATCAGATACAACATTCATCATTCCACGTGGGTTTCAAACCTTGTTCTTGTACACAAGAAGTCCAGGGAAATTCACTTGTGTATTGATTTCCAAAATGTGAACCGCACCTCAGACAAAGACAACTACCCCATGCCGTCTATGGACCACATTTTGTAAATAGTATCTAGGGCACAAATGTTTTCCCTTCTTGATGGTTTTTTAGGATGAAATCAGGTTTTGGCAGAAGAACCTGACAACTTAAGAATACTTTTTGTACCAACTCGGCTATGCTCGCTTACAGATGAATGCCATTTGGGCTTGTAAATTCAGGCACAACCTTTCAAAGTGCCATGGGAATCACTTTTCACAGACGGATCGGACATAGCATAATGGTATACCTTGATGATGTGACTGTGTTCTTAAGAAGACGAGAGGACCACATATTCCATCTAAAGAATTTTTTTGAGAAATGTCAGAGATATAAGATTTTCTTGAATCCAAAAAAGAGTGTATTCACAGTGTCTGAGGGGAACCTTCTCGGACACATTATTACCAAAAGTGGGATCAAGGTGGATCCAGACCAGGTCCAGACTATTACATAGATCCCTAACCCAGCCAACAAGAAGGCCATGCAGTCCTTCTTGGGCAAGATAAACTTCCTCTGGAAGTTCATCTCTTATTATGAACATATAGTCAAGCCCATGCATGACATGATGAAGAAAGATAGAGTCTACAGCTAGGGAAAGAGGGTAAAGTATGCATTCACCCAGATCAAGTAGGCCATTGCAGAAGTGCCTGCACTTTACAACCCAGAGTTCAAGAAAGGTTTTCTGCTATGCACCTTTGCCTGTGATAATTCACTCGTTGTAGTACTCACTGAGAAGGATGAAATGAACAATGAATGTCCCATTTCCTTCATGAGTGCAAGCATGCAAGGACTAGAACTCACCATCAAAAAGCAAACATATGCAGTTTAAAAGGTGGTGAAACAGTTTAGGCACTACTTGCTGAAGAACCAATGCATAGTCTTCGTCCCTTGCCCAACAATCTGCACATTGCTTATAAAACAAGAACTGGGTGAATGACGTGTGAACTAGATGACATGCTTGGAAGAGTATGATATTGAAATCAAGCCAGTTCACATGATCAAAGGACATGGGATTTGTAGACTTGTGGCTAAAGCAGTACACGCATCGGAGATTGAAGAAAAGCTTGTCAGCTAGGAGCATGAAATTGAGATGTATGATATAAGGTGAGCAACACCCATTGAAGACGAAACCTCTATGTACATAGATGTGCACCAGTACCTTGAGCATGACACCGCACCCTCTTAGTTTTCCATCAGATAGAAGAGGGAATTTCACCTCAAAGCCTTAGCATATCAGTTGGTGCACGAAGTGCTTTACAGAAGCACAATAACGAAGTTTTTCTTAGGTGCCTGGAGGCACATGTATCGGAGAAGGTACTTCAAGATCTGAATGACAGACCCACCAGGGGTAACTTTACAAGAAACACCACTATGCACAAATTTATGTGAGTTGGTTTCTACCGGCCCACATTATTCAAGGATGCACATGCTTATGCCCACAAGTGCTTGTTCAACAGCTCCACTACACCCTGTTGTAGTGGCCGAACCATTCCAATAGTGGCGCCTCGACATCATTGGGTAAATATTCCCACATTCGTTAAAGAAACACAGCTACATTCTAACATCAATTGATTACTTCACGTTGTGGATGGAAGAAGTTCCGCTCAAACAAGTGAACGACCAGGAGGTTATCAGCTTCCTACAATAGAACATCATCTCATGCTTTGGCGTTCCGGTATCACTTGTTTTTGATAATGCAATGTACTTTTCATCTTTGAAACCCTATGATTTTTCATTACAAATATTTGTTGGCATTATGATGCATGTGTTGTACTTGATGGAAACCCACTCGTAGAAGAACAACCCACTTATATATAACTAGATGAATCTACAGAAGAGATATCAAATGTGACAGAATACATGCGATGCAGGATAGCTCAAAGGAATCAGATGACAGTTCTCAGTACGACAAGTTAGCTTTTCCATTAGGTCCAAAGGCGGAGATTGTTGGCATTATGATACAAGTGTTGTCCTTGATGTCAACTCACACAGATGACAAATCATAGTGCAGTAGGTCAATAGCAAAGAGTTGACGATCAGTCTACAAAGAATGAAGAAAGAAGGTTATACACAGGTTCACTATGTACCAAGTCACGTATATATGCAGGTTCGCTATATATCAAGTAGGGTATACACGCAGGTTATACACCCAGGTTCACTATATACAAAGATGCATATACACGCGGGATTGCTGATCAAAAGTCGCGTATGCGTATGCACACACTTTCATGCACGAAAAAGCGCATACATGTGGGAAAACTTATTTTTGGGTCCATGGTATTTAGACCTATGGTTTTGGTCCTTGGTGTTGCATCCGAAGTGTTGAACCCAGGTATTGGGTCCCTAGTATTGGTTCTCAATGGTTTTGGACCATGGTATTGAGTAAGGACAAGACTATAAAAGGAGAAGAAGATCATTAGGCAAAGAAGTGAGAAAGTCTTGAATATCTGATGAAGTATGATGATCCAGTATGTAGGTTATGGATTCAAGATGCTTTGCTTGATCTGAGCTAAGGAGGAATCTCAGCGGTTGATGGAGAACAAGATCTAAGGATAAGTCAGGATCTAATGGCTTGGAATGAATCATCTCTCTATGGTTTGATCTTCTTAAGTCTAGATTTGTATACTGATGCATGTAATGTTCTGTAAATGTTATGATCTGAGTATAACTCAAGTTTGGAATAGCTACAAATCATGAATGAATATTTACAGATGTATACGCTAGTTGACTATGATAAAAGCGCGTACATGCGCAGGTTAGATACATCTAAGTAGCGTATACCATATGAGTTGTGATGTTTGAAGTTACAGGTGGTTTTGGTTGTTGATGAGTTCTGATGACTGTTTACTGGTGTCAGTATTCTGCATATTCAGTTTGGTTGATTGTGTTTAGCTTCAGTGTTGATGGATGAGACCTATAATGTATCAGGATCATAATGACTTATCTTTATGTGATCTGATGGACTAGATGTGGTTGCTAACTTATGTATTATCCTTGTATATGTAATGATCTGGGCATATCTGAAGTCAGGAAGTGCAGCAGAGTTATAAGTAAGTAATTAATGACATATATGCTGGTTCGCTTTGGTGAAGTTGCATATACACGCTGGTTTGGCTCTTCCAAGTAGCGTATGCACTCTGATGCATGATTTCTGATGATACAGTTGGTTCTAAATATTGTTGCAGAGTTCTGTGTTCTGCTCTGTGTTATGGTGACTGCATTTTGTTGACAGGGTTTCAGTGATTCAGTATTGGGTGATTCAGAGATTGATGATGTTAGTGTTGATTGATTGTGTGCTTCAAGGATATTAATGGGTCCAGTATGAAAATTGGATGAAATGTGGCCTTCAGATTATGATGTTGTGTTCCATGAGTATCCAGTCTGAAAATTTATGAAACGTGGTACCTGGAGGAAGAAAGAGAACGTTGTAGCCTTCTATAGGTCAGCACCTACGTACTAGTACATCAACTAGTACAAGAGCTAAGGGGGTGGTAGCTCCCTTCCAGTAGCAGCTGGAAAATGAGTAAAGGTTGGAGCATTCAGTAGGCCGACACCTACATACTAGTAAAAGGATTGTCTAGTACAAGAGCTAAGGGGGTTGTAGCTCCCTTCCAAGAGAAGCTGGAGAACGAGAGAAGGTTGTAGCCTTCTGCAGGTAGAAGCTTGTGTACTGGTATGAGACTACACCAGTATAGAAATATTGTAAAAAGAAGTTTCTTATTAAAAGGAAGATTGAGACGACTTGCAGCAGGTGGTTTTTACCCACATTGGGTTTCCACCTTACATCATGGTGTTCATGTGTGCTTCTTGTGTGTGATGATCTGTTATGTTTTACTGCACCTGTTTACTGTTCATATGGTTAATAAAGTTCTGATGCACTAACTAAAGATCAACAATTTAATGGATTAATTGAATCATAAGTTTACTGGATATATGCTAGTTGCATTAGACACAGTTGCGTATACACGTGGTTTGACTTAACTGAAGTAGCATATATATATCTGAATATGGAAATGAAAAAGTTATATTGATTTGATAATACTGATTCACCCCCCCCTCTCAGTATTATTTCCAACAATTGGTATCAGAGCAGGTCCTTTGGTAGAAGCTTGATCGCTTGAAGGAGATCCATAGATCAATGGGAAAGAAGCTTAAGAAGAAAGCACCTAAGAAGAAGAAGACATCTTAGAAGAGCTATGACAGTGGGAAAATCGATTGGGGAATATGTGGAAGAAGCACTTCAGAATGAAGATGAACAAGCAAAAGAACTATCAGGTATGAATTTGTTATCCTCTGGTGATACATTTCTCCATCCATTTGAAGATGATGAAAGTGATAGCGAAACAACTGAATTTGCTCTTATGGGTGAGCAAGAAAGATATCAAATAGAGGCAGAATTTAAAAGGCTTACAGACAAAATTAGAGATCAACAAGATCTATTGAAAAAAAGGGAATGTGTCTTCAAAGAAGAAGATACCAAACTAAAATCTCAACTAGAGGAAGGAAACAAGGTAAGGAAATTATTCAAGGACAAGGAAGATCAATGGCAAAATTTGCAGGATGAAGTGACATCATTAAGAAATGAAGTCAATGAATGGAGCACAACAATCAAGAAACTCATAGATAGATCCAGTTACTATGAAAGTCTTGAAGCTACGATCCTCTCGCTAAAAGAAGATCTTGAAGAATCAAATCACTAGAATAAAGAACTACTCCAAGCTCTTGGAAAACAAGAAAACAGAGTTCTTGAACTAAGACATCAGTTGGAAGAAGGAAGAAAAGCTGAAGAAAACATGAAGAAGCGGTATCATGAAAAAGAGGAGCAACATCAAGTTGAGGTAAATATTCTAAAAGATAACTTAGAAGAAGAGGATAAGCTCTTACGATTTCAAGATAGTACTAAGATCTTGGATGATATTCTTAGTAGTCAAAGGTATCCTATCAAAACTGGTCTTGCGTTTCATGAATCTGTTGAAGGTGAATCTAGTTCACAAAATAATAAAAGGAACTCTAAAGAGAAATCTAAAATAATCAACAAGGAGATGAGAGGACAACCCCATCAACAGCCAAGGAAAGAAATTCTTCAAAGAAAATATTTTAATCCTCCGATGTATAATGTTGAATGTTATGTATGTCATAATCTCAGACATGTTGTAGCCAGATGCAGAAGAAGGATGGTTCAAGACCATCACACAGAAAGATCATCACATTCCAGGTACTTGAAGGGATATTGCTTTGCTTGCAATATGTTTGGTCACAAAGCTGTTGATTGCTACAGAGGGAATATGAAACATGTAGGATGTTATGCATGTAACAAGCTTGGACATACAATAAAGGAATGCAGAAAAAAGTATGGGCACCATACCAAAAGGAGAAAACACCATCACACTTGAAGATATGGAAGAAGAAAGAAGTACAGTCAGAAAGATGTGCCACATCACAATATACAGGCATAACAGACTCAGGGGGAGTTGAATGTGTAAAAATTCAGTGTCCTAAATCTCATATGCAAGTTTCATAAAGGGAAGTTGCGTATATATGTGACTTAGACACTGCACAGTCGCGTATATGTTAGTTTGAGGAAAACCAGTGAGACAGACTCAAGAAAAAGGGTCTGATATGAGTCAGTCCATTATTTGCTCTGTTTGATAATGATGTGTGGAAATGTCTTGATACTCATAAGATGTTTAGAAGTGTTTTGATCCTAACATGATGATGATAATGCCTTGATACTTCTTGCTGATATATGCATGATTAGATTTGACAATAAACAAGATGGCACAGGTTCAGGGGGAGCATATGCTTTTAATAATGCATTGTTGGCATTATGGTTAGTAGTCCTTGATGATGATGATTATATGGTTAAATGATATATCTTGCTATGATATGGTCATGAGTTGTCCATGACAAAATATCATATGATTATTGGGGTTACATAGTTGATGTTCAGATCAGATTTGTGATGATGCATATATGGTGCTTACATGGTGATCTTTATAAGGATAAGGAGAAGTACAAAGCTTGAATACACATATTCATTACTTCATGATGAGTCACTCATATGCTACTGCCATCATATGCATAAAGATCATATAATACAGTTATGATGCAGGATTCCTATAGTTCTTGTCACTCATGTGGATGAGGATTGCTACTATTGATGATATCAAGAAGTCTTGACAAATGATCTTGAGCTCAAGATGCATAGTGCTGGATACATGAATAATTATTCAAAGTTTCATTGTTGGAGACATGATGATGATGAGTTCTTACCTATATAATGATATAATTCTATTCAAAAGGATAAGTTGATGCAGACATACCTGTTATAGGTTATGAACATATGCAGGTTGCTGGTCTAGATGCT
Organism: Pinus tabuliformis; assembly: GCA_031772625.1. NCBI lineage: Eukaryota > Viridiplantae > Streptophyta > Pinopsida > Pinales > Pinaceae > Pinus > Pinus tabuliformis. The sequence goes on from CM062816.1 coordinate 1,592,546,052, forward strand.
GTTGTCAGATGATTATGGAGCAGATCATACATTGTGTATGATAGTTGCTGATGACTATCATGATCTACTTAGATGGTTGGTCTCTGTTATAAATGTCATGTAAAGGTCATATCAAGTCTCATGATGTAATAGTTTATCTCTATCTATTGTAGTCATTTGATGAATTCCTTTTGGTCATATGATGTAATTTGTAACCCAACTATGCATGGGAAAGATGATGCAATATTTTAGTCATGTACAAACATTTGGTATCTAGTGTATCCCCACTTGGTTGGGTGGATGAGTCAATATTGTATATCCCCACTTGATTGGGAGATGGATGTATGTATGAGTCCTTGGTGATAAGAAGGTCATTTATGACAGAGTCATGTTCTTCTTGTAGAACATCTTCTTGCAGACCTTGCTTACAGTCAGGGGGAGAATGAACAACACACTTCAGCAGAGCAGAGACATTAACATGTACTCAGAGGGAGCATGGATAGATTGGTACACCTTGGCATATACAAAGGAGGAGCTCATTCAGAGATTTTAGCAGGTACTCAGGGGGAGTATGGACAGCCGAATGTTTATCAAGGAAAGAGAATATCTTGGTCTGCCCTTTGCCCTTGATGTCAAAGGGGGAGAGTGATTTGGTGTTGTTGCCATCAAGTCTAAAGGGGGAGATTTTTGGAATTATGATGCATGTGTTGTACTTGATGGAAACCCACTCGTAGGAGAAAAACTCACTTATATATAACTAGATGAATCTACAGAAGAGATATCAGATGTGACATAATACATGGGATACAGGATAACTCAAAGGAATCAGATGACAGTTCTCAGTGGGACAAGTTAGCTTTGCCATCAAGTCCAAAGGGGGAGATTGTTGGCATTATGATACAAGTGTTGTCCTTGATGGCAACTCACACAGATGATAGATCATAGTGCAGCAGGTCAGTAGCAAAGAGTTGATGATCAGTCTACAAAGAATGAAGGAAGAAGGTTATACGCAGGTTCACTATGTACCAAGTCGCGTATATACGCAGGTTCGCTATATACCAAGTAGGGTATAGACATAGGTTCACTATATACAAAGACATGTATACACGCGAGATTGCTGATCAAAAGTCGCATATGCGTATGCGTGTACTTTCATGCATGGAAAAGCGCATACATGTGGGAAAGCTTATTTTTGGGTCCATGGTATTTAGACCTATGGTTTTGGTCCTTGGTATTGCGTTCGAAGTGTTGAAACTAGGTATTGGGTCCCTAGTATTGGTTCTCAATGGTTTTGGACCATGGTATTGAGTAAGGACAAGACTATAAAAGGAGAAGAAGATCATTAGGCAAAGAAGTGAGAAAGTTTTGAATATCTAATGAAGTATGATGATCCAGTATGCAGGTTATGGGTTCAAGATGCTTTTCTTGATCTGAGATAAGGAGGAATCTCAGCTGTTAAGAGAGAACAAGATCTAAGGATAAGTCGAGATCTAATGGCTTGGAATGAATCATCTCTCTACGGTTTGATCTTGTTAAGTCTAGATCTGTATACTGACGCATGTAATGTTCTGTAAATGTTATGATCTGAGTATAACTCAAGTTTGGAATAGATGCAAATCATGAATGAATATTTACAGATGTATACGCTATTTGACTATGATAAAAGCACATACATACATAGGTTAGATACATCTAGGTAGCGTATACCATATGAGTTGTGATGTTTGAAGTTATGGGTGGTTCTGGTTGTTGATGAGTTCTAATGACTTTTTATTGGTGTCAGCATTCTGCATATTCAATTTTGTTGATTGTGTTTAGCTTCAGTGTTGATGGATGAGACCTATAATGGATCAGGATCATAATGACTTATCTTTATGTGATTTGATGGACTAGATCTAGTTGCTAACTTATGTATTATCCTTGTATGTAATGATCTAGGCATATCTGAAGTCAGGAAGTGTAGCAGAGTTATAAGTAAGTAATTAATGACATATACGCTAGTTCGGTTTGGTGAAGTTGCGTATACACGTTGGTTTTTATCTTCCAAGTACCGTATGCACTCTGATGCATGATTTCTGATGATACAGTTGGTTCTGAATATTGTTGCAGAGTTATGTGTTCTGCTCTGTGTTCTGGTGACTACATTTTGTTGACAGGGTTTCAGTTATTCAATATTGGGTGATTCAGTGATTGATGATGTTAGTGTTGATTGATTGTGTGCTTCAAGGATATTAATGGGTCGAGTATGGAAATTGGATGAAACGTGGCCTTCAGATTATGATGTTGTGTTCCATGAGTATCTAGTCTGAAAATTTATGAAACGTGGTACTTCGAGGAAGAGAGAGAAGGTTGTAGCCTTCTGTAGGTCGGCACCTATGTACTAGTACATCAACTAGTACAAGAGCTAAGGGGGTGGTAGCTCCCTTCTAGTAGTAGCTGGAAAATGAGTAAAGGTTGGAGCATTCAGTAGGCCGACACCTACGTACTAGTAAAAGCATCGGCTAGTTCAAGAGCTAAGGGGGTTGTAGCTCCCTTCCAGGAGAAGCTGGAGAATGAGAGAAGGTTGTAGCCTTCTGTAGGTAGAAGCTTGTGTACTAGTATGAGACTGCACCAGTATAGAAATATTGTAAAAAGAAGTTTCTTATTAAAAAGAAGATTGAGACGACTTGCAACAGGTGGCTTTTGCCCACATTGGGTTTCCACCTTACATCATGGTGTTCATGTGTGCTTCTTGTGTGTGATGATATGTTCTGTTATAATGCTCTTGTTGACTATTCATATGGCTAATAAAGTTTTGGTTCACTAACTAAAGATCAGCAATTTAATGGATTAACTGAATCATAAGTTTACTAGATATACGCTAGTTGTGTTAGACACAGTTGCGTATACACGCAGTTTGACTTAACTAAAGTAGCATATATATATCTAAATATGGAAATGAAAAGGTTATATTGATTTGATAATACTGATTCACCCCCCCCCCCTCTCAGTATTATTTCCAACAATATTGTGCTAAAACATTCATCTAGCTATTACCCGTAAGGAAATGGTATCGCAGAATCCATGAATAAAAACCTCATCCGCATAATAAAAAGACCATTTTCTCTACGCAACGTAACTAGCATACCACCCTGACAAATTCATTATGGGCTGACTGTGTAACACCCAAATCCTCTGTGAATACCTCACCGTACTTCCTAGCCTATCATAAAGAAGCAATCCTTCCACCCAATATCTACTTTCCTGTGCTTCAGCTTTCCCAAGAATCCCAAGGAAAGCCTTGCCAACTAGTTCAGCGTAGGATGGATTCTCTCCATAAGATTTAGGAAGGAAGGATGAAAGAAAAATAAAAAATCACACTCCACCAAAACCGTATCAAGAGATGGTTTGATAAGAAGTCTATAGGGAAAGCTAAATTTGGTGTTGGTGACTTGGTTCTGAAATGGGATAAGTCCCATGAAGACAAAGGAAAACATACGAAGTTCCAGTCCATGTGGATTGGTCCATACACAGTCCATGAGAAGCATGGCCCACACACGTATCATCTGCAATCACTTGACGAGAAGATTGACAACCTTCCTATCAACAAGCAAGATCTCAAGCACTACTTCTAGTAGGTCGGGCCGTGCCCTATGCCATGTGGATAGTCTGCTTGGTGCTTGTTGTTTTCATCTTATTTTCCTTGCTTACCATATTTGTTTTTATTTGGTTTGTTCTGCTTACTATTTTTTTTTACGTTTGTTTTGTTTGCTCAACACCTTACTATTTTTTTTTCTGGAAATAAGTGCTTCCAATAACTACATTCTGGCTTTTGAATAGAGTATGTGGCTAAGATTTGAAGAGACTTGTAACATTGTAGCACCTGGAGAGTCTTGTGTCTGTCTTCTCCGTGCTTGGTTATAACCTTTGGCTGATGAAGTCTTGACGAAAAATATGAACCGTCTGCAAGGGAAGTTCTGGTCCAGCTATGAACCTGTCCACACCAGGAAACCCCTTGCCTGTACTCAGCCTTCCACTCTCTGTGTTTAAGCTCATCCAACTAGTAGAAACAGAGAAGGGAAAAATCTAAATGAGAAAACATTTGTCAGATGTATTACATGCTTCTCTGAAGGAAAAACCTCTTCTGATCTCAATAAGTCAGGATCCCTCTTCCCCCCCAAAAATAAATGAGTGCCTATGCACAATCCTCTTGAAAAATACAAAGGCGAAAGACAAGAAAGAATTCTTGCACATTGAGGTGAAGCATGCAACTCCACCGGGGTACTGGCAAAGCTCGTTGGTAGTGGAGAAATGCGTGTGTCCATGTGTGACTCCATTGGGGTACTGTTCAGGTCTGCTGGTAGTAGAGCAACACCAGAGATGAAAACTTATACTCTGAAAATCTTCAGCTCATGAGCTAAACTACCCTTCCCAAATTCGAAACATTGTGATCAAGTTGAAATTTTGGTTGTGTTTGATTGAGTGGGAAAAAGGTGAACCATGTATGTCCATGGGGTAAGTGGGGAAGCTGAAGTAACCCACATAGGGATTCAATATTCCCTGAAAACCAAGGCCTTATGCTATCAATGAACCAAAACATAGAAGCTATAGTTCTACCAATGTGTTGCCAAGTGTTGTAGCAGCTACAACCACCCTCGAAAATTTTGGCCTACACCCAATTCTGGAGCCTCCTTTGAGAGTTTCACTTGATGACAACACACACTAAGGTTCACTCTGTGAGCTTTTGTGAGTCTTTGCACCCACCTTGCTTGATCATTTCACCCAATATTGTACATGTTCATGTCAATGTCATGCTTGTGACCATGTTTTGGTCATTATCAAGGTCTTGGCTTTGTGTGTACATGTTGTGTTCGCTATGAAAATGTCTGTCACACTCACACATGAAGTCACATACACGATCATGCAAGCATTGTCACGATCGACCAATGATCAATAACAAGTGTCGCGCTTGTCTCTCACATCGTCGGTAAGTCACGTTGAGCATGTGTGTCTAGATGGTTTAAGGCGTCTCATCGTCAAGTCATGTAAGTGTGTGTTTACAAGATCACATATGCATCTTTTCACTCATTCACACACTTAGTCATTTTGATAAAGTTCTGACGACCGGACTCCCCTCTGACAACTGGACCATCATCCCACCATTGACTTGATCGACTGTCACCCAGAACAACATAGAACCACCAATCAAGATATTTCAAGTTGTGTTTCCCGCAAGAAAACCAATCAACCTTCATGTTGGTCAACCAAAGAGTTTGACCTGACAGCCACCCCGGCATTGACTCCCCTAAAAAATTGCACAGAGGTTGCATACCTTGCCTGCTTTGCTGACTAAGAAAATTGCATAGATAGGCCGCACAGACACACAATTCCCATCCCTGTCTCCCTCAGAAAATTGCGCAGTTTTTCCAGCCAGTACTCCTGATAGTCGACCGACTTCTCACCAAGAAAATTGCTTAGTTTTCATGAGAAAGTCCTCTATTGCCCAATAGTCTGCTCAGCTTAGAAACTGTGAAGAGGTGATCAGCAGGCCAACCTCCCAACATCAACATAGTTTTTCCCACCAATGGCTCTCAATAGCCGACTGCGAGTTCCCTCTAGAAATTGGGAAATATTTGCTGCCAAGCTCCAGTAGCCGACTACCAGTTCTCTCCAGGAATTGCATAGTTTTTGCTGCCAGTGACCCAGTAGATGACTACTAGTTCCTTCCAGGAATTGCAAAGTTTTTGCTTCTAGTGACTCAACAGTTGACTACCAGTTCCCCTCAAGAATTGCGTAGTTTTTTCTGCCAGTGTCCCGACAGCCAGTTGCTTGTTCCCTCTAGGAATTGCACAGTTTTGGCTGTCAGGCTCCTACTTCCCCCTCCTTCCAGAAATTGAGCATTATTTATCTGCCAGGCATTCCCATGGCCTAGACTGTTCCTCCCAAAAACTACGCAGTTTTGTCTTCTAGCTGAGCCAGACCCCGCAGACATTCACTATCAATCCAGATTGCCCATCTCCATCACCCAGTGACTGCTACATAGTTTTCATCAACAGTGCCCAGAGCCTCCATCCCAGCTTGCAACCCTACCTCCTCTCCTGGTCACCTACATCTGAAATGATCATGCATCATGGTAGACTAGGAGGTTTTTGGATTTTATTTCATCTTGTCATGAGTGACTGTAGATACAGGTACACAAATAAACATGGAATGACGACGGATGAGATGAACGAAGGGAGCACATGCAGAAGGACATGTTCGCCAATGGACGAAAAAATGATGCATGCGAAGAGATGTGCTTGCGAACAGATGATCATGAAAAGATGTGTTCATGAATGGACGGACGAGAAAACATGAAATATGTGTTCAGTAGAGGATGAATGGACAAACATGCACTTTTTGCAAACGAATGAACATGTTAAGCCTTCCAATATACAAGAAAGGAGAAACATGTGAATGCAACATTAAGGGAACCAATGACCATCGAAGACAGAGTGCATGTTGCCATGTGGAGGTGAAGCTATGACACACCATGAGGACATCCATCCCCAGCAACATTGCATCTCGACATGCACACCAACAACAACAAGAATATACTAGCGCTGTCATGTCGAGCCTTGTCATGAGTCATGTTGTCCACATCTCTACTGTGGGCCACACTATTAATCAATGTAATGTAACGTGGAAGTCCAAAAGACCCACTTGTTGTATGAAGAGTCAGGTAAAGTCGAAAATTCGTGGAAGTCAAATAGTCATGAAGGTGGTCAAATAGCCACAAGGGTCAGTTTCCCCCTTGGATATAAATACCTTATCATTTGTACATGCAAGAGACTTTTCACCTCAACTCCTCCCACATAGCCTTTAGAGTCTATAATATTTTCTTTGAGGAGTAATTAGTGGCTCCAGTGCCCCACCCATGGGGTTAGTGATGTATGGTGTAACAATGTGTCTTGGAACTTTCACTTATTTCAAAACCCTGCTAACATGCCAACATGTTTTCACATGTGTATTGTAACTTTCGTAAGACTAATCTTGAAATTTTGTAATGCATGTTGCTTTAACCTGTGTTTAACACTTGAACTCATTCACTTGTTGTTATATGAAAATGTGTTGTATATGTTGTTAACGTTGTCTCGCCCATGTTGGCTACCTCGCCATACATTAGATAGACCTTTCACATAAAACTTGTTATAACAACTATTGCAGTCATGCGGACTCATCCGCTCAGTGTTGTACGTGTTATCTTCCCTTGTGTGTTGCAACTTCACATCCATGTGGACTATTCTTCTAGAAGTTGTGCACGTCCTATTGTGTTGTGTGTTCCTAACTGAGTTAGGGCTTCCTCCTAAACTACTTGGTATTCACTCACACCCTCTCCCTCTATAGTGAAAGAACTATTGACACAAGTGACACTAGCAATCACCAGGCATGCGAACCTCACTTCTTGAAGACAAAGAGGACCACTCTCCTGTGCTGACATGAAAGAGTTGAGGAAAATCCTTAAGATAATGGCAACTGGGCCATCATACCAGATAGGACTCCCACACCAAACGGTGTGAGGTCAAGTTGGGACTTCATACCAAGGTGATCCCCTGAATGTTGGTGGTTCCAAGACTGTCAACACAACACAAAATAGGAAGTAGTGTTATGTAGATTAGAAAAAGTTGTTCAAGGAATTCCAGGTTGGGAAACATGTGTACTTGCGCATCAAACCAAAGAAGAGCTCCTTGTGGATTGGATCATGTGCTAAGTTGGCACCATGGTTTTGTGGACCCTTCAGCATTATTGAGAGGATTAGGTTAGTAGCCTATTGACTTGCACTGCCTCGTATAGTGAAAGTCCATGATGTTTTCCATGTATTGTTGCTTAAGAAGTATGTCAAGGATGTTGATCATGTGATTGACTCATCTGTATTTCAAGTGGAACCAGATGGATAATTCCAGTTGGACCTTAATGTATATTTTAGAAAAAGGTTCTCACGCTTCAAAACCAAGAAATCGAGCAAGTTAAGGTGCAGTGGAAGCACTTTGGTCCTGATGAAGCTACATGTGAGATCGTGGATCAAATGCGGGCTATGTATCCTTCTTCTTTTTTCTGATTGAGGCAAAGAAACTTTGATATGGTGGTTTTGTATATGCTTTATGGTGGTTGGTATATGCTTTATGGTGGTTTGATATGTGATTTATGGTGGTTTGGTATATGATTTATGGTGGTTGATATATTGCTTATGATGGTTTGGTATATGCTATTTGATGTTTTGATATATGCTTAGATAGGGTGTTTAATATATGTTTTGATATATGCTTTGGTATATGATTTGGTATATGTTTAGGGATATATTTTTGCTAATGTTTCTATATGTACACATGTATATGGATGTAAATACCACCATGAGCTTTGTTATAAATCTCCACTATGTGGTATGGCTGTCATCTTATTATGATTATGTTGTCATGTTACTATGTTATCATGTGGTTATGTTATCATGATGTTATGATGTCATGTGGATTGAAACTCAACAAGATGATCATTGTAAATATCGTAACAAGTTGTGTTATAAACCTCCACTATGCATTATCTTGTTATGATGTCATGTTATTGTGTTGTTATGTTGGTTGCTTCTCAGTAGGTTGATCATTGTAAATATTGAATTGAGCTAAGTTATAAGGCTCCATTGATAGTATATGTGTTTCTCACAGGATTTTTGTGGTTATAGGTGTTGTTGAACACCGAGGATGGTGTTCCCCCAAAGGGGAGGGTTCTGTAACAACCCTGGTGAAAATTCCATGTAATAAAAGTAAATAAAGGCGAAACACTAATGACAGATGATGGGGCACTTATTCGAGGCTGAATTTTCGCTAGAATCCTAGTGATGGGGATCACTTATGATTGGTTATGGCTAAGTAAATTGGGAAAGGAAATGGCCAAGGCTTTGGAAAGGAAAAATAGCATTTTTGGCACATTTATTTATGAAAATAATGGAAATTGGGAGAAAGGGGAGGTGAAAGGTCAGAGGTTGCATGTGAGGAGGAAATTGAAGGAAAATAATGGAAAATGAAGAAAATGGAGGCCTCATTCATAAAAAGGCTTTCGAGGATCAGTTTGTAACCTTTTGTCAGTTCGGTTTTGGAGCTCTCACTATTCGCTCTCTCTCTCATAATCTTGGAGACTTAGAGTTTTGTTGGAGAACTCTTGGAGTGCGTGGCATACTTGGATTTTTGGATAAATATGGAAAAGGAAGAGAAGGAAATCACAAAAGGCATCAGGATTAGCAGCTACATCAGATTTTCTTATAGGTACTAAGTTGTATGTATGTTTCCTTCACTAGTTTTGGCATGCATGGCATATGGTTGTGCATTTTTGGTTGTGATCTGTCATTGCCATGGAGGATGGTCAAGATTGACAGTGGATTTCCTAGCCTTGCCATTTCCTGGCTAACCATGGTTATTGTGGGTTTATTTTCATTTTTGTGTTTTTGGTTGGTTCTTATGTTTCCTTAGCTTGGCTTGAGTTACTATTCCTAGGGACTTGAGTTGACAAACACTCTGGAGCCCTGGAACAACTTGGGTTGAGTTACTACTTCTAGAGGCTTTATTGGACAAACATTCTGGAGCCCTGTAAAAGGTGTGGGTTGAGTTACTTATCCTGGAGCCTTGGTTGGAAAAAAACTCCATAGCCCTAGAAGGCTTGCATATAGGCCGATCTGATGATGGTTTTGTGATGTCTGACCGTGAGGTGGAACCACTGTTTCATGGGTTGAGGTGGATGGCCTCTAGAAGCCCTGGATGGCTTTTTTATTAATGTGTTCTATGAAATCTCACATTCATGCTTGGAAAATGGCATAGGTGTGAATGACTGAAGAGAGTATTTCTCAGGCATTCTACGGTTGAGTGGAACATGGAAGTCCCATCTCAATTTTTGACTTTGCATCATTAATGAAAAGTTATTTATCCTTTTATTTATTAGAGAATTTTGATGGATTTTTTGTGGTATATATGGCTATACTTTCATGAGTATTTCTATTTCTATTATGCTGGTTCTGTATGTGTTTTATGACAAAAATCTTGTGTGGCTCTCATCATGTTTTACTTATAACTGAATGACCAATGTATCTATGACCTAATGGATGGAATGGAAATTGATATGTTGAGGCATCAACGCTTCTTAGTGATTCTCAGCTAAGTATGAGACCCATATGCTCAGAACTATTACCTACATTTGTAGATTACACATTTGTAATATCGTTGACGAAATGTCTGTCATGGCTAGCAGGGGTGCAGTCAAGGTATTAAACAAGTATTTACTTTAATACTGTTATTTCTATGTTATTTTATTGATCTAAAGAGGTGGTTCAATTATGGGTAGTGATCTCGGCTCTGGGCCTGAAAAAGTGGCTCAAATCCTAGAGTCGCTAGCATAACACTGGTAGTTTTGGTCTCTAGTCACTAGCAGGAAAGCCTGTGAGAGTGACTTTAGGTTGCTGGTCACACTCGTGCCTATAGCATGGGAGCTACTGATCCTTAAACTGTCCAAAAGCTCAATGGGATCCCAAGGCAAGTTGTTTAAAGTATTGGATTGGTTCCTGAGGGTCCTGTAGATGAAAATTAATTTTTGTATGGTGTGTTTCTATAGGTTCCACATCCTCAATGTGACTTAGGAGGTAAAATCATATCACAGTGGCCTCTCATCGCATGTTTACCTGAGTTGATCAATTGCTTGGGTAGATGTGGTACGAGGGTGCTACAAAGGATGTGTGTGTGAGAGAGAGAGAGAGACATAGAGAGTGGGTGTGTGAAAACGTGAGACAAAGGAGGAGAAAGGAAGGGATAAAGAGATAGATAGGGAAGAATAGTGAGAAAATAAAGAGGGAGGGAGAGAGATTGGTAGGGGAAAGAGGGAGAGAGACAAAGGAAGAGAGAGGGAGAGAGAGAAAAAACTATAGAGGGAGGTACATAGAGACAAAGATGGCGGAGAAATAAAGGAAGAGAAATGTGGGGAGAGGGAATGATCCAAGTGTATATAGGTGGCCACCCACCTCTTCTACTTACTCAATGGTTCTCTATCTTCTTCATATTTTCTCTTTATTTTTTGGGGTCCCAAAATTCCATGATTGTTTTAATGCTTTAGATGATTTATTTCAATGGTTGAAGGGGCCAAGGGATGCCATGGCATGCCTTGGTGCCAACGAAAAGTTTTAATTCTTTTATAGTTCTTTCCAATGGGTGGTTATACGCCCCAAACAATTATTTTATGAAAAAATTGTTCCTCTAGGAATATGATGTACCAACTAACCACATCATAATCCATAAAACATTTTGTGACTTGTCTTCCAAGTTTAGGGATTTTGACCTCTCGGGTTATTTATTTACATTAATAATTCAAACTTTCAGTCTCTTGTAAAAGATTTTACATATGCATGTAGCCACCATCTCTTTCCCTTTAGAGATAAATACCACCATTGTAACCCATTTATGTTCTACAATATTCTATTATTTTATTTATTAATAAAAGTTTGATTTTTGTTATATTATTATGGTCTTTACTATATTTTTTTATGTTTGTTTATTTTCCTTTCCTACCTTTCATTTCATTCCTTTTACAACATGGGTCATTGGTACCAAAGCAATCTTCTCCTTGTTGTTTCTTAGTGCATGTCCTAACAAGGTCAAGGTATAGAGAGTTTAGTCTCAAGCTAGTTTCACTTGGAAACAATTGCTCTCGCAAACCCATGTGGCTTCTCATGGAAGAATAAAATAAATATGATGGAGTGTGATATGCTATCTATGTTTTGGTTGAGGAATAACCTACATGAAGGAGGAATGAAATGATAAACAATTTCACCCAAATCCTTGGATAATTTCCAACAGTGACCGAGGTGCCTTCAACAAGCAACAATTTTAGAGGTGTGGCACCTTTCAAGGGTAATTTAAGTTTGATATCCCATTATTTGAAGGCCAAATAGATGCAGATTCTTTAGAGAAATGGTTAAATCAATTGGATGGCTATTACTCTATCCATTTTTTTTCGAGAATAAGAATATGACCTTTACATTCCTAAAATCCCTTCCCTATTTCAAATATTGGTGGCAAGGTTATTATGAGAGATAGAGTGAAGATGTGTATGCAATATTCAATGCAGGATCCACTTGGTCCACTTTTTTTGATACCCTCAAGGAGGAATTCTACCTTGTAAGCAACTATGATGACCAATATATGAGATTGACAACTTTGTGATAAGAGAGAGATAAGAAGGTGCTAGAGTACACCAATATTTTCCATACCTTTTGCTAGAAGTTGGGTATCAAAGACACCAAGTAGAAGTAGGTTTTGAAGTATTTTAGTTTCACACATAGGTATATTCAAATGGGGATGGATTTCATAGAAATTTCCTCAATGGTAGCTACTTATATATACGTTGTCAAAATTGAGAAATAATTTTAGCAATGGAATAAGCAGGAGTTCATTTCTACAAATTCGTTGTAAAAGAAACCTCAGATAGGTGTTCATAACTCACATAATAAGGGAAAAATCAAGGAGTTCTGACTTCAATAAAACCAATCCAAGTCACGGGAAAATAAAGGTAATTGGAAGTTAAATAAGGACACTAGAAAGTGGTGTGAGTTCCACAAAATCCCTAACACAACACTAAGGAATGCTACTTGAAATAATCATTGTTAGCTAAGAGTAAAGAAAAGAGAAGAAAACTTTGCCTTAGATTCTATTTTAGAACACCGTAAAGGAAATAAAATCATCGATGTAAAACCCAATGTTACCATCATAACCATAAATATCTAACCAAAAGAGTTAGAGGAGGCTAAGGAGGGGGAGTTCCTCTTCCATTCTCAAATGTGGCTGTAGGGAATGCCACTGAATTTCATTGTTGATAGTATAAGACAAAAGAAATTTGTCTTAGCTGAGGTCATCAAGATATTGAAATTATTGAAATTTTCACACCAAAAACCATACACCATTGGTTGGTTGAGAAATTGGAAAAACATCCATGTTAGCCAATAATGCCACTTATCCTACAACATCAATACCTTCAAAGATGAGGTATTGTGTGATGTTTTCCTACTCAAATTTTGTGATGTTCTTTTCGCTAAACCTTATATGTGGAAATTTCTTTTTTTTTATGAGTCTTGTCCACATAGTGTCTGTTAGCGCTGCTATACAAGGGGATAAAAAAGGATCCATGCATGCTGTTGAAATCTCCAAGTTTGGGTTAAAGGCCTTCCACCGATCAAAACCATCACAAGAGGAAAGCCCTTGGGAAGGCAGAAATACACTATCGGGAGGCAAAGAACACTCCAAAACAGTTAAAAAATAAAAATCACAGGATTAACATTCAAATTCGCGACAGCCGTTGGATCTGGCTAATCAACGGTCCAGATCACATCGGCGGGTCATAATCGGCGAAGGCAGGCAGCGGCAGTGATGCGAGACACTCTCGATCAGCAATCACCGATGATCAGATTGGCGGGTCACAATGGAGGACTTACAAGGAGGTCAGGGCCTTTTTGCACATACATGTTGCCGATGCGATAACCGGACCCGACGGTTGTATATTCTCCATTGTATATTTTTTCAGTTCTGTCAGCGACCATTTTTCCCGTATTTGCAATGTTTTTCGAGTATAATTCAAAGTGTATCACATCGGTGGATATCTCATCGGCGGGTTGCGAGTCAGCATTTCGCTATCGGAAAAACCAAAGGGGCAGGGCCTTCGCTTAAGATATGCTTGCGACCCGATGAGTCGGACCCGATGGTGCTATAAGTGATTTTTTATAAAATCTCAGGTCCGCGCTTAGGTCACTTTCAATATATATTTTTGTGTGTTTTCAATGTATAAAGGAATTACAAAGGAAACCTTGGCGAGCGTCGATAGCGATGAAGCCCGGACCCGAAAGGGCCCGGGAAGTGAAATACGTATATATTCAGATCCGGTAGAGGCAATTCTTCGTGATGTTCAGTGTTTTTCATGTATTTGCAAATAGAAGGAAACAGGGGATCGGCCGGCTATCATGTGCGATTGTTACCCAAAACAGACACAATTACGGAAAAGAAACATTCGCAGCTATTGTCTGAAAAGGGCCGGTGCAGGGATTTCATAGGAACGATCACCACTCCATTGCAGGTTCAAGCAGCAAGCCATCCTTAAAGGAATCATGCAGTTATGTTACATACCAGAAAAAGGATTTGGCGGAGAGACAACGGCCGGCAAACGGAGCCCGGAAAGGGAAGGAGAACGGCCACTACACGCCTCAACCAAAACTGAATGAAATCATGGAGCGTTAACGGCCCTGCCAGTGCAGCAGTCATCCTAAAAAACATAATGGGGCATCTTTGGAATGAGGGAGCTCTCATGCATCACAGCAGGCCACCCAAAACATTTGAATATGGTTATTCCTCTGCCAGAAAAGGAAAACCTCTGAGCCATGCTTTCCTATTGAGGGAATCAAACGGTTATGGGACAGATCAGACAAGTCTAAGACTCCGAGCCTTCTAGAGAGCTCATGAGCATTGTAAAGGGCCTATAAAAGGCAGAAAACTAAATGTAACAAGGGTTCAACTTTTGGAGATTATTCCTCCCCTGTTTTCTCAAGCTTCTCATCTACAGTCTTTAGTAATACAAGCTTCTTTTGCTGCTACATGTTTAATGTCCATTTCTCTTATGTTCTATGCTTGCACTTGAACAGTTTGTTCAGGTTTTCTATGTGTTTAAGGCCAGATAACTGTCATCTTATCTCTGCTTTGATATACTGGATTTGCAAGCTTCTTTGCTGCCTATGGCTAGCCATTTATATGTGTGATTATATGTGCATCTGCCAGTATAGTCAGTGAGTTCTTTTACTGCCTGTAACTAGCCATTCATATAGGTCCATGTATGCTATCTGCCGGCATAGTCACTGTTCTCCATCTATCCATTGATCTAAAAACTATTGAGCATTAGCAGTCTAAAGCCTTGTGTTGTTGGGGGTGTTCATGCATGTCTTGAGTGTGAATATAGCTGGAATGGTTATCCGACTTGATCCAAACCATCTTTCGTTCCAATAGTTCAGAGAACAATATTGAATATTATATGTTACCAGGCATCTCTGATTTACAACCTCAGAGAGTTTCCCGGAGTGATAACATAATTGGCGCCGTTTCCGGGGAGAGGAGATTGAGGCTCAACTTCCTTGGGAAATGACACAACTTCAAGCTTTGATGACAGACAAGGTTTGAACAAAAATTTTGGTTGTAATCATCTATCTGGCGACTCCACTGGAGGAATGCAATCCTTTGGCGACTCCAGTTTGAAGTTTTGGATCAGTTTGTGAGGCATACTAGAAGAAATCCGCAGAAGTCTCAAGCTGTCCCAGTGATTGACCCTGAGAAGATTGTTAACCCGAAGAAAACATCATAGAAAGGAGCATCAGGATCAGGTAAGCCCAAGAAATCTTATTTGTCTCTACATGAGAAGTTTTTAGTTGAGGATACACAGTTTGAATATTTAAATCCTAGTATTGCTAAGGAAGAAATACCTGCAGAGATTCATAAAGCTCCTTGTCCATTTAGTTCCCCTTTGAATCTCAGTCCAAAGAAAGCTTCCCATACAGTCCAAAACATCCCAATATCTCTACCATCCATTACATTATTTCCTATTGCTCCATCTACTAATGTTCTTCCACAAATTCCAAACATGGCAGGACCGCAAGCACCCACCAAAATGGAAAGAATCATAGCCGCTAGGTATGGACCTCTAATACTGCCCACTCCTTTGAATGCTATGCCCACTGGAGAATATCAAAAGTATATTCCTAAGTTCACTGGGACTGAAGGTGTCACTGTTGAAGAACACCTTGAGTCATTTTATAGCTATGCTGATAATCTGGATATTAGTGAGGATGATGTGTGGATGAGAGTCTTTATCCAAAGTCTAGATGGGGAGGCTAGGAAATGGTTTAGAGAACAAGCCCCAAGATCTATAGTAGATATCGAAGCTCTAGACGATGCATTCCTAAAACATTGTGGAGATAAAAAGGACCTGCTATACTATCATACTGAGTTTGGAAACTTGAACAGGGAAAATGGGGAATCCTTGTCGTATTTTAATAAGAGATTCAACCGTATGTATAGTAAGATACCAGCTGAGGTAAAGCCTACCCCCACCTCTGCGAAACTTGCCTACGCCAGTGCCTTTGATTCTGATTCCTCTTTGCTGTTAAGAGAAAGAAGATGTGCTACCCTAGCTGAAATGAAGGATGCAGCACTAGAGGTCGAATCTAACATTATGGCTGCAGTAAAGCTCAAAAGCCACACTGATAGGAGGAGGCAAAGAGGCGAGGCTTCTTCTTCCTCTGCTCCATCCTCAAATACCAAACTTGATAAAATGACTAGAATGATTGAGTCACTGTTTGCTAAAATTTATAAGCTGGAGGTTGAGCAGAACTCTGGGAAGTCAAGGCTCCCAGGCACCTTTGCACCAAGAAATCCGAATCCATTTAGAAGAACCAGCGAACAATTGCAAATCGTTCAGAGGGGTAAAGAAACTAACGAAGATCAAAAAGTTAAGGCTCCTTTCCAAAATGTGGTCATGGAGGAGGAACAGATTGAAGATGAGGATGAAATTCTCTTTATGGAAGATAAAGGCAGTGATGCCTTTTTGACATTGGCTACATACGAAGAGTCTTTGCTACAGGAGAAAGACATTCAAAGGTGGGACAAAGAGGCTGTTCTACAAATTGGGGAGCATCAAAGATATAATCTAAGGTCAATGCAGATAATATCAAGGAGAATCCTGCCCAAAAAGTTGTCGTCCAAACAGAGGCCTAGAATAGCATACAAAGAAGACCAGCAACTGATCTAGTCACCCTCAAAGCACCAGTTCAAGAGGTAAAAAGTCCTAACAAGCTACCTCTCCCTTTTAGCTTCGAATCAGAAGTTCAGAAGTTAAAAATAATCGTGCCTCTGACAGAACTGGTGAAGAGTGAGATGTTTAGAAAGCCTATCCTTGAGGCTCTCGAGCTGAAGACCACATGAACCTCCACTGACTTTGTTAATTTGCAAGACGATAGGCCTGCAGTTGTGCTAAGCCCAATGATTGAACCTGCCAAGGATAATTCCCCATATTTTTATGTCTCCTTGACCATTCGTGACAAAATTCTCCACAATTGCCTCCTAGATACAGGTGTCAGTCACAATCTGATGCCTAGAACTGTCATGGAAGAGTTAGGCCTTGACATCACCAGACGATACCATGACCTATTCTCATTTGATTCAAGGAAGGTGAAATGTCTAGGTTTGATTAAAGATTTAGCCATTTCCCTAACCCAGCTGCCCATGAAGAGCATGATAATGGATATTGTGGTGGCAGATGTCCCTCCTAAGTTTGGCATGCTGTTGTCCAGAGGGTGGATTAAGAGACTAGGTGGGACATTGCAAAATGACCTATCTTATGCCACTATCCTAGTTTTTGGAGGAGAAAGCAGGAGATTGTATAGAGAAGCATAGTTGGCGTACATCATCAGTGATGAAAATAATCCTTCTAATGACATCCTATTTATGCGATGGACACTAATTTTGGAGCATGTATCCTCCAAATTGAAGAATCTCAGAAGGCCTCATTGCATCTCAAGAAACCAATTGTTCAGGCTGAGGGGAAGCAAGAAAATCAGGTTTGGGAGATGTTCTTTGATGGAGCATGTTCCAAGGAGACTGCAAGAGTAGGGGTGGTGCTGATATCTCCAAAACAAGATAGCACACAACTGTCTTTTAAGTTGGCCTTCCAAGTCACCAATAATATAGCAGAATATGAGGCTCTGATACTGGGCCTTAATGTAGTAAAAGACAGAGGAATCCAGAATCTGAAAGTATTTGGAGATGTTGATTTGATCATTCAGTAAGTAAATAAAACGTTTCAAGCAAAGCACCCAGGGCTGAAAGCATACAGAGATGGGGTATGGAGGATCAGAGACTCTTTTGATTATTTCTGTATTTCATGTATTCCTAGAGTCCAGAATCAACTTGTTGATTCCCTTGCTGTGTCTGCTAGTCTATTTATCCCTCCCATGTCGCCCAGGCTGGTCTACAAAGTCCAAATGAAATTTAGGCCATCCTTGCCTGATAATGTCTAGCATTGGAAAGTTTTTGATGATGACGATGAGATAAATAGGTTTCTGCAAGTCATTAATGAATTTCCAGAAATGCAAATTGACCAAGAAAACGAAGCCTTGCAAGAGACCCCCCAATCCCAGCTTAGAAACAAAATTGGCAAAGATAGCATTGTTCAGCTTCCCAGCAATCATATTCCCAAGGGTCTAATTCCTCTAGAAAGACTGTTTGACCAAAATGATGTACCCTACAAGGCTGCCCAAAAAGAAGATCCATCTGCAGTCTGTCAGCATGATATAGGGAGTCCAGGTCAGCCTAGATATATAAAGCTGTCTTCTCATCTATCTGCTGACCAAAGTTCTGAATACTGCAAATTAATGAAGCAATTTGCTGATGTCTTCGCCTGGGAATATAGTGACCTCAAAACCTATGATAAGAATATCATCCAGCATAAAATCCCTTTAGAGAAGGGAACCATACCTTTCAAATAGAAGTTGAGGCCAATAAATCCTATGCTTATCCCTCTGATCAAAAAAGAAATAAAAAAGTTGTTGGCTTCCAAAATTATAGTCCCTCTCAGATATTCCAAGTGGGTAGCCAACCTAGTAGTGGTGAGAAAGAAAAATGGAGAAATCAGACTTTGCGTTGATTTTAGAAACTTAAATAAATGCTCCAAGAAAGACAATTATCCTCTACCCAAGATGGAGCACTTGCTGTAGAAGGTCTCAA
Source organism: Pinus tabuliformis (assembly GCA_031772625.1). Classification (NCBI taxonomy): domain Eukaryota; kingdom Viridiplantae; phylum Streptophyta; class Pinopsida; order Pinales; family Pinaceae; genus Pinus; species Pinus tabuliformis. The sequence continues at coordinate 1,592,564,831 of CM062816.1, forward strand.
AAGCCAAAGTGATGTATTCCTTGGATGGATTTTCAGGGTATAATCAGGTTGTTGTGCATCCGGATGATCAGGAGAAGACTACATTCACCACTCCTTGGGGCACCTTTATGTATTCCAAGATGCCTTTGGGGTTGATGAATGCTAGAGCCACCTTTCAGAGAGCTATGGATATAGCATTTGTGGGAGAAAAGGATAAATTTGTCCTTATCTACCTGGATGATATAACAGTATACTCCAGCAGCCATCAAGACCATGTGCAAGATTTGAACAAAGTGTTTTTGAAGTGCAGAAGGTTTGGGATTTCAGTAAATCCTAAGAAGTCACAGTTTGCGTTAGAAGAAGGCAAGTTGTTGGGACATATTGTTTCTGCTGCAGGTGTCCGAATTGACCCAGAAAGAGTAAAAGCAATACAGACCTTGTCTGTCCCGAGATCGAAGAAGGACATCCAATCTTTTCTAGGCAAGATTAATTTCGTAAGGAGGTTTATCCCAAATTTTGCAGAACTTGTGAATCATATTACCTCTATGTTGAAGAAGGGGTCAGAGATCAAGTGGAATGGTGTAGCGAGAAAGCCATTTGAGTCCATTAAAAAGGCAATTACGGAGGCTCCCACTTTAATCCGTCCAGATTATAGCAAGGAGTTCTGCATATTTTCTTTTGCCTCTGACGACACCCTTGCAGCAGTCTTATTGCAAGCAGATGAAGAAGGCTCAGAGCATCAGGTGGAATTTTTCAGTAAAACCTTAAGGGATGCTGAGCTGAGGTATGATATTATTGAGAAACAAGCATACACTCTTATCAAATCTTTGAAAGCTTTCATAGTATACATCTTGCATTCCAAAATAGTTGCATATGTGCCTTCTGCTGCAATAAAGGGTGTCTTAACACAGCCTGATGCTGATGGAAAAAGAGCGAAATGGATTGCAAAAATGATAGAATTCAACATAGATCTGAAGCCCACCAAGCTAGTAAGAGGTCAGGGGCTTGCTAAACTGTTGGCTGAAGAAAATTGCAAGTCTTTGGACATCGATTTCTTGTTCAATGTAGAAGAAAATGGTCTAATGGAAGAGCATGAAATAGTTGAATCGCAGAGAGGACAGTTAGTGGCCGAGAACCTAGCTTCATGTAGCTGGTATGCTGCAATAATTAATTTCCTTTTAAAGCTAGAAGTTCCTTCAGAATTTTCTCAAAGTCAAGCAAGAACGTTAAAGCTCAAGGCAATGAAATATTGTATCAATGATAGCTTGCTTTATTGGAGGGACCCATCTGGAGTGCTTTTAAGATGTCTGGACAAAGAACAATCAATAGAAGTTATGCAGCAGTTCCATAACAACATGTGTGGGGGACCTCATTATTGGAGAACTACAGCCTAAAAGATTCTCAGAGCTGGGTACTATTGGCCCTCTTTATTTTCTGATGCATTTGCTTTTGTTAAATATTGTGACAGGTGCCAAAGATTTGAAAGTAAGCAGCAGTTAAAATCCCTGCCACTAAAGCCAATAATTGCAAAAGGACCTTTTCAGCAGTGGGGCTTGGATTTCATTGGTGAAATCAACCCACACTCCATTGGCTAGCACAGGTGGATATTAGTTGCCACTGATTATTTTACAAAATGGATTGAAGCAATCCCAACAAGGAAGGCTGATCATAATGTGGTAATGAAATTTATATCAGAAAAGCAGATTTGGTTGCCCACATAAGCTTATAAAAGATAATGCAGTAGCATTTAGGGCTAAAGAATTGGTGGAAATGTGTGATTCAATGGTAATCAAACTTGTTCATTCCACCTCTTATTACGCTCAAGGGAATGGTCTAGCGGAATCCTCTAATAAAAGTATGGTCAAGATAATTAAGAAGCTGTCAGAGGATAACAAAAGGAATTGGGATGCCAAGCTCAAGTATGCACTTTGGGCAGACAAAGTGACCATCAAGAGATCTATAGGAAGTTCTCCATTCAAGTTGGTGTATGGTACTGAGGCTGTTTTTCCTATCCAACTCACCCTCCCTGTGGCAAAGTTTCTCCAAACAGAGCAGGATGAAGAAGATGATATGGCAAGTAGAATTACTGATTTAATATAGTTGTATCAGATTAGAGAACAGTTGGTTGAAAAGCTGTAGCACATCAGAAAAAGATCAAGGAAGCCTTTGATAAAGGGACAAAAATAGATAATTTTCAAGTTGGAAACATGGTCCTTAAATGGGATGCACTAAAAGAGAAGAAAGGCAACCATGGGAAGTTTGATGCTTTCTGGACAAGGGTTTTTATCATTTCTCAGGTCCAAGGGAACAATACCTTCATGCTGAAGAGCATGGAAGGGGAAGCAGTTTTTGATGGCCCAGTCAATGGGCATTTTCTGAAAATCTATGTGATTTAAGGTCTTTAGGCCTTAAAACTGTAAATATTTTATTTTATCAGTTTTAGTATAAGCAAAGTAGACTCATTTGTTTTCTACAGGAAAGTCATTGCTCTGAAAGTTCTTGAGACCTCACAGGGAGGATCTCATCCCCAGAAGGAGCCAGTGTTAGCGTTGTTATACAAGGGGATCAAAAAGGATCCATGCATGCTGTTGAAATATCCAAGTTTGGGATAAAGGCCTTCCACCGATCAAAACCATCACAAGAGGAAAGCCCTTGGGAAGGCGGAAATACACTATCGGGAGGCAAAGAACACTCCAAAACAGTCAAAAAATAAAAATCGCAGGCTTAACATTCAAATTCGCGACAGCCGTTGGATCTGGCCAATCAATGGTCCAGATCACATCGGCGGGTCGCAATCGGCGAAGGCAGGCAGTGACAGCGACGCGGGACACTGCCGATCAACGATCGCCGATGATCGGATCGGCGGGTAGCAATGGAGGACTTACAAGGAGGTCGGGGCCTTTTTGCACATACATGTTGCCGATGCAATAACTGGACCCAACGGTTGTATATTCTCCATTGCTTATTTTTTTAGTTCCGCCAGCGGCCATTTTTCCCGTATTTCCAATGTTTTTCGAGTATAAGTCAAAGTGTATCGCATCGGTGGATATCGCATTGGCGGGTTGCGAGTCGGCATTTCACTATCGGCAAAACCAAAGGGGCAGGGCCTTCGCTTAAGATATTCTTGCGACCCGATGAGTCGAACCTGATGGTGCTATAAGTGATTTTTTATAAAATATCAGGTCCGCACTTAGGTCACTTTCAATATATATTTTTGTGTGTTTTCAATGTATAAAGGAATTACAAAGGAAACCTTGGCGAGCGCCAATAGCGATGAAGCCCGGACTCGAAAGGGCCCGGGAAGTGAAATATGTATATATTCAGATCCAGCAGAGGCAATTCTTCGTGATGTTCAGTGTTTTGCATGTATTTGCAAATAAAAGGAAACAGGGGATCGGCCAACTATCATGTGCGATTGTGACCCAAAACGGACACAATAACAAAAAAGAAACATTCGCAGCTATTGTCTGAAAGGGGCCTGTGCAGGGATTTCATAGGAACGATCGCCACTCCATTGCAGGTTCAGGCAGCAATTCATTCTTAAAGGAATCATGCAGTTATGTTACATACCCGAAAAAGGATTTGACAGAGAGACAGCAGCCGGAAAACATAGCCCGGAAAGGGAAGGACAAGGGCCACTACACGCCTCAACCGAAACCGAACGAAATCATGGAGCGTTAATGGCCCTGCCAGTGCAGCGGTCATCCTAACAAACATAATGGGGCATCTTTGGCACGAGGGAGCTCTCATGAATCACAGTAGGCCGCCCAAAACATTTGAATATGGTTATTCCTCTGTTAGAAAAGGAAAACCGCCGAGCCATGCCTGCCTATTGAGGGAATCAAACGGTTATGGGACAAATCAGACAAGTCTAAGACTCTGAGCCTTCTAGAGAGCTCAGGAGCATTGTAAAGGGCCTATAAAAGGCAGAAAACTAAATGTAACAAGGGTTCAACTTTTGGAGATTATTCCTCCCCTATTTTCTCAAGCTTCTCATCTGCAGTCTTTAGTAATACAAGCTTCTTTTGCTGCTACATGTTTAATGTCCATTTCTCTTATGTTCTATGCTTGCACTTGAAAAGTTTGTTCAGGTTTTCTGTGTGTTTAAGGCCAGATAACTGTCATCTTATCTCTGCTTTGATATACTGGATTTGCAAGCTTCTTTGCTGCCTATGGCTAGCCATTTATATGTGTGATTATATGTGCATCTGCCAGTATAGTCAGTGAGTTCTTTTACTGCCTGTAACTAGCCATTCATATAGGTCCATGTATGCTATCTACCAGCATAGTCAGTGTTCTCCATCTATCCATTAATCTACAAACTATTGAGCATTAGCAGTATAAAGCCTTGTGTTGTTGGGGGTGTTCATGCATGTCTTGAGTGTGAATAGAGCTGGAATGGTTATTCAACTTGATCCAAACCATCTTTCATTCCAATAGTTCAGAGAACAATATTGAAGATTATATGTTACCAGGCATCTCTGATTTACAGCCTCAGAGAGTTTCCTGGAGTGATAACAGTGTCATTGTTACTTTAATAAATCATATCTGTTGTGTGATAAAGTTAGCTTATACTACCACAATTTCAGAGATCTTAGAAAAATAATGTTAAAAGGTAATCTCTTAAACTACAAATTTTTTCGTCTTCATGGTTTAGTCATAAGGTGAGAGGAAGATCAATATAACCACAACATCCTTAACACAAGGGATCTCTACATAATAGAATCCCATGGACAAGATTGGAGAGGCATACACAGTGACATTTTTTCTTCACTTATGGGAATGACTCCTCAATGCTAGGTTAAACACTTAATTCACTTGATGCTCGGTGCTCCTTTATATAATGGTTTAGTATAGTATAGTATCTATATATATATATATATCTATATATCTATATATATATATATATAGATATATATATATATATATATATATATATATATATATATATATATATATATATATATAGATATAGATATAGATATGCTCTCTTTTGGAGAATGAGGAAATATATCTTCATATTAATGAGCTCATCCAAAAGGGCCCCATTTGACCAAGCTCCTCACCTCGCGGGAGCTCAAATGTGTTGGTGTAGAAGAAGGATGAGACATTGAGACTCTATATTAATTATAGATCCATAAATAATATTACTATTAGTAATATATACATGATACCCTAGATTAACAACCTTCTTGATCAACTTAAGTGTTCCAAATTGTCTAGTAGTATTAATTTGAAGTGACGCTACCACTAGGTTCCAATTGAATAAACTAATTTATGGAAAACAAACTTCAAATCTAAAGAAGACATTTTTGAGTTGTTATTCATGTTATTTGTCTTGAATAACTCTCTAGTAGCTTTAGCAGGGCGATAGATTATATCCTATAACTTTTCAGAAAATATTTTGTAGTTGAAATTTAAATTACATCCTCATCTTTAGCAAAACCTAGGAAGAACTTTTGTGGCATATTTAGTATGTCCTAAGCACCATTTGACAATACAAGTTATATACCAATATAGAGAAATGTTCATTTAGCATGAAAAAAAATCAATATTCAGGATGCATCATGGATGAACATGGGATGCATGTGGACCCAACCAAGATCCAACACGTTCAGGATTGGCCTCCCTTGATGACCCTAATAGATCTTTGCAACTTCTTAGGCCTTTATAACTTCTCTCAGAGATTGTTATTGGGGTTCTCTCATATTGCTTCGACATTAATTCAAGTTACCAAGGATGGAGCTAAAGTAAATTTTTCCTGGTATGAATCATAATACAAAGAATTCAAGGGTCTCAGACATTGCCTCTACTTTGCACTAGTACCTACCTTACTATACATATAACAACCATTTTAGAATGAGACAGGTGCCTCTAACTATTCCATTTGTGCAGTACCCATTCAGTAAGGACATCTAATGGAAGATCATAATGAAATGTGAGTGTGCCAGGATAATGAAAGCACATTACAGTAAGGTGGTAGGGCACTTCAGTGTGGATATGATAGTAATAAAAATTTAGAGGTACTTCTATTGGCCCAACAATTCACAAGATGTCCATCAATATATCAGATCATGCACTTCCTGTGCAATTTCTAAAATAGCCATCAAGAAGTTCTTGTAAACTTAGAGACAACCTTTCGTTAAGAGGAGGTCATTTCCTAGGACATCTATGCCAAATAAGTAAAATATATGTTTTCTCTCTTTTACATAATTTCCCAAAGATGTGTTAAAAGGGTGTAATATATGGATAACTCTTGGAGAGAAGACAAACCCTCCCAGATGGCCATGCTATATGTGGAAATGACTTCCAAAGTTGTAGTAGAGTGAAATGATGGAGCAATGAAATATTCAATGTACAAGGCTATCTGAATAGAATCTTTTAGACCAAAATTTAGAAAAAACCATGAAATATTAAAGAAATGGAAACATGAAAATGTGGATTGAAATTTAAGGTTATTTTTATTAAAGACGCACAGGTACTATGATTTATTCAAAACAAAAGTAAATATGTTTGACTAAAATAACTAGCAGCTTCTTTACACATTCTCAAAGGAAGAAAATAGATAATGATTTACAGTAAAAGAAAGAACACATATCATGCCCAACAGACAGTTGGAATCATCCATAAATTTTGTTAGTCTTCCAAGAAAGTCTGATACATTTCACAACAAAAATATCTCTCTTTGAGGCCAAAAATCGGAACCCCAACTTGGCCCCTTCATGTCTTTTTAAAGAAATTCTTACATTGAGGACAGTTACAAAATGGTTAACTTCCAAAACTAATTCATAACTATCTCTAGTTTACTCAGTCCTTATGAGGACTCCAAAGGCTAAAATAAAAAACTAAACTATTTTAACTTTAAAATTACAAAGTGTCATATTTCTTCGAAATTGAAAATAAGTGTATTAATATCATTCAATAACTTCATACTCTTGTATACGCTCTCTTAATGAAGATACAAGTTCCATAACTCTAACCATTGTTGGGCACACTAAATTTCAACATTTCTTCCATATTTTTAAATCAAGAGTTGGACATTGTATTAGTTTGTTGTAGGCCATTCTTAGTTTTGTTATCCTGTTGTATGTTGGCTTCTCAAAAAACAGGGTGTTAATTAACCACAACAATTAAAAATCCCTCTGTAAATAGTTCACAATTGTTGTTACTTTCAGAATTATAGTTCTTTCATGAGAAGCATTAGTTTTTCTTTTGGCCTCTACAAAAAAAGTTTCATATTGTTGCGAGGAAAGTAGATTTCCCTGTTGGTCCCAACATCAAGGAAACCCTATCTGCTTTCAAAATTGGAATTAAAAGTTATCACAGATCTTGTGTTTTCCCTACCATCGAAATAAGTTTTATGATAATCTAAATAAATATTTGGGTTTGATAATTAATCGTATGGGAAAAAATAAAACACTTCTACCATATTTTGTCTAAACACCAAAAAATTTATAGCAGGGAAATTTTTTTCAATTTAACTTGGTTGGTTGTATGGTATTTAATGGGAAGATGTTTCCAAGGGTTTAATTCATAGATCCAAATATTCATAATGATGCAAATATGACCATAACTATAATCCATGATGTGGTTTCTCATTAGTCTGGTATTCTTCCTAAAATTTTGTATTTGCAATTAAACAACACAAGCCGTGAAAACAGAAATCAAGTTGCTTTTGGATACCTAAACGTGCTTGTTGAATTCATAATTTTCAAAAAGGTAAAGGTTGGTTTCCTTCTTGTTGGGCACACTCATGACCATATTGACCATATGTTTAGTCATTTTTCAGTAAAATTAAGGGGGAAAGATGTTGGAGCCTGCCAACATTAAGTGAATGTATTAAGAAATCATACATTCAAGAGCCTATTTTTCATGTGTTGAAAGAAATTATTGACATGTGAAGGCTTATTATATGATCGCATGGTGAGGATAAATGAATTGAAATACTTAATGACATTAGCTTCTAGTACCAATTTCATATCAAAAAAATTGATGGGAAAACACTTAGATGGGGCAAGAAGTATTCAACTATTGTAGAATGAGGGTTGTCATCAGGTTTAGCATTTTTGAAGTTCATTCCAAATCATCTAATATTTGCATCAAAGATATTATTATCACAATGAGTTGCTGAACTCCATAATGCATGGAAGCATAAGAGAGAGATAAATTATTCTGAATGCTTGGAAGAAATTAAAAGATGTATTAGAGATCATATGATTACTTTGATGTTGATGATTCAGTTTGGTGGGAGACTTTTTTCGATAATCAAAGTGATATCATTTCAAGAACAAGAAATGAAGATACATGTTTGAAGACTCCATTTACTTGGCCAAAAAATATTCCAAATGAACAGGAGGAAATACACATTTTTGAACAATAAAAATCTCAAGGCATTATTAATTCTCCACATGTAGAGGAAAGAGAAATCTATATTGGTTCTAGAAGATCACATGCACAACATGAAGCCATGGAAGACCTTTATAGGGGTTCTGTGCAAGATGTTAAGGAGGGTTTCATGATAACAGTATTAGTAGATGGAGATCCACTTAGCTATCCATTTTGGGGTTCCAAGGTTATAAAGGTCATATTTTAAAGAAAATGGACATAATACAATTGTTGATGTACATTTTTTTGCCACAAATACCCACCCATTCAATAGTGTATAAGCCAGATATGGTAGTCGATAAGAAAATTTGCAGAAAGAGAAAAAGAAAGGGTACAAACATATATTGTCGCTGCACAGAAATCTTAAAATTGGAGGATGTTGGCATACTTGTCTATGACTTCAATTTAACAAAGAGAGGAAATCTTCTCTTCAGGACCATAGACATTTTGAAGAAGTTGCTACCATAAGAAACAATGTCGAGATGGAAGTTTGCTGAACGTTGTCATAGATCTAGAAGACTTTTCAAACCTGAAATGGTGGGCATGAATGTGGACTCAGATGGGGCTCTAGTTAATGAAAGAGAATAATATGGGTCATCTTCATCTGCGTCCAGTCATTCATATGAAGATGTAGATTCTGATGGTGCACTAGAACCTATGAGTGATTTTTAATAAATGTCAAAGATATTTTATGTAAATAATGTTTGCATGGTAACTTGAAATAAATATTTTGACTTCCATATTGTCTTACATGAAGTTATGAGTCATTTCAATGTGTGTTCGATTATATGTTTTAATTATGAAGAATTCATCTCTTTAGAATATCTACAATGCAATCACTGAAATAATGAATTACAAAAATAATGTAGGGTATATTTAATCTACCAAAGTTTATATTTTGATTAAAAGTAAAGAAATATTAGAAATTAATGTTGAATTTTTAATTTATACAGTGATATTTCCATGATATTATTTATTGTTATCATTTGCTATAAGATTTAAAAATGTTGAAATTTTAATGTGTCATTAAAAGGGGACACTTTGTTTTGATGGTTGATTTTTAGGTTTTTGTTGCAATAGGATATGTTGTCTTAGACTAAGATTTGAAAAGAGCTATAGTTTTAGCCTTTCAAATAAAAATTACACTTAGAATAATGAATCTTTCATTTACTGTTTCATTTTGAAAAATTGTTTTACTCATATAATTTGTCCATAATTTCATGGTTGAAATATGTTAAAAACATAAGGTTTTTCTAAGTTACGATATTTTATCTTTAATGCTATTGTTGAAAACAATTACAATTTTAAGGTTTTTTTGAGTCAAGATATTTTATCTTTAACAACATGGATGGAAATTGTTGGAATTATAAGGCTTTGAGACATGATATTTTATCTTTATTATTTAACATCATGTCCGAGAATTGTTCGAATTTTAAAGTTTTAGAAGTCCTGATATTTTATCTTTAATTCCATTGCTAAAAAGTGTCAAAATTGTAACTTGTTTTTTTTTGTTCCAACATCAACACTTATTCTTTTGAGGGTGTTTTCTTCATCCATTTTGCAGAAAAAAAATGGTTTTTACTTCCATTTAAAAAAATGTTGAAAATTTACATAAAAGGAAAAAAACATCATTTTGCAATACACAATTTTTGTTTTTTGGTTGTTTTTCATGTGTTTTTTGGGTTTTTTGGGCTAGAGTTCTCATTTTGAGGTAATAGTTCTTGTTTGATTGGCAAGCTCTAAGCCCTTAGTGATTTGTCTGACACTAACCTTTTATTTGTTTCACGACCAACTGTGAATCCCCAAAAACAAATAGACGGTCCATTTTCATATTCCTCATAGCCTTGCAAACAAGCATCAAAGCTTCATATTTTGTGATATTTTTAGTGGAAACAAATTCCAATTTATAAGAAATATGGATCCATCAAAATACTCCTAAATGGGATCTATGCTAGGGAAACCACAAGAGATTTTATCAGGCGAACACATTTTACTCTTTTGGAGTCAAATGAATATAATTATTTCTATCATTTAATGACTTGTAAATTGAGCTACTTCATTACAGAAAGAGGCATAAGATTATGAGAGGCGCTTGAGTCAAGCATACAATTGTGTAACATGAGATCATGTACTAAAAGAGTAATATAAGAAGGAGGTGTATTTGGTTCCTGTTCCTCGACATGAGGACCAAACATGACCACTGGCCTTTCTTCTTGCAGATTGATCGTATCCACTAAAACAATTGCTTGAGATAAATTTAAGAAATATGAAATCTACTTTCTATAAGTAGGTTACTTTTCCAGCTCATCTAATAGAATAGGAATATTCACTTTCTCCAACTCCTTTTCAAAAAAAAAATGCACAATTTTTTCTTCCTTTGCTTTCTCTTCCTATACTAATTTATCTTTTTGGAATCTCTACTCACCTGGAGTAGACTGATTTGTTTGCTTCTCCTGATTTAGTTTGACATGCTGGACTTTAGAGGACTCCCTTTGTTGGACTAGAATAGTCCGGCTTGGTTGCTTCCACTTATCATCAGCTTTCTGGATAGCTTGTTGGGATTGCTCCTCACCTTGGTCCTGATTTTTGGATCTCTTTCTTGATCTAAGGTCATTTTTTGTGCAACTCAACTTGTATCATGTCTACAAACTTCCTCTAGTAGTCATCAATTTCTTCCTCACCCAAAACAACTTGTGAATCAAAATCAAGATTCTCCGTACACACCTTCTCACCTTCTTCTTCTGATAAAGTGGAATACTAATTCTCTTGGAATTTTAAAGTTTCCTTCAGTGCTTCTTCTAGTTCATCCTCAATATATACAGGAGGTTGTACCTAATCTTTATCCTTCTTCTCCCTCTGCATAATTTGTAAAGGTGGTCTCCTAAACTGAGGATTAAAATTCCTGTTTGGTGCATGTTGAACATTCCAAGATGGATTCTTATTTTTTAGTTCCATTTTCACTAACTTGTTAGGAAAATTTCTAATGACCGTAGTCATCTCGGCCAGTTTTTGTTCTTGTGATTCCTTTTGATAATTTGAGGGTCCAACTTCTTCTTATCCCTTTATCTTATCTGCATGATCAAGTTTTGATTTCAAGTTTCTAGTTGTAGATAATCTTGTCTCAATATCCAAGGCATCAGTTTGAATTTGGTCTAATGTAGGAGATCTTCTTTCCCTCAATGTGAATCAAAAGTATGATTCAAAAGACCCTACAAAAACCAGTTTTGCACATGCAGGAGGTGGTTTAATCTATGTCGGAATACTGTTATAGATCTTATTGAATATTTTGTTGAATTCAAAAACTTCTTCATTGGGATTCCTTTTAATATCATTAAACTCTGTCAAAAAATAGCCATGATCCTTTTTCTATCCCGACCTTTGTATGAAAACATTTTCCAACTCTTCCCAAGTATTGATTAATTTTTTTGGGAGAGATTTAAATGATTTTCTAGCCTCTCCATTCAGATTCTACACAAACAATCTCATTACCACATCCAAATATTCAATATTGATATTTTCTGCAAAGGCGTAGATGGTGGCCACATGCATCTTAGTTGTAAGTTCATTTTCTCCTGTTAATGTTGGAAATAACTTCAAGTAATCTTGATGTATTTTGTTCATGGGTTTAGGAATATGTAGAGGAGCATATTTTTCGATAGGAAACATGGAATCACCATGCTTTGATTGGGGGGAGGAGGAAGATTTGTTGCTCGAAATGTAAAGGAGGGTGGAGGAATTACATAGATTAGATAATATTGAGAATTTGAAGGAATGGTATCATATGCGATTGAAATGTCAGCAATCTTTATTTCTTCAACATCTTAAAAAAGTAGGAAAGAAAAAGAAACAGATTCAAAGGATATTTCTTCAAGGTTAGGTTCAAGAAAAGGGAAATGAGGAGGAGGAAAAATCCCCTCAGAGAAATCCAAGTTTCTTGAAATTTCTTTTGGACATGTTTCTTTGATATCTTGGGTAAAATAACTAGAACTAGGAGTGGATAAAGTAGGATTTGGAGTTTTAGGAGATTTTTTTCTCTCTGGACCCTTATGGAGATAAGATTCTAAGGATCTGATAGCGATGGCATTTTTCCTCGGTAGTGTCTAACCATGTGTACGATCTTCTTGGAGTTATGATTGTTGTTTTTAATTCACATCTTGGTCAGAAATTTCAGCCAACTCACTTTCTTTGTTCACCACACAAAAAATGGTTTCAAGAAACACCGAGGGAAAAATAAATTCATTCTTCATTCCTTGGCAGTGGTGCCAAAAGATGTGGTAACCCTAGAGACAAGCTCTGGCTGAGAGTAGGTCAGTGCGTAGGAAATATATGTAGAATAGGTAAAATCTCTATTTTCCCTCTTGTACATGATTTCTCAGAGATGTATTCAAAGGGTTCAATGTATGGGTAACTCTTGGAGAGAAGAAAAACCCTCCCAGATGGCCATGCTATCTATGGAAATGACTTCCAAAGTTGTAGTAGAGTGAATGTATGAAGTAATGGAAGATTCAATGTACAAGGTTATACAAACAAAATCTTTTACACCAAACCTTAGCAGAAACCTTGAAAGATTAAGAAATGGAAACATGAAAAAGGTGGAGCATAGTTTAAGGTTATTTTTATCAAAGATGCACATGTACTGTGAGTTGTTGAAAGAAAAAGTAAATATGTTTGACTAAAATAAGTAGCAGCTTCTTTACACATTCTCAAAGTAAGAAAACAGATAATGACTTACAGTAAAAGAAAGAACACATATCATTCCCAATACACAGTTAGAATCATCCAGAAATTTAATTACTCTTCTAAGAAAGTTTGATACATTACACAAAAAAATATCTCTCTTTGAGGCAAAAAATCGGAACCCAAACTGGTCCCTTCATGTCTTTTTAAATACATTCGTACATTGAGGATAGTTAGAAAATTGTTTACTACCAAAACTATTTCATAACTATCTCTAGTTTACTCGGTCCTTATGAGGACTCCAAAGACTAAACTCAAAAATTGAACTATTTCAAATTTAAAATTACAAAATGTTATATTTGTTTGAAATTGAAAATAAGGGTACTATTATCATTCAATAACTTGAAGTTGTTGTACAACCTCGCTTAAAGAAGCTCCATGTTCTGTAACTCAAACCTTTGGTGGGGACATCAAATTTCAACATTTCTTTCATATTTTTAAGTCAGGAGTTGGATATTGTTCTAGTATGTTCTAGGCCATTCAAATAATTTTTATCCTATTGTATGTTGCCTTCTTATAAAACAGGGTTTAATTAACCACAGCAGTTGAAAATCTCTTTGTAAATAGCTCATAATTGTTGTTCCTTTCAAAATTGTAGTTCTTTTATGAGAAGCATTAATTTTACTTTGGGCCTCTACTAGCAAAGTTTCATATTTTTGCTAGGGAATTAGATTTCCCTGTTGGTCCCAACTTGAAGGAAACCCTGCTCGAACTGTAGTATCAAATTTGGAATCAAAATTTATCACTATCACCTTGACCTCCAGTAGCCTTCTTTCTATATTTTCCCTGTATATTGTTTTTCGTACCATCTTTCTTATCTCTGCTACCATAGAGGTTTTGTCAACAACATTCATTTCTCTCAACTCCAGGGAATACATGGCATTTAAAAAGACAATCAACCTTTTTGCTAAGTTTTCACTATTATGTGACTGAGATTTATTGGTTTAGATAAAATATACAAAATAGCTTAGGATTCCTTTCTCTTCAACCATGAATACCATGTGATCCCAAATTTACTTGACCCTTTGAATGATGTAATTATAGATGATCTCTCTCACCTAAATAAGGGACATATTGGTCTTTAATTTATCTTTCAATTCCTTTACTTCATCACAAGCTGATTGGGAGTTCTTGTCATGTTGGCTTGAATTTTCTCTAGAAATATTTAATTGTCTCTCTTTATGCTTTAGCTACTCCTTTGTATCATCTATATTCTTTTGTATCTTTTTCAACTCATCTTCTGAAATTTTCAACTCAGTCATAACTCTGGTGAGTTTCTCAATGGGATCTCCAGGTCTTGGTTGAACCACAATTGTGTAGACATGTTTATCTATCTTCTGCTGCAACTCTGCATTGAGTTCTTTGAGAGATGCTACTTCTTGATTCCTTTCCACCATCTCATGAGTTAAAATCTTCTTTTCTTTCTTAGTTTGAGCCAACTCTTGAGCTAGCACATGTTCTGTAGTAGACAACTTCAATTTTCTTCTTAATGTTTGGATCTCATACTGTACATGCTAAACTAATGCTTGAATAATTGTGTTATGCTTTGGGTTCACCCCAAGCTTAATGTTCAGTTTTTTAAATTCTTCACTTTGAGTGTGAAGATCTCGAGAGTTAGTTATCTCTAGCTTCAACTAATCAATTACCTTTCCTAATAATGCCTCTATTTTGCTTGCCTCCAAATATGTTTTACTTAGGTAATTATAAATTAATTCTCAAGTCTACTTGTGCAGGTTTATCTTGTTAGGAAACAAAATTTCTTTTGTATTCACATACAGGCTAATTGTCTTGAAATCAACTTCAAAAGAGATTGATTGTGAAATAAGATGTGTGAAGGATAATTTCAATTGATTTCTTTCCAAATACATCATTGAAAGGAGTCTAGTTTGATAACCAGTGATCGATTAAGCCTCCAACTATGTGGCAGAATTTACTTTGATTTTCTTCTTTCTTTCTTCAGTTTGCTGATAAGAATCCCTCAAATTACTCAAGGAACCATGTTCTTCTTCTCCAGGAATAGGAGAAGAGGGTACACACTTTACTCCTATCAGCAACTGAAATCCAACTTCACTGAAATACATCTCCATGAGATACTAAATTTTTGTTTCTTCTCTTAGTGTTCTTGGCCTTTTTCTACTTTGAGAGCTCTCTTCTTCAAGATGAATGACATCTATGAGTTTTAACTTCCATATTTCTATATTTTTCAACCAAGCCACCATTGGATAATTTCTCTAGTTCAGGCCTTGATACATGTACATAAGGGGTATAATAATTCTCTACTCTCCTCCTGGAAATGATCTAATCAGGATTATTGGACCATTTTTCTCCTTGCTAGATATTCATTGCTTGTAGCAAATTTTCAGCCTCCTCAACTGCCTATTTATTATTAACAACGAATGGAGAAACAATCCTTGAAAATTTGAAGAAATATCCTTTTTGGTTAGAATAAAGTGTATTTGGTCTACGTTTAGGCCTTTCCTGATGAAATCCAATTCAGATATCCACATAGGTACAAAAGAGGGAAGTTTTTAAGGAACAACCTATGCTCCATACAATCTAATTTCTACATAATATTCAAATAAGAGACAATCTCCAACCTTGAGATATTTTATCAATTGCAAAAGGGACTTATATTTTGGCAAAACCTTAGTAGGGGCATAATTATTAATAATTTTGTACACAATTGACATAAAGGAGGCAATGTAATATGAAAAAACCTTGTTGTTTGGTTGAATTCTTACCAAATCAGTCTAATTTTCAATTTTTTTCTTCTTTTCTTCGACGTCCATCACATTTAGACCTTTGTCCATAAATTACTCAACATGCACATATAGAAAGAGATACACTAATAGTGAATGAAAATGAAAACACCCAGTAATATTGAAATGAAGGATTTGTGTCTTAATGACATGCTCCCATAAGGAAAGAATATCCAACACCACATTAAGTTGCATCATCAAGTGAAACAACTCAATAGATTGAGAATCTATTACTAAAGTTTCATCCCTCCCAAAGATTATCATAATTATTTGCAACATAGACCTAACACTCCCAACAAAATAAGTTACCATAAATTGGAAGGATTCTAAAGGAAAAAAAGCATTTGGAGGCATAATATAACTATACAATTTGTTATAATACTCTATTGATAGATTATGAAAGGTTGACAAGAGGGTTTCATTAGAGAAAGTATCATAATGGTTTGACTGTGGAACATCCAGAGCTTGGTGAATTAGTAATCAGGAAACTTGAAAAACGTTTTCTCCTAGATAATTCATGACATAACACCTCCAGTGATACAAGGATGAAGTCAACCAAGTGATAAACTCTAGGAAAGGATAAGTTTCTGGAACAATTATAGAAAACATCCCTGACTTGACCATTCTAGCTGACACTTCTGACTCATTTTGATTAACGAGGACATTTTGAAGAAATTATATTAAATTAATAGGACAAACTGGGTCAAAAATGTCACATTCCATATCCATGAGGGGAATGTCGGTTGAAGAATTAGATAGAACATTTTTTTTTATCATTTTAGACTTTTTTTCAAAATTCAAGGAATTATGAAGACGACTAAATACCTAGTGAATAAGTGATAAGATGATGGCGTCAACGTCGTTGGAGGAAACAACACTTGTTGTGAAAAAGAAATTAAAATAAGAGAGAATTGGAGAAAATGAGGCTTTATAGGCGGAAAGAGGGAAAAACAGAGTAATGATAGTAAGGATAAAGAAGTATGGAGGAGTTACATGGTCGAGAATCATGGCAGATGATGTGGAAAGGGTGGGATATGTGGCATTGTGAGAAGTGAGGTGGTGATGATAGAGAGTTTTTGACAGGGCACACCCTAGCCTGCATTCCTACTCACCGTAGATGTATGAAAAAAACACTTACTACTCCTGAGGCACCCTCGGAAGGGAGTGTTTTCACTGTCAATCTCGACTATAAATTTCCCTCACAACATTTTCCCCTAGACTTCTTATAGGGCCACTCACCCACATAACGAACGATGTCTTTGTGATGTCAAGTTCATTGTGAAGAAAGCGAGGATGCATGCAACGACATCACATCGAGAGATTTTCATGTTTTTCAATCTTCGATCCCCTTTACCATAATGAGGATGGCATATATTTGTGCATAAAACATATTTCGAATATTATTTTTAATTTAAAACTTTCCTCCAATGTAGTGGGCCTGTGTTATACTCCATCAAAACATTAGAATTTTTCAAAAATATCACATAAAGAGTCCCTTGATCTTTTTGTATTGTTTCTATTTCTTTTCTTTTCCTCTTGTTTTCTATTTTGTCTTATTTTCATATATATATATATATATATATATATATATATATATATATATATATATATATATATATATATATATATATATATATATATATATATATGATGATGATGATGATGATGATGGTTAACGTCCACTGAGACCAAATTGGTCTATCGGACCTACAATTTTCTTAATTTTTACTTGTCTGGCTCCTCGTCTTTCTTGGCGAGATTGGTGTTGTAGCTTTCTTTCTTTTCTCTACGGTCTTCCAACTTTCTTTGTCCTGCATCTCCTTCATCTCTTCTGGTTCTTGGGACATTGGTGTCTTAGCTTCGCGATCTATAGTCAGAGAAGTTTGGTTTAGGAGATCTGCTTTGCTGTTAAATGAAGATTTCTTTTCTGCGGTATTCAAATCCTCATAACTGTTGATTTGTTGGGCGGGCTTTCTCCTTGCTTGCTTTGAGAGTTGTTTCCTTCTTCCTTGATTTCTTGTGACTCAGAGTTTTCTCTAGAATATTCTTCTTTGGTGACAGTGTAGTGTTCTTTTTGTGCTCCTTCCCACCATGTAGATCTGTGGTGGTTTTTTCTAGCAAAATTTTTCTCAGAGGCTTTTGGGCAATTTTTGGCTAGATGCCCCGTCTCAAAGCACGATCGACATCTGAAGAGGACACTTTCATAATCAAGCTTCTGGTTCCACACATAGTCTTTACTTGCTAGGTTTATTTCAGCTGGGAATCCGGCGCTGAAATCCATTTCCACACAGATGCGTGCATAGGTGGTTCTGGCATATTCCTCTGTTTCTGGGCACCTGCAGTAAAATTTCCCAATTGCATTTCCGATGGCTTTTAGCGAGGAGAGATTCCAGAGATGCAAGGGTAGGCTTGGCAATCTCACCCAAACTGGTGCTGAGGTTATCACTGCTGTAGAGGGATCGAATGATGGGTCCCATGGCTTCATGAATAGGCCTGATTTTTCCCAAAACCAAGGGCCGGAATCTAGAATACATTGTCTGCTTTCAGGATTTTCAAAATCTACTATAAAGAAACCTCTAGCACAGGGGTAGATATTAATTTCATCAGAAATGATAGGCTTCCATACCTCCGAGATCCAATTGTGGAGTGCTATCAGCCGCGGCCAAAAACCATTGAACCGGCAAATTAGGGCACTTTCGGAGAACTTCAAAGCTTCATCGAGTGAGTCCTGGACCACTTGGATAGTGGGAGCTGGGGCTTCACTCACGATATGGGCAGGAGATTGCCCTATATATATATACAGATATTGCATATATGGTTCTTTTTAAAATTTTGTTTTTTTAATCAAATAAAATTGGCTACAACACAAGCAAGGGTTGTACACTCCACTACCTACCTTAGACAAGCCTTGGGATTACTTCCCATGGATTTCATGTTTATTTTAACCTACAAAAGGAATCATAGTAATGATTGTGTGTTTGTGGTTATTGATTGGTTATCTACGATGGCCATCCTTGAACTACGCTGAAAGTGTATCAAGACTAAATCCATTGCTAAACTCTTCTTTGAGCATGCTTAGGTCTATTTTGGGCTACGTTGTACAATTATTTTAGATAGATATAGTAGGTTCCTTAGTACTTTTTTCTCCATTCTATGATCTCTAATGGATACCAAGTTGACCAAATAAAATGCCTTTCATCTCCAAGCAGGGGGAAAAATATAAGTGGTCAATAAGATTATTTTGGATATCTTGCACATTTAGAACTCCAAAAATCCAAGTACATGTGATGAAATCCTTCGATATTTTAGCATATCTATAACAAATCCTTCCACAAATTTATTATCCAAAGTCTTTTTTAGGTTTATTTGAGTTTTCAACCATGGGCCCTAATTTATGTAGGGCTTCCCATTACATATTCATTCGTAGATACCTACCATGATCAAGCTAAGTTAGATAAAGTAGCCAAATTTGTTGAACATATCCAATACCTCCAACAATAGGTTCATGATATTTTATATAAATCCAATGCCTAGTATAGGAAATTACATGACCAACATGGGATCCACACAAGTTTCATGTTAGTGGTAAGGTGTAATTTCATTTATAAAAAGAGAATTTAACAAGCCCTTATAGGATGCTCATAGAAGTTTGATATGGGCCTCATGTATTTTATAAGTTTGGGTACCCTAGAGAACTGGTCGTTGATCAAGACAGCCACCTACATCTCACATGATTGAAAATTTGTTAATCCGGCATAAGATCAAGCATATAACTTCCACTCCTTACCACCCACAAGCTAATGGGCAAGTGGAGGTGACCAACAGAGTGTTCGAGGGAATTTTGGCCAAATTGATTAGTAGCGGTAGAAAGGATTGGGCAGATAGATTACTTGAGGCCACTTGGGCCTACAATACCACCTGGAGGACCACCACTAGATTCACTCCTTATGAGATGGTCTATGGGAAGAAGGTCCTGCTATCCATTGAATTTGAGTACAACACTTTAAGAATGGCAACACAACTAGATCTAGATCTCACTGGGGCGCAACAAGAGAGATTGCTCGAGTTGAATGGGTTATATGAGTTTAGAATGTAGGCCCTCCTGCACATAGAGGTGACTCAAGTTCAAAGGAAGATCTGGCATGGCAAGAAAGTAAAGGAAAAACAATTTCAAGAAGGTTATTGGGATTTGTTGTATAATTCCAAATACAAGGATTTTAAAGGAAAGTTAAGGACTAGATGGTTAGGGCCTTATGTCATAGAAAAGTGTCATGATAACGGTTCAGTGCGGATGAGAACCAATGATGCATATGATATTCCTTTACTTGTAAATGGGCACAAATTAAAGGTTTACAAGAACCCTTTTCAAAACAAGAATTCGTTAATGGCATAAGCAAGACAGTGATGGTAGTGGAGCAAGTCTCAGCTTCAACCTCATCAAGTCACTGAAAAACAAAAAAAAGAAAAAAAAATAGAGATAATCAGGTGAAAACCAGCATGAGGCACTTGAGTCCACTGTTGGGTTGAAAGCCTCTTGAGGCGGCCCAATGGTGTCAAAAAAAAGAAAGAAAAAGAAAAGAAAAATGATATAAAAGATATTTGGGTGAAAACCTCTTTTGAGGCACCCAACGCAATCAGCTAGGATGAAAACCTCTTGGAGGTAGACTAGTTGTTTTCAAAAAAAGAAAAAAAGAAAAGAACTTTGAAAATATTGTTTGTAGGTGAGTAGCAGGATGATCAGATCAATAAGAGAGGAGAAAAAGGACCTACACAGTTCATTTTTTCATTCCTCCATTCCATATTCTTCATCATCCCATCATTCCCTCCATTTTTGAACTCATCTAGCTCAGTTGGCATGGGTTCTTTGTTTTCTACAAGATTCCATGTAAACCTACAGGATTCCCTAAAATCCTACAGGATTCCCTGAAAACCTATAGGATGATCTTGTAGTAATTACAGTGGCTTGGGAATCCCAAGGAAAGTGATCCTAGAGCAAATGGGATGACCTGCTTATGTAAAAAAAAATGTTTACTTCACCATCTCATCACCATGCCTCTCACCACAATGATTACCCCTGCATTCATCCAATAAGTCAATTTAAAAAAGATTACAGTTTTCAGGAAAAGAAACAAATAAAATAGGATGAGAACAGAGTACAAGCGGACAACAATTGAAGTTTATACCTCTCACCTACCAATCACTAGACCCATTCTCTACCCATGACAACAACCCTCATGCTCTAGAAGTGAAGGAAAGAATAAAAATTTAGGGGAGAGGCAGCTACATGACATACTGTAGGTTTGCTTTAGGGAATCCTATAGCAAATTATCCCACAAAAAAAAATGTCACAGGTTGTAGTCATCTTCAGCATGGAGATACCAATGTCAAGGAAGCTCCTCTAGATCTTAGCAGCTGCAGCAGGATCATCAACATCACCCTCCAGTACCTGCACATCAAAGAAAAAAACATCAAAGGAGGCCAATCTAAAAAAAAAAACATATGCAGCAAATACACAGCAGGGACATCATTCTCCAACAAGCAACATCATCAAGGCATCTTACCATAGGTATGTCATCTCACTTAAACCCTCTCGTTAGCATAATATGATCAAAAGTGTAGGATTGTGTAATAGTTGGTTTTATAAGCAAAGGTGGCCAGTTAACTTGGCCACCTTCAGCCAGTGAATGAGGAGAATAAAATTAGTTCACTACACACGTGGTAGCAGTCAAATTAGGAGAAAGAGGAGAAGGGGCTGAAAATAGGTAAGTTACGGATGGCCGAAGTGGGAGATGATTACGAGGTAAGGAGAAATGATGAAGTGGTAGCGGGATGAATGGTCCAAAATTGGGTGCTTGTACTTTGGTCTCTAGCACACCATCCCACACAATCACCCATATGAGGAATTAAAACACGGATTCCCATGCATAGGATGCATTTGCAATCTTGAGGATACATCAAAGCAAGGTTTTTCTTGGCACTTGGAGCAATGTCTACAGGAAAGAAAGTAAGCAGTTTTTCAACGCAGGAGCACCTGCAGGGTCATATAGGAAAACCTATAGGATCCTACAGAAGAACCTATAGGATAGAGAGCAGTCATCTATAGGATTCGCATTGGGAATTTTAGAAAGGAAGAACCAAAGGTTGGCTTCATCAGGCAATAAAAGGGAGGTAGGAGTTATACCTTCCCACATTTTCCAAGTTAAAAATATAGAAAATAACCTTCCATATGATTAACAAAATTGCATTCTAGGGGAATTATATACAAAGTTGTCATTTAAAATCCCTCATCCATTAGAATTTGGAATTAGACCTATACAAGCCTCCACATTCATCAGAGAAAAATGAAAAGGGGATTTAATAAGAGGGAACCCACAAACACAATGGGAATTCATCAGAACCCTATTGTAGTAGAGATCTTCTCAAGGCACAATTGGATGGGTTTCTTTGAAGAAATAAGGGGATATGATGATGAGGTGGCCAAAGAATTTTCTCTCTCACTCATACCACTAACTAGGACCCATGCCATCAATGTGGTGAAAGGCCTCTTAGTAGAAATCACCCCTGAAGTCATAGGCAGAATCATCACACTTCGTTTAGGGTTGCCTTGGAGAAAGGAAGATAAGGGTAACAACCAACTTGCAAAGAAGAAATTATTTTTAAAAGGTGAGGAGGAAATGCAAGACAAAAATGGGGTCAGAAGAGAAACCCTTCCATACCCTTGGAATGAAATTAACTACCACCTCATTAAGTATATATCATGTGAAGGAAGATACAATGTGGTATATGGACACCGTTTCAGGCTTCTCCAAGAACTAAGACTTGGAGCAGACACACCTCCTCAAAACAGACTAAGAATACCCTACTTTCTTCTTCAATCAGTGATAGATTTGAGCATCAAGGTTCAGGAAGGAAAACATCAACAACTAGCCCATCATGAGTTAATTAAACTTATCCTAGAAGATGCCCTCCAAAACCTAAGACTCCTTACTACATGGAAAACTTTTACAGACATGCAGATAGAGGGAGAAATAAAAACTTTGGAATATGACAAAATCCCCACTGCTGGTGAGAGGGATGAAGAGGAAACAATGGAGGAATAAGAGGAAGAAGAGGAAGAAAAGGAGGAGGAAAGTGATGAAGAGACAGAAGAAAATGCAAAAGAAGAAACTGATGAACAGAGTGAGGAACTAGAGGGAGAAGAGGAAGAGAAAGCCAAGGATGAGAAGGAGAAAGGAAAAGAGGAAATAAAAGGCAAGGATGAAAAGAGGTCTACAATTCAAGGAAAAGAAGGGGAGGAATCAACAAGGGTATCTCTGGAACCCACTGAGAAAGAGTCACCAGCTCCAGTCAATGCCCTAAATACCCCTATCAAGCAAAAAGTAAAGAGACAGAGACAAACCCCATTGTACTTTAGGACAAGAAAAAGTAAAAGGATTAGGAAAGGAAAACCTCGAACACCCACCAAAGTTCCTATTGTCATTGAAGAATCAGCAAAGCAGCAAGAAAACATAGCTCCTCTTGTGAAAAATCAAGGAGAAGGGTCATCAAGACAAGGCTCCGCCAGATATCCCATCACTTATGTTAGGAGGCATGTCACCAGGTTTGCCTCATCCAAAGGAAAAGGTCCCCTACAAGAGACACAAAAGGACCTACAGGAAGAAGAGGCCATCCTACAAGAAACTCTACTAAACCTACAGGAAACTCAGAAATTGGACCAAGACGGGATCATTCAGCAAGAAACAAAGAAGGAAGAGCCAGAACTGAGGGAAACTAGTCCTCAACCCAACCTCGACTCTTACTACATGTTCATTGAATGGGGTAGGGTGATTCCATAGAAATTTTCCATCCCCTTATTCTTTGAGCTTGAAAAAGGAAGGGAAAGAACACATAGGTGGATGCAAATTTCCAAATCTAAAGGAGTGGAGGACATAGGCCACATGGAGGAGAAAGTAAAGGAGATCGGCGGAGAATTTAGCAACATAAGGAATAGAGAGGAAATGTTGAAAACTCAGTTGTAAGCAAAAAATGCATGGCTAAGGGGGCAATTACAAGAGAGAGAAATTCAATTGGCATCCAAGGCTAATTTATCCTTAGAGGCAATCCAGTGCAGGATGCCAACAAATTCCTACGCATTGTATCTTAAGGAACGATGGCTACAGTTCCAAACTAAGACTTTAGCATGGAGAGGAACTATGCGTTTCTAGGATTATAGACAAATCATTGATCTCTATGATCAAAGCTCCTTGGAGGATAGAGCTAAAATGTCTGAATTTTACCTACACAACTTGGCCTTGACAGATCTGAAAGTGTGGGGCCCAAATTCAAAACTAGGGGATTTACAATTGATGGCTTTGCCATCATGCATGAACCATGAGGAGGAAAGAGCTACAGAGATGAAGAAAGTAATTGCAAGATAAGAGGCAAAACCCCTCATGATAAGAGATGAGAAATCAAATCCAATGGATGTCATTAGCACCCACAACCTGATTGCAAATGACCCTAAACTTGCACCTAGATACCTTGCTGCCTAAGAGAAAGCAGTCACACACTTTGAGGACATGTTTAGGTTGTTAGGGGATGAAAGCATGCAAGCTTGCCAAACGAGATGGAACATTTTTCCCTACAACCTGAAAATTAGAGAGTACCATTTCCCTTAGAGAATGAGAGAGGCACTAAACAAAACACCCATGTACAAGCAAGCTCTCCAAAGACTCAAAAACAATTGGATTGGCTTGAGACTCAGTCCACCACTGCTCTTAGGAATGTTGGAAGGAGGGAAGGAAGAGGAAGAAAGAAAGGAGTGGGAGGATATAGAGAGGAAGGAAGGATTCTATGCATAGGAAGAGGAAACTACAGCAAAGGCATGGGATATTAGGGAGGCCACTAGAGCAATGAAGGACATGGATATAGATTGAGTTGCTCAGAGGATGAACAACACTTTCAGTAGGGGGTGATGATGAGTGTTGTGGGGAAAAATGCCTATGCAGGACGATCCTATCCACCTAAGGTTTGACAGTGCCTTAGCAACAAACAAGTACAGCTATACTGGTTTCTTCCTTTATGAAATGTGAAAGAAGAGAGATCAATAGACTTACCGGTGTCTTCCGTTTGTCCCTCGATCCAATCTCCCTTCTCTTTGGGTGTTCACAGCTACTTGCCTTCTTGCTTATCCAGCTACAACTTCCTGCAAGATCACAAGAGAACAGCTACTTGCGACAAGAGAACAACTACTTGAGACAAGAGAAGAACACTACACAAAGACAGATGTTCACATTCATAACTAGTTTAGGATTAGAAATAAACTAAATACACTAATACATTCATACATCAAAATACATCAGCATATAGGAGAAACCAAGATAGCTTTATTGATGAATGACAAGGTTCAGGAAGAGATACAACCCAGAGGGCTCCAATCCAGCATCTCCTTCCCAGCAAATGGAATTCCTATCTTCAGCCCCTTCAAAGCATTAAGCACCCAATGATTCCAGTCTCAAACCAACAGCAATTCTTTGCAATAACAAAATTCCAGCCTCTAGATCTCATGGAGGAGAGATCCATATATAGATGTTTGGAGAGAGGATGAGTCAGCTTGAGATCTAACTAGTGTCCTCTCCCTCTATCAGTTCTTGAGTCCACTTGGAGGTTCTTGCTTCCACTTGGAGATTTGGAACCTCTTACTCATCACCAGTGGAATTCCCTGAGGCAAGTGTCATTTTGGAAGCTTCCTGGGTCTTGACACCTTAAGAAATGAGCCTGCCACTTGTCCACTCTCGTTCAGCGCAGGTAGCCTTTGGTCCAGTTGACATTCAATGTAGGTAGCCAGTGCTGGCTTTGACATTCAGCGCAAACAGCTAGTGTTGCCACTGAAATGATCCTGAATTGACTTGTTTCTGAGCAGTTTCAGGTGGAGAACTTTTGTGAATTGCTATGGTTTGTTAGCCTTGTTCCTCTATGGGTAGGAACAACATGTTTAGGGACTTTGGATCCCTTAGATTATGGAAATTTCATGCTCAATGATGTAAGGCACAAAAATGTCTATAACAGTTGCCCCCTAAAGTATGAGGCTGTTTATCGGGCGAAATGCTTTATCAGGGGGATCTGAAGTTCATCCAATGCTGGGAGGAGACCTGTAATACAATACAATACAATACATTATTTTTCATACTGCTTTCATGATCTAGATGAGGCGGGCATTCCCATGCTCAGCTTTATAAATACATTTTTCTGTACATAGAACAGACAATCGTCTGATGGTAGACTGATAATTTTGATGAAATTATCATCCTTTGAGTAGGATGATTATCTGCTGCAATGATGTACATGTCAATGTCTTTATCTTTCCTGAATATATATCGCAGCCCGAATGGATGAAACTAGATCCGGGGTCTTCAAACTCGTTCGATCTTCACTCTAAGTACAAGTCGATCCATGTGAGAATTGTTCTGAAGTCGAACATGGAAACACATCGCTTGATTACCAGTCAATGATGTAAACCGTTAACAAGCGCGAGAGGAATCACCGATAATGATGATGACCCTCAAGGTACTGCAGTACAATTCACGTGGTGTGAATAAAGGACTTGGCGTCGAACACCATGCAAAATCTTTCGGTCGAAGGTCATTGATGTATACCTGTTGCCGGAAGCGAGAAACTTGCCATTGTGGCATGCAAGCTTCAAAGTACTGAAGGGGTTGTTCCTAGATCAACTTCTTGGATAATGAGCTGACGTCGACAAGAAGCGATCCGTCACAGGAGGGCCTTAATGAATCCCACATCAGTGACATGGAACGGAGCTAATGATTTTAATGGAGGCGAAAACGATCTGTGACATATGATTCAGGGTGGCGGTCATGAATGGATGAAGGATAATGTATGGCAGTGGATGGGACACGGTTGACTCTTTCTGAACGACTTCTCTTGAACATATGGTGACACTGATACGATGGATCGGTAGCATTACCCCAAATATGGATGGTATGGCGAGACCGTGGGTGTGACCGGTGAATGAAACAACCCAACCTGATTGTGGTACGGAGGAAAAGTGTCATGTTCAAGAGCGACTTGCTACCATCAAAGTTTTCTTTAGTTTCTCCCAATTTTTCCCCAGTCATTGCTGACCAGTACCTCTTTATTTTTGTCAAGCTTGAGGAGGATAACATATGCTTGTTCTATAACCTGCCCTTCGGGCAAGCCCATCGCTATGTTTTAACGAGCCTAGCGATAGTGAAACTCGTTCTCGTCTAAAGACAAGTTTGTCGCTATTTAATGATTTTAACGAGTCTAACGACAAGGATAATTCGGTCCTTTTCATTTTTAGAGAGTCTGAAAAGGTACATAAAGTCAACTCCAAAATTCCTTTTTCGTCATCTAATCCCTTAAGTCCGAAAAAGTATAAAACAATACAGAAGGGATGAGTTTTTGATAGTTTTTAACGAGCTGAATAAAACAAGTGCTCGATCTTTTTGTGCAATAATCCCTCAGGTCCAAAAAGATTAAAATCTAGAGGAGGGATAGCTATTTCGGTCGCTTTAACGAGTTGGAAGGCCAAAACTCGACAATCTTTTCATATTTTACGAGTCAGTTGAAAAGAGCTTAAAGAAGACTCGTCTTTTGAGGAACGAGTGATAAACAGGGATAGCAGCTGATTCCAGGTACAGGTTGGAATTTTCCAATCGCGGCAGTGTCACAAGGTTGGCTAGGTGTAATCACTCTTCACAGCTGTTCCTCAAAATGGGTAAACAATCATATGGAGGTGAACGATCGGCCAAATGAAAAGTGGAGGTGACGGTGCAAACACGACCAAGGATTTAACGGCTGATGATATTACATTCACAGTGGTTATTTACCGGGATAGTTCATTTTTTAACGAGCTTAAATGCGGGTAGAAACATTTGCTCGATCTTATGTTTATTTTTTAACGAGCATGAACTATGTGCTAAAATTGCTCGGATCTTGTGTTTATTTTTTAACGAGCATGAACTTTGTGCTAAAACTACTCGATATTATATGGTCAAATCTTTGATTTTTACCATGACTCGCTTTGTCCTTTTCAAAGTTAGTACTGTATCCTCAATTGCTGCATCAAACTAGTGAGAAACGAATAATATTTGCATGGGAATGAGATTAGAACCCTAATATTTTACTTTGAACTACGTAAAAAGCAATTAAAAGGTGTTTTTACCTCTCATTTTACCATTTCATTTGAACTTGGTTTGTTGGAGCTTTGGAGGTGCCTCTTCCCCCTTGATTTTCACCAGCTGATTCCGGGAGATTCTGCGGACGATTTTCGGCGCCGTCTGGACCAGGTAGGAGCTAAACTCTAGCCCTTTCTTTTCATGGTTTCCTTTTTTCATTCTGTGCCTGTTTTCCTGTTCCCATGAGCCCCTGGGGTTTTGCTAGGGCGCTCTGCCATCAGCGCAGGCAGTCCATTCGAAACCTGCGTTGAATGTCAAGATGCCTTAAGGCAGTTTGACCTTCAATGCAGGTAGGACACTTGCCAATTGCGTTGATCACAGAAAAACAGTTCTATTGCACAGTTTTTGATGAAATTTTGTCAGTTTCTCATCAAATCCAGGAGCTTACTCTTTCTCTTGCTTGTTTTGCAGGGACTTTTAAGCAAAATGACCCTCACATGGCGAGAACGAGAACATGAAGAGGAGGACATGATTGCCCTCCATGACCCTGTCACGGTGAACACGCTGCGGAACTGTGGCTTGTTGAAGTTCTTCCGTATCTCTAGTATGAGAGCACAGATCTATTTACTGCAGTATATGCTTGATGCTTGGGATCCTATTAACCAAGTATTTCAGATCAGGAGAAAATCCATCCCTTTGACCGTGGTAGACATTTACTTCTTGACTGGTTTGTCGAGGCGGGGTGCCCCCATTTCTTTGTCAGGTTCGGCCAGAGGGAATGATTCCGTGAGAGATTATGTCCGCTAGTATTGCAGGGAGGGGTCCCAGCCGAGCAGAGACGGCAAGGTTGTTATCCGTGAGATTACTGACAGGTCTCTTAGGTCCATTATGTATACTATTGGTAGGATGGCCGGTAGCGCATCTCTACATGTTTCCAACAGATCTTATGTGCAGCACGCTTTGGAGTGTCTCCAACCAAAAGTATTCAACTGGTGTGATGCCGTACTTCTTCAGATGAAAATTTAGGTTAACAAGGTAAAGGACGGGAAGCTGAAGAAATTTGGATTTGGTTCTATTCTGACTGCCTTTGCCTTGGAGAAAATACCACTGATGCAGCCTCAATATATTGCACTCGACTTGACTTCTCCTACTGAGCCACACATGCAGAGATGGGTTGATCACATGTCTAGGCATGCTGGTCAATCTCAGATTTCTTTTACTGATACCTTCTTCAAGTGGTTCGAGCGTCAGGAGATGGTCTATTCCGAGTATCCATATGTTGGTATGGATTTCCGAGGTGATCCGGACTTGGTATTGCAGGATGGCGAACAATGGGGCGCTATTGGTAAAATATTCGACCATATTACTGTTTACTGTTCTTATTTATAATGTCCTTGTGCTTTATTCTATCAAGACTTTAATCAAACTCATGTGTGCATGCAGATGTTGGTCCTGTTCATCCAGCAGTTTGCCCGAGAGCGCCAGTTGCTGCCCCAGCAGGGGAGACTGCTGGGAGAGTTATTCTCCGTGACCTTGACGTAGCCAAGACCCTTATAGCTGTGCAGGAGCAGGTTGAGAGCCTTACTCTCGGCATTCCCGATGTGAGGATTGATGTGTTACCTTTACAGTTGCAGCGGCATACTAGTGGTGTGCCTAGACGATGGACTCGTCCCTTGCGCATGATTGCACAGGCTGTGACGTGCTATCATGAGCATCACTAGGCTAGGGTGCCCCCTAGCACTTTTGAGTTTTTGGGTCATATGACCGATTTTGTCTTGGTTACAGAACATTATGTATGAACGATAAACAACTTATATATATTTTGATTTTCGAGTTTTATTCTGGTTGAGTTATATGATCCATATGTACAATCATTGATGATGTGTCTCTTTTTATAAATGTCGCAAATGTCTATCTAACACATAGTTTGCTAATGAGTCGGTTAATGTGTTTAAGTTTCTGGAAATATGCTGGTATTGAATTGAATCAAATTGTCTTTCCAAAATCTTAACCCTTAGGAACATGCGATAAATAGCTGGATTGCGAACGGAATATATACCATTGAGTTGTAGTATTACGAGCTGTGAGTCTAGCCTGACAATTAGTCGGCGTATACCACGGGTGATGACATCAGAGAGTAGTTCTATCAACGCGCTGTACTCAGCGATGTTATTCGTTGATTGCCCAATACACACACCTCTGAAACTTACTAACTCGCCGCTTGGATCAAAAATGGCCCAGGCTGCGGAGGATAGGTTCCGCGAACTACGACTTGCTCCGTTGGCATATCCAACACATGTCTCCAGAAAGGTTTGACATCTGCAATAAATGTAAAAAGGTGGATCACTCAACCAAAACAAACACTTTAGTGAAAACAAAATACAACAAAAGAATACAGGTTACTATTTAAGCATAGTAACGCTTGAGGTACAACCCATTACGGGGTTGCGCCAGTGGAATTCCGTCATAATCCATTAACTCGTAGGCTCCTTTTACTAACACTCGTTTAACAATATAGGGGCCCATCCATAAGGAATTAAATTTACCTGCTCCCAATTTATCGGATTCTTAGTCATAAAGCAAGACTAAGTCACCTTCTGAGAAGACACGGGGTTTGACATTTTTGTCGAACTGCGCCTTGACTCGTTTCTTATGGGCTTCATTAGCCAAAGCAGCGTCATGATGGGTTTCATCCAATTGGATTAATTCCAAGAAACGAGCCTCTTCTTTCGAAGTTCCAGGGAGGAGATCAATTGCGAGTTTAAGCGACGAAATTTCGCACTGGATTGGCAAGACTGCTTCCAGGCCATACACCAGTTGGAAAGGTGTGAACCCGGTCGCGTTCTTTACCGATGTTCGGTAAGCCCATAAGGCTAAGTACAGGATTAGGTGCCACCTTCTTTTGTGAACCCCGATCATCCTTTGCAACATACGCTTCAGGACCTTGTTGATTGCTTCAACTTGTTCGTTGGCTTGCGGATAATATGGGGTAGAGCTGTCGTGAGATAGCCCTAGCTTGGCAGCTAATTCGACCATCATGTGATTGTGAAAATGTGATCCATGATCTGTAACTATAGCCTGTGGTACGCCGAACCTGGCGACTACATGATTGAAAAAGAAAAGGGCAGCTGTTTCACCAGTGTTATCTAATGTAGGCATCGCCTTGGACCATTTGGTAAAATAGTCAACAGCGACTATAATATACCCATGCCCCCCGGTCGAGGTGGGGTTACATTGCATGAAATCGATGCCCCATTTGGCGAAAGGCCCAACAACAACTATTGGCTGCAAAGGTGCGGGTGGTCTTCTGGTTTTGCTATTGAAAATTTGACAAGCATGGCAACTTCTGACTGCGGTTATGCAGTCTTTGAACATGGTTGGCCAGAAGTATCCTGCTCGTAAGATTTTCTGTGTTGTAGCATATCCAGATTGATGCCCCCCACATGCTCCTGAATGACACTCATTCAGGGCTTTTTCGGCCTCTTCATGGGTGAGGCACCTCCTCAGAACTGTATCGATACCACGACGGTAAAGCGTATCACCGACGATCATGTAGTCTTTCGCTTGGTATCGTATACGCTTCTGTTCTGAGTGAGAGGTGTCAGGCCTGAATTTTTGGGTTTGGAGATAAATTATTATATCCCCATACCACTCATTGCTTGTAGATATCAGAAACAAACTTTCGTCCACGATTGACTCTTCCGATGTTTCATCGTTGGACGACGATGGGAGATCGCACAATAATTCTGCGAAAACTAAAGCTTTCTTTGATTTGGATTTTAAAAATTCCAGATCAATCTCTTGAAGGATCGCTATCCATTTTGAATATTTTCCCCCCAGCAACTGTCGCGACAATATATAAGTCATGGGGTTGCAATCTGATAGAATGGTAGTTTTCCGAAAGAGGACATAATGTCGAAATCTTTGTATCGCTTGAATAGCAGCGAGTGCTAGCTTTTCAACATAAGAATATTTGCTTTCCGTATCATTTAAGTTTTTACTTAAATAATATATAGGATGTTCAATTCCGTCGACTTCTTGAACTAAAACCATCGCAATGGTCGTATCTGCTGCAGCCAGATACAGGTTAAAATCTCTTTGATAGTCCAGGGCATACATTAATGATGCTTTTACTAGAGAATCTTTTAGAGCATCAAAGGAAGCTTGCGCCACCTGATCCCAGACAAAAGGTACATCCTTTTTCAAAAGACGAGTATAACCTTTAGCAAGTTCTGCGTAATTTGGAATGAACCTCCTCAGAAATTTTGCCTTCCCTTGGAGTTTCTGAATCTGAAGCAGATTTGAAGGCGGAGGCAAATTAATGATTGCCTGAACCTTACAAGGGTCGAGACGAATCCCATCCTTAGAGACTACAAAGCCAAGTAAGCGACCAGAACCGACGCAAAACACACATTTGTGCGGGTTGAGTCTTATCTTGTAGTGTCGGCAACGTAGAAATATCGCTCTTAAATGCTGCGGATGATCAGTCCGCTTTCACGAATGAGCCGGAAGGTCGTCGAGATAAGGTTGAACAATGTTCTTGATGTCATGGAAGGCATAATTCATTGCCCTCTGAAACGTCGCCCCTGCGTTCTTTAAACCAAATGGTAACTTTCGATAAGCGAATGTGCCCCACGGATAGATGAATGCAGTCTTTGACTGGTCCTATGGGCGGATATTTATTTGATTATACCTGGAAAATCCATCCATAAATGAAAAGATTTCATATCCGGCACATTCATCAATTATCTGGTCGATGAAGGGTGTAGGGTAGTTGTCCTTCGGACAAGCTTGGTTTACATCCCTATAATCGACACACACTCTGATTGTCCCTTGTTTCTTCATAACAGGGACAATATTCGATACCCAATCGGTTAGAGGAACCGGGTAGATGAAACCAGCATGGAGGAGCTTTTCAACTTCTGCTTTAATGGCAGCGGCTTTCTTGGGGTGCACCTGCCGAAGCCGTTGTCTTACTGGTTTCACATCAGGATACATCTTAATTTCATGTTCAACGATACTCGAGTCAATGCCTGGCATTTCATCATATGACCAAGCAAAGACATCTCTGAATTTGCGAAAAAGAGCGTTATATATTTCCAGTTCTGAAGGGGAACAACCTTTGCCGACATAAATATTCTCTACAACATTTGTTTTAGTCGAGATATTTATGGCTATAGTCTCTTCAATATTGGATAAGTTTCGCTCAGAATCCACCGTATTTACAGTATTTGATAGGAATTCAAAAACTAAAGGGTGATAGAGGTCATGTTGAGTATCTTCTTCATATTCCAGAAGAAGGGAACGATGGTGGCAATCATTCCATGGTGCCCCCTCAATCAACATTGATTGTAGAATTCCTTCGTCAGTCCCATGTACTTTCGACCAAGGATCTAATGGGGTACCATATTCTCTAGACCTATCTACCCAAACGCTTGATGAGCATTGATTTGGGTTCGCCTCCCATGCTCGAAACATTGATTGCTACAATATTTCTATAGGGCTTGGGGGCAAAACCATTGCATGATCCATTTCGACATCGTCTTCTGAGATCTTCATGGAAGATATCATGTTGCAGGCTCTTACGAATGCTACTTCTCCTATATAGAATGGAGGTGGAAGTGCGAAAGTTCCCATTAATGTGGGGTCTTTCAGTAGGCCTACTCCGATGTCTTGAAGCGAATGGTTGCTTCCATGGATCATGGGAATACTTCCTGTAACTTGTGAACCATTAGGGAGGAAGTTTTGTTGGTCGACGATCGTAATCCCTCCTTCAAATGGGAATGCGATCTTCCTAAAATAAGTCGACACAACAGCTGCCATGGCATAGATCCATGGTCTTCCCAGTAAGATGTTGTAGTCAAGATTCCCATCGATGACTTCAACATCTATTTCTACTGTTTTTCCTCCCAGTTCAACCTTCAAGTTATTAAGGATACCATACGGGGTATAAATCCTTCCGTCGAAAGCTTTTAATGTCGTCGAAGATCGCGACAAGGTTGGAGATCCTAAAGTTTTCCAGCAACTCATCGACATAATACATGTAGATGCCCCCTCGTCAATAATCATTCGGTGAACAGTTTTGTTGAGGGCTTTCACTTGAATAAGGAAAGCTAGTTGAGCTGGTAACTGAGGATCGTATCCTTTGTGGTCGAAGGATACAAGATTGGAATCCTTAGGATCAACCCCACCAATAGCCGATAACAACGCCTGCCTTTGGGATGGGCAATTTTGTAGTACTTCAAGAGTCGACATAGCGGATGGCGATTGGGCCAAATCTTCCACTATGTTATAATGCTGCGCCGCTCTGGCGCAAGGATTAAATGTCGACTTGTGTACTACTCCCTTTGGCGGTTTTATTGTTAATTCAGGAATGATGGGTGGTACAACTTCTGTCGAAGTTGTTGTCGAACTACTTGGTTGATCTTTACCTTTGCCATTCGACAGCTGCGGATTCCCGTAATCTTTGTTCCTTGTCGAAATCAAAGCATCATTCTGCCATTTTGAAACCGAAAACATAAGCACTTGCGACGGGGAAGAATTTCCACTATCAACCAGATTTTGACCTGGATTGGGAAATGGATCAGTTAACACAGCTGAGGTTTGCGAACTTTTGAAGAACCTTTTAAGCTCAGCTTTATACAGACATTTATATGTCTGATGATCCTCATCACATATTTGACATGGATATTTCCTATTTCCAGGAGGGTTTGAAGAAGTTTTTTCAGGGGATGACTCACCATGTTTCTTCTTTTTCCCCTTGTTTTGCTTCTTCTTGCTCCCTGGTTGTTTGGTTTCTTTGCCTTTATCTGCTGATACGGCATTTACTTCCGAAGCAATAATTTCTTCTTTTGCATTTTGATCCGAATTCTTATGGGCTTTCTTAGATGAAGCCTTTGTCGATTTCGCGTTTGTCGTGCCAATCACACCATCGCCAGCATGAGAGTCATTATTAGATTTAGGAGGAGGAGGAATTGAGAATTCCGGTCTAGGGGCATCAGGTATTTTGTCATAGAGCGTGCCAGACTGAGTATAAACTAAGTCTAGATACTGCGCACGAGCAATAACTTGTTCCTCCGTTACGACTCCCCCCTTGGCCACATCTTCTGTTATAGCAGGAAGTAACGACTTTATAAACCATTCAGCTAACAGCTGATCGGGAACGTATGTTTTCACCATCCTACGACGACGACGCCACTCATGTATATGATCGGATATATGAGTTGCAGTTGTCTGTTTGAATTTGGTTAATATTTCTGTTCCCGTTTCATACCTTATCGGTAATTGAAAATGGGTTAAGAAAGTCGTGGCTAGGGAGCTAAAATTGTCGAACGAGGCTCTTGGTAACTCAATATACCATTTTGCCGCTGGACCCGTTAACGTCCTCTGGAAAAGGCGAAGCCTTATCGAATAATCATTTAAGGTGTTTGAGGAACACCACAGATGAAAAGTCATCACATGATTCGATGGGTCTTCACCTGGATTTCCATTGAATTTAGGAATGTCAGATGGAAGTTTGTGAGGAATCGCTGGCCACCAAGGGGCATAAGCAATCGGATCGTTGGTTAGCCGGTGTAAATCGGGTAACTCTAAAGTTGCCACAAATGGTAACTGTTGATTCAGGTTAGGTGAAGCATAACCAGGGTCCGATGGGATCGTCTGAGCAGTGGGTCTTTGCATACCAGCATAATGTAATTGATGTTGGTATGACTGATACGGTTGGTGGACTTGACCACTGTAAAGCGGTTGGTTTTGACCGTTTTGAATATACGGTTGTCCACTATTCGTAAAGATCTGCTGCTCAGAACCTTGGTACACTTGCTGGAATTGTGGTTGTTGGTATTGCACCAGCCACTGTTGTGAAGCCATGTTCTGTTGTGCTACACTAACTGTTGCACCAAGGTGTGGGGTAATTGTACCCGTTTGGACCTGTGTCGCCCCACCAGTTGGCGATTGTGGTTGTGACCCAGGGTCAAGGGGCTGTTGCATTACAACCTGAGAAATATGAGGTTAACATACAACAGGCATCGCTTGAACTTGTGACACTGTTACAATAGCCGGTGTGGTCGGGATGTTCGACATAGGTACACATTGTTGCATAGAATATACAACCCTTGGTTGTTGAGGTAGCATAGGTACCCAACCACTTGATGTAATTCCAGTATAACCTGAATACTGTTGTGAACTCCCGTATGGATACCCTCCAGGAGGGGGTAATGAAAGGGAATACTGCCCCCCATACGGTAGCAATCCGGAACTCAAGGGGATTGTTTGTCCTTGGGGACTGGATTGCCCAAATTGACCTCCAAATGGATCAATTTGGCGAATCTCAACATAAGAGTTGCCGGATATTATTCCGGATGAACAAACTGGAACAGGCCACACTGTCGAGACTCGAAATAGTCCCTTGGTGGACTCCTTCTAGCTGTTGTGAGCTATTTGGGACAGATGGTATGCCGGAAAACATTGTCGGAGTGACGGCAGGGGCTTCTGCTGTCGCTGTGTCGTTCGACACAGTCCTAGATGTTGACGGTTGTTCAGACATTTTGAGTCTATCCAATAGATTGCCTAGCGATTCTACAGGAACTTCCACTTGTGGTGGATTAATTTCTAATGAAGGAAATAGAGTGACCCCGACTCTAAAATGGGTTGGAGTGCTTGCTTGCGGATCCTCTGCAATTTCCTCTATCGCAATCAAACCCGGTGGAAGAGGAAGACCGTCAGGTCCGTAAAATATTTCTGGTGCCGAAGAAGGGGTTGAATCGACAGCGACAGTTGTTTGAGGAGCAAGACTCTCTGAACCGGTTACAGATGGAACTGGTTCAGTAGCACAAGTATTTGCCCCTAGACTAGGATCAGTGTTACTGTCCCTCTGTGGCTGTTGAACTTCTTCTATAGAGGCAGGGTTTCCAGAAATGTTTGGAGTAACCGGAATCTCAGATGTGGTTGGAACACTTGTTCTAACTTTGATGGGAGATTTTGAACCGGTTAAACGAGTTCGCTTTGTCCGTACTGTTTTCGATTCCGGAGACAAAGACGGTTGACTCGTAAGCCTCCGCAAACGACGGGGTTTCAATTGACTTTCTTCCACGATTGAGGATTACTGGATCAACCAAAATACAAAAGGGGAATGTGTGTTTCCGAATTAAATGAATTTTTTAGATGCTTTTAGACACAACTTGCTTTTTCACTTTTAAAGAGTCGAGAAAAAGCTAAAGATGACTCTAGTCTCCTTCGATGTTTTAACGAGCCCGAAGTGACAAATGCTCAGATGGACTTTTTCTGTTATAGAGTCTGAAAAAGGCCAAAAGGAATTGCTCTGGAGTTCTAGGCAGAGGGTGTGCCAAACTTTTCGCAAAACCGCAGAATACTTTTTAGGGTACGGGCAGTCGATCTTCCTGAATGCTGTGTTCAGTGCATTGTGATCAGTAGGGCGGCCGACACGGCTTCCTAAGGATAAAGGTTTTATGCCTATAGGGGTCTCCCAATATATACGCGACGGTACGTGGGAGCACAATCCGTAGTAGCGCTATCGTCCCTCAGGAGGAATCACCCACCTTCCACGAGATCGACAGTCACCAGGCTTAACGACGGCGGAACACGTCTCTAGCCTAGACCTCTATGTTGTGCATCATGTTACAAAGCGTTGTTAAGTTCATTCAATTTATTTTAGGTTGATCTTTTTAAAGTTTGCCTTTCAAGGTTCACCACGAGATGTATGATACAAATTCCTAAATGCAGTCTAAAGATGATAAGCAAGCTTTATATCTTTCAACTTTGAAAATCCTAGCTACCAAGGGAAAAGAAAGACACCATCTTTTCTCAAAGAGCAATCAGCACACTCTAATGCACTTTTCCTAAATCCAACATGCAAACTATCAAATGCAAAATGCACAATGCAGGTGTTTGTTTTCCGCTTTATTAGTATTGATGCCTACAAAGAAAGCTTTTTGTACAACTTTGAATTTGCTTTAAATGATCAATACAAACAAGTTCACTTTTTCGAAATCAGAGAAGGTAGAAGAGATTACACTATTTAACGATTTTCGAAATAAAGACTTGTTTCGACACTTAAAAGAGACAAATTCAAACCAATAAGCAAAAATAAATGTATAATCAATCTGCAAACAACCAATGAACTCTCTTCTAAGATCACAATTAACAGATCTGAATCAAGGTCTACAGGATGACTATTTCACTCATGCAAAGGAAGACTGTAAATGATACCACAAACACATAAAAACACTCACAGTCTTTTTGTACAAAAGGAGGCGGAATGTAAAAGGAGAAAAGGAGTTTTCATACTGGTACCTATGCTGGTTACAGGCCGCAAAAATCAGAGATCAAAACAAGGCAAAACAGAGCAGAGAACCCCAGCTACACAAGAGCAAATTGGTTCAGCGCGGGTTCAACACAGGGGTTTTGACATTCAGCGCAGGTATCCTTCACGGGACCTGCGTTGAAATGCAGAATCCCTTCACTGGGTCTGCGCTGAAGGAGAAACTCTCGTTTCCCTCAGGTTCTGGGTCACAGTTTGCTACTCAATCAACTGTTTCAGGCCAAATAAAAGCAACAAGCAAGGTGTAATCAAAGGGATGCTTTGAAAGCTACTAAGATCTATCACAAGGATCATCAAATCATTTGTGAATCCATTGTTCAGATCATAGACAAGTCCAGCAACTGGATCAAAGCAACAACTTTCTACTTTGCATCCGGGAAAGATGCAGTTCAATTGTTGCTGTCAAGTCTATGAAGTGAACAAATGATAGAAACACAAATAAAATGACTAAACAAATATCCCCAGTGGAGTCGCCAATTTGTTGTGGGGAAAAATGCCTATGCAGGACAATCCTATCCACCTAAGGTGTGACAATACCTTAGCAACAAACGAGTACAGCTATACTGGTTTCTTCCTTTATGAAATGTGAAAGAAGAGAGATCAATAGACTTACCGGTGTCTTCCGTTTGTCCCTCGATCCAATCTCCCTTCTCTTTGGGTATTCACAGCTACTTGCCTTCTTGCTTATCCAGCTACAACTTCCTGCAAGATCACAAGAGAATAGCTACTTGCGACAAGAGAACAGCTACTTGAGACAAGAGAAGAACACTACACAAAGATAGATGTTCACATTCATAACTAGTTTAGGATTAGAAATAAACTAAATACACTAATACATTCATACATCAAAATACATCAGCATATAGGAGAAACCAAGATAGCTTTATTGATGAATGACAAGGTTCAGGAAGAGATACAACCCAGAGGGCTCCAATCCAGCATCTCCTTCCCAGCAAATGGAATTCCTATCTTTAGCCCCTTCAAAGCATTAAGCACCCAATGATTCCAGTCTCAAACCAACAACAATTCTTTGCAATAACAAAATTCCAGCCTCTAGATCTCATGGAGGAGAGATCCATATATAGATGTTTGGAGAGAGGATGAGTCAGCTTGAGATCTGACTAGTGTCCTCTCCCTCTATCAGTTCTTGAGTCCACTTGGAGGTTCTTGCTTCCACTTGGAGATTTGGAACCTCTTACTCATCACCAGTCGAATTCCCTGAGGCAAGTGTCATTTTGGAAGCTTCCTGGGTCTTGACACCTTGAGAAATGAGCCTGCCACTTGTCCACTCTCCTTCAGCGCAGGTAGCCTTTGGTCCAGTTGACATTCAACGCAGGTAGCCAGTGCTGGCTTTGACATTCAGCGCAAACAACTAGTGTTGCCACTGAAATGATCCTGAATTGACTTGTTTCTGAGCAGTTTCAGGTGGAGAACGTTTGTGAATTGCTGTGGTTTGTTAGCCTTGTTCCTCTAGGGGTAGGAACAACATGTTTAGGGACTTTGGATCCCTTAGATTATGGACATTTCATGCTCAATGCTGTAAGGCACAAAAATGTCTATAACAATGAGCCTCATCATTGGGTAAATAAAAGGACCTTAATACACCTCCATGCTTATTTAAATCGACTCTTCTCATAATTCCTTACATATTTTGATTATATTTTTCATAATGAGATGAGTAAAAGTGAGATGTTATGGCTAGTGGAATAATGTGCATTGATGGCAGGTTTTTGAGAGAAAATCATGGAAACTTTGGTTAATTAAGGGCAGAAACTTGAATGAGACAAGGAGGAGAGATTGTAGGAGATAGATCCTCCTCATTTACTCCTCACTCGTTTGAATATTCCTCCATCAAATCACACTAGCTCAGAGTTGCAAGCAGTCGAATCGTGAAGATCAA
The DNA here is from genome assembly GCA_031772625.1 of Pinus tabuliformis. NCBI lineage: Eukaryota > Viridiplantae > Streptophyta > Pinopsida > Pinales > Pinaceae > Pinus > Pinus tabuliformis. The sequence goes on from CM062816.1 coordinate 1,592,605,067, forward strand.
AAGGCTGCCGAGGTAGTGACAGTTGAAGAGCCAGTTCATATTGAGTTTGGGAGTTGAGCCTGCGTAGATTTAAAGAAGTTATGGGAGACTTTAGTTGTATAAATAAGGAGGCCTAGAGCCTCATTAGGATTTGAATCTTTGACATAAAAGAACTAAGCATTTTTCAAGTTCAAGACTTGTGGAAGACATTGCTATGTAATTATCTGATGTGATAATGAGAATAAGCATTTCCTTGATCCAACACTAAATTGACTCAGAGTGTTGAGGCTCTTGGGTTAGGGCCCAACCCTAGCAGAAAAAGGCTTCTCTTCTTGTATTTTTATTCTCAGTTGATTTCATAGATTAATGGTTGAATTATCTTTAACATTATTTCATTGCAAGTAGTTTTGGATTTGATTAGTTTTCTTCAATTTGCGCATTTATTTAGGAGTATGTTAGAAAGATAAAGGAATATCAAAAAGATTTAAGTACGTGTATTTAGCCTCACTCCTCCCTTCAGGGACCATGGTTTGAGGAAAGAGCTCCTATGCAACCCCAAAAGGATAGAATTCTTATTTCTCATGGAATTTAGGGTTTTTTGTTACTTAGGCCAAAATTTTACCACTTTTCACGAATAGGATTTAATTTTCATTTATGATGTCTTTAGCCTTGCATTATATCTCATAAAGGTTTCATTATTCTACAAGTTTTCCCATGCATGAAGTAGGCAACTAGCTCATGAAATTTTGTTTTCTTTAGTTAATTGAAAATCTTTCTTGTTTAACATGATTCATGGATAAATGTTAGTGATTGATGGAGTGCAGGAGTTTCAGTAGTACAGAGATATTTCATGACTAGAAACCCCATCCTAACCTCATCCATCCTTGGTTATCACTTTTTCCACTAAGTCCCTCACCAAATTCATCATTCCGTAAGAATATTCCTCCAAGCTTGTTGAGAAAATCCAACCATCTCACAAACTCTACTTTGAACTCTGAAGAAGTCCTAGCCACTCCCTTCCCTCATTTCACCCACCATTCACCTTCCCTAAGCCCTACGCCACCTTCCAAATCTGTCCTCTTGCTCTCGGCCGGATCCTGTAAAAATACAGGGGATCCTGTAGGAGCATTAGGACAACTTGTAGGAGGCATTAGGAAATCCTGTAGGAGGCATTAGGACATCTTGTAGGTCGACCTGTAGTGGCCTGTTTTGAGGTTGATTTGTGGGAAAGGCACCTAGGAAGATAGGATATGACCCCTACTTGCCTCCCAAGCCATCTGACCATTCACCATAATCACTAATCCACCTACCACATCGCCAAGAGAAGTTAGCATTCACATTTTCACCAAAAAAAAGGAGAAAAAGGAAAAAGAGTCATTGTGTTCATTTAAATGGACAATAGTAGAATGTTTGAATGTTTCAAATTACATTCCTAGGATAGTAGGGTTACACACATGTTAAATTAGCATTCTTTTGAAGCAAAGCCTCTTAGTAGTTAGTTAGATGAATGGTGTGTTTAAGCATTCGATTTCAATCTTTTCCTTACTACAGTAGACAAGATTTCATTTAGTGTAAATTTCACTTTTTCTCATTGGTAATCAAGCTTCTTCTGAATCAATAGAAGGCTAGTTTCAGAAACCATAGTGGTCTATCACCACCTTAGCAGTGACAAAGAGTAGACCCATTGCATCTACTTGTGTATAAAACACTGTCACCTCCAAGTTTGTATGAACCTCGAGTTGATAAAGTAAATTTGGTAGCCCCAGGAGTTGCAGCATTCTTGCTGCAATACTAGTGCTCATCAGGAGGATACTACACAAACTGAGAATGATACCCATGCTACCAAGATTGAGGGTAATTCATGTTTTGATAAGAATATTGTGGTGCATTATAACCAGAAAAATACGATGCATGTTTAAAAGTCATACATGTACTTACCTGTGGCGATGACTTGCGTGCTCCCATAGCATGCAATGGCTCCGGTACCAAACTATCTCCCTCAAATGTTGCCTTCCATCCTAGTATGGTTGGGCATTCCTTAGTGCAATGATTTCCTGGACATATCACACACCTATTATCACTTTTAACATCTGTAGGACACTCACATAAAATATATTTTTTCTACATTTTTGACAATAAATAGATAATGTTTCTTGCTCTTCTACTAATTTTTGTTGAATCTTAAATAATCTATCTTTTTACTAACAGTATTCATAATTTTAGTTTTCATGTTATCCATTTTATTTTCCAAACCAATAATCATAGCATTCGTCGATCCAAATTTTCTATTCCTAGAATTGCTTTTGATTCCCTTCCCAGATCTGGATATATTTCATGATAATTTCTTGCACATGTCACAAATATGATAAAAATAATTCTGAGCAATGTCCCCTTTCCCTAATAGGTCCAAAATTTTCCTAGAACCATCAGAAATCCCATGTAGAAACAAGGTTCTAATTGTTATCATACCAAACTTATGCTTTGACCTTTGAAGGATGTATACAAATCTTTCTAAATAATCCTCTAAAGTTTCATCATCACCTTGTGCAATGGTAAATATTTCATTCTGTGTTTGTCATGTTTTGAAATATTCCTTATATTTAGTGAAGAAAACCCCCTTCATTTGTTCCCAAGAAGTAATAGTGTTTCCCCCCAACCCCATGAGTCAGTGTAATGTTGAGTCTATAAGGGTTGTAGGGAATAGATTTAGCTTCTGTGCATCCAAAGAATAGTCATAACTTCTACAAAGTATATCAAACTCAAAATTAAATGCATCAGGATCTTCATGCACCTTACCGTGAAAGTGTGTAAGAACAAAAGGTGGAATACTTTTCATTTGAAAAGTTGCATTTGGTCCCACAATTGGAAACCCAAAAGTGGATTGTTCTTTTGGTGGCTGATTCTTACCCATCCATTCACCATGCACTTCTTCATTATTTTCCATTTTTCCTCCTAAAAACAAACCACTTCCTTCAAACTATGAGGGATAATTTATTTTCTAATATAACTTCTCGATCCAAAAAATTTCCTTGTTCCCTTCTACTAGCTATGAGATTCCAGCACTATTGTCTCCAGAATCTAGCTAAAGGTTACCAACATGGTTAGTCTTTGTCTACTTGGAATAGAAGGCCCACTGTGAGAAAACTTTCTAATTAATCAATATTTTCTCTTCCCTTCTTGGGATTCAAACCCCTACCTCTCCTTTTCATTCATTTTTAAAGAAATAAAACCAGAAATAATAGAAAAAACTATAAAAATTCTTGCTCGAACAAATCAATTCAAAATCAAATGTTGTAGCCAATTAAAAAATATGTCTACATCACACAATTAATGTAAAAAAATTTCCTTTAAGCAATAGAAGCACACTGCACTAAAAAATAAAGCAAGCCTACCTCTACTACAAAAAAGAGAAATGAAAACTTTACCAGAATTACTTTCAACGCCTACCCAACAATGATGCCAAAATGTTGGTGGGTGGAATTGTAAATTCAATTCACAACATTTACTTGTCAAACTAGGGCCTTGTAGAATTTTAGGAATAGCACAATTTATGCCAAAGGTTCTGGACAAATTCTACAAATTCTACCTCAATCCTAAACAATGAAATAAATCAAGTTCAAAAAGGCTTCAAATGAAATTCTTGTCTTCTATTCTTGTACTATTCACATAGTAACACCAAAACCACCTCCAAAAACTAGATTTCCACACAAAAATAATTAGAAACTCTTCAGAAAAACATTTCACCCTAAAGAAAAAAAATCAAGACTTTAATAGCATAATTAATCAAATGCAAATTGCATTCGTGTACTATGCAATCATTTAAAATACCTTGTTCATGTACTTAAAACAATCTTTGTTCTCGTACTTCCAAACAACTATTTCCTACATTGTGTGACACACTTACTATTATGGTGTCAAAATGGAAACTAGCTCAATTTAAGGGTGCACTATCAGATTCAACACACACTGTCTAATAACTCAACAATAAAACCTTGACTCAGAATAAGGAAATTGCATTAAACAATGAAACAAAAAGAAAGGAATATGTCAAACACCTATGCTTGCAACATAAATAAATATTGACCAAATTGAGTCACTCGCTGCTCCAATTTTAATCGAAGCCCTCTTTCAAAACAAATCAAAACTTATGATAAATTTCACTATAGATTATCTCGGACTTAGATTGATAGATTATTAATAGAAGAAACTTTATTCCCGTGCTAAAGACCTCAAGGCATCTGAGTTGTTTGTTCTGGGTTTCATGAAACCAATATCACTGTGTATTGTTTGAATCATAACATTTTAATAAAAAAAGAATAACCCTTCATCCACATATGATTTTAAACAATGGTCAAAGTCATTAGAATTTTTAATACAATCCCACAACCATCGATCATACACCAGAATTAGTACTTGATATAAATCAATCAAACTTAAATTTGTATGTTCAGTTGTGAAACAAGATTTTTATTTCAAAATAAATCTTCTTCATTGCAGCCCAATCTCCAAGTCCCAACATGTTATCAAACAAACAAAACAATTACGAATCTGAGATCTAGGGTTCACACCTTGGTTCAAAAAAATAACTTCAAAAATAAAGTTCAAGTCTTGGATCATCAAAAGCAACATAGAAAATATCTAGAAATCCTATTCAAGAAATAATTCTTTAGGAAGGAAGAAATCTTCATATCTAAGTTTTTTTTCCCCTCTTCAAAAAGAAATACACAAGGTCCCTTGTTTTACACATGCACCCAACACTAGCAATTGAAAGAACAATAACTGACACTGACTTCAACGCATAACACACCACACAGTGAAACAATTTTAGATAAAATAGGTTGGGTTGGCTAGGTCCTTGCCAACCAGATTGTTTCCCTTTAAGGACAGGAAACTATCTTATATTCAATAGATTAAGCATTTACAAAGGAATATAAAAATTTCATGAACCTGCCAGTAAGCTCCTTTATTGATTAAAAAGTCTCAGCTCAGTACATTCAATAAAATGATATATCCAACTCCAAAGGAGGCCTTATCAATACAAGATTTCAAAACATCAATATTATTACTTGTCCAAGCTAACCTATCAATTCCTATAAATACATATATGTACATCTCAAACAGGCTCTCGGCCATGTCAAACTAGTTGCAACAATATATCACCTGACTTCTAATGATAGAAACCCTTGCACTCTTTTGTTTATCTCAAACCACTTGCAGGAGGCCAATAGACAAAACCATGGTGAAGACAAGGGGTAAGATAATGTAGTTCTTCCTTGACATATCACTGAATCCTCAGTCAAATTCTCGAAATCAACGGTCTCCCTCCTTTAGTGCATGAACCGAGATTAGTGTAGGAATCTCGAGATATCTCCATGTACCACAACCTTCAATTTAGGATTAGTGACAACTACTGCAAGAGGTTATTTTAGATAATACCAAGGTCAACTTTTCATTAAAATATCAATCTAATTAACACTTCTAATATAAATAAGCAACATTTTATCTATTATCCTAAAGAAACATAGAAAAGGTAAAAGAATATATGCATGGAGGATTATTTGGCTTGTAAAACAGAGGTTAAGGTGAGGGTTTTAAAGTGAAAATTGGAACATTTATAAGTCCTAACAAGCAAGTGGTTGGAATTAAATTCTCCAACAATTCATCTGCGACAGATATAAGTCTCCCCACCACCTATATATTGCACACAGTCATGTCACTAAATTGACAAACAAACAATATCTACATAATTATCACATACATATTCCAAATGTAAGTGCACTTACATATTGTCAAATGCTATTGCACCTAGAGATAAGTTGCATCACGTTCTTATGTGTGCATTGAAGAATATTGAAGTCTAATATGGCCAACTCTAAAATTTTCTAGTTCATATTAGACTTGAAATAATACATGTTGAACATAGATTACTTAGTGTATGAAGATAACTTATTGAAATTAAGGATTTCTTTTGTACTAATTGAAACTGAAATATTATGGACAGTGTTAGTACTTGAGCCATGAATAGTTTTGTTCATAAATTTCAATAAAGTTCCTAGCCTCCCATTTAGGCACACTGTAATGCAATGAAAATTATAATATATGTTTCACCTGGAAAACACTCATGAAATCTGCCTTGAGCCGATGCTAGGAGTGTATAACATAAAAAATAAATTAAAAAATTCCGAAGAATTTGCACACAATACCAGAATTTGAAAAAAGTGTTTACATCTTATTATTATTAGTCCCTGCCATCTAGCAATGGTGAGGGACTATATTAAGCGAATACAATGTAGTTAGTATTAGTTCAACTGTTTTCTCGCGCTGGTTTATTGAGTATAAACAAAGTTTTTTAGTCCATAGTGATTTACCGTCATATTTGGCCTCTTCCCGAAGTAGAGGCCCTGAAATCATATATTATCTTACATTTGGTTTTGGCCTTTTTCGTTCATTTTTAGAGTTATTGATTAATGCTAACATTAATCTAGTAGCATGAAATGCTAGCTCTCGGATATGGTTTATACAGGACTGATATTGTTTGCCACCTGAAATTGCCACCTGTTGCAATGTGTCACTCTGCATGTTGTTGTGGTGTCTACGGAACAGATGCTCTGCATGCTGCTGTGGTAACCAAAGGGTAGGGAGGAGACATGAGATAGCTGGTTGAATACCAGGAATAAAAATAGATACATGAGATTGCTGTGAATAAAAACAGATACATGAGATTGTTGTGAGATTGCTGGTCGAATATGAGGAATAAAAACAGAGACAAAAGATTGCTAGTTGAATACTTGGAACTATGATGTCTTCTTTAGCAATTCAGCAACCCTGGACACCACACTGCTGGTGGGAAAAGAATCCCAAGAATCCCTGCATGGCCTGCAAAAAATATACAATCTATAGAAAGCAGGAGGGCCCAATGGAAATGTGGATATGGGATCAGGATGTAGAAGAGCACTAAAAGCCTTGGCAGGCACACCTTTGACCCATAGGATCTCCCAACCAACAATCCTATCTCGTGATTGAATGAATCGACAAAAGAGTGAATCTGGCATTCAAGGTTCAACTTCCAAAAAAAACGAAGCATTAGGAAGGCGTATTAATCATTCAAGATTCAACTTCCAGAAAAAATGAAGCATTAGGAGGGTGTAGTAACCCTAGACTCAAACCAACACAGGTGAACTAGTTCTTAGTATACTAGGATGATTGAGAGACAAAAGTCGAAGAAGGAACACCACTTTATGATGGAATGGACTATGAGTCACCAACCTGAATTCATAGTCTTATCTACGGTACCTAGCATTTGATGCATATTCTAGGAACAATCGATTGATATGGAACATATCAACCCGTAGCCCTGTCGCTGTCAAGACCTAGCACCGGGAGCTCTAAGCGGAGAAAGCAAACATGATAACTCTGGACCTTAGCAAGAATGGAACTGTCAATTCAAATCCAGCTGCAACCATGAATTGGAATGTAAATGGGGTATAATACCTCTAGATAATGGAACTGTCAGTTCAAATCCAGCTGCAAGCAATCAAGGGTTAGAATTACATTCAAGGTAACGCTTAAAGAGCAGAGTTGAAAGAAAAAAAGAGAGGAAGAAAAATCAGAGTCATTTGTGCTACCTTGTGCCTTGAGGCCACATTGTCGTATTGCACCTTCCATATATATACAGTCGGGCTTGAGCAGGTTAGCAGCTTTAGCTATCTCATAGCACAATCAAAAACTTCAAAAGTTCAATGGCATTTCTATTTTAGAGCAAAATTATACCATGGATTTGTGTTGATTTATATGTGCAGTGGCAATGTCTATCTGCTTGTGATTGTTGCACATCCATTAGAACCTAATCAATTTTCCATTGGGTTGACTGATGGAGGTATTCAAGTGATTGAGCCTCTAGAATCAGAATGCAAATGGGGTATAATTCCTCTAGATAATGGAACTATCAATTCAAATCCAGCTGCAAGCAATCAAGGGTCAAAATTACATTCAAGGTAATGCTTGAAGAGCAGAGGTGAAAGAAAACAAGAGAGGAAGAAAAATTAGAGTCATTTGTGCTACCTTGTGCCTTACAATTATGATTTATCCATTCATATATCTACCATCAACAGTGGTGCCATCTATCAGAGTCATTCAATTCAATTCAATAGAAGTTACAGAATGCTATATCGCCATTTTATCCCTTCTCGGGTTTCAATCTTCCTGCTTCGGTTTCAATCTGCCTACTCATAGATGTTAGCCTGATGCAACCTTAGGTGGCCTACTCTAGAGCTTACATGCTATTTTAAGGAGGCAGAGGTGTAAGCTTGCATGTTATGCTATGGAGAGAGAGGTGTTAGGCACATGGCCCTCATGTAGGGCCCACAAGGTGGATACATGTTACGATTTTCATTTTTGCTCTGATTGAAATTGATTGATTTTTTTATCTTTATTTTAAATTTGAAATTTCAAGGTGCACTATCATTTCTCAGTTGATTGAGTTTAAAAGCTGCGAGGGATTTCATCATATGCTACAGTTTCCTCTCTGGTGTGTCTTGCATCTGATCAAGGATTTTTGCGAAACTAATCGATTTGCTTTTGCTTGTTCCATTGAATTTTAGCCCATTTTCATGAAATTTCATCTCATTTCTCCACTCATGAGTATTAGTTTTATGTCATTAAAGCATTCTGTAGTGAATTTGGAAGAACCCAATTCAAAATTTTGAATATAGAGGGTTGAATCTCTGAAGGAATTTGTTGGGATATGATGCAATTTTAGAAAAATGATTACTGCCCTCGCTGAGAAATTGGTTAGATTGTTCCATGCAGGATTATTTATCCACTCGTGAGTACTAGTTTTATGTCAATTAAAGCATTCTGTAGTGAATTTGGAAGAACCCAATTCAGAATTTTGAATATAGAGGGTTGAATCTCTAAAGGAATTTGTTGGGATATGATGCAATTTCAGAAAAATGATTACTGCCCTGGCTGAGAAATTGGTCAGATTGTTCCATGTAGGATTACTTGGTATGTTTAGTCCTGTTTTAAATCAAAATTCTGATTCTTTGTAGTCCATTAGGTAGAGAGAAACCCAATTAAAAATATGGGTGGTGGTCGAGACCACAGGGATTGCATTTCTGATTCATCAGACGAGACAATTTCAAGTAAGTAGTGCTTGCATTCAATATTTAATTTCTTGATAAAAAAAATCTTACCACCCTTATATTCCCATGATTTTACAGACTAAAGTATATTGTTCTAGGTTCAACAGTGACTGAAATCCTAGGTAGAGGTTCTGTGAGGCATTTCCTTGCAAGGAATTGAACGATAACTCGGGGCTTGTTTGTCTATTGTGATTGACCACATTTTCTTTATGTTAATTATATTTGAAGTTGTAGGTTTTTTTTAAGACTGTTGGATTGACATTCTTGTGGTGAAGGGTTTTGTTAAGACTGTTGGATTGAAATTCCTGTGGTGAAGGGTTGGAAGCTATCTTGGAGTGGAAGTTACAGTTTTTGAATCACTGACAGCAGTTTTTCAGTTTTACTAGAAAATGCCTCAATTTGATGAACCTAATCTTTCTGACCTCTATATCTATATTTCGTTATGTAGAAGAAACGTTCCACTTTGGCAGAAGGATTTGGAAAAAATGTTCTATTTCCATCAGTCAGGTGGAACTATTGACTTCAAATTTCCGAGGTTGTGGATTTTCCACAAAGTGCGACCAGATCCTATTGCATTGGAGTGTGATTGTCTGGTTTGATGTAATTGATTTATAGGTGAAATCTTGATTATAAATCTGTCTCGAATCAGATTAGCCATAGTGTAAATTGGCCACAAATTTTCCCCTAAAATTGGAAATCCAAGTTCAGGAAATACTGGAAAGTTTGTTTGTTGAAATCAGGTGTTACATTGATATTGTCCTTTGTTTTGGAGTTTACATATCCTTTGCTGGGATCCCATGTTACATTGATATCGTCGTTCCTCTATCATTAATATTGATAGCACTATTTGTATTTGATTTTTGTAATGGTGGCATATTGTGGGGGGGATGGTATTTTGTCTTTGCTGCTACTTTCCTCGTTGAGAACTCCTTTTACATTAATAGCCTCCTCCTCCTATGAATTTTGATAGCACTACCTTTTCTATTTGTATTTAATTACTATAATTATAGATTTAGTGCCATGTAAGCCTGTGTTCTTAGTGTAACATCTTATAATGTGAGCAATCTTATACAGTACAAATTAGACAAGTATTTTCCTTGTTTCTTACTTTTTATCTCTGGCTAGATTGGTTTATGTATCATCTTTTAATGGCAAGATTTCCAGGGAATCTAAAAAGCTGTTAAAATGACGCATGATTGTTGTACATGTCTGCATTGCAGTGGAAACCCCATGATTCATTGTCTGCATCAATTTCAAATGCAACATACTCATGTGACGGCCTTCTAATCTATGTTAGCTTCATCGATCGTGTTGTTGGAGTATTTGATTAAGAAAGCTTGAGGCCACATTGCCGTATTGCACCTTCCATATATATACGGCCGGGCTTGAGCAGGTTAGTAGCATTAGCTATCTCATAGCACAATTGAAAACTTCAAAAGTTCAATGGAATTTCCATTTTAGAGCAAAATTATACCATGCATTTGTGTTGATTTATATGTGCAGTGGCAATGTCTATCCACTTGTGATTGTTGCACATCCATTAGAACCTAATCAGTTTGTCGTTGGGTTGACTGATGGAGGTATTCAAGTGATTGAGCCTCTAGAATTAGAATGCAAATGGGGTATAATACCTCTAGATAATGGAACTGTCAATTCAGATCCAACTGCAAGCAATCAAGGGTCAGAATTACATTCAAAGTAACACTTGAAGAGCAGAGTTGAAAGAAAAAAAGAGAGGAAGAAAAATCAGAGTCATTTGTGCTACCTTGTGCCTTACAATTATGATTTATCTGTTCGTATATCTACCATCAATAGTGGTGCCATCTATCAGAGTCATTTGTGCTACCTTGTGCCTTACAATTATGATTTATCTATTCGTATATCTACCATCAATAGTGGTGCCATCTTACCAGGATCATTTCTCTTTATACTATATTGTTAGCAGAGGTTTTGATATTTTGTTTTGAGAGGGTGTGGTATGGAAGGCATATTGGCAAGATTGTAATTCCTTACTGGAACTAGTTCAGGAAAAATTCCATGGAGCAAAGACTCTGCATGTAATGTAAATGATTTCATGTTGCAGCTTTGGCATCTTCAGCTGTTTAAAGTTCTCGACTGTTTTTTTGTTTGGAGGTAATTAGCTCGCTTCTCTGCAAGGGTGTCCCTCAATAATGTAACTCTCCTCTCTAATGTACCTTTTTGACATGGCTATATCTAAACATAATTTTATTTTTAATGTAACTCTCCTCTCTAACGTACCTTTTTGATATGGCTATATTAAATGAAAGGTTCCATTTTCAACCGAACAAGTGCCCAAGCCAATCTTTCCTCCGAAATTTGGAGATGTTAGAACAGAACCCAATTTGGAGCACCAGTCCATTGTCTGGCTTGGACACTAGCTTTAGCTCATGGAAAACCCGAAGCTTCAGTATAGAAACTGCAGAAGAGAAGCCCCCCCTGGAAGATCCATTTCATGCACTGTTACATATATAAGCACATACAAACATGAATATTTGATAGAACTTTGCACCTACAATTTGAAACTGTGAATGTAAGATTTCCTTCTAATGTGGGATGCATATCAGATTCATCTGACTCACCTAAACATTAAATTACTGGTGTCCATAGCCAATGTTCCAAATACACCATCTTTATGCATGGCACACGTGTCTACATGATGCAAAGAGTTGATGGATCACCACATCGTCAATTTGTATGTGTGAATGTAAGGTTTGATTCTATTATAAGGTGTCTAAGTAACCAAACTTTAAATGGGTTTCTGTTAGTGTGTGTATTAAATGCTACCCAATGTACCATAGATACAATGCACTATTCCAGATATTAGCCCACACAAATGAAAAATATTCATGAACATGTCCTTCTATTAACCAGGTTGTTGAACCCCGTTTTTCTTGCTGCAATTATAATGTTTGAGTGTAAGAATTGTTTCCAGTGTATTTTTATGCCAAAAAAGGGCTGATATAGTGTGGTTTCTCTTGCATGTTGCAGGTTTTAAATGAATGCAAGAAGGATTCAGGTATGGAAACAATTCAATGCTCTATGGAGAAGAGTTTGCTGGGCTTGCAATGTGTAATGGAAGTTCTCCATTAATAAGGCCATAAATTTTTAGAATCTACAGATTTCTCAAGAAGTTGCCAGAATTGCTCCAAAACGTTTAAAACCCCAAGAATTGCCATTGTTGTGGTTGTGATTACTTTGATAGGTCGAGGAATCCTGGCAACCATTTTCACATTCTCATGGTTTCAAAGATGAAGGCAGAAGATTAGCAGTGCTTACGAGACAACAGACAGGACTAAGTATCGATAATTCAAAATTTAACCTTGAGGAAATTGAATCTGCAAAACACAGTATTTCTCTGAAAAGAATCTGCTGGGGAAAAACAACTATTGTGCTGCTTACAAGGGGGTGTTGAGAAACGGGTCTTTTGTGGTCATCAAAAGAATCAGTAAAATGAGTTGCAAGACAGAGGAATTAGAATTCCAAGAGGGTCTCAAGACTCTTTCACTACTTAGACATGAAAATGTGGTGAGGTTAAGAGGCTTTTGCTGTTCTAGAGGTAGAGGCGAGTGTTTTTTTGTGTATGATTTTGCATCCAACAGCAAATCTATTGCAGTTTCTACATTCAAAAGATGGTAGGGTACTCGATTGGCCTTCCAGGGTAAGGATTGCACATAGTGTTGCGAAAGATAAGTCTCAAATCATTAGCTAATCAAACTATCCTTTTAGTAGCATGGTCTATGGGTTCTTCTTTTGATAGGTTTCAAGTTGTAGGTTGAAGGTTGGATGTCCCTCCCAAAACTTCGGCTTTGCCCATGATTTAACAACACTGCCAACACTATGAACTTGAGACGCTTCGTAAATTTTCTAACAAAATCCCCAAGGCAGGGACTAGCTGCCATGCAACCTCCCTTGTTTAATTTTAAAACGACATCAAGCATATACTTTAATCTATCTAACTCGAAGAGACGTCATATTGTCGATGCATTCCGATTGCCTGAAATCACAAAGCTATAGAGGTGAGCTCTTTAATGAGGGAATTTCTTGATCTGAGCTCAACAGCCCTTTCATTCTGATATCTACTAATCATGAAGGAATGATGTTTTAATGATCAAAAAACGAGTGTATATCATCCAGTAATGAACGCAATTGATGAATCTTATAATTGTTAAATCAAATTCATGAAAAATGTTTACGTTGTAAACGTAATCCATAGCTACTTTTATTAGAGGTTGAAAATGTAGATCAATTCCCAAAAACTTGATAGTATCAATAATATGATGTTTTATTAAATGATCATCACTATCAATGCAATTATCTTTCATGTAATTCAAAAATATATGTTTGATATCTTCAACAAGCGTTTCAACTAGTTCCCAATGTTCTGGTGTTTGATCACGGTATTGTCGCTCTATGATTTTTAAGATTGGAAAGAAAAATATCATAAATGATACATCAAACCACTTTGGAGTTTAGGATCTAGCCATCCTAGGCTCAGAGAGGGCTCTCTTTATATATTTTGAGATTTGATTTTTCTTTCCAGCGTTTTAATATTTTAGGCTAGCTATATAGATAAAAGATTGATTAATTGAATGATTGTTTGGTTGGTTGGGACAGATCCTGTTTAAATATTTTCCATTGGGCTATGGAGTCAAAAGTTGGATTGCAGCATCAATTTTTTCAGATCATTCACAAGGCTAGTTAACTATATCTACTAGATCTTAAAACATAATAAGGGATGAAATGACAAAATAGTGAAACTAGTTGTGGTTAAAAAGAAGTTAAGTATTTCTTAACCAAACCTTAAAGGAAAACACTTGTATAGTAAACAAAAACAAAAGTAAGGTGCTTCAACAGCATACATTTTTGTGCCTTACAGATCTAAGCATGAAATGTCCATAAACCAAGGGATCCTAAGTCCCTAAAAGTGTTGTTCCGACCCCTAGAGGAACAAGGTCAAAAAATTACAGCTTCTCCCAGAAGTTCTCCACTAGAAACTGCTCAGAATCAGTCAAATCAGGATCATTTCAGCTGCTCCACTAGCTAGCTGCGTTGCATAGCACCCAAGTACACTAGCTAGGTGCATTGCAACGCACCTAAATGCACTACCAGGGTGCGTTGAGTGGGAAACGAAAAATGGCAGTGTCATTCCGCGAAGTGGACAGACAATGGAAGCTTCCAGAATCTTCCCCAATGACACTTGTCTCACTGAGTTCGACCAAGGATGAGTAAGAGGATCTCAGTCTCCAAGTGGAAACAAGAACTGACAGAGAGAGGCCACTACTCAAATCATAAGCTGACTCATCCTCTTTGCATACATCTATATATGGATCCCTCATCCCAGAGATCCGGAGGCTGGAATTTTGTACATTGCAGAGAATTGCTGTTGGTTTTGAGATAGATATCAGAGTATTGGGTGATTTATGCTTTGTTGGAGGTGAAGAGGGGACTACTTTGCTGGGAGGTTTATGCTGGATCAGGAATCATCGGTTGTAACTCCTCCTAGATCTTCTTGTTATATCAATAAAACTATTTGAGTTTGTCCTACATGCTTGTGTATCATTGATGTTTGTTATATTTGCATGTTTAGCTTAAATCTGATCCTAAGCTATTTATGAATATAAATCCATGTCTTTGTGTAGTTTTCTTCTTCTGTGATCTTACAATAACTTGGTGAAGCTGGGTAAGTAAGGGAGCAGGTAGCTGGAAGCTGTCAAAGAGGAGAGAGATTGGATCAAAGGACTAGCACAAGACACAGGTTGGTTCATCCTATTCCTCTTCGTTTATAGTTCATAAAGAAGAATACGAAAGTAGTTTTCTCTGTTTGTTTCTAAGGTCACTGTCACACCTTAGTGGGATAGGGTCGTTCTGAATAGACACTTTTCCCGTTAACAAAATGGCGACTGCACTGGGGATCGTGTCTAGTTAGTTTGTTTCTGTTTCTCTTGTTGTTTGTTTCATAAACTGAGAAGTAGCAATCGAACTGCATTCGCCATTAACAAATGCAAAGTAGACATCTGCTACTTCCATCCATTCACTGCATCTATTTATGATTTGAACAGCTGATTCACTAATGATCTGATTGCCCTTTGTGATAGCTCTTAGACCTCTTTTAAATCTACCCTCTGATTGTGCATTACTGATTGCTTTTACTCGGCCAAAAACCATAGATTAAACTGCAAACCGTGACCCAGCACCCAGATAGAATTCTCGTTTCTTCCCCAGCGCAGGCTCTGTGAAGAGATTCTGCATTTCATCGCAGTTCCTGAGAGGGCTACCTGCTCTGCAATCCAGTTTCTCTATCTAACAGGTGCGCTGATCAGCCTAGCCTTGTGTAGCTGAGGTTCTTTGCTTCATTTTTTCAGTTTTGTCTCTAATTTTTGCAGCCTGTGATCAGTGTGTATGTCTGTTTAAAAAACCCATTTCTTTGCCTTAATTCCACCTCCTTTGTACAAAAATATTGTAGATGTTCTTTGTGTGTTTGTTACATCATTTACATTTTTCCATTGAAAAAGTAGAATAATCATATTGTCGTCCTTTGATTTAGATCTGTCGTAGGTGTCGATTTTGATCTTAGGAGAAAATTTATTTGCTGTTGATAGTCGATTATGCTTTTACTTTTGCCTTTGGTTTGAATTTATGACTTTCTAGTGTCGAAACGAGTATTTATTTCAAAATCATAAAGTGTCGTAATCATCTCTGCCTTTTGATTTCGAAAAGAAGCTTGTTTGTGTTTGTCACTTGAAAGCAAATTCAGATTTGTACATCAACTTTCCTTTTAGGCATCAATATTAAGACAGTGAAAAACAAATACATGCACATGTGCATTTGCATATTGATAATCTGTTTGGCTTGATTTAGGAAAAGTGCATTTACAGTGTGCTCTTTGCTCTTTGAGAAAAGATTGTGTCTTTCTTTTCCCCTTGTAGCTAGGATTTTCATTGCTGAAAAGAGATAAAAGTTTGCTTATCATCTTTAGATTGCATTTTAGGAATTACATCTACATCTCGTGGTGAACCCAAAAGGCAACCTTCATAACAAATATCAACTTAAAATAAATTCAATGAATCTAACAACGCTTTGGAACTTAACACACAACATTTAGAGGTCTAGGCTAGAGACGTATTCCGGCGTCGTAAAGCCTGGTAACTGTTGTCCTCACTGATGGTTGGGTGATTCCTCCACTTTGAGACGATAAGTGCCAGTACAGACTTATGCTCCCATGTACCGTCGAGTATATATTGGGAGACCCCTATAGGCTTAAATTCTTTATCCATAGGAAGCTATGTCTGCCGCCCTATCGATCGCAATGCACTGAACACAGCATTCGGGAAGATTGACTGCCGTACCGTAAAAAGTATTCTGCAGTTTTGCGATTGGTTTGGTACTCCCTCTACCTAGATCTCTAGAGCAGTCCCTTTCGTTCCTTTTCAGACTCCTTAACGTAAAAGGTCCATCTGAGCACTTGTCACTTCAGGCTCATTAAAAATCAAAGGCGACTAGAGTCATCTTTTGTTTTTTCTCGACTCTTAAAAATTGAAAAAACAAGTTGTGTCAAAGCATCTAAAATTTATTTTAATCAGAATAACGTCACTGTTCCCTCGTTGGTCTTAGAAGTTAGTCTCCCTTCATCGCAAAGTTCTTGTAGAATCACTAGAAAATCTTTTGGATAGACTAGATATGTCTGAACAACCGTCAACATCTAGGACTGTGTCATCCGAGACAGCGGTAGCAGAACCTCCTGCTGCTACTCCAACAATGTTCGTCGGTATACCATTTGTCCCGGCAAGTTATCAACAACAAACTGGAGTCCAATCAGGGACTGTTTCGACGACATGGTCCATTCCTATTTCTTCATCCGGATTATCATCTGGTATTTCTTATGTTGAAACTCCACAAACTGATCCAATGTGTCTTCAAAGGCCAATTTACCCTTTAAGTACTGGATTTCCACCATATGGAGGCCAGTATGCCTTTTCATTATTCCCTCCCGGAGAACAACCATATGGGAGTTTACAACAAAGTTTAGGTCAAACTGGAATTACATCCAGCGGTTGAGTACCAATACTGCCTCAGCAACCAAGGGTTGTATATTCAATGCAACCAGTCCACCCTGTGTCGAATATTCCCACTATACCTACTATGGTGACTGCGTCGCAAGTACAAGTACTACCTGTTGTATGTCAACCCCAAGTTTCTCAGGTTGCAATACAACAGCCCCTTGTCTCAATGACTCAGTCACAACCTCAGGTTAGTACCTCCTTATCTGGAGCGACTCAGGCTCAAACAAGTACTATGACTCCTCATCTTGGTCAATCGTCCAGTATTGGACAACAGCAAATGGTCCAACAACCAAAGCTGGTTCAATCTCAACAACTGCAATTCCAACAATCATATCAAGGACCTGAGCAACAAGTCTTTGTAAGTAATGGGCAACCGCATTTCCAAAGCAGTTATCAACAACCATATTATAATGGATGTGCCCATCAACCTTGTCAAAGTTGCCAGCATCAAATACATTATGCTGGTATGCAAAGACCCACTGCTCAAGCGATTCCATCTTATCTGGGTATGCTTCACCTAACCTGAATCAACAGTTGCCCTTTGTAGCAACTCTAGAATTACCAGATCTAAACCGGCTGACGAATGATCCAATTGCTTATGCCTCTTGGTGGCCAGCGATTCCGCATAAACTTCCATCAGATATTCCTAAATTTAATGGAAATCTAGGTGAAGATACATCGAATCATGTGATGACCTTTCATCTGTGGTGTTCATCAAACACCATAAACGATGATTCGATTAGGCTTCACCTTTTTTAGAGGAGGTTAACTGGTCCGGTAGCAAAATGGTATATCGAATTGCCTAGAGCTTCATTTGAAAACTTCAATACCGTAGCCACAACCTTTTTAACCCATTTTCAGTTACCGATAAGGTACGAAACAGGAACGGAACTTCTTACCAATTTCAAACAAACAACGAACACTCACATATCTGATCATATACATGACTGGCGACGTCGTCGTAGAATGGTGAAAACGTATGTTCCCGATCAGCTTTTAGCTGAATGGTTTATTAAGTCATTATTGCCTTCCATCACGGAAGATGTGGCAAAAGGGGGAGTCGTAACAGAAGAGTAAGTTATCGCTCGTGCGCAATATTTGGACTTGATTTACACTCAGTCCGACACACTCTACGATAAAATACCTGACACCCCTAGACCGGAATTCTCAGTTCCTCCTCCTCCTAAATCAAACAATGAATCTCATGCTGGCAATGGCATGATTGGCGCAACAGACACGAAATCAACAAAGGCTACATCTAAAAAGGCCCGTAAGATTTCTAGTCAAAATGAAAATGAGGAACTTCTTACCTCGGAAGTAAATGCCATGTCGACCCACAAGGGCAAACAAATGAAGAAACCAGGGATGCAAGAAGAAAAAGAAAGGGAGAAAAAAGAAGCACGATAAAGCTTCTGCAAACCCTTCTGGGCAAAGGAAACCCCCTGCAGGGTGTCATATATGCGATGAGGATCATCAGACGAGAGATTCTCCACATAAAGCTGAAGTTAAGAAACTCTTTAAGAGTTCAAAGACCTCAGCAGTATTGACTGATCCGTTTCCAAACCCGAGAACCAAACTGGTTTCTCATCAAAATTCTTCCCGATCCCAAGTGCTTATGTTGTCTATCTCAAAGCAGCAAAATGATG
The DNA here is from genome assembly GCA_031772625.1 of Pinus tabuliformis. Taxonomy (NCBI): domain Eukaryota; kingdom Viridiplantae; phylum Streptophyta; class Pinopsida; order Pinales; family Pinaceae; genus Pinus; species Pinus tabuliformis. Next base: position 1,592,623,916 of record CM062816.1, read on the forward strand.
CTTTTACAAGGAATAAGGATTACGGGAATCCACAGCTGTCGAATAACAAGGCTAATGAACAACCTAGTAGTTCGACAACAACTTTGACCGAATTTGTGCCACCCATCATTCCTGAACAAATGATAAAGTCGCCAAAGGGAGTAGTACACAAATCGACATTTAATCCTTGTGCAAAAATAGCACAGAATTATAATATAATAGAGGACTTGGCCCAATCGCCGTCCGCTATGTCGACACTTGAGGTACAGAAAAATTGCCTCTCCCAAGAGAAAGCTTTATTATCAGCAATAGGTGGGATTGACCCAATGGATTCCAATCTTGTGGCCTTTGATCATAAAGGATATGACCCTCAGTTACCAGCTCAACAAGTTTTCCTTATTCAAGTGAAATCCCTCAACAAAACTGTTCATCGAACAATTATTGATGAGGGGGCATCCACATGTATTATGTCGATGAGTTGCTGGAAAAATTTAGGCTCACCACCCTTGTCGCGATCGTCAACAATGTGAAAAGCATTTGATGGACGATCATACACTCCATACGGAATTTTAAGTAACTTGCAAATTGAACTGGGGGGTAAAACAGTAGAAATTGATGTTGAAGTAATCGACGGAAACCTCGATTACAACATCCTATTGGGAAGGCCCTGGATATATGCCATGGCCGTAGTTGTGTCGACCTACTTTAGAAAGATTGAATTTCCCTTCCAAGGGGGAATTACAATCGTCGACCAACAAACATTTCTCCCCAACAGTTCACAAGTTACAGGAAGCATTCCAATGATCCATGGAAGCAATCATTCGCTCCAAAATATCGGAGTAGGTCTCCTAAAAGACCCTGCCTTAATGGGTACTTTTTCCCTACCGCCTCCAAGTAATCTAGTGGAAGTGGCCACAGTGGAATATGAAACCTTCTATATCTAATGGATTTAGATTCCGAGGACGGTTCTTATCTCGTGTCGACCTCGTTAAAAAATGAAACAAGGAGTCATGAGGATAATTCTTTTACTGTGTCAACCTCATTAAAAAATGAAACAAATTCCCTTTCCAAATCTCAAAGGTAAACCTTCATTCCAACCATCGAGTTGAATGCAATGAAGCTTGGGGGGCATGCACCGAGATTTGCGTTATTATGCTGGGGGCATGCAAACTTATCGAGCAGTTTTAGCACATAGTTCAAGCTCGTTAAAAAATAAACATAAGACATGAGCAAATGTTTCCACCTGCGTTTAAGCTCGTTAAAAAATGAACTATTCCCCGGTAAATAACCACCGTGAATGAAGCATTTCAGCCATAAAAACCTTGGTCGTGTTTGCACCGTCCCCTCCACTTTTCCATTGGCCGATCATTCACCTCCATTTGATTGTTTACCCATTTTGAGGAATAGCTGCGAAGAGTGATTTCACTAGCCATCCTTGTGACACTGCTGTGATTGGAAAATTCCAAACCTTACCTAGAATCAGCTGCTACCCATTTTATCACTCGTTCCTCAAAAGACGAGTCTTCTTTAAGCTCTTTTCAAATGACTCGTAAAATATGAAAAGATTTCCGAGTTTTGGCCTTCCAGCTCGTTAAAGCGACCAGAAGTACTATCCCTCCTCTAGATTTTAATCTTTTTGGACCTGAGGGATTATCGCACAAAAAGATCGAGCGCTTGTTTTGTTCGTCTCGTTAAAACTATCGAAAATTCATCCCTTCTGTATTGTTTTATACTTTTTCGGACTTAAGGGATTAGATGACGAAAAAGGAATTTTGGAGTTACCTTTACGTACCTTCTTAGACTCTCTAAAAATGAAAAGGACCGAGTTATCTTTGTCGTTAAACTCGTTAAAAAGATTAATAGCGACAAACTTGTCTTTAGACGAGAACGAGTTTCACTATCGCTAGGCTCGTTAAAACATAGCGATGGGTTTGCCCGAAGGGAAAATTATAGAACAAGCATATGTTATCCTCCTCAAGCTTGACAAAAATAAAGAGGTACTGGTCAGCAATGACTGGGGATAAATTGGGAAGAAAACTCAAAGAATCTTTATTGGTAGCAAGTCGCTCTTGAACATGACACTTCCACTCTGTGCCTGAGTCGGGTTGGGTTGTTTCATTCACCGGTCACATCACCATGGTCACACCATACCATCCACATTTGGGGTAAATGCTACCAATCCATCACATAAGTGTCGCCGACATGTTCAATAGAAGTCATCCAGAGAAGTCAACTGTGTCCCATCCACTACCATACATTATACTTCATTCTTTCATGACCGCCATCCTGAACCGTATATCATCAGATTGTTTTCACCTCCATCAAAATCATTTGCTCCGTTCCGTGTCATTGATGTGGGATTCATCAAGGCCCTCCTTTGACAGGTCACTTCTTGTCGAAATCAGCTCATTATCCAAGAAGATGATCTAGGAACACCCCATTCAGTACTTTGAAGCTTGCATGCCTCAATGGCAAGTTTCTCACTTCCGGCGACACGTATACATCAATGACCTTCGACCGAAAGATTTTGCGTGGTGTTCGACGCCAAATCCTTTATTCACACAATGTGAATTGTACTGCAGTACCTTGAGGGTCATCATCATTATCGGTGATTCCTCTCGTGCTTGTTAACAATTTACATCATTGACTCGTAATCAAGTGATGTATTTCCATGTTCGACTACAAAACATTTCTCACATGGATCGACTTGTACTTCGAGTGAAGATCGGATGAGATTGAAGACCCCAGATCTAGTTTCATCCATATGGGCTGCGATATATATTTAGGAAAATAAAGACATTGAAATGTACAGCATTGCAACACAGATAATCATCCTACCAAAAGGATGATGGCTCTATCAGAATCATTAGTCTACCATCAGACGATTGTCTGTCTTATGTACATGAAAATGAATTTATAAAGCTGAGCATGGGAATGCCCGCCTCAGCTAGATCATGAAAAGAGTATGAAGATAATGTATTGTATTGTATCTTATTACAGGTCTCCTCCCAGCATTGAAAGAACTTCGGATCCTCCTAATAAAGCATTTCACCTGATAAACGACCTCATACTTTAGGGGGCAACTATTATAGACATTTTTGTGCCTTACAGCTCTAAGCATGAAATGTCCATAAACCAAGGGATCCTAAGTCCCTAAAAGTGTTGTTCTGACCCCTAGAGGAAGAAGCTCAACAAATTACAGCTTCTCCCAGAAGTTCTCCAACAGAAACTGCTCAGAATCAGTCAAATCAAGATCATTTCAGCTGCTCCACTAGCTAGCTGCGTTGCATAGCACCCAAGTACACTAGCTAGGTGCGTTGCAACGCATGTAAATGCACTACCAGGGTGCGTTGAGTGGGAAATGACAAAAGGCAGTGTCATTCCGCTAGGTGGACAGACAATGGAAGCTTCCAGAATCTTCCCCAATGATACTTGTCTCACTGAGTTCGACCAAGGATGAGTAAGAGGCTCTCAGTCTCCAAGTGGAAACAAGAACTGACAGAGAGAGGCCACTACTCAAATCATAAGCTGACTCATCCTCTTTGCATACATCTATATATGGATCCCTCATCCCAGAGATCCGGAGGCTCGAATTTTGTACATTGCAGAGAATTGCTGTTGGTTTTGAGATAGATATCAGAGTATTGGGTGATTTATGCTTTGTTGGAGGTGAAGAGGGGACTCCTTTGCTGGGAGGTTGATGTTGGATCAGGAGTCATCGGTTGTAACTCCTCCTAGATCTTCTTGTTATATCAATAACACTATTTGAGTTTCTCCTACATGCTTGTGTATCATTGATGTTTATTATATTTGCATGTTTAGCTTAAATATGATCCTAAGCTATTTATGAATATAAATCCTTATCTTTGTGTAGTTTTCTTCTTCTGTGATCTTACAAGAACTTGGTGAAGCTGGGTAAGTAAGGGAGCAGGTAGCTGGAAGCTGTCAAAGAGGAGAGAGATTGGATGAAAGGACTAGCGCAAGACACAGGTTGGTTCATCCTATTCCTCTTCGTTTATAGTTCATAAAGAAGAATACAAAAGTAGTTTTCTCTGTTTGTTTCTAAGGTCACTGTCACAACTTAGTGGGATAGGGTCGTTCTGAATAGACACTTTTCCCGTTAACAAAATGGCGACTCCGCTGGGGATCGTGTCTAGTTAGTTTGTTTGTGTTTCTCTTGTTGTTTGTTTCATAAACTGAGAAGTAGCAATCGAACTGCATTTGCCATTAACAAATGCAAAGTAGACATCTGCTACTTCAATCCATTCACTGGATCTATTTATGATTTGAACAGCTGATTCACAAATGATCTGATTGCCCTTTGTGATAGCTCTTAGACCTCTTTTAAATCTACCCTCTGATTGTGCATTACAGATTGCTTTTACTCGGCCAAAAACCATAGATTAAACTGCAAACTGTGACCCAGAACCCGGATAGAATTCTCGTTTCTGCCCCAGCGTAGGCTCTGTGAAGAGATTCTGCATTTCAACGCAGTTCCCGAGAGGGCTACCTGCTCTGCAATCCAGTTTCTCTATGTAACGGGTGCGTTGATCAGCCTAGCCTTGTGCAGCTGAGGTTCTTCGCTTCATTTTTTCAGTTTTGTCTCTGATTTTTGCAGCCTGTGATCAGTGTGTGTGTCTGTTTAAAAACCCCTTTTCTTTGCGTTAATTCCGCCTCCTTTGTACAAAAATACTGTAGATGTTCTTTGTGTGTTTGTTACATCATTTACATTTTTCCATTGAAAAAGTAGAATAGTCATACTGTCATCCTTTGATTTAGATCTGTCGTAAGTGTCGATTTTGATCTTAGGAGAAAATTTATTTGCTGTTGACAGTCGATTATGCTTTTACTTTTTCCTTTGGTTTGAATTTATGACTTTCTAGTGTCGAAACGAGTATTTATTTCAAAATCATAAAGTGTCGTAATCATCTCTCCATTTTGATTTCGAAAAGAAGCTTGTTTGTGTTTGTCACTTGAAAGCAAATTCAGATTTGTACATCAACTTTATTTTTAGGCATCAATATTAAGAAACTGAAAAACAAATACATGCACATGTGCATTTTCATATTGATAATCTGTTTGGCTTGATTTAGGAAAAGTGCATTTACAGTGTGCTCTTTGCTCTTTGAGAAAAAATTGTGTCTTTCTTTTCCCCTTGTAGCTAGGATTTTCATTGCTGAAAAGAGATAAAAGTTTGCTTATCATTTTTAGATTGCATTTTAGGAATTACATCTACATCTCGTGGTGAAACCAAAAGGCAAACTTCATAAGAAATATCAACTTAAAATAAATTCAATGAATCTAACAACGCTTTGGAACTTAACGCACAACATTTAGAGGTCTAGGCTAGAGACGTATTCCGGCGTCGTAAAGCCTAGTAATTGTTGTCCTCACTGATGGTTGGGTGATTCATCCACTTTGAGATGATAAGTGCCAGTACAGACTTGTGCTCCCACGTATCGTCGAGTATATATTTGGAGACCCCTATAGGCTTAAATCCTTTATCCATAGGAAGCTATGTCTGCCGCCCTATCGATCGCAATGCATTGAACACAGCATTCAGGAAGATTGACTGCCGTACCATAAAAAGTATTCTGCAGTTTTGCGATTGGTTTGGTACTCCCTCTACCTAGATATCCAGAGCAGTCCCTTTCGTTCCTTTTCAGACTCCTTAACGGAAAAGGTCCATCTAAGCATCTGTCACTTCAGGCTCATTAAAAATCGAAGGCGACTAGAGTCATCTTTTGTTTTTTCTCAACTCTTAAAAATTGAAAAAAAAAGTTGTGTCAAAGCATCTAAAATTTATTTTAATCGGAATAACGTCACTGTTCCCTCGTTGGTCTCAGAAGTTAGTCTCCCTTCATTGCAAAGTTCTTGTAGAATCGCTAGATAATATTTTGGATAGACTAGATATGTCTGAACAACCGTCAACATCTAGGACTGTGTCATCCGACACAGCAGTAGCAGAACCTCCTTCTGCTACTCCAACAATGTTCGCCGGTATACCATCTGTCCCGGCAAGTTATCAACAACAAACTGCTATTCCAATCAGGGACTGTTTCGACGACATGGTCCGTTCCTATTTCTTCATCCGGATTATCATCTAGTATTTCTTATGTTGAAACTCCACAAACTGATCCAATGTGTCTTCAAAGGCCATTTTACCCTTTAAGTACTGGATTTCTACCATATGGAGGCCAGTATGCCTTTTCATTGTTCCCTCCCTGAGAACAACCATATGGGAGTTTACAACAAAGTTCAGGTCAAACTGGAATTACATCCAGTGGTTGGGTACCAATACTGCCTCAACAACCAAGGGTTGTATATTCAATGCAACCAGTCCACCCTGTGTCGAATATTCCCACTATACCTGCTATGGTGACTGCGTCGCAAGTACAAGTACTACCTGTTGTATGTCAACCCCAAGTTTCTCAGGTTGCAATACAACAACCCCTTGTCTCAACGACTCAGTCACAACCTCAGGTTAGTACCTCCTTATCTGGAGCGACTCAGGCTCAAACAAGTACTATGGGTTCTCATCTTGGTCAATCATCTAGTATTGGACAATAGCAAATCGTCCAACAACCAAAGCTGGTTCAATCTCAACAACCGCAATTCCACCAATCATATCAAGGACCTGAGCAACAAGTCTTTGTAAGTAATGGGCAACCACATTTCCAAAGCGGTTATCAACAACCATATTATAATGGATGTGCCCATCAACCTTGTCAAAGTTGCCAGCATCAAATACATTATGCTAGTATGCAAAGACCCACTGCTCAGGCGATTACAGCTTATCCTGGGTATGCTTCACCTAACCTGAATCAACAGTTGCCCTTTGTAGCAACTCTAGAATTACCAGATCTAAACCGGCTGACGAATGATCCAATTTCTTATGCCCCTTGGTGGCCAGCGATTCCGCATAAACTTGCATCAGATATTCCTAAATTTAATGGAAATCCGGGTGAAGATCCATCGAATCATGTGATGACCTTTCATCTGTGGTGTTCATCAAACACCCTAAATGATGATTCGATTAGGCTTCGCCTTTTTCAGAGGACATTAACTGGTCCGGAAGCAAAATCATATATCGAATTGCCTAGAGCTTCATTCGAAAACTTCAGTACCCTAGCCACAACCTTTTTAACCCATTTTCAGTTACCGATAAGGTACGAAACAGGAACGGAACTTCTTACCAATTTCAAACAAACAACGGACACTCACATATTTGATCATATACATGAGTGGCAACGTCGTCGTAGAATGGTGAAAACGTATGTTCCCGATCAGCTTTTAGCTGAATGGTTTATTAAGTCGTTATTGCCTTCCATCACGGAAGATGTGGCAAAAGGGGGAGTCGTAACAGAAGAGAAAGTTATCGCTCGTGTGCAATATTTGGACTTGACTTACACTCAGTCCGGCATGCTCTACGATAAAATACCTGACGCCCCTAGACCGAAATTCTCAGTTCCTCCTCCTCCTATATCAAACAATGACTCTCATGCCGACAATGGCATGATTTGCGCAACAGACACGAAATCAAGAAAGGCTACATCTAAAAAGGCCCGTAAGATTTCTAGTCAAAATGCAAATGAGGAACTTCTTACCTCGGAAGTAAATGCCATGTCGACCGATAAGGGAAAACAACTGAAGCAACCAGGGGGCAAGAAGAAAAAGAAAGGGAGAAAAAAGAAGCACGATAAAGCTTCTTCAAACCCTTATGGGCAAAGGAAACCCCCTGCGGGGTGTCATATATGCGATGAAGATCATCGGACGAGAGATTGTCCACATAAAGCTGAAGTTAAGAAACTCTTTAAGAGTTCAAAGACCTCAGCAGTATTGACTGATCCGTTTCCAAACCCGAGAACCAAACTGGTTGCTAATCAAAATGCTTCCTGATCCCAAGTGCTTATGTTGTCTATCACAAAGCAGCAAAATGATGCTTTGACAAGGAATAAAGATTACGGGAATCCACAGCGGTCGAATAACAAGGCTAATGAACAACCTAGTAGTTCGACAACAACTTTGACCGAAGTTGTGCCACCCATCATTCCTGAACAAATGATAAAGTCGCCAAAGCGAGTAGTACACAAATCGACATTTAATCCTCGTGCAAAAATAGCACAGAATTATAATATAATACAGGACCTGGCCCAATCGCCGTCCGCTATGTCGACACTTGAGGTACAGCAAAATTGCCTCTCCCAAGAGAAAGCTGTATTATCAGCAATAGGTGGGATTGACCCAATGGATTCCAATCTTGTGGCCTTAGATCATAAAGGATATGACCCTTAGTTACCAGCTCAACAAGCTTTCCTTATTCAAGTGAAAGCCCTCAACAAAACTGTTCATCGAACAATTATTGATGAGGGGGCATCCACATGTATTATGTCGATGAGTTGCTGGAAAAATTTAGGCTCACCACCCTTGTCGCGATCGTCAACAATGTTAAAAGCATTTGATGGACGATCATACACTCCATACAGGATTTTAAGTAACTTGCAAATTGAACTGGGGGGTAAAAAAGTAGAAATTGATGTTGAAGTAATCGACGGAAACCTCGATTACAACATCCTACTGGGAAGGCCCTGGATATATGCCATGGCCGCAGTTGTGTCGACCTACTTCTGGAAGATTGCATTTCCCTTCCAAGGGGGAATTACAATCGTCGACCAACAAACATTTCTCCCCAATAGTTCACAAGTTACGAGAAGCATTCCAATGATCCATGGAAGCAATCATTCGCTCCAAAATATCGGAGTAGGTCTCCTAAAAGACCCTGCCTTAATGGTTACTTTTGCCCTACCGCCTCCGAGTAATCTGGAGGAAGTGGCCACATTGGAATATGAAACCTTCTATATCTAATGGATTTAGATTCCGAGGACGGTTCTTCTCTCGTGTCTACCTCATTGAAAAATGAAACAAGGAGTCATGAGGATAATTCTTTTACTGTGTCAACCTCATTAAAAAATGAAACAAATCCCCTTTCCAAATCTCAAAGGTAAACCTTCATTCCAACCATCGAGTTGAATGCAATGAAGCTTGGGGGGCATGCACCGAGATTTGCGTTATTATGCTGGGGGCATGCAAACTTATCGAGCAGTTTTAGCACATAGTTCAAGCTCGTTAAAAAATAAACATAAGACATGAGCAAATGTTTCCACCCGCGTTTAAGCTCGTTAAAAAATGAACTATTCCCCGGTAAATAACCACCGTGAATGAAGCATTTCAGCCATAAAAGCCTTGGTCGTGTTTGCACCGTCACCTCCACTTTTCCATTGGCCGATTATTCACCTCCACTTGATTGTTTACCCATTTTGAGGAACAACTGCGAAGAGTGATTTCACTAGCCATCCTTGTGACACTGCAGTGATTGGAAAATTCCAAACCTTACCTGGAATCAGCTGCTACCCATTTTACCACTCGTTCCTCAAAAGATGAGTCTTCTTTAAGCTCTTTTCAACTGACTCGTAAAATATGAAAAGATTGCCGAGTTTTGGCCTTCCAGGTTGTTAAAGCGACCGGAAGTGCTATCCCTCCTCTAGATTTTAATCTTTTTGGACCTGAGGGATTATCGCACAAAACGATCGAGCGCTTGTTTTGTTCGGCTTGTTAAAACTATCGAAAATTCATCCCTTCTGTATTGTTTTATACTTTTTTGGACTTAAGGGATTAGATAACGAAAAATGAATTTTGGATTTACCTTTACGTACCTTTTTAGACTCTTTAAAAATGAAAAGGACCGAGTTATCTTTGTCGTTAAACTCGTTAAAAAGATTAATAGCGACAAACTTGTCTTTAGACGAGAACGAGTTTCGCTATCGCTAGGCTCGTTAAAACATAGCGTTGGGTTTGCCCGAGGGGAAAATTATAGAACAAGCATATGTTATCCTCCTCAAGCTTGACAAAGATAAAGAGGTGTCGGTCAGCAATGACTGGGGAAAAATTGGGAAGAAAACTCAAAGAATCTTTATTGGTAGCAAGTCGCTCTTGAACATGACACTTCCACTCCGTGCCTGAGTCGGGTTGGGTTGTTTCATTCACCGGTCACATCACCATGGTCACACCATACCATCCACATTTGGGGTAAATGCTACCAATCCATCACATAAGTGTCGCCGACATGTTCAAGAGAAGTCATCCAGATAAGTCACCTGTGTCCCATCCACTACCATACATTATACTTCATTCTTTCATGATCGCCATCCTGAACCGTATATCATAAGATTGTTTTCACCTCCATCAAAATCATTTGCTCTGTTCCGTGTCATTGATGTGGGATTCATCAAGGCCCTCCTTTGACGGGTCACTTCTTTTCGACATCAGCTCATTATCCAAGAAGTTGATCTAGGAACACCCCATTCAGTACTTTGAAGCTTGCATGCCTCAATGGCAAGTTTCTCACTTCCGGCGACAGGTATACATCAATGACCTTCGACCGAAAGATTTTGCGTGGTGTTCGACGTCAAATCCTTTATTCACACCATGTGCATTGTACTGCAGTACCTTGAGGGTCATCATCATTATCGGTGATTCCTCTCGCGCTTGTTAATAGTTTACATCATTGACTGGTAATCAAGCGATGTCTTTCCATGTTCGACTACAAAACATTTCTCACATGGATCGACTTGTACTTCGAGTGAAGATCGGACGAGATTTAAGACCCCAGATCTAGTTTCATCCATCTGGGCTGCGATATATATTCAGGGAAATAAAGACATTGAAATTTACAGCATTGCAGCACAGACAATCATCCTACCAAAAGGATGATGGCTCTATCAGAATCATCAGTCTAAAATCGGACGATTGTCTGTCCTATGTACATGAAAATGAATTTATAAAGTTGAGCATGGGAATGCCCGCCTCAGCTAGATCATGAAAACAGTATGAAGATAATGTATTGTATTGTATCTTATTACAGGTCTCCTCCCAGCATTGGAAGAACTTCGGATCCTCCTAATAAAGCATTTCACCCGATAAACGACCTCGTACTTTAGGGGGCAACTGTTATAGACATTTTTGTGCCTTACAGCTCTAAGCATGAAATGTCCATAAACCAAGGGATCCTAAGTCCCTAAAAGTGTTGTTCTGAACCCTAGAGGAACAAGGTCAACAAATTACAGCTTCTCCCAAAAGTTCTCCACCAGAAACTGCTCAGAATCAGTCAAATCAGGATCATTTCAGCTGCTCCACTAGCTAGCTGCGTTGCATAGCACCCAAGTACACTAGCTAGGTGCGTTGCAACACACCTAAATGCACTACCAGGGTGCGTTGAGTGGGAAATGACAAATGGTAGTGTCATTCTGCGAGGTGGACAAACAATGGAAGCTTCCAGAATCTTCCCCAATGACACTTGTCTCACTGAGTTCGACCAAGGATGAGTAAGAGGCTCTCAGTCTCCAAGTGGAAACAAGAACTAACAGAGAGAGGCCACTAGTCAAATCATAAGCTGACTCATCCTCTTTGCATACATCTATATATGGATCCCTCATCCCAGAGATCCGGAGGCTGGAATTTTGTACATTGCAGAGAATTGTTGTTGGTTTTGAGATAGATATCAGAGTATTGGGTGATTTATGCTTTGTTGGAGGTGAAGAGGGGACTCCTTTGATGGGAGGTTGATGCTGGATCAGGAATCATAGGTTGTAACTCCTCCTGGATCTTCTTGTTATATGAATAAAACTATTTGAGTTTCTCCTACATGCTTGTGTATCATTGATGTTTATTATATTTGCATGTTTAGCTTAAATCTGATCCTAAGGTATTTATGAATATAAATCCATGTCTTTGTGTAGTTTTCTTCTTCTGTGATCTTACAAGACCTTGGTGAAGCTGGGTAAGTAAGGGAGCAGGTAGCTGGAAGCTGTCAAAGAGGAGAGAGATTGGATCAAAGGACTAGCGCAAGACACAGGTTGGTTCATCCTATTCCTCTTCGTTTATAGTTCATAAAGAAGAATACGAAAGTAGTTTTCTCTGTTTGTTTCTAAGGTCACTGTCACACCTTAGTGGGATAGGGTCGTTCTGAATAGACACTTTTCCTGTTAACAAAATGGCGACTCCGCTAGGGATCGTGTCTAGTTAGTTTGTTTGTGTTTCTCTTGTTGTTTGTTTCATAAACTGAGAAGTAGCAATCGAACTGCATTTGCCATTAACAAATGCAAAGTAGACATCTGCTACTTCAATCCATTCACTGGATCTATTTATGATTTGAACAGCTGATTCACAAATGATCTGATTGCCCTTTGTGATAGCTCTTAGACCTCTTTTAAATCTACCCTCTGATTGTGCATTACTGATTGCTTTTACTCGGCCAAAAACCATAGATTAAACTGCAAACCGTGACCCAGAACCCAGATAGAATTCTCGTTTCTGCCCCAACGCAGGCTCTGCGAAGAGATTCTGCATTTCAACGCAGTTCCCGAGAGGGCTACCTGCGCTGCAATCCAGTTTCTCTGTGTAACAGGTGCGCTGATCAGCCTAGCCTTATGTAGCTGAGGTTCTTTGCTTCATTTTTTCGGTTTTGTCTCTGATTTTTGCAGCCTGTGATCAGTGTGTGTGTCTGTTTAAAAACCCCTTTTCTTTGCCTTAATTCCGCTTCCTTTGTACAAAAAGACTGTAGATGTTCTTTGTGTGTTTGTTACATCATTTACAGTTTTCCATTGAAAAAGTAGAATAGTCATACTGTCGTCCTTTGATTTAGATCTGTCGTAAGTGTCGATTTTGATCTTAGGAGAAAATTTATTTGCTGTTGACAGTCGATTATGCTTTTACTTTTGCCTTTGGTTTGAATTTATGAGTTTCTAGTGTCGAAACGAGTATTTATTTCAAAATCATAAAGTGTCGTAATCATCTCTGCCTTTTGATTTCGAAAAGAAGCTTGTTTGTGTTTGTCACTTGAAACCAAATTCAGATTTGTACATCAACTTTCTTTTTAGGCATCAATATTAAGAAAGTGAAAAACAAATACATGCACATGTGCATTTGCATATTGATAATCTGTTTGGCTTGATTTAGGAAAAGTGCATTTACAGTGTGCTCTTTGCTCTTTGAGAAAAGATTGTGTCTTTCTTTTCCCCTTGTAGCTAGGATTTTCATTGCTGAAAAGAGATAAAAGTTTGCTTATCATCTTTAGATTGCATTTTAGGAATTACATCTACATCTCGTGGTGAACCCAAAAGGAAAACTTCATAAGAAATATCAACTTAAAATAATTTCAATGAATCTAACAACGCTTTGGAACTTAACGCACAACATTTAGAGGTCTAGGCTAGAGACGTATTTTGGCGTCGTAAAGCCTGGTAACTGTTGTCCTCACTAATGGTTGGGTGATTCCTCCACTTTGAGACGATAAGTGCCAGTACGGACTTGTGCTCCCACGTACCGTCGAGTATATATTGGGAGACCCCTATAGGCTTAAATCCTTTATCCATAGGAAGCTATGTCTACCGCCCAATCGATCGCAATGCACTAAACACAGCATTCGGGAAGATTGACTGCCGTACCATAAAAAGTATTCTGCAGTTTTGAGATTGGTTTGGTACTCCCTCTACCTAGATCTCCAGAGCAGTCCCTTTCGTTCCTTTTCAGACTCCTTAACGGAAAAGGTCCATCTGAGCACTTGTCACTTCAGGCTCATTAAAAATCGAAGGCGACTAGAGTCATCTTTTGTTTTTTCTCGACTCTTAAAAATTGAAAAAACAAGTTGTGTCAAAGCGTCTAAAATTTATTTTAATCGGAATAACGTCATTGTTCCCTCGTTGGTCTTAGAAGTTAGTCTCCCTTCATCGCAAAGTTCTTGTAGAATCGCTAGAAAATCTTTTGGATAGACTAGATATGTCTGAACAACCATCAACATCTAGGACTGTGTCATCCGACACAGCAGTAGCAGAACCTCCTGCTGCTACTCCAACAATGTTCGCCGGTATACCATCTGTCCCGGCAAGTTATCAACAACAAACTGGAGTCCAATCAAGGATTGTTTCGACGACATGGTCCGTTCCTATTTCTTCATCCGGATTATCATCTGGTATTTCTTATGTTGAAACTCCACAAACTGATCCAATGTGTCTTCAAAGGCCAATTTACCCTTTAAGTACTGGATTTCCACCATATGGAGGCCAGTATGCGTTTTCATTGTTCCCTCCCGGAGAACAACCATATGGGAGTTTACAACAAAGTTCAGGTCAAACTGGAATTACATCCAGCGGTTGGGTACCAATACTGCCTCAGCAACCAAGGGTTGTATATTCAATGCAACCAGTCCACCCTGTGTCGAATATTCCCACTATACCTGCTATGGTGACTGCGTCGCAAGTACAAGTACTACCTGTTGTATGTCAGCCCCAAGTTTCTCAGGTTGCAATACAACAGCCCCGTGTCTCAACGACTCAGTCACAACCTCAGGTTAGTACCTCCTTATCTGGAGTGACTCAGGCTCAAACAAGTACTATGACTCCTCATCTTGGTCAATCATCCAGTATTGGACAACAGCAAATGGTCCAACAACCAAAGCTGGTTCAATCTCAAAAACCGCAATTCCAGCAATCATATCAAGGACCTGAGCAACAAGTCTTTGTAAGTAATCGGCAACCGCATTTCCAAAGCGGTTATCAACAACCATATTATAATGGATGTGCCCATCAACCTTGTCAAAGTTGCCAACATCAAATACATTATGCTGGTATGCAAAGACCCACTGCTCAGGCGATTCCATCTTATCCTGGGTATGCTTCGCCTAACCTGAATCAACAGTTGCCCTTTGTAGCAACTCTAGAATTACCAGATCTAAACTGGCTGATGAATGATCCAATTTCTTATGCCCCTTGGTGGCCAGCGATTACGCATAAACTTCCATCAGATATTCCTAAATTTAGTGGAAATCCGGGTGAAGATCCATCGAATCATGTGATGACCTTTCATCTGTGGTGTTCATCAAACACCCTAAACGATGATTCGATTAGGCTTCGCCTTTTTCAGAGGACGTTAACTGGTCCGGCAGAAAAATGGTATATCGAATTGCCTAGAGCTTCATTCGAAAACTTCAGTACCCTAGCCACAACCCTTTTAACCCATTTTCACTTACCAATAAGGTACGAAACGGGAACGGAACTTCTTACCAATTTCAAACAAACAACGGACACTCACATATCTGATCATATACATGAGTGGCGACGTCGTCATAGAATGGTGAAAACGTATGTTCTCGATCAGCTTTTAGCTGAATGGTTTATTAAGTCATTATTACCTTCCATCACGGAAGATGTGGCAAAAGGGGGAGTCGTAACAGAAGAGCAAGTTATCGCTCGTGCGCAATATTTGGACTTGATTTACACTCAATCCGGCACGCTCTACGATAAAATATCTGACGCCCCTAGACCGGAATTCTCAGTTCCTCCTCCTCCTAAATCAAACAATGACTCTCATGCCGGCAATGGCATGATTGGCACAACAGACACGAAATCAACAAAGGCTACATCTAAAAAGGACCGTAAGATTTCTAGTCAAAATGCAAATGAGGAACTTCTTACCTCGGAAGTAAATGCCATGTCGACTAACAAGGGCAAACAACTGAAGCAACCAGGGGGCAAGAAGAAAAAGAAAGGGAGAAAAAAGAAGCACGATAAAGCTTCTGCAAACCCTTCTGGGCAAAGGAAACCCCCTGTGGTGTGTCATATATGCGATGAGGATCATCGGACGAGAGATTGTTCCACATAAAGCTGAAGTTAAGAAACTCTTTAAGAGTTCAAAGACCTCAGCAGTATTGACTGATCCGTTTCCAAACCCGGGAACCAAACTGGTTGCCAATCAAAATGCTTCCCGATCCCAAGTGCTTATGTTGTCTATCTCAAAGCAGCAAAATGATGCTTTGACAACGAATAAAGATTACGGGAATCCACAGCTGTCGAATAACAAGGCTAATGAACAACCTAGTAGTTCGACAATAACTTTGATCGAAGTTGTGCCACCCATCATTCCTGAACAAATGATAAAGTCGCCAAAGCGAGTAGTACACAAATCGACATTTAATCCTCGTGCAAAAATAGCAAAGAATTATAATATAATAGAGGACCTGGCCCAATCGCCCTCCGCTATGTCGACACTTGAGGTACAGCAAAATTTCCTCTCCCAAGAGAAAGCTTTATTATCAGCAATAGGTGGGATTGACCTAATGGATTCCAATGTTGTGGCCTTTGATCATAAAGGATATGACCCTCAGTTACCAGCTCAACAAGCTTTCCTTATTCAAGTGAAAGCGCTCAACAAAACTGTTCATCGAACAATTATTGACGAGGGGGCATCCACATGTATTATGTCGATGAGTTGCTGGAAAAATTTAGGCTCACCACCCTTGTCGCGATCGTCAACAATGTTAAAAGCATTTGATGGACGATCATACACTCCATACGGAATTTTAAGTAACTTGGAAATTGAACTGGGGGGTAAAAAAGTAGAAATTGATGTTGAAGTAATCGATGGAAACCTCGATTACAACATCCTATTGGGAAGGCCCTAGATATATGCCATGGCCGCAGTTGTGTCGACCTACTTCTGGAAGATTGCATTTCCCTTCCAAGGGGGAATTACAATCATCGACCAACAAACATTTCTCCCCAACAGTTCACAAGTTACGGGAAGCATTCCAATGATCCATGGAAGTAATCATTCGCTCCAAAATATCGGAGTAGGTCTCCTAAAATACCGTGTCTTAATGGGTACTTTTTCCCTACCGCCTCCGAGTAATCTGGCGGAAGTGGCCACAGTGGAATATGAAACCTTCTATATCTAATGGATTTAGATTCCGAGGATGGTTCTTATCTCGTGTCGACCTCGTTAAAAAATGAAACAAGCAGTCATGAGGATAATTCTTTTACTGTGTCAACCTCATTAAAAAATGAAACAAATCCCCTTTCCAAATCTCAAAGGTAAACCTTCATTCCAACCATCGAGTTGAATGCAATGAAGCTTGGGGGGCATGCATCGAGATTTGCGTTATTATGCTAGGGGCATGCAAACTTATCGAGCAGTTTTAAAACATAGTTCAAGCTCGTTAAAAAATAAACATAAGACATGAGCAAATGTTTCCACCCGCGTTTAAGCTCGTTAAAAAATGAACTATTCCCCGGTAAATAACCACCGTGAATGAAGCATTTCAGCCATAAAAGCCTTGGTCGTGTTTGCACCATCACCTCCACTTTTCCATTGGCCGATCATTCACCTCCATTTGATTGTTTACCCGTTTTGAGGAACAGCTGCGAAGAGTGATTTCACTAGCCATCCTTGTGACACTTCCGTGATTGGAAAATTCCAAACCTTACCTGGAATCAGCTGCTACCCATTTTATCACTCGTTCCTCAAAAGACGAGTCTTCTTTAAGCTCTTTTCAACTGACTCGTAAAATATGAAAAGATTGTCGAGTTTTGGCCTTCCAGCTCGTTAAAGCGACCGGAAGTGCTATCCCTCCTCTAGATTTTAATCTTTTTGGACCTGAGGGATTATCGCACAAAAAGATCGAGCGCTTGTTTTGTTCGGCTCGTTAAAACTATCGAAAATTCATCCCTTCTGTATTGTTTTATACTTTTTCGGACTTAAGGGATTAGATGATGAAAAAGGAATTTTGGAGTTACCTTTACATACCTTTTTAGACTCTCTAAAAATGAAATGGACTGAGTTATCTTTGTCGTTAAACTCGTTAAAAAGATTAATAGCGACAAACTTGTCTTTAGACGAGAACGAGTTTCACTATCGCTAGGCTCGTTAAAACATAGCGATGGGTTTGCCCGAAGGGCAAATTATAGAACAAGCATATGTTATCCTCCTCAAGCTTGACAAAAATAAAGAGGTACTGGTCAGCAATGACTGGGGAAAAATTGGGAAGAAAACTCAAAGAATCTTTATTGGTAGCAAGTCGCTCTTGAACATGACACTTCCACTCCGTGCCTGAGTCAGGTTGGGTTGTTTCATTCACCGGTCACATCACCATGGTCACACCATACCATCCACATTTGGGGTAAATGCTACCAATCCATCACATAAGTGTCGCCAACATGTTCAAGAGAAGTCATCCAGAGAAGTCACCTGTGTCCCATCCACTACCATACATTATACTTCATTCTTTCATGACCGCCATCCTGAACCGTATATCATCAGATTGTTTTCACCTCCATCAAAATCATTTGCTCCGTTCCGTGTCATTGATGTGGTATTCATCAAGGCCCTCCTTTGATGGGTCACTTCTTGTCGACATCAGCTCATTATCCAAGAAGTTGATCTAGGAACACCCCATTCAGTACTTTGAAGCTTGCATGCCTCAATGGCAAGTTTCTCACTTTCGGCGACAGGTATACATCAATGACCTTCGACCCAAAGATTTTGCGTGGTGTTCGATGCCAAATCCTTTATTCACACCACGTGAATTGTACTGCAGTACCTTGAGGGTCATCGTCATTATCGGTGATTCCTCTCGCGCTTGTTAACCGTTTACATCATTGACTGGTAATCAAGCGATGTCTTTCCATGTTCGACTACAAAACATTTCAAACATGGATCGACTTGTACTTCGAGTGAAGATCGGACGAGATTGAAGACCCCAGATCTAGTTTCATCCATCTGGGCTGCGATATGTATTCAGGAAAATAAAGACATTGAAATGTACAACATTGCAGCACAGATAATCATCCTACCAAAAGGATGATGGCTCTATCAGAATCATTAGTCTACCATCAGACGATTGTCTGTCCTATGTACATGAAAATGAATTTATAAAGCTGAGCATGGGAATGCCCGCCTCAGCTAGATCATGAAAAGAGTATGAAGATAATGTATTGTATTGTATCTTATTACAGGCCTCCTCCCAGCATTGAAAGAACATCGGATCCTCCTAATAAAGCATTTCACCTGATAAACGACCTCATACTTTAGGGGGCAACTGTTATAGACATTTTTGTGCCTTACAGCTCTAAGCATAAAATGTCCATAAACCAAGGGATCCTAAGTCCCTAAAATTGTTGTTCCGACCCCTAGAGGAACAAGGTCAACAAATTACAGCTTCTCCCAGAAGTTCTCCACCAGAAACTGCTCAGAATCAGTTAAATCAGGATCATTTCAGCTGCTCCACTAGCTAGCTGCGTTGCATAGCACCCAAGTACACTAGCTAGGTGCATTGCAATGCATCTAAATGCACTACCAGGGTGCGTTGAGCGGGAAATGACAAATGGCAGTGTCATTCCGCGAGGTGGACAGACAATGGAAGCTTCCAGAATCTTCCCCAATGACACTTGTCTCACTGAGTTCGACCAAGGATGAGTAAGAGGCTCTCAGTCTCCAAGTGGAAACAAGAACTGACAGAGAGAGGCCACTAGTCAAATCATAAGCTGACTCATCCTCTTTGCATACATCTATATATGGATCCCTCATCCCAGAGATCCGGAGGCTGGAATTTTGTACATTGCATAGAATTACTGTGGGTTTTGAGATAGATATCAGAGTATTGGGTGATTTATGCTTTGTTGGAGGTGAAGAGGGGACTCCTTTGCTGGGAGGCTGATGTTGGATCAGGAATCATCGGTTGTAACTCCTCCTGGATCTTCTTGTTATATCAATAAAACTATTTGAGTTTGTCCTACATGCTTGTGTATCATTGATGTTTGTTATATTTGCATGTTTAGCTTAAATCTGATCCTAAGCTATTTATGAATATAAATCCATGTCTTCGTGTAGTTTTCTTCTTCTGTGATCTTACAAGAACTTGGTGAAGCTAGGTAAGTAAGGGAGCAGGTAGCTGGAAGCTGTCAAAGAGGAGAGAGATTGGATCAAAGGACTAGCGCAAGACACATGTTGGTTCATCCTATTCCTCTTCGTTTATAGTTCATAAATAAGAATACGAAAGTAGTTTTCTCTGTTTGTTTCTAAGGTCACTGTCACACCTTAGTGGGATAGGGTCGTTTTGAATAGACACTTTTCCCGTTAACAATTGCGCAAAAGTGGGCTTCATTGTGAAAACATGTTTCGATTCGTGTTCAATGAAAATTGGATTGTTGATAGGATCTGGCATTGCTTTTCCTGTTATGTTGCCTCTGATATTGGAGAGGTTCACAAAATCCTTTGCTATGTCTTTTAGCCTCTTGACATAATCTTCTCTAGTCATGAGTTTATAATTAATGAAAAACAAATAAGGGAGACCTTTTTGTGTCAAAGGTTCAATTTTGTTGACAAATTTGTTTACTGTTTGCTCCAAATTCTAGCATTTCTCCTCAAGTTGTACAGTCAACTTCTTTTTTGTCAATACCTTCTTCACCTGTAGGATAGTTTCTGTACTGTCTGCTACTCCTATCTCTTCTAGCTCATACATATTCTTTGAATTTAGAAATTTGATGATTTTGTTGGTTGTTGTTGGCATGTCTCCTAGCTCTAGGTTAGTGGTTGAAATAACCTCTTTAGACTTTTCAACTAGCTCCTTCTGCTCAAATATGATTTGGATGTTGTGCCAAATCTCATTCATACCATTAATGATATTATTCTAGATGATTTCCTATAGCCTTCCTAGAGTGTTTCCAATTGATGGCTCCTATTCAGATTTATGCAATTTTTCAATTAAATTTTATGCCTTCTGCATTTCTACTGAATGTGCACTCTCGACTCTTTTAATCTGGTCTTGAAAAACATTGACTTGAGTTTCCAATCTCTTGATTTATTTTGCCTGAAGGTTCATGCTCTCCATAGATTTGGTTATTTGTTCTGCACTGCTTCCTATCCCTGTAGTGGTAGTTGCTAGAGTAGCTTTGGGCATATCTCTAAGAGGGAAAATCTCCATAGTCGTGGTGGTCAACTGTGCTTCTTTCTCCTTCTCCTGTACCATCTTCTCCACTTTTGTTTCCATTTTTTTTATTTGGAGTGACTTCTCCATTATAATTTTCATTATTTCTACCTTCTAACTCATTTCCTCTATTTCTTTAGTCAAGGGATCCTGTGTTGCAGTCATTTTGAGATGTTTTCTCAAGGCTACTATATCAACCCCTTCTTTTTAATAATCTCTTCTACTACTTTCACATCTGATGGATCATACCTAATTTTCACCACTAAATCTTCTAAGGACTTAATTTTGTTATCTTTTGTTTGAGATGAAACCTTTTCCATCTTTAGCCGAGATTGGACATTTGATAAAGCCACCTGCATTATAAACAAATTCATAGAGGTACTTGTTGGAGTGGAGGAGATCATCCCACCTGTTTACTTATGAATTTCCAGATGATTAATAGGATGAACATGTATGGCATCAAACTCAAGGGAAGTTTGTTTATAATCAACTCGAGTTTTAGGTTCTGTTGTTTATGCCTCAAGGAATGCCATATGCATTTTCCCTTTCTCTGAATTGAAAGTTGATAGAAGTTTTCCTTGGGATGTAGAAATTTGCTTCCAGAACTAAGCATAATTACTGTTTTTCAACATTTCATTTTTGATCTTTATCTCTATAAAAGTATAAAAAATGGTCTCCTCCTTTTCTCCTGTTACAATGGTATATGTAGAAATTTGAAGAGTTATTTCCCTTTCTCAGACAGTACTTGTAGGAAAACATTGACCTCATGCTGGAGACGAATCAGGAATATCACTGAGGCTGATAATTGTTTGCTATGGTGATTCTTTACCTAGGTCCATTTCAATACACATCCTTTCCCTTTTCCTAAATTTCAGCTTTAACACCTTTATAGAAGTATCAGTCCCTAGTGACTAATATTCTCTCGATCTTTTCCTAGTTGCTTCTTTTTCCTATTCTTTTCCCTTGTCTGGTCTATCCTCTGCACTTTTCCTTTCTTGTTGCTCAGGAGTCTATGCACTTGAAGAGGAAAGTAATTTTCCCTCACCCCCTTGCAAGGTTTCAAGCATCCACTTTGTTTGGTTCGTGATTTTTTCTATTTCAGGTCTATGAGTGTGAATATAAGGTGTTGATTTTTTTTCCACCCTTTTCTTGGAGATGATAGCCTATGGGTCACAAGACCATGTGAAGCTACGGGTGAACTTCATTTATTTCATCTTCTTATCAGCCTCCTCACCTACTTCCCTGTTGTTGCAAATAAAGGGACCAATTTGGGATTTGATCTTGAATTGAGATTTCTTCTTTGCTGCTACAAAGTGCACTTCATCTGCATTAATCATTTGCTTGATATAATCTAGTGCAAAGGTCTTCATGGGGAGGAACTTTGGAAGCTTGTCAGGGGCCAATTCACATCCATATATCCTTAATTCTATGTAATTTTGGTACAAATACTAATCTTATGTTCTATATTGGTCAGTTAGCTGCATAATTATCTTAATTTCTTGACTCATTCTGGGTTCTGATGACCACAAAGGAGGCTCATAGATGGATGGGAAAACATCTATATGAATGTTTTGTATGTGAAGTCGCTTTAATCCTTCATCACCAAGGTTATCTAGAAATGACAGACTGAGGTTCACCTTCTTCATTTAGCTTGATCATCACAAACTGAAACCTATCTGCCTGAGAATAAACAAACATATAAACCAATTTTGAAGAATACTGAAACACTTCTTTTGTAGTAAAATTTATGAATTGTTTATGGATGGCATCTACAAGGAATTGACTAAAATTAAACAAGATAGAGGGCTTTGACTCTGATGACAATATGGACAGGAAACCTATTATGGCTTCATCAAGCCACTGATCTGAATAATACCCTAGAAGATATGAAAGCATAGTGACTATATGCTTGGTTCTCTTAGGTTAAACAGAGGATGTATGTGGAGGATTTTTGCTAGGAAGTGGAGTCTGTTGATTCATGACTAGTTCCAGGGTTTTAGCTCTTTTAGAAATGTCAAACCTCTGGTACATTTCACTGAGGATTTCATGGGAAGAAGAAGTGGTTCCTTCAATGATAGGAGCTTGCATCATCTACATTATGGATTTAGCATCAATGGTGAAAATTATTTCTCCTGCTGAGGCTAATACTACTCTTTCCTGTGGGTTATAGTAGGACTGGAAATTTCTGATGAATTTTGGGAAGTATGGGTTTTGGGAAAATGTAGAAAGGAAAATTTGTATCCCAGAGCCCTATATCATCCACTTCATCGATGAATCTGTCCTCCCACCAACAAGAGATGTCAAAGAGATCATATTCTGAAATGTTTCATGTATCTTGAAGTCTTTATCTGCAAGTGGAATATGGTCCAAGTCCACTGGTGGGTACACCATTGGATTGAACAACTCCTGTTCCTTTTTCTTCACTGGCATGGCTATCTTTTGAAAATTTTAAACCTGGATTGTCTTTGGATTTGTAGGTGAACTGCAATTAGGAAAAGGAATGAGAAGAAAAGGGAACTCAGAGAGGGAAAATAGAAAGGGAATGAGCATAAAATGGGATTCAAGAAGGGGAATGCATGCTAAAATCAAACAAATGCATCTTTCTTCTATTGAGTTGATAATTCACTGTGTCAACTATTTCTATGTGTATGTCTCACCAAATATTCAATTCACCTATAAGAAAAGAGGACATATTGAAACTCTGTAAATTGGTGAGAGATGACGTGTTTATGATTTCCATAGAGTTCCCGTTGAAGTGGCATGAAGTAGTGTGGGTTCATTGGCTAACGGTCCAACGAATTGAATGTGCAGCGGTAGAGCGCGGGAATGGAGGTGATAGATGGATGGGACAGAGTGGTGAACGATCATGACGGATGGGTGGTTTGTTTGAGAGTGAAAACCACTTTTTGAAGGGCTTGTGGAGTGGTAAGAAGAATTGGTGGGGGGGTGCAAAATTATGATAGTGCAACACGTAGGCAGAGGGAAACCATTGACTCCCCCCCCCCCCTTAACATTAACATTTGGAGGGTGAGGGGGAGCAAAAAACTCTTATGGGTCACTGGATCGACCATTGTGTGCAGGGATTTGATGGAAGGTGTAGGGTGGATAATCAACGATATGACAGACACATGGGTGATGGGAATTGGAAACAAAATGAAATGGGGGTGGAGTATGGAATAAAGTTAGGGGTATGTTATTAGACCCCTATCCTTTATTAATTTATTTTTCCACATTAGGGAAAACAAATGAAATATAGAATAAAACATTTAGAAGGAATTTTTCATGTCCTTTTCCCCTTTATTATTCTTTCAATCTACCTATCCTTTGTTTCTAAGCTAACTTTTTTTCTTTTGCAAGGTGCATTTAGACTTGTAGACCCTTTTTCGCTTTCTCTTTTTATTTTTTTTTTTTTTTATTTCTAACCTACTCTATCACTTATCTCTCCTATTGGTTCAGATTGAACATTTGAACCAACTTCATTTCTACCTAGCTATTGATTTGCCAAGATTAAACTATTTAGCAGATCTTTATTTTCTACCCTATCAACAGAAATTGAAATTTGTTCAATCATGCTTAGACTGTATGAATTGAACAATATTTGGGGTTTTCTTTTCTTTCCATTTTTTTTTTCACTTTTGTTGTTTTCCTCCTTTTTTTAAATACCCTCTTTTTTTTTTCTTTTTTTTGGAAATCTATTGAATATTGAAATCTATGAACAATATGAAATCTGAAAAATGAGAGATACTCAATCACCTTGAGATCATATAAATTATAGGACCCTAACAGTGGCTCTAGCTGGGTATGGCACTTCTTAGTGTGAAGTGTCAAGAACGTAAGATCAGTATTTTTGAGTCCTTCATATTTGCATTGTATTCAATCTGATTTCTTTTTCTAGTAACTTATTCAAAGCAGGCTTAGGGCCTTCTCTGCGGGCTTCAACCTTTGTCAAATGAGTTATTCAATCAAAGTAATAAAATACTATGGTATTTAAAATTGAATGAGGGAAATTTGTGTTGTTATGAGAAGTAATTCTTCAACATCCTGCCATTGACAAGACCTCCTAGTAGCTTTGTTCCATCCAACTCTTTGAGAAAAAATGCATTATTTCCTCTAAAAGTAGAAATAATATATGGACCTTTCCAAATATTTTCAAATTTACCATGCTTCCCTTTATCTTCTCTTCTTGAGTCCCATTTTAGCACTTTGTCTCCCAGGCTGAAATCATCAGGTTTGATTATTTTGTCAAACAATTTCTTTATGTTTTCCTGGACAACTTGAGTTCTATTGTATACCTCTTCTCTAGACTGTTGCAATTGAATTGTCTGATTTATCCTTCTTTGTATATCATTTGGTTTAATTTGTACTTCCTAAATAATCTTCATGACTGGCACTCCCATGGAAGAAGGGAAAACTGCATCCATTCCATAAACTAATTGGTATGGAGACATGCCAATTGATTTCTTTGTAGTCAATCCATCATCCCACAATGCATTGATCAATTTGTTATGCCATGACTTCTTATTGTCCTCCAGTATCTTCTTAATGATTTTCACCAAACTTTTGTTTGAGGATTCAACCAACCCATTACCTTGAGGGTAATACGTTGTTGAATGACCCAAAGAGATATGGTACTTGTGAGAAAAATCTACCATCTTCTTTGATTTTAAAGCTGCAACATTGTCAGTGATAAGTTTCCTAGGATAACCAAATCTGGAAAGGATATTAGTTTCAAGGATTTTTTTAATAACAAAATTAGTAGCAGCTCTGGAAGGGATGGATTCTATCCATTTGGTAAAGTAGTATGTAGCAGTCAGGATCCATTTCTATTGGGCAAAGGATGGAGGGTGAATTTCACCAATGAAATCCAATCCCCACCATTGGAAAGGAATTTCAACAGAAATAGGCTTCAGGGTTAAGGATAATAATTTTCTCTTTCCTTCAAAGGTTTGGCATTTATGGCAGGCAGTTACCATCTTATGGATGTATGGGAAAAGTGTAGGCCAATAGAAACCAACTCTAAGGATTTATTAGCATTTATTTTCCAATAAATATGGCCTCCACAATCACCTTCACGGAATTCCTACATAACTCTGTTAGCATCATCTTTTAACAAACATTTGAGTAAGATACCTCCAACATATTTCCAATATAATGTATTTTCAATAATGCAAAACTTGGTTGGTTTTAATTTTAGAAATATATCCTTTCTTTTTTATAATTGAGGAGGAACATTCAAATTGAATACAACATACAAAAGGTCTGCATACCAGGGGGACTTTAAGAATGCCTCATCTATTGGTGGAGTCGTGAGTTCGTCTCAATCATCTAATACAAATACCATGTTGATATCTAGTGCATTAAAATTTGATTCATCCATTAGCTTGGCTAATCCTTGTCCTTTGATCAACTTGGTGGGCTTTACTTCTATATTATATTCTAGAATAACATCTATCCATTTGCCTCTGTTCCCATCAGGTCCATTTTGTGTTAGACTATCTTTGACAACCAGATTAGGCACATAAGCAATGATATGAGAATGTAAAATATAAACTCTAAAATCTTTTATTTCTTTGACCAGAGTGAATGCCTGTTTTTCCATGATATGTACTTTAAAGAAGCATCTCTCACAGCTTTGCTAAAGAATGCTATTATTTTTTCATATCCTTCTCTGTTTTTCTGTAATAGTAGAACTGCAATAGTATGTTCAGATGAAAAAGAAAAGATAATAAAATCTTTGGTGAAATTTGGGCTGATTAAAACAGGGGATTTTTTTAATTCATGTTTGACCAGATCAAAAGATTGTTTGGCTTCAACATCTTTCAGTATCTTTCTTGAGCACGTTTGTTATATTTCTAAGCATTTCAACAAGATTTGGTATGAATCTTCTCAAAAAATTGATTTTCCAATAAAATATTGAAGTTCCTTTTTGTTTCTTGGATGAATGAATTTAAGGATACCTTCAAACATATTGGGATCAATTCTGATTCCATCTTTGGAAATGATATGGCCTAGAAGTTTTCCTTTTTCAAGCACAAACAATGTTTTCTTGGGATTCAGCGAGATACCAAATTTTCTGCATTTTTCAAATACTCTTCTCAAATTTGCTAGGTGTTCTTCATCAGTCTTTGAGAAAAAAATGATGTCATCAAGAGAAATCACAATAAAATGTCCAATTTCATCTACAAAAGAAATCTTCATTGCTCTTTGGAAAGTGGCACCATCATTCATTAATCCAAAGGGAATTTTCACATACATGAATGTTCCCCAAGGAGTAGTAAAAGTTTTTTTATCTTGATCACCAAGATACACTAAAACTTGATTATACCCTGAGAAACCATCTAACAAGGAGATCCTACTAGAACCCACTACCCTTTGTAATATGTGATCCATTTTTGGTAAGGGGTAGTTGTCCTTAAGGGAAACCTTGTTTAGATTTCTAAAGTCAATGCACAATCTTATTTCACTAATCCTCTTTCTTGTAGGCACAATATTGGATACCCACTTGGAATATCTAATTGGGACTATGATTTTAGCCTCATACATTTTCTTGATTTCTTTTTCAATCAAGGGCATTAGGAAAAGCTTTATCCTACACAGCTTCTGCTTAAACGGTTTTTTGTCTTCCCTGATTGGAATTTTTTGTTTTATAACGCTAGTATCATAAGCTTTCAAATCCTCATAGCTCCAAGAAAATACATCTATGAATTCTTTAAATAGAGCTATATACCTTCGTTTTGCCATGATAGGTAGCTATTTTGAGAGTTTTATGATTTTGGGGTTTTGCTCACTGCTTATGTTGCATTCTTCAATGTTTGTTCTTGTTGGTTCCATTTTTGGATTTTTGGCAACATCATTAAAGTCAAATAGTTCTTCTAAATGGGAAAGCCCTTTAGAAAGAATGTTACCCTTGAGTTGAAGTACTTTAAGCTCCTCTTTTTCTAGGTCTTTATGTATTTGAGTTTTATATACATTTTTATTTGCTGAAATATTTACATCAGAAAAAGCAAGTTGCTCTATACTAATATGTACATCAGTTTGCTTGTCTAGTCCATCCTCCAAATCTATGTTTCTATTCGCAAATTCATCTTTTGATTGTAAAAAACTTTCAATTTGTTTATCACTTCTAAAAGCTTGCCAATATCTCATGTTATCAGGCATTGTAGGACGATGTTTCACCTAAATTATGTATTGTTTGTTTGGGTGAGGTAATTGGTAGGCGCTGGCTGAGAAATCTAAACCATTTTCCATATCATTCTGGATCATTGGGATGACATCAAGGTCATACTCTTCAAATTTTCTTAGGAAATCAATCACAACATTAATGTACTCTCTCAATCTAGGATGCTTTGCATAATATTGTCCTTTAATTTGTTTTATGATTAATTCATAATCTCCCTGGATTGAAATTCTTCTAGCACCTACTTTTTAAAGAAATTTCAAGCCTAATAGTAATGCCTTATATTCTGCTATATTCTCTGTACACAAAAAATTCAATTTGTAAGAATTACCTTCACCCTGATTAGTCTTTGAATTGTACAACCAGACTCCTGCTCCAGAACTTGTTATATCAGATGAACCATCGAAAGTCATATTCCAAATAGGCTCTGTTTCAGGGTTTTGTTGCACAATTAATATTTTTGGATCATGTTTTTCATTAAAATCAATTTTTGCATGAGTGTTGTGTGTATCTATAGCCCCATAATTGTACAGAATGAAGGAATCAAGACCAGTATAGACAGAATAGAGGGAATAGTTCTCTGGATTTTCTTGGCTTCTCACCATATATTTCATTAAGGTTTCTCTATACAGTCTTCTTGGTTGACCAAATACTGGTATTGTGGCATATGTCATATCCATTTGAAGTGTTTCTTGTAACCTAGCCACCCAAGAGCATCATAATAACATCCCATACTTGGGTGGAATGTCTACTACCACTATGTCCATCAATAAACGTTTTGCTGGTATCTGGGCTAATGTGACACAGAGGTCTTTGATAAGACCTAGACAGCTAACCTTGCTAGAGTTAAATGACTATAAATCTTTGTATGGTCTAGTGATTTCAACTCCAAGTTTTTCCATAATAGTATTTGGCATAAGATTATGTGATGCACCTGAATCAAACATGGCATTATGAAGAATTTTGTCGTGAATATTAAGTCTGGCATAAAATGGGGGAACACCTCCTTCCTAGGGTTTGCAATCAACTTTTGGAACAAATAACATCTTAGGCTGGACATCATTTAAGTTCACATTATCGGTGGTTTCTCCTATGTTGAGTACCTTTAGAACCTAAGATCTATACACATTTTTGTTTATCAATTCAGTGAGAGGAATATAAATTTTAAGTTTAGCAAGTTCATTCTCGATAATGAATAGTGTTGGAATTTTAATAGGATTTGAGAAATCAACTCTTTCAGCCACTACTTTTGTGCCAGGTTCAGTTTGTTGACTTGTACTAGGAATATTAATTTGGGCAGTCTTAGTAGAAACATCAATTGTTTTCTTGGTAACATTTTCTATGTTCTTATTTTCTGTATTGTTTACATTATTCTTAGAGCTTTTAGTTGTTTTCTTAAGATCACGTTCAACAATATTCTTGGCAGGGTGATCAAAATTATTTTTGTTTGATTTTCCATTATTTTTCATACTCCTAAGATTATACTGTCTATGGACTTCTAAGATGGCATTCTCAAATCCATGTTTATAGTCATCGGATTCTTTAGATTCCAACTCTATTTGAGCTAACAAAAATAGTTCTTGTTCCTCTTGTGTAAGAAGGATAGAAATATCTTCATTGGTCCCCATTAAATTAATTTGATTTTCCTCAACTTCTTCAACCACACCTACATCTTCATCAACATAATTTTCTTGAAATGGGGGCCTAATTTGTTGATCTGGGCCTCTTTGTTCTCTTTGTTTGATTTGTGGAGTGTTTCTTCTGGGATTTGGATTTCGGTTCTGGGGAATAGGTTGTTTTTTCCTAGCGACACTTCTCTCATTCAAAATTATTCTCTCCATCATTCTTTCCATGGTCCTCACTAAAGAATCAATCTTAGCCTTTGTCATGGAAGTTGAAGCTTCTTCTCTTATTGTCACTCTTCTTTTAGTTTTCATCCTAGCTCTTTTTGCTTGTAACTTAGTGTTTACAATTACAAAATCCCTTTGCAACACTTGTAATGTTTGAGAAGTCCTTTCCCTAAGCTGAAAGGACATATCCACATCAAATCCATATGGGAATTTTATCAAGGCTAATTCTTATGGTGGTTTAAGATTTACAGGAATTACATTATAGGTATTGTTGAATCTAGGACAATAATCTTGAACACTTTCACCTACTTCCCTCTTAATATTTTCATATTTTGATAAAATTTGTAGAGGGTTATTTTTGCCTTCCCATCTATTAAGAAAAGTTTGGTGGAACGTAGGGAGATCATTTATACTATTTGCAGGCAAAGGTTTAAACCATTTTCGAACTTCTACTCCTAAACTTTGAGCAAACATTTTGAGCTTAACACTTTCTTCATCTACTTCTTGTAAGTCAAAACAATCATTAATTTTATCCACATGTTGTTAGGCTATTAAAGAACCAGTCTTGTCAAATAGTGTGATTTTGGACTGATAGTCTTGTGGCATATTGGCCAATGGTGCTGGCATCACTAAGGGAGCATACCTGACTGCCATGATTGGTGGTGGTGGAAGACTACTTGAAGGAATTTGAACAGTGGATGAGGTTGAATTAGCACTAGGTGGAGATGAGAGTAAAGGAATTTGAGTAACCCTATGTGGAAGGATAAAAGAAGGGGCGAGAATTATGGAGGTAGTAGGACTTGGTAACTGAATATGTATAGATTGAGATGAGATGGAAGAAGCTGCTATGTTTAAGGCAGTTAATTCTACTAAGTGTTGAAGGTAAACATCATCAATTTCTGAGGTGAGATCTGTTACTAAATCTTGAAGAGTGTCAAAATGTTGTAAGAGCTGAAGATCTGATTGAGTTTGTGAAGAAAATTCTCATATTGAGCTCCTTGGTAAAACTAATGCATCATACATAACATGATCTTTCCAATTCTCTGAGTTGGTCCTAAATAAGCCTTGTTCAAAGTTTAAATCAAATTGGATATCCTGAAAGGTAACACAGTTTTCAAGGAGGGAGTTGGCTCTATGAAGAAATCTATTGCTTGTCTGACTCTCAGTTCTAGGAGTTTTTCTTAAGATCTCTTCAAGATTGTCCACTATGGTAGGAGGATTTGGATATGGGTGGGATCTAGTAGATATTCTTTTGGGATCCAGTGTTTATATTTAAAACATAGAAAAACTGAATATATACAAGAGTAGAAAGGAAACCATTCTTAGGAACTATCTTATCATACAAATCTTTTGACTGGGTACTTTTAATCCAAATGAAATGACAACTTTTTAGTAGTTCCCCAGTATGGTTGCCACTATGTTATCGCTCTATGATTTTTAAGATTGGAAAGAAAAAGGATCATAAAGGATACATGAAACCACTTTGGAGTCTAGGATCTAGCCATCCTAGGATGATAGAGGGCTCTCTCTGTATATTTTGAGGTTTGATTTTTCTTTCCAGTGTTTTAATATTTTAGGCTAGCTATATAGATAAAAGATTGATTAATTGATTGATTGTTTGGTTGGTTGGGACAGATCTTGTTTAAACCTTTTCCATTGGGCTATGGAGTCAAAAGCTATATTGTAGCATCAAATTTTTTAGAGCATTCACAAGGCTAGATAACTATATTTATTGGATCTTAAAACACAATAAGGAATGAAATGACAGAATAGTCAAATCAATTGTGGTTAAAAAGCAGTTAAATATTTCTTAACCAAACCTCAGAGGAAAACACTTATATAGTAAACACAGACAGAAATAAGGTGCTCCAACAGCATATCTTACTCTAAAATTTTTGTTTTACTATGAGCTTTGAATGATGCACAATGAAGGAAAAAACGAAACATTTAGCACAAAAAGAAAAACATCACCAAATAAAAATAGCTCAAGTATCTTGCAAACGATTCTTATTATCAATGCTCCAACTCCAAAAATTACATTGCTCCAAAAGAAAAGTTTTTCAATTACTCGGGACCAACCTCTAATATTTCCAATGCATGAATTATTTAACTAAAATCTACAACAACTTCCATATACAATAGGCAATTTGTTATTAATTACAAAGAAACTAAAATTTGACTAGTGTGACCATGAAGTGGCCACAATGAGATAACTTTGACATCTGGCCCCTTTTCTTCTGAATGTCATTGCTGGGTAATCAATTCTGCTATAGTGGTTGGTCTGGCTATTCTTTAACAAATTATGTTGGCATTTCTGACACGGCTGAGTGCTGACTCGGTGTTGAAACTCAAAATTACCTTCCCCTTGACATTTTTTCTCACCTTTTTCTCTCATTTTCTCATAAGACTACAGGTCCAATCAATGATAAATGCTAGGTTTTGTCTTAGGAAAGAATTAAAATGATCTCCATATTATATTTTCATGTTCTTGCTATTTTAATAGATTTTTATAAATTAGCTACAGAATGCAACCTATGCTGCAGGTAACTATGGGTTTCGTAGCTACTGTCATGGTTTGGCAGGTTATAAGTGTCAAATGAAGAACTAAGCCACATGGGCATTTCTAGAATCATCTCCACATGGATGCTATCTTATTCACTTGGCCCAGATCGACAAAAAATCATGCCTAAAGTCATGGTCAAAGATGGAGTCAAATATGTTACCTAGAAGTAATAAGACTCTTGATTTTCTCTTTCGTAGCTAATTAAGAGTCTAACAATTCTATTGAGGAGTTAATTCAGATTAAGCCACCTATCGCTATCAAAAGTTAAATAGTTAATTATAATTAAGCCACCTATAGCTGATCAGAAGTTAAACAGTCCTATTACAATTCGAATTAAGCCACTTCTAGCAAGTATTTCTTATAAACAATCATGATAGATTCGAATTAGCCACCTGTAGCAAGATTTTCTCTTAGATTGTTATGTTATTTTCCTATAAATATAGGTTGAATGAAATTGAGAAGTAGTTAGAAGCTAGAAGTAATTACAGGATTTTGTTCATACTCTATAATCAGACTTCATTTTGTTCATAACACAAACTTCGTTTTGTCAATGGTGGTTTAAAAGAGCATCTTTAGCTAGCTACCATTCAACCACATCAGTTGCAGAGGGCCCCTGCACTGAAGAAGGTTTTTCACTTGTTATTTTCAGTTTAATTTCTATTACTTCGTTTTCTACAAGTATGTTTTCTCTAATTTAGAATGATGTTTCATTTTAGTTTGTAACCAATAGTGTAAGGATAAAATCACAACTGTGCAGCATTTTTCTTATTAGATATTTTATGAAAAATGATTGAATAAAGATTGAAGTAATAAGAATACAGAGTTTCTTAGTTTCTTATTGTTTTGTTACTCATTTTTTAGCATAGCACTATCAATCTCACCTTTTATCCTCCCAAATTTTCACGGATTAAAAACTAAAGACCCTGAAACCTTCTTATTTGAATTTGAAGCCTTGTGCAGAACTTATGATTATTTACAAGACTCTCAAAAACTCAAATTGTTTCCTTCAACATTGAAATGAGCTACTTTAAAATGGTTCATGGGATTAGTCACTCAGTCTATTAGAACATGGAATGACATGAAGAAAGTGTTTTTTGACAGGTATTTGGATTATTGCATGCCTATCAATCACAATGATGAAGTGTTCAAATTGATGCAAAGAGAGGATGGAATTTTGGAGGATTTAATTGAAAGATTCAACTAGAACATAAAAAGAGCAAAAATGGATAACTTAGATCAAGATACTTTATAAGGTCTTATATTAAAATCCATTACGAATGAGTGGATAGATATCCTTAACGCAATAGGAAAGGGAGATATCTCGCAACTCCCATGAAGTGACATTGGAGAATTATGTGTTGATCTCTCAAGAGGAAAGTCCAAAACTAGGAAAGGTCCAAGAGATCCTTCTCTTGTTCAAGTGAATAAATCTGCAACTGGATCAGTGAGTAGGGCAGAAATTGGAAACATGCTTGATGAATTAAAATAGATATTCTAGGGAGCCTTAGTGAACAAATAGACACCCTTAAGTTACAAAACAAGCAGAAAGCCAAACTAACGCTTTGGCCAATTTTTGTCCCAAATGCAGAAAGAAGCACGCTTTAATAGAATTCCCTTTAGATGCAAAAAACATATAGACTTGTGTGATTTTTTCAGAAAACCATGAGACCAAAAGTTGTCCTTCAATTCTTGGTCTTAAGGTTGTGTTGATGCCTCAACAATAGGGAAAACCACCCGGTTCGGGCCTTAAAGGCATCTCCTTTTCCGTTTGGTGTGGTCACTCTGACTAGATATAATGGGACTAGTTTCCCAATGATTGGTAAATAGGATGGATAAGTGGTTGATTTTCTAGTATCTAATGATAATGGATGCATGATTTATTCTATAAATAAATAATAAACAACTTAATCTATCCTGAGAAATTTCCAATTTAGTGTAACTTTTGATTATCTTTATCTACAAACCGGCATATAGATGACTCTATTGGTAAACAAAGACATTCATTCATATGATAATTACTTTGTTCAAATAGTTCAACAAAGTAATCATTAAAACATTATTACACTATTCATCATATATCATTGACATAAATATGATTGAAGGAATAACACTCCTTAAAACATTCAATAGTGATAAGTATAAGGACTGTTGTTAAAACACATACATATATCCAATGATAGAAAGATTAAATATATGCAAATTCATATAAAATAATGGAGCAAAGACATAGATAATAGTACCATATGTGATTCAAATCCCTCCCGATATCAATCACATTCAAATTCCTTCTTCTAACTTAGAAACACTTCCACAAAAAGCAATAGTGCATATCTCATGAAGGCATTCTTCATTAAAATCTAGAATATAGGCCCAGTCTTCATAAAAAAATATATCGGAAGCACAATAGTGTGACTTCCCGATCCAAGTTTTATACAAAAATTTAGGACCCTTTCTAAATACATGAAAGGGTCTATAAATACTATCTAAGCTAACTAATTATGAAATAAGAATGCTATTAGGTGGTATAACCAAATCATGAAGATCTCCTTGAAATAGTTCTATTTGCAGTTGGTAGCATGATTCACTGTTTCGGCCAATCGTCCTTTGGCTTGGCTGGTAGATAGAAAGCATTGGTTGCAATTCTAGACGGTGACTCGAATGAGAATTCAGTTGGGCTGAATATGTAGCTTCATGAATTTCGGGAATCATATAACCGATTGCATCGGTTAAACATTTGTGTGCTACCCTTTGACTATATGGTTTAACTAGGAAGAACCAAAAGGTGTCCCAGGTTAAACTTTGGATGCCTCCGGTGAGTCACTCCTTTTCCAATTCCTAATTGCATGTTTTTTCCAATGCTTTGGCCGACGACAATTTAACTAGAGTGCACTATGAAATCAAATTATACAGATAAAGGGAATCATTGATTAACTCAATTAAATTACTGGTTGCTGATTTGCATCTTGAAGTTTCCCTTTCTACTTTCATCAATTGCGGTTGCCATTATAGGAAAAGAATCTCCTTATGTGATTCTAGAATTTTAGGCAGATTTGTAGCTTGCCCTTCACTGGTTTCTTGCAAAGTAAGAAAGTTGGTTAAAATCTCATCGGCTTGTTCCAAATTCTGCCTGGCATTGACTGATTTGTCAATCATTGATGAAGTAATCTCACAGAGGGGCCTGGCAAGGGAAATATTATGACATAGTAAATTTAGTTTCTTAATCAATGCTTTGTTGATCTGGAGAGCCTCAGACCTGAATTCTGCTGGTTGAGGGAAACTCTTGAACTTCTCTATCTGTTGTGATAATTGAGCGATTTGCTCATCTTTTGTTTTACTCATCTGTTCATTCATCGTCTTGAGCTTGGACAATGCTGTAGATAATTCTCTTTGTTTCTGCACTACGCTTTGCTCTATCCTCTGTTTCTCCTTGAGAAATTGCTCGTTCAATTGATTGTTTAATTTCTACTATGCTGCTAACTTTTGTTCTAATTGTTCTATTCTTTGCTGTCTTTTAGATACCTGTGCCTGTAATGAAATAATTGTTTGGTCTTTTTCCTTGATTAAATTGCTTACTTCTCACGCTTTATCCATAGTAGCTGCCGAGTAGGCTCCGGCATACTGAGAAAGTTTTGTGAGGTCTTCGAAAGGATTGAATTCTTCTTTCCATAGCACATTAGCCATCTCTGTCTGTGTAGGAACAAGGGAAGATTGATCAAGCCTTCTCTTTTTCCTTTGTCTTTTTACTACAGCCCTATGCTTAGGACTGTAAAAGATATCTAATGGTGGTATTTCTTCTATATGCGAAACAATTTCATCTAATGGATCCTTAGGAATTATCTCTACATCTGTGTTGGTGGGTAGGCCACTGGTTCTTTCAATCAGAGTTGTACTTGTTGCTGTCTTTTGACCAATTGTCAGTTGAGGAGTACTAAAACCTTGTGAATTCTCGAGATTGCTCATAACGGAATTGAGTTGTTGCCATTCTTTAAGGAGCTTGGAATCGATTTGAGTATCTATATCCATGTGTTCACTACTTTTTTCCTGTTCTTTCCGTTGTTCTTTCTCCTGTTCTGGATCTTTTCCTTCCTTGGGAATTTTTTCCATAGTAGGAGGTTTGACACCAGTTTGTTGTTCAGGCTTGCTTTACTGGATTGTTGGGGTCGTAGCTAATAAGTCCAGAGGCAGGGTTTGCAACCTCTATTCTCTGAGCCTATTGAACTCTTCCAACCCTTCATCTTTATATCTAATCCTGGCCAATGTTTTTACCTGAAATAATGATTCTGCTAAGGAAAATAGGTAATCAAATTCATCCTTTTTGTGATCGAACCTTGTAAGTTTGGCTTGTTCAAGAACATTATAGGCAACTTTCTTAGGATCATATTGTCTGCTGGGGATTGTTGCAAGATTTAGCATTTGTATTTTTCTTCCTCCTTTTCTGCATGTTTATAATCATGGAGAGTGTAATCACCGCATCTCAAAGGAAATGTAGGCAATACCTTTTTCTTAGAGTTTCTAAGGGTTTTGGATGTCCCTTCTGTTGTTATTTGGCAGGCCAATTCCCGAGCTAATAGCTTACCGGGCACATATATAGGAAGGACATGGGGTCTTGTAAGGCTACCAAAAAGCCTTATATAAGTGAACTTGTCTTCTCCTAACCAATTACCAACTGCAGTCAAGTCTATCCCTACTTCCTCGGAAATCCTTGGGGCATGCTTATCAAAAATAGCATAATAAACATGCAACATAAAACCATTGCAAATTCTGTACAAATGATCTTTGTAGTGGGCTTTCCATAACATTTGATGATAAATATGGATTGGCTTGGGGTCCTGGGGAGTCCATCTCCATCCATGTACTGGATATTCAAAGTTAAAACAGAGAGTATCCATAATATAAGCAATATAATAAAAAGGGGGAATGGTCCTGGTAGTTTTGCGTGAATTTGTTCTAAATTCAAGAATTGCAGTGGCCAGCTTCTCAGACAAAATGTTTGCCCAATCCATCACATAACTATTGACTGCTACTTCCATTAAAGGAACCATTTCAATTTTGAATTTAGTAAAATCATGTATCCCCCACATTCTACACATCATAGCCCTGACATAACGGTAAGGAGAAGCCAATGAGTCCACCGAGTACTTACCTGATGATTCATGTTTGTGCTTCTCGGGGTTATGTCTCCACTGTTTAATCGGGGCCGATTTTGTCTCATTTTCATTTGCAAATTTCTCAAGGAAGGCTTTGTTGTACCTATTTTTAGGTTCGAGCAAGTGGTACATTTTCCTTAGATCATCCAGCTGAAATGATCCAAAAATCCTTCCGTTAATTGTGAAAAATGTTCTGTTTGAAACTAGAATTTCTTCTACCACCCATATTACTACATCGATGTATGGAAGAATATTTTCTTGTGCTACTATTCTGTGAAAATATGAACATGCTAAATCTATGAGCGATGCTTCCAATTTATTAGTTGAGTCAGCTATGGTGCTTTTTGATATCTCCTCAGGCTCCTCTGCTTCAATTAAATTGTAAATGCTTTCCCAACTGGTATTTCCAAGGCTGAGGCATGTACTGTTTGAGATTAACCCTTTTTTTCTTAGCCCTGGACCCTTGGCTGGTTACACTACTGTTGTAGGAGCCGTGGCTGTAGACTTCTTTGCTTTCTTCCCCATTTGTTTCAAATTTCTTATTTAAGCGGAGTTCTGCACAAGGGATGAGAAAAGCGTGATATAGAGAAATTCTTCTATAGACCAATATGAAAGAATTACGTAGATCAGTGGGTGATAATGGATTAAAGTGAAATTTCCGCGGATAAAATCTACAGAAAAATATTCGCTTAACTACTTCATTGATTAGTCACATAACCTGTCAATCATGGTAAAGGAGCTTTTAAATGTCCATCACGTCGTTTTTATGCCAAATGATTCATTGAAGCATGGCTTAGATTTCTTTAATGGACAATCAGAGGTAAATCGTGAATTGACGATTGGTAACGTGAAAGGAAAGGCTTTAATATTCATTTAAAATATTTCCGATCACCAAAAGGTGATATAATGCATGCAAACCTTTTAAATACGTTTTCAAACAATGCGCATCATTTAATGCATCGAAATCGGGGAATGGGTTTGGGTTCTATTACCGTGTCTAAGTGATTTCGCAAATCTTCGATTGCGATACACTTTATCGCATTAAAGGATTTGAGTATACCTTTCAATCATGTGTTGACTGTTATCACCCATTGCCGATGGTGATAGCTTTATCGCATCAGAGAAATCTAGGGCCCTATTTCATTGTTCTTTGTGATTTTCCTTTCCCGATATCCGATAGCGATTACCTTTTTAGATCGGAGTGAGTGAATGTTTCCTTATATAGGTTTCCCTTGTTATTGCGATATGCGATCTTGCGATCACTTTATCATAATAACAAAGAACTTTATGATTTTAAAAGACCCACTTTATTTCTATTCAAAAGGTTTTTAGTACTTTATTTACATTAATCCTTTTGATAAGGGTTTTTCTTATGATGGTTAATACCAATTTATTCACACATCTAAGTTTATTTTAAAAGGGACCCATTTC
The DNA here is from genome assembly GCA_031772625.1 of Pinus tabuliformis. Classification (NCBI taxonomy): domain Eukaryota; kingdom Viridiplantae; phylum Streptophyta; class Pinopsida; order Pinales; family Pinaceae; genus Pinus; species Pinus tabuliformis. The sequence goes on from CM062816.1 coordinate 1,592,662,875, forward strand.
ATATTATGATTTTGTATAAAAAATTTATGAAATGGGGGGTTGTTGTACAACACAACAATTGGCGATTCACTAGGAGAAACAGTTATCTCTGAGAAATTAATTAAAATACTTAAACTTTCTTAATCTGGAAATCTTACTTGATAGAGAAAATCTAATATAACTAGGTAATCATGAATTCTGAATATAATGATAAGTATTCCTGCTATTTTCCTCTGTTTTTAGAATTAAATACATTCTAAGCTTTAAGTAAACCTTAATTGGTTGATAAAGATAAAACAAAAGACTTTTCCAACTTAGCTTTTATAATAACTCCTTTGTCATAGGTAGAGCCTTTGCTACCAGCAAATGTCTATAGTCTCGACAGGGTTACCTTTTAACCATTTGGTTATTCATTACTCCATCCATTTCAGAGTATAATTGAAAAGAATGAATCCAAGAGATATGTTTCCATATTTTTTGTTTTACTTTTTTGTTTTTTCCTTTTTTTGTAAGATAAAAAGCAACTGTCTTGGTTTGGTGGCCAGTTGTTGACAATGCCATTCACTAGTTGTAATTTAACTAAACAAACTGGCTCGTGATGAGACCCCTTGTCTTATATTTATAAGCCATTACCCTGTTTTCGTATGCAGTATTGGTAATGTCAGTTGAACTATTCCCCTATGATCATGGTAAGTAGGCTTATAATAAGACCTCTTATCTTTTATATCAAATATATTTTAGAATTACACTCTGAGTAATTATAACTTTGATGGATGGGATGAACAATTTTCTCTTTAAGAGAATATGGATGACAGGGTGAGAGTTGAAGATGCTAAGATTGAATTGGTCTCTGTTTTGTATTGATAACCGTTTTCAGGATTTTTTTAAAACTTTAAAATGATTTAGAGTGGTTTTAATTTTTGAGAGAATTTCAAAAAAATAAAATGAGGTATTCAGAATCTAAATATACCTAATTTCCTAGAAATTTCCTTTTCCTTTAAGGCTTCCATTTCTTAAAAGTAAATATCAAAACTATTTTCTTTTGAGTAACTTTTTCAACATAGCACAGACCAATGAGAGGCTTTTACAACTTTATTTTCCTAGGATTTTAAACAAAATAAATTATGCACACAAATTCTGCTAAAAATTGAATATTTACAATGGGAGAAGGGGTTACCTCCTCAATTTAAGAAATTTTTCAAGATAAAGTTGTTAACAAGAAGAGAATCTCTCTTTCTTGATAGATCTTGCAATATGAATGTAGAAGGGCCTATCTTCTCGCTGATCTGGAATGGTCCAAGCCACATTTTCTGAAACTTAGTATGTTTTCCTTTATCTTCATGGGCTTTGTCCCACTTCAAAACTAGATCACCAACTTGTAAATGTTTTCAGCCAGTTGAAGTTGTATCAAAAAATGACTTAATAATCTGTTGATGTTTTGCATGTATAATTCGAGATTTCTCTCTCTCTTCTTCTAATTTCAGAATTTGGTCATGTCTAAGTTGAATAGAAGATGAGGGGCTTTCTTCAATAAACTGCACTAAGGCTAGTGATGGAAGTACTAAAATTGTTGGTATGATAACTTCTTTTCCATACACTATATTAAATGGAGAAGTGCCTATGGATGCTTTCTGTGTTATTCAGTCAGCCCATAGTGCAAATATCAAAGATTTATGCCAGTTTTTATGATTTTGCTCAATACTTCTATTAATGATTTTGATAAGATTTTTATTGGTGGATTCTACTAAACCATTACCCTAAGGGTAGTAGTTTGCAGAATACTTCAATTTAAATCCCCTTTTAATAGCAAACTCAAATATAGAATTTCCAGAGAAGTAAGATGCATTATCAAAAATAAGAGCGTTTGGGACACCAAACCTGGTAATGATGAACTGATCTACGAATTCAATAATTGTCTCAAAGTTTGCTGTCTTCAAAGGAATTTCTTCAGCCCACTTAGTAAAGTAATCAGTAGCTGTAAGGATATACCTATGTTGTTTGGATGAATGTGGAGTGATTTCTCCAATGATATCCAATCCCCATTGTTCAAAAGGTTGTTCAATGTTGACCGGTTGCAAAGGGAAAGTTGGCTTTCTTTGTCTTCCACTAGTGGTTTGACAACTTTGGCATTTCCTTACATATTCATGAGTATCTCTGAACCAGGTGGGCCAATAATATCTAGCATGAATGATTTTATGAGCTGTTTTATTAGCTCCAAAATGTCCTCATGCTGGTCCATCATGTAGCTCCCGCAAGACCTTTTTCACTTCAGGTTTTTCCAAGCATCTTAACAAGATTGAATCATAATTTCATCTAAATAATACATCATCTACAATTATGAAGTTTTTTTGCTTTCAATCTTATAGCACGTTTGATTTTATGGGAAAGATTAGAAGGAGCATATCCATTTTTGAAATAGAAAATCATATCTGCATATTGAGATTCAGGATTAGTGATACTTATCTGATTGATTTCTTCAGTACCTTTTGTACCTTCAAATTCTTGAATCCTGCTAACAACCTGCAAAAACATTGGCCTTTGACAATCTTTGATGGTTTGATTTCCAAGTCATATTCTTGTAATGTTGTGACCCAATTTGCTCTTTTTTCTCCTTATTCCCTTTGAACTAGTAGTTGTCTAACTGCCGAAAAAGGAACTATAACTTTTGTATGAGCTTTTAAGAGAAAGGGTTTGTAGTGTTTAATGGCTTTGTACACAACAAAGGCTTGTTTTTCAACTTCTGAGTAATTAAGTTCAGCGCCTTGAAGGTTTGAACTATAAAATGAGATTGGTGCTTCCAAGTTTTGATCATTAATTTGTGTCAGCATTGTTGCATAAGATGAATCGGATGCAAGGGTATATAAGATGAAATGATTTGAAAAATTAGGAGTGCTTAAAGCAGGGGAATTTATGATTGATTGTTTGATGGAATCAAATGCCTCTTTTTCTGTGGGCCCCCATTTAAACACCGAATTTTTCTTGATCATGGTTTGTAATGACAAAACAATTTGGGAAAAATCTGGGACAAATATTTTTACAAAATTAATTTGACCTAAAAATGACTGCATGGATTTTTTATTATGAGGGAATTGAATATCAGAAATCTCTTTAATTCTATCTGGATCAATATAAATACCATCTTTTGAAACAATGAAGCCCAAGAGCTTTCCTTGATTAAGAGCAAAAAATGACTTCTTTGGATTGAGTGAGATACCATACCTTTTACAGCGTTCAAAGTTTTTTTTAAGATCGTGTAAATGATTTGATCTTTTCTTGGAAAATACAGTAATATCATCTAAGTAGACAACCACTGATTTATTAACCAATCCTTTGAATGCTATATCCATTGCTCTTTGGAATGTAGCTCTAGCATTGATGAGTCCAAAAGGCATTTTTTGGTAGGCATAAGTTCCCCACTTGGTTCTAAAGGTAGTCTTAAGTCTGTCATCAGGGTGGACCAATATTTAATTGTACCCTGAAAAACCATCTAAGAATGACATTAACTCAGAATCAGCTACTGAATGGAGCGTTTGCTCCATGTTAGGTAAAGGGAAGTTATCCTTTTTGCTTTCTTTGTTAAGATTTCTGAAGTTGATACAAATTCTAATGTCTCCATTTTTCTTCCATACTGGAACCATATTGGATACCCAATTTGAATGTCTAATAGGAAAAACTATCTTAGCTTTCAAGAGTTTGTCTAATTCAGCTTTTACTTGACTCTCTAAGTTAGGATGAATCTTCCTTAACTTTTGTTGCACTAGTTTTTATTTAGAAAGCATTGGAATAGTATGCTGAATGATCGATGTATCGTATGTTTTCAATCATCATATTTCCAAGTGAAGACATTTTTATACTTATGTAATAACCTAATGAATGCAATTCTTTCTTCTGAAGAAAATCCTAATCCTAGATTGATGTTTTGAGGATTATTCTCAGTACCAAGGTTTATCAATTCAAATGTCAAAGTAGAACTTTGGAGTTTTGAATTAGTTACTTGTTTAAACCTACCCTTGATGTCATAAAGATCTTCAAGCTTGACCACTGGTTTAGGTATTGAGTTTTCTTCTTGCTTTTCCTTCATTTGAAGGTCATGATCACTTTCATCAATGATTTGATTATCATAGGACTTGTAAGAAGTTAAGAAGTTTAAAATGTCTTCATCGTGATTTAACACTCACCAATTAGTGACATTATTAGGGATTGATGGTCTAAAAATTAACTCTACTGAAAATCTATCTGGGCTGTAATCTTCAGATGGAAGGAGCTTGGAAGCAACATTAGCTAGTAGATCCGTTGCTGCATTCTGGGACCTACAGATGGGAGAAATATTGAATGCTAAAAATTGAGATATAAGGTCTTATACCAAAGACTGATAGTGTTTAAGGTGATTAGAAAGGCAATGAATTGTATTTCTAACTTGTTTTATAACAATTTCTGAATCACCGAACACTTTCAAATATTGAACTTTAAGACCGATTGCTTTGTAGAGTCCTTGAATTAAGGCCTCATATTCAGCTGTATTGTTTGTGCATTCAAATTCCAACCTACATGATAACATGGTCTTTTACCGCTTAGGACTAACTAAAATGCGTCCTGCTCCTGCACCTTCACCAGACATAGACCCATCAACATATATTGACCAAAACAAAGACTTGTCTACAATTTTATTTACAGTTTTCTCAGCAACATTAACACATCTTGATGTATCTGTTTGTGAAAAAATTTCAATTTGAGATGTGAAATTATTGACCGAGAAGGGTGATGGTTGGGCAGTGAAATTGCCAAAGAATGATTCAAATGAGTAATTCCCCAAAATATTGTTATTGAATGCTATTGGTTGATTTTCTTGTTTGAATTCAGTCATGTTTTTCTCCTGATCGATCCTAATCTAATTTGGCTTTCCTTTATAAGGTAGCCACATATGAGACCAATCAGTGGAAATATAACCATGGAGTTTCTCAGACCAGTCCCTACTCAAAATTAAACCATAGAATTCAGGTATATGAGCAATTAAAATATCGATTCTCTGAACCACTCTTGGATCAGCTGATAACCTGATAGTAACCGAGTTGATCTCTCCTAAAACTTGGACCTTAGTTCTATCCAATTGTACAATATGAATTGCGGACTTCTGGGGTTCAATGTTCAGTTTGGAACAAACTGAAGCTGGCATTATATTAGAGGAAGCCCCTGAGTCAATCAAAGAGTTGTGTAGGTTTCTATTATAGATATCGTAGGTTAGGAGAAAAGGAGGAGTATGGGAATTGGATCTATCCCCAATTAAAATAGCATCAGTAGCTTCTACTCTACCAGGAGGCGGTTTACCTGACTCATTAGCAGCTCTAGACAATACAGCATTGGGAAGACGAGAAGAAGGTACAACATTTAATTCTTTAAGAAGTAATTTATGTTGATGTTTGAGCTTTCTAAGCTTAAACATAGTGATTTTTTCCTTTGTCTTATTCATGTCTTCAATAATATTGTAGTCCATAGAATTCGTAACTACTAATGTCTTAGATGTTGGAGGTGGATTTGAAGTTGATGGCTGATTTTGGGAGGATATTGCTGTTGCTTTCTTTGTGGGGACCTTTTCTTTGGTAGTAGTAGTACCTACATTCCTTTTATTTGAAGTTATTTGAATAGGTTTAGAAGTACCTTTACTCCTGGTAGTTATAGGGAAAGCTTCCTGTTCGTTTTCTGTATCGGAATTAGGCAAAATAAAATCCCACATCCCATGACATTATATAGTCTCTTCTTCTTCAGGTTCTTCGGATGACAAGACTGTTTCTTCTTCTTCCTCTTCGGGATCGGAGTCTGCATTAGATATGGCATTTGGTGGTTTTGATTCAGGTTTCTTAAAATTCTTGAATGGCCTTTTTGTTGAGGTCTCAACTACTTGTCTTTTGATTTCTACCATTTCGTTTGACATAGTCTTGAGGACTTTGGATACCCTCCATATCATATGGGTCTTTGGGGGTTTTCTTCTTTGAATCATCTCTGAAAGAAACTTTTTTGGATTTTCTATCTTCAAGAGCAGCCTTTTTTTCTAAAGAAATAATGTGTTTCTCTACTGCAAGCGCCTCTTTCATGTTTTCAACTAAAGTTGGTTTAGCAGCTCTATCTACAAAAATAACTATATTTGAAGGTAGGGCTATTATATACCATTCGCTTCTGATTTTCTCACTTGGTTTAGAGGCAGTTGGAATCTTATTCAAGAGTTTATTAAACTGCGAATTGAACTCCTTTATAGGTTCTTTGGATTCTATCCTAAGATTCGAGAGATCATTGATTAGCGTTGCTAGGGATCTGTCATCACCATACTTAGTCAAGAACTGCTCTTGAAAAATGTTCCAACTTGTAATGGATCCAGAGGGCAGGGAAAAATACCAAGACCCAGTTGATCCTTGTAAAGTATAAGGGAAAATCCTAACAACAACATCTTCCTCTGTCACTCCTTTTAAGTTAACTGCCAACATGAAGTTATTAATATTCTCATTGGCTTGTATTCCCGGATCTGGATTAAACTTTGGAAACCATTTTTCGGGGGTGTGCTTGCAATTGATGTAATGGTGCAGGCATCGTGACTGCACCAGGATTATTCCATGGATTCTGAACCTGAGCCATTGTAGAACTAATACTAGATGATATTACCGATGAAATTCCAGATGTGTGGGAAGGAGATGATATTGAGGTTTGAGGTGTTGAAGTTCCTGATCTCTGTTGAACAACAATGTGTAATGGAGGAGTGGATGGCAGACTTTGCACTGGAGAAGATGCAATGGATGTGGTGAGATAGTCTCACTATCATATCCTTCAGTTGTCTTTCTTGCCCTTTTCCTTTTAGGTAGGGGCAACTCAGTAGGTTCAATACCAATTTTCCCACTCTAAAGTTTGGTGAGACGGTGAGGTGGAATGAATTGCGAAGTCTCATTGCCTTGAGATATCTCAGATTTCTGTGGTGATATTGAAAAGAATTGAAGTTTGTGGATAAGAGATTGAACTTTAGGAGACTCTGGAGTTAATCGTTCTGGGATATGTTGGGGTTGAGCAGTGGTAGTTGACTCCTCTTCTTCTCGTTTGAAGACTGGAGTTCCAGTATGCAAAGGAGGGGTCGGAGGTGAGGTGGAGGGAGATTTACTCTCAGAATGGATTGTAGATTTAGGTTTTCTAGCCATTCATAGTTCATGCCCTCCTTCTAGCGCCAAAAATGTTGATGCCTCGAAAATCGTTGCATCAACATCGGGGAAAACCACCCGGTCCGGACCTTAAAGGCAGCTCCTTTTCTGTTTGGTGTGGTGGCTCTGACTGGATATAATGGGACCAGTTTCCCAATGATTGGTAAATAGGATGGATAAGTGATTGATTTTCTAGTATCTAATGATAATGGATGGATGATTTATTCTATAAATCAATAATAAACAACTTAATATATCCCGGGAAATTTCCAATTTAGTGTAACTTTTGATGATCTTTATCTACAAACAGGCATATAGATGACTCTATTGGTAAGCAAAGATGTTCATTCATATGATAATTATTTTGTTCAAATAGTTGAACAAAGTAATTGTTAAAACGTTATTACACTATTCCTCATATATCATTGACATAAATATGATTGAAAGAATAACGCTCCTTAAAACATTCAATAGCGATAAGTATAAGGACTGCTGTTAAAACACATGCATATATCCAATGATAGCAAGATGAAATAAATGTTGATTCATATAAAAGAATGGAGAAAAGACATAGATAATAGTACCATATGTGATTCGGATCCCTCCCGATATCAATTGCATTCAAATTCCTTCTTCTAACTTAGAAACACTTCCACAAAAAGCAATAGTGCATATCTCATGAAGGCATTCTTCATTAAAATCCAAAATATAGGCCCAGTCTTCATAAAAAAAATATATCAGAAGCACAATAGTTTGACTTCTGGATCCAAGTTTTATACAAAAATTTAGGACCCTTTCTAAATACATGAAAGGGTCTATAAATACTATCTAAGCTAACTAATTATGAAATAAAAATGTTATTAGGTGGTATAACCAAATCATGAAGATCTCCTTGAAATAGGTCTATTTGTAGTCGGTAGCATGATTCATTGTTTTGGCCGATTGTCCTTTGGCTTGAGCTGGCAGATAGCAAGAATTAGTTGCAATTCTAGAGGATGACTCAGATGAGAATGCAGTTGAGATGAATACATAGCATCATGTTTCGGGAATCATATAACCAATTGCATCAGTTAAACATTTGAGTGTTTCCCTTTGACTGTATGGTTTAACTAGGAAGAACCAAAAGGTGTCCCAGGTTAAATTTTGGATGCCTCCGATGAATCACTCCTTCTTTTCCAATTCCTGATTGCATGTTTTTTCCAATGCTCTAGCCGACGGAAATTTACCTGGAGTGCACTATGAAATCAAATTAGACAGATAAAGAGTATCATTTATTAACTCAATTAAATTACTGGTTGTTGATCTGCATATTGAAGTTTCCCTTTCTGCTTTCATCAATTGCGACTGCCATTCTAGGAAAGAATCTCCTTTTGTGATTCTGGAATTTTAGGCAAATTTCCAATTTTCCCTTCACTGGTTTCTTACCAAGCAAGAAAGTTGGTTAAAATATCATCGGCTTGTTCCAAATTCTGCCTGGCATCGGCTGATTTGTCAATCATTGATTAAGCAATCTCACAAAGGGGCTCGGCAAGGGAAATATTATGACATAGTAAATTTAGTTGCTTAATCAATGCTTTGTTGATCTGGAAAGCCTTGGACCTGAATTCTGCCGGTTGAGGGAAACTCTTGAACTTCTCTATCTGTTGTGATAAATGAGCGATTTGCTCATCTTTTGTGTTACTCATCTGTTCATTCATCATCTTGAGCTTGGAAAATTCTATAGATAATTCTCTTTGTTTCTACACTGCGCTTTGGTCTATCCTCTATTTCTCCTTGAGCAATTTCTCATTCAATTGATTGTTTACTTGTTGTTGTGCTGCTAACTGTTGTTCTAATTTTTCTATTCTTTGCTGTCTTTTGGATACCTATGCCTATAATGAAACAATTTTTTGGTCTTTTTCCTTGAGTAAATTGCTTACTTCCAATGCTTTATCCATAGTAGCTGCCGAGTAGGCTCTGGAATATTGAGAAAGTTTGGTGAGGTATTCAAAAGGATTGAATTCTTCTTTCCATACCACATTAGCCATCTCTGGCTATGCAGGAATAAGGGAAGATTGATCAAGCCTTCTCTTTTTCCTTTGTCTTTTTACTACAACCCTATGCTTAGGACTGTAAAAGATATCGAATGGTGGTATTTCTTCTATCTGCAAACCAATTTCATCTGATGGATCCTTAGGAATTATCTCTACGTCTTTGCTGGTGGGTAGGTGTTATAGACATTTTTGTGCCTTACAACATGAAGCATGAAATGTCAATAATCTAAGGGATCCAAAGTCCCTAAACATGTTGTTCCTACCCCTAGAGGAACAGGGTCAGCAAACCACAGCAATCCAAATCAGTTCTCCACTGAAAATTACTCAAAAACAAGTCAATTCTCGATCATGTCAACTGCTCCACTGAGCATCTACGTTGAATGTCAACTGCTCCATGGTCTACCTGCGTTGAATGTCAACTCCAACAAAGGCTACCTACGCTGAGCAAGATTTGACAAGTGGAAGTCTCATTCCTCAATGTGTCAGTGCCCAGGAAGCTTCCAAAATGACACTTGGATCATGGAATTCGCCTAGTGATGAGTAAGAGGTTCTAAAACTCCAAGTGGAAGCAAGGATCTCCAAGTGGACTCAAGAACTGAAGAAGAACTGAAGTGGGAGAAGACACTAGTCAGCTTCACACCAGTCTCAGGCTGACTCATCCTTTCTCCAAACTTCTATATATGGATCTCTCTCCCATGAGATCTAAAGGCTGGAATCTTGTAAATGTAAAGAATTGCTGTTGGTTTGAGTTTAGAACTATTGGGTGATTTGCTTTGAAGGAGGTGAAGAGGAGATTTCTTTCTGCTGGGAAGGTGATGTTGGATTGGGCCTCTTATGGTTGTATCACTTCCTGAACCTTACTTCTTCCATTAATAAAGCATTTGGGGTTCTTCTATATGCATGTGTCTCAATGGTGTATTGTTATACTTGTGTATTTGATTTATTCTAATCCTTGAATCAATTATGAATGTATGCTTCTTGTAGTTTCCCTCTCTTGTCATTTTGCAGGATCTTGGTGTAGTTGGGCCAGTGAAAGAGCAAGGAACTGGGAGCAAGTAGCAAGGAGAGAAGATTGGATCAATCATTAGCGGAAGACATCGGTTAGTGGATCCCTTTCTTCCCCCTTTTACATTTCATAAAGAAGTAATCTTAGATAGCTTTGCTTTGATTGTTGCTAAGGAACTATCACCCTTAGAGTGGGATAGGGTCATTCCGCATTGGATACTTTTCCCAACAACAAATTGGCGACTCCACTGGGGATCGTATCTTGTTGGTTGTTTGTGTTTTTGCTATTCATTTCCTAAACACAGGGAGTACCGAATCGAACTGCATTTGGATCCTTCGAATGCAAAGTAGAGGGCAGCTACTCTAGCTCAGTTTCTGAGCATGTTTATGATTTGAAGAGCTGATCCACAAGGACTCTGAACAGCTCTTAGTGATAGCCTTCATCCTCCTTTGAATCATCCTTTAGTGTGTACTTGATTGATAACCCTGATTTGACCAAAAACTGTTGATTTTTTAGCAATCTGTGACCCAGAACCTAAGAGAAACGAGAGTTTCTCCTTCAGCGCAACTGTTGTGAAGGCAGTCTGCATTTCAACGCAGGTCCCGTGAAGGCTACCTGCGCTGAATGTCAAATTGACAGTGTTGAGGTTGCGCTGAACCAGTTAGGCCTTGTGCAACTGGGGTTCTCTGCTTTCTGTTGCCCTATTTTCATCCCTGTTTTTGCAGCCTGTTATCAGCCAATGTACCTATCTGAAACCACCTTTCTTTGCCACTATTCTGCCTCGGTTGTATAAAGAAACTGTATTTGTTCTTTGTGTATTTCTTACATCATTTACAGTTTCCCATAACGAAAGTGAACTAGTCTTGCTGTGACCTCTTAGATCTGGACCTGTGATAAGTGTCTTTTTTATCTTGAGAGTTAGCTTGTTTGCTGTTCATAGCTGATTGAGCTTTTGCTTTCGTCATATGGTTTGAATTCATGTATTTCTAGTGTTGAAACAAGTAAATCTTAAGGTGTCTTTTGATTTTGGACAAAAGCTTGTTTGCTTTCACTTGAAATTGAATTCAAAAGTTATACAACAGCTTCCTTTTTGTAATACGTCAACATTAAGAAAGAGAAAAGAAATACCTGCATTGTGCATGTGCATTTTGACAGCTTGCATGTTGATTTAGGAAAAAGTGCATTAGTGTGTGCTCTATGATTTCTGTGAAAAGATGACGTCTTTCTTTTCCCTCAGTAGTTAAGATTTTCATAGGTTGAAAAGATTGAAAAAGCTTGCTTCTCATCTTTAGACTGCATTTAGGAGTTGTACCATACATCTCGTGGTGATCCATCAAGGCAAACTGCTAAACAAGATCAACCTAAAATAAATTGAATTTACATAACAACGCTTTGAAACATAACGCAAACACATAGAGGTCTAAGCTAGAGACGTGTTCCGGCGTCATTAAACGTGATATCTTAGCGTTGAGTGGTTGGGTGATTCCTCCACGGTGAAGCGATAAGTATCAATACGGACTTGTGCTCCCACGTACCGTCGCGTATATATTGGGATACCCCTATAGGAATAAATCCTTTATCCTTAGGAAGCCGTGTCGGCCGCCCTACTGATCGCAATGCAGTGAACACAGCATTCACGAAGATCGACCACTCGTACCGTAAAACGTATTTTGTGGTTTTGCGAAAAGTTTGGCACACCCTCTGCCTAGAACTCCAGAGCAGTTTCTTTTGGCCTTTTTCAAACTCTATAACTGAAAAAGTCCGTCCGAGAATTTGTCACTTCGGGCTCGTTAAAACATCGAAGGAGACTAGAGTCATCTTTAGCTTTTTCTCGACTCTTAAAAAGTGAAAAAGCAAGTTGTGTCTAAAGCGTCGTTATAAAATTTATTTTAAACGAAACATAATCACCTCCTATTCCTGCGTTGATCTTTAGGTTGAGAACATGGAACACACCAACCAAGGAATTCCCCATGATGGAAATCCTAGTCCCTTCTCCTCTTGGGGAGAAGTTGGTGCGCCCCACATGGCCACATTGTCGCTTCCAGGACTGACAATTGGCCTGTTAGTCTGGCTATTCTCAACCAGTGTAGTTCAGAATACCACGGTTCCTGAACAGTCGAGTCAACAGTCAGATCAGTCTAGAGTTGCCCACCAGCCTTCTACTTCTTATAACTCTTCCTCTAATCCTTCCTCTTCGCAAGGTAGAGCCGGCAAAAGCCAAGCTCCCATGGAGAAGAAGGAGAAGAAGAAGAAGGAGCCTAAGGCGACTGGGGGCAAGCAAAATACATCTGACAAAAATCCACACACAGCACAGACCGGGCCCAAATCGCCATGTGTCATATGTAGAGGAGACCACTTCCATAGAGATTGTCCCTGTATTCCCCGGATACTAAGGGACTGGTCCCCTCGTTTGCACAGTTCGGGAGCATCAACCTCTGACAGCCATGTTGAATGCTTACCGTCAACCAGCGAAAGTGAAGGTTCAAGAAAAAGAGGGGGAGCAAAATTCCCCTGCAGACTGTGTGAAGGCGATCACGCCATCCACCGTTGTCCCTTCTTAGACGAAGCGAAGAGAGTTTTGGAAGATCGTCCGGTTTCACCGTTACGACTTCCTCCTGGATACAAAAAACTCGTGCCAAGTCCTTCGTTGGTTGAGAATACAGCTGGCCCGCTCAAGTGGTCAGCTGAAGCGTCAGTCATTGAAAATGAACCTACTGAATCCAGACCGGACGAAAGTCCAAAGGTCGAAACGACAGTTGACCCGGTTCTGCTTTCAGAGATTTCATCTTCAAATGACACCGTCACTGAAGATTCATCTTCAAATGACACCCTCACTGAAGAGAATAAGGATGACACCATCCAGATTCTTTTCATCAACACCGACTCTGACGAGCATCAGGGCAATGCACCCATTCTTTTATCGCAGGAAGGAACATCATCAGGTTCATATCCGGCCATATATTCGGTCCCACCACCAGGCAACCTGGTTGTGTCCTTTGAATGGAACCAACTAGGCAGACCCCGGTTGCCAGCCAGTATACCATTCAGAATTATAGTCCAAATATACAGAATGGTAATGGCTGGAACTATCATTGATGAAGGGGCATCTGTGAGTATCCTTTCCTCTATTGCTTGGAAAGCACTGGGTTCCCCGGCGCTTTTGCCTGAGATAAGAAATCTATCGGGTTTCGATAAAGGAACCAGTCGACCATTAGGGATCCTCCCCAATGTGCCCATTACATTGAAAGGGAAGACCGTTCAAATGAACGTGATGGTCGTCCAAGGACCCTTGGATTATAACCTACTCCTTGGACGAGACTATATATATTGCATGGGAGCAATAGTCTCCTCACTCTTTAGAGTAATGTGTTTTCCACATGAAGGAAGAATGGTGAAGCTCGTAGACCAACTTTCATTTCCGGGATCACGCATCACAAATAGTCACATACCAACCCTGAATGGTCTATTCAATCAAGAAATGTCTCCACCCCCAGTCCTTCTTCCCGATGAGTGCGAGTGATTCGGGAAGATAGGACTGGAACCCAGGGGGCATGCATCCTGGCCTGCTTCGGGCAGAGAAAACCTTGGGTGTAAGGTAGGTTTCCGCGAGAGAATATGACTAGTCCGTACCCCGTTCGAAAGAAGGAAGAGGGGTTGTTCTGGAACAAGATTCTTTTGTCAAGGTTATGTGAGAGGGCGGAGGTCGTCACTCACCATTGTCTATTTCGGTAGACATAGCCGAGGAAATGTTTTGTTTGAAAGATTAACGAAACAATCTTTGGGTAACCAGAAAGAGGTAGGCCTCTCCCGGTTAAACAAATGTTTTTCCTGCAAATTGAGGGGTAACCTTGAAACTCTACTCTACACCTGGGGGCATGCAAACCTTTTGGAGTGCAAGCAAGGAGCGGTTATTTATCTGCTTTTTGGATTAGTCGTAACCAAACTTGCATAAAGAAAGGATTTGGAGCAAAGCGTCGGGAGATGAAGCTCCATAAAAAATAGCGATCTCCCAGGAGACATTCTTATCTTATGACTGGTATAAACGAGCAGTTTTAGCAAAGTTCATGCTCGTTAAAAAATAAACGCAAAATTGAGTAGTTTTAGCACGAGTTCATGCTCATTAAAAAAAATAAATGCACCTGTGAGCAAGCTTCCCCCAGGGTTCAAGCTCATCCAGAAAAAATGAACCGGTAAATAACCATTTGAGATCGTAAATTCATCAGCCATAAAAGCCTTGGTCGTGTTTGCACCGTCACCTCCACTTTTCATTTGGCCGATCATTCACCTCCACTTGATTGTTTACCTATTTTAAGGAACAGCTGCGAAGAGTGATTTCACCTAGCCATCCTTGTGACATTGCCGTGATTGGAAAATTCCAACCTGTACCTGTAATCTGCTGCTATCCCTGTTTTTCACTCGTTCCTCAAAATACGAGTCTTCTTTGAGCTCTTTTCATCTGACTAGTAAAATATGAAAAGTTTGCCGAGTCTTGGCCTTCCAGCTCGTTAAAGTGACTGGAAGAGCTATCCCTCCTCTAGATTTTAATATTTTTGGACCTGAGGGATTATTGCACAAAAAGATCGAGCGCTTGTCTAGTTCGGCTCGATAAAACTATCGAACATTCATCCCTTCTGTATTGTTTTATACTTTTTCGAACTCAAGGGATTAGATGACGAAAAAGGACCTTTGGAGTTAACTTTACGTACCTTTTCAGACTCTCTAAAAATGAAAAGGACCGAGTTGTCTTTGTCGCTAGACTCGTTAAATACATTAAATAGCGACAAACTTGTCTTTAGACGAGAACGAGTTTCCCTGTCGCTAGGCTCGTTAAAACATAGCGATGGGCTTGCCCGAAGGGCAGGTTATAGAACAAGCATATGTTATCCTCCTCAAGCTTGACAAAAATAAAGAGGTACTGGTCAGAAATGACTGGGGAAAAATTGGGAGAATCTCAAAGCTTTAATGGTAGCAAGTCGCTCTTGAACATGACACTTTTCCTCCGTACCACATCGGGTTGGGTTGTTTCATTCACCGGTCTCATCACCATGGTCTTGCCATACCATCCACATTTGGGGTAATGCTACCGATCCATCGCATCAGTGTCGTTATATGTTCAAGAGATGTTGTTCAGAAAGAGTCAACCATATCCCATCCACTGCCATACATCATCTTTCATCCTTTCATGACCGCCACCCTAAATCATATTTCACAGATCGTTTTCACCTTCATCACAATCATTAGCTCCTTTCCATGTCACTGATGTGGGATTCATTAACGCCCTCCTGTGACGGATCGCTTCTTGTCGACATCAGCTCATTATCCAAGAAGTTGATCTAGGAACACCCCCCTCAGTACTTTGAAGCTTGTATGCCTCAATGGCAAGTTTCTCACTTCCGGCGACAGGTATACATCAATGACCTTCGACCGAAAGATTTTGCGTGGTGTTCGATGCCAAGTCATCTATTCACACCACGTGAATTGTACTGCAGTACCTTGAGGGTCATCATCATTATCGGTGACTCCTCTCGTGCTTGTTAACAGTTTACATCATTGACTGGTAATCAAGCGATGTCTTTCCATGTTCGACTCCAAGAAATTCTCACATGGATCGACTTGTACTTAGAGTGAAGATCGGACGAGTTTGAAGACCCCGGATCTAGTTTCATCCATCCGGGCTACGATATATATTCAGGAAATAAAGACATTGACATGTGCAGCAGATGATCATCCTACTCAAAGGATGATAATTTCAGCAGAAAATTATCAGTCTACCATCAGACGATCGTCTGTTCTATGTACAGAAAAATGTATTTATAAAGCTGAGCATGGGAATGCCCACCTCAGCTAGATCATGAAAGCAGTATGAAAAATAATGTATTGTATTGTATCTTATTACAGGTCACCTCCCAGCGATTGAATGAACTTCGGATCCTCCTGATAAAGCATTTCACCCGATAAACGACCTCATACTTTAGGGGGCAACTGTTATAGACATTTTTGTGCCTTACAGCATGAAGCATGAAATGTAAATAATCTAAGGGATCCAAAGTCCCTAAACATGTTGTTCCTACCCCTAGAGGAACAAGGTCAGCAAACCACAACAATCCAAATCAGTTCTCCACTGAAAATTACTCAAAAACAAATCAATTCTAGATCATGTCAACTGCTCCACTGAGCATCTGCACTGAATGTCAACTGCTCCATGGTCTACCTGCGTTGAATGTCAACTCCAACAAAGGCTACCTGCGCTGAGCGAGATTTGACAAGTGGAAGTCTCATTCCTCAATGTGTCAGTGCCCAGGAAGCTTCCAAAATGACACTTGGATCAGGGAATTCGCCTAGTGATGAGTAAGAGGTTCTAAAACTCCAAGTGGAAGCAAGGATCTCCAAGTGGACTCAAGAACTGAAGAAGAACTGAAGTGGGAGAAGACACTAGTCAGCTTCACACCAGTCTCAGGCTGACTCATCCTTTCTCCAAACTTCTATATATGGATCTCTCTACCATGAGATCTAAAGGCTGGAATCTGGTAAATGTAAAGAATTGTTGTTGGTTTGACTTTAGAACTATTGGGTGATTTGCTTTGAAGGAGGTGAAGAGGAGATTTCTTTCTGCTGGGAAGGTGATGCTGGATTGGGCCTCTTATGGTTGTATCACTTCCTGAACCTTACTTCTTCCATTAATAAATCATTTGAGGTTCTTCTATATGCATGTGTCTCAATGGTGTATTGTTATACTTGTGTATTTGATTTATTCTAATCCTTGAATCAATTATGAATGTATGCTTCTTGTAGTTTCCCTCTCTTGTCATTTTGCAAGATCTTGGTGTAGCTGGGCCAGTGAAAGAGTAAGGAACTGGGAGCAAGCAGCAAGGAGAGAAGATTGGATCAATCATTAGCGGAAGACATCGGTTAGTGGATCCCTTTCTTCCCCCTTTTACATTTCATAAAGAAGTAATCTTAGATAGCTTTCCTTTGATTGTTGCTAAGGAACTATCACCCTTAGAGTGGGATAGGGTCATTCCGCATTGGATACTTTTCCCAACAACAGTAGGCCACTGGTTCCTTCAATCGGAACCGTACTTGTTGCTGTCTCTTGACCAATTGTCACTTGAGGAGTACTAAAACCCTGTGAATTCTCAGGATTTCTTATAATGGTATCAAATTTTCGCCATTCTTTATGGAGCTTGGGATCAATTTGAGTATCTATATCCATGTGTTCACTATTCCTGTTCTTTCTGTTGTTCTTTCTCCTATTTGTGTCTTTTCCTTTCTTGGGAATTTTTTCCACAGCAGGAAGTTTGATACCAGTTTCTTGTTCAGGCTCGCTTGACTGGATTGCTGGGGTGGTAGCTAATAAGTCCAAAGGCAGAGTTTGCAACCTCTGTTCTCTGAGCCTATTGAACTCTTCTAGCCCTTCATCTTTATATCTAATCTTGGCCAATTTTTTTACTTGAAATAATGATTCTGCTCAGCAAAACAGGTCATCAAATTCATCATTTTTGTGATCAAACCTTGTAATTTTGGCTTGTTCAAGAACATTATAGGAAACTTTCCTAGGATCATATTGTCTGTTGGGGATTGTTGCAAGATTGAGCAGTTGTATTTTTTCTGCCTCCTTTTCTGCATGTTTATAATCATGGAGAGTGTAAACATTGCAACTCAAAGGAAATGTAGGCCATGCCTATGTCTTAGAGTTTCTAAGGGTTTTGGATGTCCCTTCTATTGTTATTTGGTAGGCCAATTCCAGAGCTAACAACTTATCGGGCACATACAGAAGAAGGAAATGGGGTCTTGTAAGGCTACCAAAAAGCCTTATATAACTGAACTTGTCTTCTTCAAACCAATTACCAACTACATTCAAGTCTATCCCTTCTTCCTCAGAAATCCTTGTGGCAGGCTTATCAAAAATAGCATAATAAACAGGCAACATAAAACCATTGCAAATTCTGTACAAATGATCTCTGTAGTGGGCTTTCCAAAACATTTGTTGATAAATATGGATTGGCTTGGGGTTCTGGGGAGTCCATCTCCATCCAAGTACTAGATATTCAGAGTTAAAACAAAGAGTATCCATAATATAAGCACCATAATAAAAAGGGGGAATGGTCCTGGTAGTTTTGCGTGAATTTGTTCTAAATTCAAGAATTGCAGTGGCCAACTTTTTAGACATAATGTTTGCCCAATCCATCACATAACTATTGACTGTTTCTTCCATTAAAGGGACCATTTCAATGGTGAATTTAGTAGAATCATGTATCCCCCACATTCTACACATCATAGCCCCGACGTAACAGTAAGGAAAAGCCAATGAGTCAACCAAGTACTTACCTGATGATTCGTGTTTGTGCTTCTCAGGGTTATGTCTCCACTGCTTAATCGGGGACAATTCTATCTCATTTCCATTCATAAATTTCTCAAGGAAGGCTTTGTTGTACCTCTTTTCAGGTTCGGGCAAGTGGTACATTTCCTTAGATCATCCAGCTGAAATGATCCAAAAATCCTTCTGTTAATTGTGAAAAATGTTCTGTTTGAAACTGGAATTTCTTCTACCACCCATCTTACTACATCGGTGTATGGAAGAATATTTTCTCATGCTGCTATTCTGTGCAAACATGAATAGGGTAAATCTCTGAGGGATGCTTCCGATTTATTAGTTGAGTCAGTTGTGGCGCTTTCTGATATCTCCTCAGGCTCCTCTGCTTCAATTAAATTATAAATGCTTTCGCAACTGGTATTTCCAAGGCCGAGGCATGTAGTGTCTGAGATTAACCCTTTTTGCTTGGCCCTGGATCCTTGGCTAGCTGCACTACTGCTGTAGGAGCCACGACTACATATTTCTTTGCTTTCTTCCCCATTTGTTTCAAATTTCTTATTTGAGAGGAGTTATACACAAGTGATGAGAAAAACGTGATACAGAGAAATGCTTCTATAGACCAATATTAAAGAATTACATCAATCAGCGGGTGATAATGGATTAAAGTTAAATTTCCGTGGATAAAATCTACAGAAAAATCTTCCCTTAACTGCTTCATTGATTAGCCGCTTAACCTGTCAATCATATTAAAGGAAGTTTTAAATGTCCATCACGTCGTTTATATACCAAATGATTCATTGAAGCATGGCTTATATTTCTTTAAAGGATAATCAAAGGTAAATCACGAATTGAAAATTGGTAACGTGAAAGGAAAGGCTTTAATATTCGTTTAAAATATTTCTGATCACTGAAAGGTGATATAATGCATGAAAACCTTTTAAATACGTTTTTGAACAATGTGCCTCATTTAATGCATCACAATCGGGGAATGGGTTCGGGTTCTATTATCATGTCTAAATGATTTCGTCAATCGTCGATTGCGATACGCTTTATCGCATCGAAGGATTCGAGTATGCCTTTCAATCATGTGTTGACTGTTATCGCCAATTGCCGATGGCGATAGCTTTATCGCATCGGAGAAATCAAGGGAGCTATTTCATTGTGCTTTGTGATTTGCCTTTCCCAATATCCAATAGCGATTACCTTTTCAGATCGAAGTGAGTGAATGTGTCCTTATATATGTTTCCCTTATTATTGCGATATGCGATCTTGCGACCACTTTATCGTAATAACAAAGAACTTTATGATTTTAAAAGACCCACATTATTTCTATTCAAAATGTTTTTAAAGTACTTTATTTACATTAATCCTTTTGATAAGGGTTTTTCTTATGATGGTTAATACCAATTTATTCACACATCTAAGTTTATTTTAAAAGGGACCCATTTCATATTATGATTTTGTACAAAAAATTTATGAAATGGGGGGTTGTTGTACAGAAAAACAGTTTGTTTTTCGAGAGGAAACAATTTCAAATCCAACAGAATCTCTTTGCTTTGTCTCTAGAAGACCTTGGCAGGGGCAACAAAACCAAGGTTTTAACAACCAAATGTATATGCAGCCCCCTCCAAATTGGAATTCTTGGCAGCAACCTTGGCCTCAATCTCAAACACAACCTTGGGCTCAAGGAATGCACAATCCTTATGGAAGATTCTCTCCATACTATCAATATCCCCCATCATATCCAAACTATCCTCCCCAATGAATTCCTCAACAAAATCAACAGCCCCAACTTCAAAACCAAAACCCTCAACTTTCACGGCCATTTCCACAGAGACCAAACCAGTTACCTGCCAAACCATTACGAAACCCCAACAATAAAAAATATCAAAATACCTATATGGTGGAAGGACAACAATTTCCAACTTATATGATCACTCCATTAGATCTCAATAATGTCCAATTGAGATCTGGTGGGATATTAGAAAAGAAAAAATCTTCTGTAGTTATTCAAGAACAAGAAAATTTTGAGGAAGATTCTCTGCAACAAAATAAAAGTTTTGACGAAACATCTCCTCAAAACCAGAATACTGAAAATGAAAAATAGAAAGAACCAATAAACTCAATTCCTACCATAGAGCAACAACTAGTATCCACTTCTACAACTTATTTTCTAAAAATGTTACAAGTCGACAGAGGGGTAGAAAATCATATTATGTTGCCTAATTATGATTTTCTAGATGCATTGAAAAATGTCTATATCAAATCCCATTGTTACAAGCCATTAAGGAGATCCCAATTCTAGCTAAAACAATAAAGGAGTTGAGCATGAAGAAACCAGGAAGAAAAACAAAAGAAGTAAAAATAATTCAGCTAGTAGGACAAATAACAGACATAGTGATGGGAAAATATTCCATACAAAAATATGTGGATCCAGGAAGTCGAGTTGTAAAAACACATATCAATAGAGTTGAACTTCCAAATACACTAATTGATTTAGGAGCAACAATAAACATCATGAGCAAACAAACCATCGAACATCTCAAACTTCCCAATCTTCTTTATACACCTACATTACTGTAGTTGGCAGATAGATCTGTAATCAAACCAGATGGTGTATTAGAATATATTTCAGTGTCCTTGGACTCTTGGGAGTACCTTGTTGATTTTATGATTTTAACCCCAAAGAGAACTTTAGGAGGACATCCACTTATCTTAGGAAGACCTTGGCTAGCTACAACTGATGCTTTCATTAGCTGTAGAGTTGGTGATATGTATATCTTTGATGGTAATTCAACCAAGAAATTCACTCTATATCCTCTAGCAATAACAATCACAGAGATACATGACAAAGAATGGATTGATAATGAAAATGATATTCAACCTCTTTTTATTATTTCAACCATTAGTGAAGATAGTCAAATCTTAAATACAATCGAAAATTTTGAATCATCTCCAGAATATGAACATGATCAATTTCAAGAAAAATCCAATATTGAATATGTGTCATCTTGACAGATGTCTCTTTATTCTATGGAAGAATTTGGTAGCTCTATAGTTGAAACCTTTCCAGGGAAAACATCGAACATAAACAATAACTTCAAAAAATTACAACAGGTAAAGCTAATCAAAACCTTACAACAACATTCTTCTGCATATGCATGTGAATACACTGACATGAAATGAATTAGTTCTAAGACTTGTATACATCACATATACATTGAGGGAAATTGTAAACCTATCAGAAAACCTCAAAGAAGGATGAATCCAAATCTTAGGGAAATTGTGAAAGAAGAGTTGCAAAAATTTCTGAATGTAAACTTCGTTTACCCAATTTCAGACATCCAGTAGGTTTCTACTCTAGTGACTGTTCCTAAAAATAATGGTAATTGGAGGGTATGTATTTATTATCAAGAATTGAATAAAGCTATCCAAAAAGATCATTTTCCTTTGCTTTTTATAGATCAAGTGTTAGATACATTAGCAGGTAAAAAGTATTTCTAATTTTTGGATGGTTTTAGTGGTTATAATCATATTCAAGTAGCACCTGAAGATCAAGATAAAACCACATTCACCTGCCCATGGGGATCTTATGCCTACCAATTACTCCCTTTTGGATTGTGCAATGCACCTGCAACATTCCAAAGAGTAGTACTAGCAATTTTTTCTGATCTAATACATGATTATGTAGAGTTTTATATGGATGACTTTACAGATTATGGGAATACATTTGAAGAAGCTTTAGAAAATTTGGAAAAAGTTCTTAAAAGAAGTAAAGAAGCAAACCTTTCACTAAGCCATGAAAAATGTTTTATGATGTTTACAAAAGGGGTTGCTTTAGGACATCAGATTTCAGGAAATGGAATTAACATTGATAAATCTAAAGTCGAAGTCATCTCTAAATTATTAATTCCAAGTTGTCAAAAGGATGTTAGAAGTTTTCTTGGATTCACAGGATACTATAGAAGGTTTATAAAAAATATCAATAAACTAGCATCCCCACTCTTCAAATTACTCACCAAAGATTTTGAATTCAATTGGAATTCTAACCGCCAGTTGGCATTTGAGACTTTAAAAGCAAAAATTTCAGAGGCACCCATCTTAAGAGGTCCAAATTGGAAACTACCTTTTCATATTTCGACAGATTCTTTAGATACAACTTTGGGAGCTGTATTAGGACAAAAAGATTTGATCCTTTATTCCATCTATTACACAAGCAAGAATTTGACTTCCACTAAGTTAAACTACACTGTAATTGAAAAGGAATTCTTAGTCGTTTTTCATGCTACCAATAAGTTTAGACATTACACAACAGGATATGAAACCTTTTTTCATACAGATCACTCTGCAATTAGGTAATTAATGAATAAACCTATTGCCAATGGCAGAATTACAAGATGGTTATTACCCCTGCAAGAATTCAACCTCACTATTCTAGAAAGACCTGGAAAACAAAACAAAGTTGTTGATTTCTTGTCTAGAATTCAAAATATCAAAGATGACACTCCAGTTTAAGATAAATTTCTTGATGAATATCTTTTTGTAGTAACCACTCAAACCCCTTGGTTTGTAGATATTGCTAATTACTTAGTCACAGGAAAATTACCTTCACATTTGTTTCCTAAAGAGAAAAGAAAAATTATTCAAACAAGTGCAAATTACTCATGGATTACTAATGAATTGTATAAAACAGGTCTAGATCTCATGATCAGAAGATGTGTTCGAGAAGATGAAATGCCTGAAATACTTGAGGCATGTCAAGATGAACCTTGTGTTGGACACTTTGCTGACAAGAGGAAAACCTATAAAATCCTTCATTTAGGATATTATTGGCCCTCCATCTTCAGAGATGCCAAAGAATATGTCAAAAGGTGTGATAGATGCCAAAGGGTAGGGAAACCTGCTCCTTCAGATGAAATGCCACTACAAAATCAGGTACTCATTGAACCTTTTGAAAAATGGGCCATGGATTTTGTTGGACCAATTAATCCTCCATCTAAACAAAAGAAGTATATTTTGGTATGCACCAATTATGTCACCAAATGGGTAGAGGCTAAAGCATTACCTTTCTCTAATGAAAAATATGTAGTTAATTTTCTTTTTGGGGACATCTTCATTTGTTTTGCTGTTCCAAGAGAAATTGTGACAGATCAAGGATCTCAATTTACATCTAAAATGGTGGAGAGACTTCTGGAATAATACAAGATAAAACATAGAAAGTCTACTCCTTACCATACACAAGCAAATGATGAAGTTGAATCTACCAATAAGGTGATTGAAGGAATTCTCACTAAGACTGTACATCCACATAGAAGAGGTTGGGTAGAAAGGCTTCCTGAAGCCTTATGGACCTACATAACTACATGGAGGAATACAATAGGACATACTCCCTATGAGCTTCTTTATGGAAAGAAAGTCCCGTTACCTATAAAGTTTCAAATTAGAACCTTCAAGATGGTAGTCTAATTGGGACTAGATTTATAAAAAGCACATAAACATAGATTAGCACAACTCAATGAGCTTAATGAAATTAGGCAAGATGTCATTTAAAGAACTAGTTTGGTCCAACAACAAAGGGATAAATGGCATGATGAGTATATCAAGGAGAAGAAGTTTCAAGCAGGGGATTGGACACTTTTGCTCGATTCAAAATTCAAAGATTTTCAAGGGAAGTTTCAGACTCATTGGCTTGGGCCATATGATATTGAAGAAGTCTTTAATAATCGAGCAGTGAGAAAAATGACAATCGATGAAAGAAATGTACCTCTTCTTGTGAATGGTCATCCATTAAAGATATATCATAAGCCAATTTCAAGAGAGGATTTTGTGAGAATTTTCCAAGATAACACTGAAATGAAATTGGTGAAGAAGAATTCTTCTTCTCCACTAACTTACTTTTTCTTTTATATATATATATATATATATATATATATATATATATATATATATATATATATATATATAGATAGATATGTTGTATAGGTATGAAAACCAATTGTTCATTGGCATACTTATACAAGAAATAGAGGGTGAAAATCACATATTTTTGACATCCTATATTTCCTATTTTCTTTCTGTAATAAGTAGTGACATAAAGCTACATTCATTTGTAGTTCCTAATCTGCATATTCATTTCATTTCATTTCATCCCACTTAACTTTCATTCCCTTTCACTGTTATATCCCATTTCCATTTCATTTCACATTCATGTTCCATAGCCATACTTCATCTTTATCATATTCTGCAGCTAATTACATTTTGCAACTAATTTGATTCAGCAACCATATCTCATTCCACAACTCCATTCCAAACAAACGATGATTATAGGGAATTGAAGAATCTTGTTTTTGAAGACTGATATGCTAAAAAGGGCATCTGCGGATCAACATCAAAGGAAACAACAAACGAAAAGGTTAAGTTCTAAGAGGTGAAGTGCAAAAATTTATTTTAAATAGCAAGGTTAGAGAATAAGGCATGTATAACATGGGCATTCATATGTTTCCTTGGAAAATCATCATTTGATTTGATTGCAATCTCCATCATACTAAATATCCACCACATCCTCCATATTTTCTCACATAAAATTCCATAATTAACTCCCTCATTGTTTTTAATTGTCATGACTATGATGTGACATACTTGTCCACGTTTCTCCAAAACCCTTACCATCTACTTATTTTCATGCGAACCCACAGTTCCTTTCACCATATTCGCAGTCAATCCATTTCATAAATCAGGAAGGGTAATTCTGAAGGTTGAGGAACTCTGCATAGTAGAAGACATGGGGCTCATTGTCAGATTAGAACTGGTAGGAGCCAAGTATATGGAAGGATACCCAGAACTCAAGGAAATGTTGCAGAAGGTTGGATGGCTCAAATTCATTGAGAAATTTGATGGTTTTCATAAGGAGATCATGAAATCCTTTGCTAAATCTTTTGATGGCACAAAGGTAGAAATTGGAGATATTAAATTTGCAGTAACTAAGTCATTCATAACTAAGGCTACATAACTTCCAAGGCATGGTGAAAGATGGTTCAAAAACAAGGAATGCCACAGTGAATCATGGAAAGTAATACTCAGAAACCCAGGTGTGGATGTCTCTGTTTTTGGAAAAGGAATTCCCATTTTAGCTCTTAAAAGTAAGTGGAGGAACATGCTTTTGATATTACAGAAATTTATCACCTGTGAAGGAATATTCGGTTGCATGTACATCTAGCATGTCCGTTTACTGATGAATTTCCTAGAAAACGGAGAAATCAATCTTCCTTTCTTTGTGCTAAATAGTTTAAGAAGGATGGCCTCAAATTTACAAAAGAAAATAGAGTTCATAGATACAACCATGTTTCATCATGGGTTGATAAAGGTACTGATTGAGTTTCATTAAAAGGCATAGGAGATACCTAGGAGAATTTCCTCATTAGAAACCATTTCCAAGAAGCACTAGAGTCACCTAAAGAAGATAATGTTAGAAGAAGCATAAGAAAGAAGACTGGAATAACTATTAAAGATAGACTTGAGTCTTCATTACAAAAAGATGATGAAAAATTAATCTCTGAAGAACTGACAAAAATCAGGAAGCAAATCAGGGGAAGAGGAAAAATAAGAAAGGAGAAAAAGTTCACAGAGGAGGAGAATGTAAGTCATCCACAACCTAGAAGAAGCTCTAGACTCCGAGGTTTAATAAAGAAAACATCGTCAAAAGGGAAAAAGTTCATAAAATTAGAAGAGGAAACCCCATAAACTTCTCTTAACATCCCTTCTGCACACAATCCTCAAAATTCTCCTGATCATCATTTTGAAGGTAGCCCAAGCAGAAGATCTCCAGGCATAGACCCAGTGTAGCAAAAAATATATGATTATATAGAATCAATGGACAAGAGAAGTGCCTCAATAAACCTAGAACCTTCTGTCAATCCAAAAGAACCTCTAATTGACTCTCTCAAATAAGAAATTTATGAATTTGAGATACTGAATAGACATATCAAACAAGAGCATGAAACCTTGAAGGAACAAAATAAATTGTCCAAGGCAATTCATGATAATACCATTCTACATCTAGGACTTTGGTATAAGAAAAACCAGAAGTTGAAAAGAAAGAATAAGATTCTGAACAAAACAGCCATTAACCTCAATTACGGGATTCTTATGAGAAAACCCAGAATGACAGTCACTTTAAAGAAAAGAAAAAGAAGAAAATTTGATGTACTTGCAGAGGTGTTTGAGCAAATGCATTAGAGAAGAAAAACTCACATTTTTTGCAAATTGCACGAGGACATGGAATGATTTTGCAGTGGGGGTATGTTGAACCTCATACTTACCTTCCCCTTAACACTTCTTCTCACCTTTTTCTCCCATTTTCTCCTAAGACTACAGGTCTAATCGATGATAAATGTTAGGTTTTGTCTTAGGAAAGAATTAAAATGATCTCCATATTATATTTCTACGTTCTTTCTATTTTAATAGATTTTTGTAAATTAGCTACATAACTGTTACATGGAAAAGTGTCTATTTAGAACTGCTCTATCCCACTAAGGTGTGACAGCTGCCTTAGAAACAAACAGAGAAAAACTACTTTTGTTTTTCCTTTATGAATTATAGATAGATAGGAACAGAAAGACCAACCTCTGTCTTGCGCCAATCCTTCGATTCAATCCCTCTCTTCTTTGATAGTCCTCAGCTACCTGCTCCCTTGCACGCCCAGCTTCACACAGTACCTGTAAGATCACAGAAGCATAGCACTATACAAAGACATGGATCTATAATCATAAACAATCTAGGATCAGATGTAAATTGACCATACAAATGTAACAAACATCAATGATACAAAAGCATGGAGGAAAACTCAAATAGCTTTTATTGATACAAAAGAAAAGATTCAGGAGGAGTTACAACCAGTTGTTCCGACCCAGCATCAACCTCCCAGCAAAGAAGCCCCTCTTCACCTCAAATAAAGCTTAGATCGTCCAACAATCTGATGTTTGTCTCTAGAAACCAACAACAATTCCTTACAATAAGCAAAATTCCAGCCTCTGGATCTCTGGGATGAGGGATCCATATATAGATATCTGTAAGGGGGATGAGTCAGCTTGTGATTTGATTAGTGTCTTCTCTATGATATTTCTTGCTTCCACTTGGAGACTGGGGCCTCTTACTCATCCTTGGTCGAATTTAGTGAGGCAAGTGTCACAGGAGAAGATTCTGGAAGCTTCCATTGCCTCTCCACCTTGCAGAATGACACTGCAATTTGTCATTTCTCGCCCATCGCACCCCACAGAATGGACTTTTGAAATGCAACACACCGTCACAGTGTATTTAGGTGAGATGCAACGCACTTAGCCAGTGGAGCAGCTGCAATGATCTTGTTTTGACCAATTCTGAGTAGTTTCTCATGGAGAACTTCTGGGAGAAGCTGTAATCTGTTGACCTTGTTCCTTTAGGGTTTAGAACAACACTTTTAGGGACATAGGAGCCCTTGGTTTATGGACATTTCATGCTTGGGGTTGTAGGGCACAAAAATGTCTATAACAGTTGCCTCCTAAAGTATGAGGCCGTTAACCTTTTCGTGTCGGGTGAAATGCTTTATTATGAGGATCTGAAGTTCTTTCAATGCTGGGAGGAGACCTGTAATAAGATACAATACAATACATTATCCTCATATTATTTTCATGATCTTGATGAGGTGAGCATTCCCATGCTCAGCTATATAAATTCATTTTCATGTACATAGGACAGACAATCGTCTGAGTGTAGACTGATGATTCTGATAGAGCCACCATCCTTTTGAGTGGATGATTCTCTGTGCGGCAATGATGTACATTTGATGTCTTTATTTCCCTAAATATATATCGCAGCCCGGATGGATGAAACTAGATCTGGGGTCTTCAATCTTGTCTGATCTTCACTCGAAGTACAAGTCAATCCACGTGATAAATGTTCTGAAGTCGAACATGGAAAGACATCGCTTGATTACCAGTCAATGATGTAAACTGTTAACAAGCGCAAGAGGAATCACCGATAATGATAATGACCCTGAAGGTACTGCAGTACAATTCACATGGTGTGAATAAAGGACTTGGCGTTGAACACCACGCAAAATCTTTCGGTCGAAGGCCATTGATGTAAACCTGTCGCCGGAAGTGAGAAACTTGCCATTGAGGCATGCAAGCTTCAAAGTACTGAATGGGGTGTTCCTAGATCAAATTCTTGGATAATGAGCTGATGTCGACAAGAAGTGATCCATCACAGAAGGGCCTTAATGAATCCCACACTAATGACACGGAACAGAGCAAATGATTTTAATGGAGGTGAAAACGATCTGGTGATATAAGGTTTAGGGTGGCGGTCATGAAAGAATGGAGTATAATGTATGGTAGTGGGTGAGACACAGGTGAATTCTCTGAATGACTTCTCTTGAACATATCGGTGACACTGATGTGATGGATCGGTAGCATTAACCCCAAATGTGGATGGTATGGTGTGACCATGGTGATGTGACAGGTGAATCAAACAACCCAACCCGACTCGGACACTGAGTGGAAGTGTCATGTTCAAGAGCGACTTGCTACCAACAAAGTTTCTTTGAGTTTTCTTCCCAGTTTTTCCCCAGTCATTGCTGACCAGTAACTCTTTATTTTTGTCAAGCTTGAGGAGGATAACATATGATTGTTCTATAATTTTCCCTTCGGGAAAACCCATCGCTATGTTTTAACGAGCCTAGCAATAGTGAAACTCATTCTCGTCTATAGACAAGTTTGTCACTATTAATCTTTTTAACGAGTTTAACGACAAATATAACTCGGTCCTTTTCAATTTTAGAGAGTCTGAAAAGGAACGTAAAGGTAACTCCAAAATTCCTTTTTCATCATCTAATGCCTTAAGTCCGAAAAAGTATAAAACAATACAGAAGGGATGAATTTTCAATACCTTTAACGAGCCGAACAAAACAAGCACTCAATATTTTTGTGTAATAATCCCTCAGGTCCAAAAATATTAAAATCTAGAGGAGGGATAGCACTTCCTGTCCCTTTAACGAGCTGGAGAGGCCAATGGCTCGGCAATCTTTTTATATTTTACGAGTCAGTTGAAAAGAGCTTAAAGGAGACTCGTCTTTTGAAGAACGAGTGATAAAACGGGTAGCAGCTGATTCCATGTAAGGTTTGGAATTTTCCAATCACGACAGTGTCACAAGGATGGCTAGTGAAATCACTCTTCGCAGCTGTTCCTCAAAATGGGTAAACAATCAAATGGAGGTGAATGATCAGCCAATGAAAAAGTGGAGGTGATGGTGCAAACACGACGAAGGCTCTAACTGCTGAAGTACTACATTCACGATGGTTATTTACCGGGGAATAGTTCATTTTTTAACGCGCTTAAACGCGGGGGGAGACATTTGCTCATGTCTTATGTTTATTTCTTAACGAGCTTGAACTATGTGCTAAAACTGCTCAATGCAGGTTTATTTTTTAACGAGCTTGAACCTTGCGGTAACACTGCTCGATTAATCCAGTCGTGTGATAAGAATGTCTCATACAAAGCGAAAACTTTTAGAGTTTTGCCCCACATCCTTTCTTTATGCAAGTTAGGAAACGACCAATCCAAAAAACAGATAAATGATCGCTCTTTGCTTGCACTCCAAAAGGTTTGCATGCCCCCAGGTATAAAACAGAGTTTCAAGGTTACCCCTTCTTTATTCCGTTAAAACATTTGTTTTACCAGGAGAGGCCTACCTCTTACAGGTTACCCAAATATTGTTCTATTCACAGCACAAACAAAACACTTCTTCGACGATGTCTACCGAAATAGACAAAGGTGAGTGAAGGAGGCTACTCCACTCACATAACTTTGACAAGAGAATCTTGTTCTAGAATAACCCCCTCTTCCAATCACGGACGGGAGTATAGACTAGTCATATTCTCTCGTGGAAACCTACCCTATACCCGAAGTTTTCATGTCGAAGCAGACCAGGGTGCATGCCCCCTGGGTTTCAGTCATGTCCCCCCGAATCACTCACGCTCATCGGGTGGACGGATTGGATATTGAGACATTTCTTGCGTGAAAAGACCATTTAGGGATGGTATATGACTATTTGCTATGCGTGATCCGGGAAATGAAAGCTGGTCTACGAGCTTGACCACTCTTCCTTTTTGCAGAAAACACATCACTCTAAAGAGTGATGAGACAATGGCTCTCATGCAATAAATATAGTCTCGTCCAAGGAGTAGATTGTAATCCAGAGGTCCTTGAACTACCATTACGTTCATGTGAACAGTTTTCCCTCTCAATGTTATGGGCACATTGGGAAGGATCCCTAATGGTCGACTGGTTCCTTTAGCAAAGCCTGTTAGATTTCTCATCTCAGGCAAAAGTGATGGCAAACCAAGCGCTTTCCAAGCAGTTGAGGACAGGATACTCACAGAAGCCCCCTCATCTATGATGGTACCAGCCATAACCATTCTATATATTTGAACAATGATTCGGAATGGTACACTAGCTGGTAAACAGGGTCTGCCTAGTTGATTCCAGTCGAAGGAGACAACTAGGTTGCTTGGAGGTGGGACCGAATAGACGGCCGGGTATGACTCTGACGAACTTCCTTCCTGCGGTAGAGGAACGGGTAAATTGCCCCCATGTTCGTTGGAGTCTGTGCTTATGAAAAGAATTCAGACGATGTCATCCTTGTTCTCTTCAGTGACTGTATCATCTGAAGATGGAACCTCTGAAGGCATGACCAGGTCAACTGCCACCTCAACCTTTTGACTTTCGTCTGGTATGGGTTCAGATGGTTTATCTTCAATGATAGATGCTTCAGCCAACCACCTGAGCGGGCCAGCCGGGTTTTCAACTAGTGACGGACTCGGCAAGAGTTTTTTATATCCAGGAGGAAGTCGTAATGGTGAAACCAGACGATCATCCAAAACTCTTTTAGCTTCGTCTAAGAAGGGACAACGGTGGACGGCATGATCACCTTCGCACAGTTTACAAGGAAATCTATATTTTTCTTTTTGTCCTGGGGCTTCACTTTCACTAGTTGACGGTGTGTTTTCAACATGATCATTAGAGGTTGACGACACCGGGTTGTGCAAACAAGGAGACCAGTAATCTATGTGATAGTGGTCTCCTTTGCAAATGACACACGGCGATTTAGGCCTGGTCGGTGCAGTGTGTGGATTTTCGCTAGACGACACTCGTTTTCCCCCATTCGCTTTTGGCTCCTTCTTCTTCTTCTTCTCTTTCTTCTTCTTTTCCTTCTTCTCCTTAGGTACTTGATTTTTGGCTTTACCAGCCCCATCAAGCAAAGAGGAAGGAGGAGAGGAAGAATTAGAGGAAGTAGAAGGTTGGTGGGTAACTCTGGACTCCTCTAATTGCTGATTCGATTGTTCAGGAATTGTGGTGTTTTGAACGACAGAGGTTGAGAAGAGCCATACAAGCAGACCAATTGTCAGTCCTGGAAGCGACAATGTGGCCATATGGGGTGCACCAACATCTCCCCAAGAGGAGAATGGACTAGGATTTCCTCCAAGGGGAATCCCTTGGTTGGTGGATTCCATTTTCTCAACCCAAGATCAACGTAGGAAAGGGTAATGAATATTCCGTTTAAAATAAATTTTAGACGCTTTGACACAACGTGTTTTTTCAGTTTTTAAGAGTCGAGAAAAAACAAAAGATGACTCTAGTCTCCTTCGATTTTTAATGAGCCTGAAGTGACAAGTGCTCAGATGGACCTTTTCTGTTAAGGAGTCTGAAAGTGAACAAAAGGGATTGCTCTGGAAGTCTAGGTAGAGGGAGTACCAATCCAATCGCAAAACTGCAGAATACTTTTTACGGTACGGCAGTCAATCTTCCCGAATGTTGTGTTCAGTGCATTGTGATCGATAGGGCGGCAGACATGGCTTCCTATGGATAAAGGATTAAGCCTATTGGGGTCTCCGAAAATATACTCGACGGTATGTGGGAGCACAAGTCCGTACCGGCACTTATCGTCTCAAAGTGGAGGAATCACCCAACCATCAGTGAGAAAAACAGTTACCAGGCTTTACGACGCCAGAATACGTCTCTAGCCTAGACTTCTAATTGTTGTGCGTTAAGTTCCAAAGCGTTGTTAGATTCATTGAATTTATTTTAAGTTGATCTTGTTTATGAAGTTTGCCTTTTGGGTTCACCACGAGATGTAGATGTAATTCCTAAAATGCAATCTAAGATGATAAACAAACTTTTATCTCTTTTATGCAATGAAAATCCTAGCTACTAGGGAAAAGAAAGACAGAATCTTTTCATAAAGAGCAAAGAGCACACTCTAAATGCACTTTCCTAAATCAAGCCAATCAGACTGTCTATATGCAAATGCACATGCATGTATTTGTTTTCGACTTTCTTAGTATATGTATGCTAAAAAGAAAGTTGATGCAAAAATATGAATTTCTTTTCAAGCGACAAATATCAACAAGCTTCTTTTTGAAATGAAAAAATGGAGACGATTACAACACCTTACGATTTTGAACTGAATACTTGTTCTTGACACTAGAAAATTACAAATTCAGACCAAAAGCAATAGTAACAGGATAATCGACCATCAACAGCAATCAAACTTTTTCCTACGATCGAAATCGACACTTGCGACAGATTCAAATCAAAGGACGACAGTACGACTATGCTACTTTCGCAAAGGAGAACTGTAAATGACTCAACAAACACAGAAAAACATCTACAGTTCTTTTGTACAAAGGAGACGGAATAACAGCAAGGAAAAGGGGTTTCAAACAGACATATACTAATCACAGGCAACAAGATTCAGGAATAGAACTGGAAAGAATGAATCACAGAAGCCACAGCTACCCAGAGCTAGTCTGATCAACGCACCTGTAACACAGAGAATCTGAAATGCAGCGCAGGTTTTCCACTCGAGAAGTGCACTGAAATTCAGAATCTCTGAACAGTACCTGCACTGGGCCAGAAACGAGACTCTATTCGGGTTCCGGGTCACATTTTTCAGTTCAGTTCTTGGGTTTTGGCCGAGTAAAAAGCAATCAGTAATGCAACAATCAGGGGTAGACCTAAGGAGGATCTAAGACCTATCACAAGGGTAATCAGATAGTTTGTGAATCAGTTGTTTAAATCATAAACAGATCCGGTAGATGGATTGAAGTAGCAGTTATCTACTTTGCATTTGTTATGGCAAATGCGGTTCGAATGCTACTTGTAAGCTTATGAAACAAACAACAAAGAATGATAAACAAACAAACTAATTACTTCCGCAGTGGAGTCGCCATTTTGTTACAGGGAAAAGTGTCTATTTAAAACTGCTCTATCCCACTAAGGTGTGACAGCTGCCTTAGAAACAAACATATAAAAACTACTTTTGTTTTTCCTTTATGAATTATAGATAGATAGGAACAGAAAGACTAACCTCTGTCTTGCGCTAATCCTTCGATTCGATCCTTCTCTTCTTTGATAGTCCTCAGCTACCTGCTCCCTTGCACGCCCAGCTTCACATAGTACCTGTAAGATCATAGAAGCATAGCACTATACAAAGACATGGATCTATAATCATAAACAATCTAGGATCAGATGTAAATTGACCATACAAATGTAACAAGCATCAATGATAGAAAAACATGGAGGAAAACTCAAATAGCTTTTATTGATACACAAGAAAAGATCCAAGAGGAGTTACAACCAATTGTTCCGACCCACCATCAACCTCCTAGCAAAGAAGCCCCTCTTCACCTCAAACAAAGCTTAGATAACCCAACAATCTGATGTTTGTCTCTAGAAACCAACAACAATTCCTTACAATATGCAAAATTCCAGCCTCTGGATCTCTGGGATGAGGGATCCATATATAGATATCTGTAAGGGGGATGAGTCAGCTTGTGATTTGATTAGTGTCTTTTCTCTGATAGTTCTTGCTTCCACTTGGAGACTGAGGGCCTCTTACTCATCCTTGGTCGAATTCAGTGAGGCAAGTGTCACAGGAGAAGATTCTGGAAGCTTCCATTGCCTCTCCACCTCGCGTAATGACACTTCCATTTGTCATTTCTCGCCCATCGCACCCCACAGAATGGACTTTTGAAATGCAATGCACCCTCACAGTGTATTTAGGTGAGATGCAATGCACTTAGCGAGTGGAGCAGTTGCAATGATCCTGTTTTGACCAATTCTGAGTAGTTTCTCATGGAGAACTTCTAGGAGAAGCTGTAATATGTTGACCTTGTTCCTTTAGGGGTTAGAACAACACTTTTAGGGACTTATGAGCCCTTGGTTTATGGACATTCCATGCTTGGGGTTGTAGGGCACAAAAATGTCTATAACAATAACACAGCCTATTCTACAACTAACTGTGGGTTCCGTAGCTACTCTCATGGTTTGGCAGGTTACAGGTGTCAAATGAGAACTAGCCACATGTGCATTTCCAGAATCATCTCCAAATGGATGTTATCCTATTCACTTGGCCCAAATCGACAGAAAAGCATGCCCAAAGTCATTGTCAAAGATGGAGTCAAATATGTTATCTAGAAGAAATAGGACTCTTGAGTTTCTCTTTCATAGCTAATCAAGAGTCTAACAGTTTTGTTCAGGAGTTAATTCGGATTAAACCACCTATAGCTGATCAGAAGTTAAATAGTTAATTCAAATTAAGCCACTTGTCACTGATAAAAAGTTAAACAGACCTATTATAGTTCAGATTAAGCCACTTGTAGCAAGTTTTTCTTATAAACAATCATGATTGATTCAAATTAGCCACTTGTAGCAAGATTTTCTCTTAGACAGTTATGTTATTTTCCTATAAATATTGGTGGAATAAAATAAGAAGTAGTTAGAAGCTAGAAGGAATTACAGGATTTTTGTTAATACTTCATAATCAGACTTCGTTTTGTTCATAACACAAATTTCGTTTTGTCAATGGTGGTTTAAAGTGCATCTTTAGCTAGCTAGCATTCAAGCACATTAGTTGCAGAGGGCCCCTACACTGAAGGAGGTTTTTCACTTGTTGTTTTCAGTTTAATTTCTATTACTCTATTTTCTACAAGTCTGTTTTCTCTAATTTAGAATGATGTTTCATTTCAGTTTGTAACCAATAGTGTAAGGATAAAATCACAACTGTGTAGCCTTGTTCTTCTGAGATATTTTATGAAAAATGACTG
Organism: Pinus tabuliformis; assembly: GCA_031772625.1. NCBI lineage: Eukaryota > Viridiplantae > Streptophyta > Pinopsida > Pinales > Pinaceae > Pinus > Pinus tabuliformis. The sequence continues at coordinate 1,592,698,523 of CM062816.1, forward strand.
AATGAAGATTGAAGTAATAAGAATACACAGTTGCTTAGTTTCTTACTATTTTGTTACTCATTTTTTAGTGTAGAAATGTCAATTAGTTGTATTAATAGATGTTCTCAAAACCATTTCAAAATTATGATAATTCTAACTTAAATGGTTAACTATCTAATTTATGTTGTGATTGATTTTACTCAATACATTGTTAGTTTTACATTCTTTTATATTTTCTTCTCTGCTTTTAGGTCCTTACTTAGTTGCATCACTTGACATTACAAAAAATCGTTTCCAGGAGATTGATTCCATCATATTCCAAAATTGAATGGTTGAATGGTTAAATGAATGCAATTATTGAATTACCTTTTGCATCAATATCACTTTTGGTTTTAAGAATTAGATCCATGGATTATGGCTAATGGTAGGATAAGATAGATGCTCTATTTTTTTTCTTATTAGGTTCTAACTAGTTAAAACAATTCTTGGTCCATTTTTAGGAGATTAGGCTAACCTAGGAACCTTTCCTTTCTTTCAAAATTCATTAGATCCATTTAAATATCTCATAGATTGTATATTCTTAGACATCAAAGAATAGAAACCCCCAAAACAAAAATAAAAATAAAAAACAACGAAGTAAGAGAAAGGTTAGCTAAGCACATATAGTGCATCACACTTCATTAGTCTACAAACCTGGGTTGATAATTCATGTAAGCAATTTAGGACACTAAATTGACTAAACACTTGGCTCTGTGCTGACTCCTAAATCTTTCTTATCTTGTTCCTCTCGGTAGTCACATATTTCGCTCCACTCTTCTTCATCTGGGATTTTAACTTAATTCATCCCGTGGTATATATCACCTGTTTGTACCACGCAAAAGTGGGCTTCACTGTGAAAATGTGTTTCAATTCATGTTTAATGAAAATTGGATTGCTGATAGCATCCATCATTTCTTTTCATGTTATGTTGCCTCTGATATTGGAGAGATTGACAACATCCTTTGCTATGTCTTTTAGCCTCTTGACATAATCTTCTCTGGTCATGAGTTTATCATTAATGACAAACAGAGAAGGGAGACATTTTTGTGTCAAAGGTTCAATTCTGTTGAAAATCTGTTTACTGTTAGCTCCAAATTTTGGCATTTATGCTCAAGATGTATAGTAAATTTATTTTTTTTCAATACCTTCTTCACCTACAGGATAGTTTATGTTCTGTCTACTTACTCCCAACTCTTCTAGCTCATATATGTTATTTGAGTTTAGAAATTTGATGATTCTATTGGCTATTGCGAACATGTCTCCCAACTCTAGGTCAGTGGTTGAAATAGCCTCCTTAGCTTTTTTAGCTAGCTCCTTCTGCTCAAATATGATTTTGATGTTTGGAAAAATCTCATTCATACCATTAATGATATTGTTCCAGATGATTTCCTTTACCATTCCTATAGTGTTTCCAATTGATTGCTCCTTTTCAGATTTATGCAATTTTTCAATTAATGTTCGTGCCCTTTGCAATTCTACTGAATGTGCACTCTCAGCTCTTTTAATCTAGTCCTGAAAATCATTGACTTGAGCTTCCAATCTCTTGATTTCTTCTATCTAAAGGTTCATGCTCTCCATACATTTGGTTATTTTTTCTGCACGACTTCCTTTCCCTATAGTGGTAGTTGCTGGTGTAGTTGTGGGCATAATTGTAAGAGGGACAACCTCCATAGTGGTGGTGGTCAACTGTGCTGCTTTCTCCTTTTCATGTACTATATTCTCCATTTCTATTTCCATTTGTTTTATTTGGGGTGGCTTCTCCATTATCAGTTTCATCATTTCTGCCTTCTGACTCTCCGTTTCCTCTATTTCTTTAGTCAAGGGATCTTGTGTTGCAGGCATTTTCAGTTGTTTCCTCGAGGCTACTATATCAACCTCCTTATTTTTAATAATCTCTTCTACTACTTTCACTTTTGATGGATCATACCCAATTTTCACCACTAAATCTTCCAAGGACTTAATTTTGTTATCTTTTGATTGAGATGAAATCTTTCCCATCTTTAGCCGAAATTGGGCATTTGATAAAGCCACTTGCATTTTAAACAAATTCATAGAGGTACTTGTTAGAGTGGAGGAGATCATCTCACCTATTTTCTTATGCATTTCCAGTTGATCATTAGGATGAACATTTGTGGCATCAAACTCAAAGGAAGCCTGTTTATAATCAGCTAGAGTTTCAGGTTTTGTTGTTTGTGCCTCAAGGAATTCCATATGCATTTTCCCTTTCTATGAATCGAAAGTTGATAGAATTTTGCCTAGGGAAGTAGAAATTTGCTTCCAAAACTGAGCATAAGTACTCTTTTTCAACATTCCATTTCTATTCTTTATCTCTATGAAAGTAAAAAAATGGTCTCCTCCTTTTTTCCTATTACATTGGTAGATGTAGAAATTTGAAAAGTTTGTTGCCTTTCTGAGATTGGAGTTGTAGGAAAATATTGACCTCATGCCAGAGATGAACCAGGAATACCACTAAGGATAAGAACTATTTGTTTTGGTTATTCTTTACCCATGTCCATGTCCATACACATCCTTGCCATTTTCCTAAATTTCAACTTGAACTCCTTTATAGAAGTATTAGTCCCTAGTGTTTGATCTTCTTTTGGTCTTTTCCCAGTTACTTCCTTTTCCCGTTCTTTGCCCTTGTCTGGTCTGTCCTTTGTAATCTACCTTCATTGCTTCCTAGGAATCTGTGCAATTGAAGATGAAATTATATGTTGCTCAGCCTCTAGCAAGGTTTCAGGCATCCACTGTGTCTGGTTCATGAATTTTTCTATTTCAGGCATGTGAGTGTGAATATAAGGTGTTGATCTGTTTTCCACCCTTTTCTTGGAGATGATACCCCATGGGTCATAGGACCATGCGAAGTTGTGGGTCAAATTAATTTCTTTCAACTTCTTATCAACCTCCTCACCTGTTGCCCTGCTGTTGCAAATAAATGGACCAATCTGGGATTTGATCCTAAATTCAGATTTCTTGTTTGTTGCTACAAAGTGCACTTCATCTGCATTGATCATCTGCTTGATATAATCTAGTGCAAAGATCCTCATGGGGAGGAACTTCGGTATCTTTTAAGGGGCCAATTCACATCCATATATCCTTAATTTTGTGTAATTTTGGTACAAATACCAATCTCCTGTTCTAGCTTGGTCGTTCAACTGCATAATTCTTTTAATTTCTTCACTGATTCTGGGTTCTGCTATACCAATGAGGAGGCCGATAGTTGGATGGACAAACATCTCTATGAATGTTTTGTATGTGAAGTCCCTTTGATCCTTCATCACTAGGATTGTCCAGAAGATGACAGACTGAGGTTCACCTTCTTCATTTAGCTTTCTCATCAGAAACTGAAACATCTCTTCCTAAAATTAACAAACGTACAAACCAATACTGAAGAATACTGAAACACTTCTTTTGTAGTAAATCTTATGAATTGTTCATGGATGGCATCTGCTAGGAATTGACTAAAATTAAACAAGATAGAGGGTTTTGACTCTGATGAGAATATGGACAAGAAACCTATTATGGCTTCATCAAGCCACTGATTTGAATAATACCCTAGAAGATATGAAAGCACAATGACTATATGCTTGGTTTTATCAGGGAAAGAAGAGGATAGATATGGAGGATTTTTGCTAGGCAGTGGGGTCTATTCAATCATGAATAGTTCCAGGGGTTTATCTCTTTTACCAAAGTCTAACCTCTGGTACATTTCACTGAGGATTTCATGGGAAGAAGGAGTGGTTCCTTCAATGATAGGAGCTTGCATCATTTTCATTATGGATTTAGCATCAATGGTGAACAATATTTCTCCTGCAGAGGCTATTACTGCTCTTTGCTGTGGGCTATAGTAGGAGTGGCATTTTCTGATCAATTATGGGTAACTATGGGTTTTGGGAAAATTGTAGAAAGGGAAATTTTTATCCTAGAGACCTATATCATCCATTTCATCGACGAATTTTTCCTCCCACCAACAATAGATGTCGAAGAGATAAAATTCTGACATTGTTTCATGCATCTTGAGGTCTCTATCTACAAGTGGAATATGGTCCAAGTCCACTGGTGGCTGCACCATTAGATTGAACAACTCCGATTCTTTCTTCTTCGGCGGCATGGCTATCTTCTAAAAATTTTAAACCTAGACTATCTTTGGATTTGCAGGTGAATTGTAATTAGGAAAAGGAATGAGAAGAAAAGGGAACTCAGATAGGGAAAACAGAAAGGAAATGAGTAGAAAATAGGATTCAAGAAGGGAAATTCTTGTTAAATGCAGAAAAATGAAAATTTTTGTTACTGAGTTGATAATTCACTGGGTCAACTATTTCTTTGTGTATGTCTCAACAAATCTTCACTTCACCTGTAAGCAAACAGGACATATTCAAACTTGTAAGTGGGTGAGAGAAGATGTGTTTGTGATTTCCACAAAGTTCCCATTGAAGTGGCATGAAATGGCACGGGTCCGTTGGCTAATGGTCCAGCGAATTTAATGTGCAATGATATAGCGCAGGAATAGAGGTGATAGGTGGATGGGATGGAGTGGTGAACGGTCATGACAGATGGGTGGTTTGTTTGAGAGTGAAAACCGCTTTTCATAGAGCCTATGGAGTGTTAAGCGGAATTGGTGAGGGGGGGTGCAAAATTATGATAGTGCGGCACATAGATGGAGGGAAACCACTCATTTTGAACCCCCATGGCGTTAATGTTTAGAGGGTGAAGGGGGGTGGGGGGGGAATCTTATAGGTTGTTGGATCGACCATTGAGTGTGGGGATTTGATGGAAGGTGCGGGGTGGATAATCAAGGATATGACGGGCACGTGGGTGATGGGAATTGGAAAAGAAATGAAATGGGGGCAGAGTATGGAATAAAGTTAGGAGCATGTTATTAGACCCCTATCCTTTATTAATTTATTTTTTCCACATTAGGGAAAACACATGAAATATAGAATAAAGGATTTAGAAGGAATTTTTCATGTCCTTTTCCCCTTTATTATTCTTTCAATCTACCTATCCTTTTTTTCTAATCTAACATTTTTTCTTTTGCAGGGTGCATTTAGACTTGCAGAACCTTTTTCACTATTTTTTTTTTTCTAACCTACTTTATCACTTATCTCTCCTAATGGTGATTGAATAGTTGAACCAACTTCATTTCTACATATCTACTGATTTTCCAAGATTAAGTTTTTTGGTAGATCTTTATTTTCTACCCTATCAACATGAATTGAAATTTGTCCAATCATGCTTAGACTGTATGAATTGAACAATATTTGGTGTTTTATTTTCTTTCCGTCTTTTTTCTCTTTTGTTGTTCTCCTTCCTTTTTAAATACGTTTTTTGTTTTGGAAATCAATTGAATATTGAAATCTATGAAAAATATGAAATATGCAAAATGTGAGATACTCAATAACCTTGAGATCCTATAAATTATAGGACCCTAACAAACGACTCATTTCAACGAAATACAATGTTATCTTGCAGAGCTTGATGAATGATGGATTTCGACATGTAAAAATTGCAGTGTTTAATACATTAATTCTAAAGGAACATAAGAGAATATGTAGAAAAATAAAATGAGCTTAAGATAAATACCGTGTATGATGTTGAGAGAGAATGTATGACATCATTGTGTTAGGCATTGGAATGATGATTGCTTGTTCGTTTTTTTCTATCATTGCTCATACTTGTGATTACTGGCATGACAAACTTCTTTGGCATTAACATTCCAATACTTTATGGTTGTCAATAGAGACACAAACAATCATTCTTGGAGATGATTAACATGCCCCATCTCAAAACCAATGGTATCACAGAAACAAGAACTATTAGCACTTGCTTCCTAATGTAACTATATAGAATTTCCCTATCTTTTCTCGCCTACTTATATTACAATTTCTGAAGGAAATTCCAAAAAGATTCACATACTTGATCTCTTTCATTTCGGTAAAGAATGAAAATTTCGGGCAAAGGTCAGAATAAATGTTCAAATTTTAAATTAATATATTTATGAGAGATGGAACTGTTTTAGCTTTTAAATAAAAATAGTAAAACATATTTAGGTCTATGGTATATATTTTTCAATGATTTCGTTATTTTCTGCATCTAGTTTATGTGTTATATATAATAAATATAACATAATTTTTAATTTTAATTATTATGTTTTTTTACTAGAAGATGGAATATTAATCTTTTTCTTAATTACAAATTTCGCTGGGACTATGTAAAATTAAAAATACCTTATTTTATGGTGGTATTTATATCAATCGATGGAATTCTCACCAATAATTTTCTTGCATTACTAAAGCATATCTTTTAAATATTTTTAAATTATGTAATATACAAAAACTTATTATAAATTTACTATGCCATTTGTTAATTGCTACATATAAGAATTGACAAGAAGTGGAATGATTAAACAAATGTTTTAAAAGACACCTATAAAAGTAGTGGGAAGTGGAGTTACTATACCTCAATGGGCCTATTTATGGATATAAGCCACATATCATAGTGATGTGCATTGGAAATACTATGCCTAAAGTAGCAAAACCACATTAATAAAGGTGGTTGACATAACCCAATAGGAATATGTCAATTATGTCATGATAAATAAAATTTAATGAGAAGTAATCAAAGTTTTCAATTCCTATTGAGTATTTTTCATTTTATTTCATTGTCTTAGAGAGTATTAGGTAAATTATTGCCAAAAATGTATAATTTTCAACTTTTGTTGCATAAGAATAAAAGAAGCTTTATTTTCATGGTGTTTGAATATATGTTTAACCAACTTTATAGTGTTTTTTTTTTTAATATTGACAATATATTTTAGTTAATTACTATCTCATCACGATTGGAGATTAAGGTTGATCAAAATTACATCTTAACTCTAACTAGTTTAATAGTGGTATGTTTATATTTACCACATGTTTTATATTTGAAACTTATGCTCAAGTATCCCATAACAACTTTTGAAAAAAATTAATCCACTCGACATAAACAAAAGTTAATGATCAATAAATCTAAGCTTGGCTCTTTATTATACTGTTTCCTTCCATTTTATTTCAATAAAAAATAAGCTCTATTAGCTTCCACACTGAGTATGAGATTCCTAAAATATCTATTGAGGGATGCATTGGTAGCCTCTGGCCTTCCCGTAGAGGAGGACATTGTGAGGAATATTAAATGTGTCTCTTAATGATCACACCTGAGACCTCACTATCATGTAAGCTTGTTGACACTAGAATTAGCACACCCATGTTTCTGACCTCAAGTTCCACATTCCTATGTTATCAAATGTTAAAAGAATACAATTCCATGACTATGATACACCTATATTGAAACAAAACAACACAACAGTCATTTTATTAGGTGTAGTGGTAAAGGTGATAAAAAGTGAGATATTTCCATTCTCAAGATTGTAAACTTAACTTTCATGATATATTTTGAGCAGCTATAAGAATTTACATAAAAAATGAGGGAGACAATTTATTTTCCAATCATCGAAGAGATTGTATGCATTCCTACTTGCAAGTGTCCATGTACCACCCTCCATTCTATGGAGGAAATTAAAATGAAATAGATTAAGAAAAACATGTCTATAGAATTCTTATTTTGGAGAAAAATACCACAACCCTAGCTTAACAAGAACCATGAATCCAACAAACCATTGTTAAGAGAGAAACAAATTTCGGCAATGAAACTTCATGCATTTGAAATTAGAACTAACCCCACTATAAAGAAATAATACATAAATAATATACATCCAAATATCATGAATAGATAGTGTTTTCATCATTCATGAGAAAAATATTGATAAAGTGCGACAAACAACACAAGAAAATTCCATTGTCAAGACTATCAGAAATGTCTCCAAAGGTGTACACTTTGATGATGTTATAGTAATCTACAAGTTGCACTGATATGTTTGGATGTACAAAGGAGACATGATATATCCCTATAATACTAGTGTAGCACCCATACTATTATTGTTGTGCCTAATAGAATTCCAGTATTGTTATTTTTGAGCCCTTAAATTATTTTTGTTATGTAGGCCCTAATTATATTTTTCCCCTTTAGACTCCTATATATACCAAGGAGTGTGAAAATTCCTTGAATACAATTAACTAGACATTTTTCTCCTAACCGAAAGCAATTTATTTATCTTGTGTTAATTAGTAACGAAAAATAGTGAATAATTCACAATTTCATTCTTCATCATAAAAATTCTACAGAAATTTAAAATGTGGAACTCAGAAATAGATGCGCACACACAGTAAAATGACACTCTTATTTTTGTACAATTATCCCTAGTAAAATTAGTGCAACGCATGAGGGTTCTATTATTATGTAGCAAATGTAGAGAATTAAAGCTATTAGGAATTCTAATATAGCTCTGGAAATTTATCTCCCCTAGAAATATATTGGGAAAATCCTTTTCCCTCACATCTATTCAATGTGGCCTTCTTTGGGAAACTCACACCTCCTTGGAAATTCAGATTACTTAACTCGGTGTGCACACTACTACCACTAGAAAAACTCATTATTCCATAGAACCACCTATAGTTGAGTCATCTTGCTACCTTTTTCCTTGAGAAACAATTTGGTCTTCCTTTTGAGACTAGGTCTGGGAGCTAGCAACTGAATCAATCTTCCTTCTGGTAACTCACACTAGTAATTTGGCCAACTCACAATGTAGAATGTGTTCTCCTGTACTCGATAATTCAATCTCCTTTGTTGAATCTAGATCATTGGAAAACCTCTCGAGAATTTCTCTAGAACTTCTCACTGTTGCAAACCCTTCTACTGTCTCTCTTGTAGCTTCAATTTTTTTGTTGTTGAATGCTGCAAACTAGGTAAGTGGAATTGTTTTGCTCACAATTGATACTCCCTATGCCTCTTCTCCAAGACCTCGAATTTCTCTTATAATCTTTTTTTGGACCTTCAACAGCCAAGATCTAATCTCAATCAAAGGCTTAAATCACTTTGACTCTATCAATAGAACTCTCTAGAGAAAAATTGAATTACCTTAATTAATTAACTTTTATTTACCACTTTTCCTAAGTTAGACTTAGGACATATTTTAATTATGGAAATTTAATTTAATTTAGATGCTTCCCAAGCTTATCTCATGAAAAATTTTCTCGGTTTTGGAGATATCAGGTTTTGGAGATATCATGTTCCTTAGCCTCTTAGCATCATCTGAAACTAGAATGCCTATCCGTTACTACCAAATCAATCAAAAAATAGCACTCCCTTTTAACGAGGAAGGTGTTCTCCACTATACCCATCTGTTCTTCGAAGTAGGTAAACTTAGCTCTCCCTATAGCCTTCATGAGTATATCAGTCGCCTACTGGTCTATGGGAACATTTTGTAGTGGAACTGATCCATGCTATTTATTTATAACATTTGTGATACCTCCTTTCTTCACATCTTCAACATGAACTAACTCCCTATCACTGGAAATCATTATGAAGAAAATAGTTACTATCCACCATGATACTATGCATACTTTGATTCTACTACTAACTCTATAGTTGAATCAATATGATCTCACACTCTTGATGCACTAGGGTTTCCTTTGCATTGCTTCTATCACAACATGATTGTTGTAACGACTAGAATGGTGAGCCTCAATATCTCTTTGAATAAGACTGAGAAATATATTAGCTGGAAACACTCTCATGGAGTCTCTCTCTCACTGGAATAGTTCCTGCACTCCGAAGCTTGCCAATTCACAGTACCACCTGTGTCACTGCAACAAAGCTTTGCAAATGTTTCTTTATTATTTAACTATGCTACACTGGCTCTGCTATTGTCTCCCAAGTATCTGACTACAACTATCTCTGCTACGATCTGTATGACTTTGTCCCGCTGATGCTAAACTCATGTACTTCCCATATTATGATTTCTCATCCTACTTTACTACTATGAAATCTCATAGGAAAGGTACTAATCCATGTGAAGAATATATAACAATTAGATCTGATCTACGAATCAAGCATTCCATGGTTAGATCTATATCTCTTGCTTCCTTTCCCATGGACCGTGCTCGTCCTAGCACACTGAAATATCACACTCCTCTTCCTAAGTCTAGCGTTGCTTCATCTCCTTTCAAGCACTATTGTTTATGGGAACCCTGTTTCATCTTTCCCTTTCCCACAAGGGAAAAATTTCCCTCAGTGAAATTCACACTCCTGCCAGCAACTTACACTGACAATTAGAAATATGTACATCCCAAGTGGAACTTGTACTGCCACATGAAAAATGTTTCTGCAAATATTTCCTCCTCTTTCAACTAAACTGAGAAAATCACTCTTCCTCTAACACCTGTCACCAAAAACCAAAAAATTATTCATCTCTTGAAAACTGTGAAAATTTGGGAAACTCAAATAAACTAGAGATCTCTCACTCCTCCAACTAATCAATTGATCTACAAACCCTAGGTCTCCTATGTGAAAACAAACTCAGCCTCGTACTGCAAACTCACACCCCTCTGCAACTAACACTAGATCCTACAACCTGCACCGCTCAATGAGAAATGCTCCTGGAAATTAATTATGGTGTAAATTCTAGCCCCCTCTATCTCTCAAGTTATTGACACCTCCTCCAAAAAATAGACCCAGTGACTGGAAATGAAATTATTGCTTCAACTTTGTGAACTATGTAATCTAACTATTCTATTTTATTTCTTTATCCACCTTATATAAGTAAATAAAGCTTTATTTGACTCTGAGAATACTAGAGAAATCAAGTCCTTGTGTGATTTCTTTTCATTTCCCTATCCTAATTTTCAATTGAAAAACCCTTGCCGCAAAACTTCTACATTAGATCTTCTCTATGAGCTCATTGATGTACTTTCTCTCGTAATCCTACTACTTTTTGCTACTGCTGCTGAGACAAATCAATATTTTCCTTCACACTGAACTCGAACTCTATTTTCTACCTCCAGTAATTTGCATTTCCTGGTGGCCTGCACACATCTAAAATTTTGTGCTTCAGATCTTCGTCTGAAACTGCAAAATTTCTCTTTCTTTTACCTAGATCCTTTTATCTGATCTTTGATGCTCTGATACCATATGAAATTATTTGAATGTAATTAACTAGAAATTATTATCCTAACTGAAAGAATATTTCTTTTCTTTTTTTAATTATTAACAATAAATAATGAATAATTCATAATTGTATTCTTTACAATAAAAATGTTGCGAAAATATAAAATACGGAACTGAGAAATAGATGCACACACATAATAAAATGATGCTGTTACTTTTGGAAAATTCTCCTTGGAAAAACCCCAAAGGGAAAACGAGTGCAATAGATGAGAGTTTTATTATTATGCAAAAAATGTAGAGAATCACAACTACTGGACTTTTTGTCTTAGATCCATCAATTTATCTCCACTAGAAACATACTGTGAAAATCCTTTTCCCTCATAGCTTCTTGATTTGCCCTTCTCTCGGCAACTCACACCTCCATTTCAATCCACACTACCTCACTGGGTGTATACATTGTTGCCTTTAGAAAAAATCATTTTTCCCTGGAACCACCTCCAATTGAGTCGACTTGTCTCCTTCTTCCTCTAGAAACTATTCACTCTACCTCCTAGGACTAGATCTACACACTAGGAATTGAATCAATATTCCTTTTGACAACTCACGCTGTAGAATGCGACCTCCTCTATTGGATAATATGGTCTCTTGTCCTGACTTTGGATCACCGAGAAACCTCCTTAGAATTTCTACAAAAGTTCTCCCTGCTGGAAACCCTGTTATTTTCTCTTCCCTAGCTTCAAGTGTGCCCTTGCTAGATGTTGAAAACTAGGTAATTTGAATTACGGTGATCACAACTGATCTTTCTGATACCTCTTCTGCAAGCCCTCAACTTGATCTTATAATGTTTTGTTGGACCTCCAATAGCCAAGATTTAATCCTGATTAATGGTTTAGATCACTTTGACTCCATCAATAGAAGTCTCTAGAGAAAAAAACAAATTACCATAATTAATTAACTTTAATTTATCACTTTTCCTAAGTTAGACTTACGAAACATTTTAATTATGGAAAATTAAGTTAAGGTATTTCCCAATATTATCTCGTGAATTTTTTTTTGGGTTTTGGATATATCATGTTGCTTAGCCTCTTAGAATCATTTGAGACTAGAACACCTATCCACTATTACCAAATCCATAAAAAAATAACGAGGTCTTGTCATTTGGATCATCTAAGAATTGTTCATTTATGTGATGTAAAGGGAGGTTCCCCCCTCAAATTGGTTTATTATCTAATCATTGATCTATATTTTCTGATATTTTTGTGCTATTTTGATCTAGATACATAAGAAGACACCATTCTCTCCATACAAAACAACATTATGGAGAATGAAAAGAAACAAGTTCGTAATGCATAGAGAATTAGTTAAATGCAGGTCCAAATTAAATGTAAACACTTAGTAACCAAAAAAAGAGAATGGAATTGGAAGATAATGGAAGCAGTGGCTCCAATTAGGCTAAATAGGTGGTGATGGGTCCAATCCACCAAATAGATGGAAAATTATATAAATTTTAAAATTTAGTTTTTTGTTCTTTTCTTTGAAACTGAAAAATGATTCCAATACTTCTAATTGAATTTGTTAAATGGTGTATACAACTAAGAATATTCCCTTGAGATCAAAGCTTGTCCATTTGTCTAATTAAAAAATAAAATTTTGCAAGCCCACTTCTAAGAGTTTAAATAAATATGCCTATCTAAGTAAACATAACCCTACGAGCTTAATTACTACACCCAAATTACTAGGTCTTAGTGGTGAAAAATGGAATTGTTAAGTTGAATAGGGATTCGCGATTGATAATTAAATTATTAAAAACAATTAAGTGTATAACTAGGATTTGACATTAGGGATTTGAGGTTAATAATTAATTTACTAAAAACAATTAAGTGTATGTCTAGGATTTAACATCGTATGGTTGAGATTCCATACCATCATCTTATGCATTTTACACCTCTCTATTTTCAATTAAATTAGTTCATTATTGTCACCACATGTGATCTTAACCAGTTTTCTTGCCCCATTTCATATTAACCCCAATCTCTTCCCTCTTCCCCACTAATCATACCCTCTTTACTCTTATTTAACCATATTATTCCTTCCACTATTCTCTTTATTCTTATTTAACCATGTTTTTCCTTTCACTAAGTCTCCATTTCATATTAACCCCAATCTCTTCCCTCTTCCCCACTTATCATACCCTCTTTACTCTTATTTAACCATGTTATTCCTTCCACTATTCTCTTTATTCTTATTTAACCATGTTTTTCCTTCCACTAAGTCTCCTAGTCTTCACCACTTGTGACCACACCATTGTCTTTCATCGACCATCTTCCTTTTCGATTTCTTGATCATCCTATCCATTTCTCTTTCCATTATTGCTAGATTGTCCCCCACACCTCCATAAACCCATTTTCAATCCATTTGTTATTTCTATCTTCATCCTGACCTTCTCTTTCCATTATTGACAGATTGTCCCCGCGACTGTACAGACCCAGACTCCCATCGAACCGTTGCATTTGTTGGACTGGAAGCATTCTCCGCCCACCTTCACCACTTGTCACCACACCAATGAATTTCATCTACCATCTACCATTTCATGCTCGGCCTGTATTCACAACTTGTGACCACACCATTGACTTTCATTTATAATCTACCGTTTATCTCTGACTCCACCATTGACTTTCATCTACCATCTTACCATTTCATGCTCAGCCCGCCTTCACCACCTTCACCACTTGTGACCACACCATTGACTTCCATCTACCATCTACCGTTTAGATACCAGCTACTGTTTCTATTTCATGATCCATTTGTTACTGTTATCTTCATCCTATCCATTTCTCTTTCCATTAATTGAAATTCAGATATTGAAAATGATACACCATTGTTAAATTTTCTTCTTTGGTTTGGCTAATCCTTATGGATTTTTTGCATAACATGATGTGTTTCACTTCCGAAGCTCTTGGCCAATTATGGTTATTAGCCAGTATAACTGAACTGTTTTCGATGTGGGTTTATTAATTGTGGTAAACAAAGACGGGTTTATCGTGGTTTATCAGTTGAACAATCACTGGTTTACTGTGGTTTATCAGTTGTAGACAATAATGGGGAAGGTCATTGCAGCCATGTCGAGGGAAAATACCCTAAATATATGCCCAACCAATGTGTGGAGTTTAACCAAAGGATGGTTCTGTAGACTCAAGTATTGTAAGTGCAATACCACCATTGCATTGGTCACTCCATTGCTTCAGGCATGTGCCATTTGAAACACATTGCTTCATACTTCAGAGCATGTGCCATTTTGAACAAATAGCTGGAGTTCCATCCAAGCTTGACACATGAAAGACTCTATGGGTGAAGCCCTTAATATTACAAAATAGGCTAGGGTTTTAGAATAACATTCTGACACACAAGGACATGAATATGAATGCACCAATGAATATTAACAAATAAATGTTTTTTTTTTAATTACAGTTGCATTGGCCACTGCCACATCGAATCGAACTATAAAGCCACAGATCGAATTCAGGGTTACAAATGCTAAGTATTGCATCATGTGGATTATACCATATTTGATTATATTATATTTAATTTTTATGTCGTTGTGGATGCATCATGTGTCCCAAAGCCCCTTTTTCGCGCAATACTAGTGTGAAGCAAAGGGACATTACACATTAATATGCCCACTTTACTCAGACAAACATGACATCGTAGATGAATGAATGATGCATCAATGTGCAAAGCCAATGACCACCTCACAACATATATGGTCACAGCATTGAAAATATTACATATTACAAATTCAAGGGACTCACTAGGAAATAGTGAAGCCACGGAGTTGCTGTAGTTGTTCTTTGTGCAACAGAAATTGGATTTTTGGATGACTCACCATGTTGCTATGTTGTTTTTAATAATAATTCACAAATTTTTAGAAAACAGTGAAAATAAGGGAGGGAAAGCACCACAACTTAATAGTCATGCAAATAAATAAGATATTTCTACTCTACCTTTTGTTTTAACATGGTTTTTTTTGGTAATGGATAAGTTTTATTTGTATTAGTGTATAATTTTTTTCTCAACCTAAACCTGGCTTGGTTTAATGAATATTGATAACTGAAACGTGAGCCCTCTGAAAACATGTCTTTTTTGTTGATTTTCTTTTCCATTGCTTTTTGTCAACTGATAGTTTACCTAATAGTTTGTACATAATATAGTTTGTACATAATAGAATGTTCACATTGTGTTAATGGAAGATGCTGCTAAAATTGCGGCCTTCCCTTGGGTCAAGGGGAGAGGCTTCTTGGTTTTAAAAAATTTGAAAGTGCGCTTCGATCCAGTGACAGAGAAACCTAAATGAAAAATCATATGGGCTAAGTTGTTGAGCTTCCCCATTGAACCATGGATAAAGGGAGTGATTCACGAAATTACTAGCAAAATTCGAAAACTTTATTATGTGGATGAAGGATGTATAGGGCTTCTTGAGAACAAGGCGACTTGGTTTCTGGTTGAGGTGGACCTATCTAGTGGTTTTCCCACTCCCATTCACATCTATCGGGCGAGCTTATCCATCTAGAAGAAAATTGATTATTAGGGAGTCCCCTTCAGGTGTTTGGGATGTCACAAAACTAGACACTTATAGGTGAACTGTCCCTTCTACCATGGATCATCTAGAGAGGCATCAAAAATACTGAGTCTTGTTCATAAATTACCTCCTGGACAAAAACATATAGAGTTACAAGGGAAAAATACACAACCAAGGTTGTAGAAGACAACTGAAAAACCTAATCAGATACGATATCGCCTGTTAACAAAAACTGGGTGGCCCCTGAAGCACTTTCCGAACCAAAAAATAAGAACATAATAAATGGGAATAACAAGAAACCCTCTCTGCTACTGCACTAAACCCCCACCAAAATGAAGGGATCTACTGCCAACAATGAAGCAATCAAATCCAACAGACTCTCCCTGTTTCCCTAATATGCAACATGAATATCCAAGATTTCAATATATCTCCTACCTCGGTGGATAGAGATTTATTGGCTCTAGCTGGAAACCCAAGTTTGGGGCTAGAACCTTTATCCATTAGAAAAAATCTATTTCAAAATGAGGACATGGTTGAGGATAGAGGAAAGGACAAAGCACAGTCAATCAATAGTAGGAAAAAAGTCTCCAAATACAGGAAGATTACTCTGTATGGTTTGAGCGAAGGAGACCTTAATACTCACTTTTCTAAAGTAGTGGAGGAGACATTGTACTCGTCCTTTGACCCTAGACCTTCTAATATTTAAAATTGATCTCTTGGGGAAACATCTGATCAGGACCTTAGAGAATCGATTCCTGTACAATCCACCATCTCATGAAGATCACGTCCCTTATAGTCAGGGGGTTGTGATATGCCCAAACAATCAGATCCCTCAACCACTACATCAAATCAAAAAACCCTTCAATTGTATTTTTGCAAGAAACCATGGCATCTAAAGAGAAAGCATTGGAAATATTACTCAAAATTTGTCGAGCCTAGTGTGCATGTGCCACGAGTTCAAATGGAAATTTATGCGGACTCTCCTCTATCTAGAAATCCATCAACCTTTTATTTTCAGGCCTATCAAACATATGCTATGATTCTTTTGACTAGATATGGATTAGGGTCAATTCAAAGAATTTGTATCATGAACATATATGCTCCTTACAACAACATAAAACCTTTTTGGGAAAATCTTGAACTATCTAGAATTCTTGATGATCGTCCAATTCTACTTGCTAGAAATTTATACTTCACCTTGAATTCAAGGGAGACTTGGGGACAAAAGGCTACATCAAACCCTTTGGAAAATTATATTTCTAAGCTTTTGCAGAGGAAAATGCTCATCGATGTTGTACCTTTCCCTTTTAGCCCTACATGGTGTAATGGTCATGTTATCACTCAGGTTGTTCCCTTTGACTCGCAAGGTAATATGGCCGAGGTAACCACTAACCAATCTTTGGGTCACAGGTTCTAGCCTACCTATGACCAGAGAGGGCTCTCTCTTTATGATTTAACTTTGTTTGTATAATATTTTAGGCTAGTTATAATGCTCAAGGTTTTGTTTTAAAATTTGTTGGATGATGACTTCAGTCAAGATAGATATATGTTTGTCAGGGTGTTCTAGGCCATTGGGCATGGAGTCAGTGATGCTTAATTTGCTTGATATGTCCGTGTTGATATAACAGTGATGCTGCAGAGCCAGATAAGTGTCTAAGAAACAATTCTTTAAATCTGAGATTGGGTGTGATGTAATCAGGGCATGAAAGGCAATTAAGGATCTTTCAGTAATCTGATATGGAGAACAGTGGGAATATTATTTAGAAGCAGTGAAGGATTCCTATATAAAATTCATATTTATAGAATTAATGTAAGCATGAGCAACTAAGAATTCATGTTCATGATTAATTCTGAAGAAAACATTTTCAGCAATAGAGATTGAGCACAAGGTGTAACCAAACATTTCCTGTACTATTCCTTTTCTCTATTGTTAGACTGGTGAAACATGTGTATGATTTAAATAAACATAAGAAGACAAAACATAGATTGAGAAAACTTATTGTTCCATTAGACAGCTCAGGAATTCTGCAACAGCACGCATAGCATCACCAAGACATCAAACATTCAGGAAATCACTGAGCTTTTCCAGCCTCTTGCAGTAGATTATCTGAAAATATACAATACATTTGCCTCAGAATGAAAATCACCAACCCCTAATATGTTGCCAGGGGAGGTATATATACAAAATTTACATCAGAAAATATCTAGCTAATGAGTTAATGGCTCATTAATATTGTGCCAACTCCTGGAGCATTGTAGCTGAGAAAGTAAATGCTGTAGTAACTTCTGATTGTATTAGCTGTCCAAAATGGTCAGAGAACGTTGACTTTGTGACCGTTGGAGTCGGCTGAAGATGCGCTGCCCAAAATTTGTGCATTTCCTGTCTTTTGGCCTGCTGTCGCTGTCTTTTGCTGAGTCACCCTTTTCGGCTGCCTTGTATGTTGTTCAGATTTTGCTTTTTGCTTTTGGCTGAGTGGAAGCTGACTAGGAAAAAAACCGCTGAGATTATTGAGGTAAGAGTTGTAGCATTGCCTGCCACCAATCCTCTTTGGGCAGCTAGTGCCTTCGAATTTTCACCAATGTTTCATCTGCCTCTGTATATCTATAAAAATTAGGAGGAACCTCAAAAAGCTGATTGACTTCATGTTCTATGAAAAACAGATTTTCAAGTTTATCATATAGGCTCTGCCCTGTTGGTGGCCCCATTTCCTCAGAAGTGCTGGCAGATGCAGTGATTTGATTTTCAATAAAAGTTGACATTCTGGTGGCATATTGCTCACGAGGGAGCAATCTTCCTGTGCTGGTTAGTAGGCTGGGCAATCCTTTTGCTTGCAGTGCTCCCATTTTGAGCTTGTATTCATCTACCTCAGCCTGTATTTCATGGCATTTCCTCTCTACAGTTTGTACAAAATTCCTGAGAGTCAGCACCTTTTTAGCCGTAAGGATAGCCTATGTTCTGTTAACAATGTTGATGGCTGCTAGTTCCTCCTTAGTCTGATTGTTCAGAAAATTTATCATTCTATTGGCCTGCTCAGGCCTGTTCCCCAGTACTGTTCTGGCCTTCTGAATCTCAATGTGTGCTTGGCCAATCAAATCCATTTGTTCATGCACAGTCTTGATTGACTTCCATTGTCTAGTAATGGATTGGTCAATCCGGGCCCACAAAATTCTCTTTATTTCTGCTAGAGCATTTTCCAGTTTGAGCTCCTTTCCTAAGGCCTTTATTTTGTCTTTGAGGGCCTCAATTTCTCTAGACTACTCTGCTACAGTCATCTTTGACTTGTCATATTTGGCCACTAGTTCTGCCAACTTTTCCTTGGCCTGCTTAATCTCGGTAGCCTGGAGCTCCATCTCTTTGATAGCCTTTGTCAAATCTTCCATGTTTAAGCTGGACTCTGGAGCTGTTGTTGTTACTGTTGCTTCTGTTGTTGCTGTTGTAGTTGCAGGGGCTACTGCTGCCTCTGTAGTGGTGCCAGTGGTTGAGGTAGTTGGAGGAGGTTGGGCTGTGGATTCTCCCTGTTTATTCTGTAGTGCCCCTTCTAGCTCCTTCTCCAGATCAAGGACCTTTTGATTGAGCTTCATGATTAGATCAAGTTGCTCATCAGCTTCCTTTTCCTTCTGCAAGTCTGCTGTTTGGGGGTGCTCAGTGGGAAGCAGTTTCAGCCTTTTCTTCAATGCAGTAAGATCATCATCCTTCTTTTTCATGAGGGCCCTCACGCCCTTTGGGTCCTTAGGATCATGTCCTAGGTCTATGATGATGTCCTCTAGTGATTTGATCCTGTTGTCCTTGGCCATGGAGGACATTCTCTCAAAATCCAACTGAATGTTGGTATTCTTCAGTGATTCTTTCAGTTCATGGGCCATTGTGGCCCTCTCTACCAAGGTAGCATAGACCATTTCCCCCGTTTGTTTGTGCAGCTCTATTTGGTCCATGGGGTGAATGTCCTTTGCCATGACCTCCACCCTTGTTCTTACAAAATCTGCAGCTGATTTAGGCTGCGGTACCTTGGGCTTGAAGTGACTGAGGATCATCTTCTCCTCCTGTATGTCATACACTGACATCAACCTCTCTTGCTTGGCTGGTGTTGCTTTGAGGAATTGCTTATACACCTCTATTCTTAACAGCTCATTTTGTGCTTTTATTTCTTTGAAGGAAGCCTTGGTGCTTGAAGGCTTCTTGCTCTGTTGAGAGGAGGAGGACACCTCCATGCCAAGCTGCAGTCCTTGCTCTTGTTGGAAAGAGCTTGTGCCCGTTTGTTGACTGTCTTCCCCTTCTTTCCTTGGGCTCTCAAGGACTTCTTCACTTATTTCTTCTATGATCGGGGAGTCAACCTTTTGCCTCTTGGCCTCAGGCTGCTGGGAGGATCCACTAGCAGGAGTGGACTCTTCTTTGTCTCTCTTCTTGCCTCTCTCCTCATGTGCAGGAGTCTGCAATATAGGTGCTGTTGGTGGCTTTGTTTGCGGTGGAGGGGTCTGCTCTTGTTGTTGCCCAATTGAGTAGGCAGGCTGTTCTTTTACTGTTTCTTCTTCAGCACCCATTATTCCTTTACCTTTATCCGTGCCTGATGCTGCTGTAGAGGGCGCCTGGGTGGCTGGTGCAGTTGTCGTAGCTGAAGTCCCTTCTCCCACTGGATGTGGTTGTTTGAAGATTACCTGCTGCACAGAATCTAAGTCAAGAGTTTTTTCCAAATCCTTGACATTCTTTTGCATTATTTCTTCTTCAGTTAGTTTCTCAATTAATGTATCTTGCAACCATTCTTGCTGATTGGCATACTGCTCAATATGTGGAAATTTACAGTGCTCATAGCCTAGCAACCTGTACTTGACCCTTCTAGCACAGATGAAGCCTTCAGGGTCATAAGGGACCCACTGGAAGCTTTTTGATAGCTTGTACTTGTCTTTGAGGATTTGCTCAGCATCTTGCCATCCCTCTTTTTTCTTCATGATGAAGGGGCCCAGGTGGTGCTTAAACATGAGATGGGCTTTATTTTTAGCACTATGAAACTGGGTGAGGTCAGAGTGAATGAGCTGCCTATAGTACTCCAAGGCAAACAGTCTCATTGGTACATATTTTGGGAGCCTGTATGGACAGAGCTCACAGCCATAAATTCTGATGACTGTATGATCTTGATATAGGTACCAATCACCTATTTTATAATTTTTGGACAGCTGCAGAGTTTTCTGGATTTCAAATGAGACTCTGGGGGGAGGGGACCTCATTAATAAGCAAGAGACTGGGTAGACAAACTCATCAATAAATTCACAGTATGAGTATGGGGAATCTTGGACTTGGTGATAAACTGATATCCAGAAGATGACAGACCTTCTTTCCCCCTTAGAATCTAGCTTTTTGATGGGGCATTGAAAGGCCTCGGATTGGTAATACATGAACAAATGGTAGATGTATGATGAGTATTTGAATATGCCCTCCCTGTCTACTTTGAACAGCTGGTCATGTATCTTGTTGGCTATGAATTTGGCAAAATTATATTTATAGGTAGGGGGTTGGCCTGGGCTATAAGCAGCTAAAAACACCAGCACAGTCTCATCAACATACTCACTGGTTTTATAGCCCAACACATATGCAATCATGTCCAGCAGAAGTTTGCCTACATCAGTAAAATGGACATACAAGAAAGGAGGAGGCCCTGTGGGCTGGCAGTCAGCTCTCATAAATATCTTGGTGATCTTCTGAATGTCATCAGTGGAAAACTTGGCACCTGTATCCAGCAGATAATTCATGGAGAAGGGATGCAGCAGCTGAGTTTGTTTGAAGTTGAGCATCTGGTTGATGGACTCAGCATTAATGTGGAAGAGGATGCTCCCAGATGGAGACTTGACAGCTCTGTGACTTGCATCATAATTTTCAGCACATAGGCGGATAATCTCTGGAAAAATGTTGACAGATGGGAGGAAGTAATAAGGCAGATGAGATTCCCATATCCCATATGTATCATTGTTGTTCAAATAGTTATCTCTCAATTCCCAAAAGGTCTGCAAATGGTTTCTGTCACCCACAAAGTCTTGAATGAGGTAATCCCTGTCAGCAAGAGGCAGGGACTCAAGCTCTTTATTTGGTGGATTCATGGGGGCCATACTAAGAGCTGTGGGTGTAGGAGCAGCCATTGTGTAGTTTCTGGGTGTTGTTTTTTAAAATGCAGTTTCTAAATGCAACAAGGTAAGTGTAATAGCTTGCAAGGTTTCTCAAAGGTCAGGTGACAGGCTGAATGCAGATGATGCTAGATATATTCTTCAAAGAGGAACAGGCAGGCTAGGCAGGCTTGCCTTTGCTCTGCTTAGGTAAATTCACAGGGATTGTGACTAATGAAGATGAATTGCAGAGGAGGGGGTATAATTATAATTTGGTAAAATTTGGTCCTTCAAGTATGTACCTGGAAAAAGGGAACAATGTCGGGCGATTGGGAGGTCAATTTGCAAACTTAAGGCCGGGAATTATT
Source organism: Pinus tabuliformis (assembly GCA_031772625.1). NCBI lineage: Eukaryota > Viridiplantae > Streptophyta > Pinopsida > Pinales > Pinaceae > Pinus > Pinus tabuliformis. Next base: position 1,592,720,615 of record CM062816.1, read on the forward strand.
GTTGTAACATCAAATTTTGGAGCAGGGGGCAATGCAGGTTGTTTTAGTCCAGAATTGACTAAAAGACAATCTCTAATTTGGGAATTACTAGGTGTTTAATGGACAATATTGTAGAGAAATGGCATAAACACGGGTAAAACAGGTGAATTCTGGCAAATACCTGGATAAACGACGCCGAGAGCCTCCGGATTGAACAGTGGATGAACAATGCAGCTAAATTGGTGAGTTGTGGCGTCTGTAGCTTTGAATTTCGCGGCTTGGAGGCAAATTTCGCAGTGAACAAATGAAACGTCGACTGTGTCTTTTTCGAGTGAAAATGACATAAAACGGCTCTTTTGCGCGTTTTTAACGACAATTTTGGAAAATGTGGGTTATTGGCGCTTTTCCACCAATGACGTCAGCATGATGTCATGGCGAGCCCGGGTACGGAAGGTGACGTGGGTGCTGAGCTGGAGGCCAGCATGGCAGGACACGGTGGCAGATGTGTGGGGTGACAAGATGATGTGGAGGGCCACGAGGCGCGGTGGCAGGGGACGGTGATATGACATCACGATGATGTGGGGGTGACGTGACAGAGGAGGCGGTAAGAGGGAGGGCGGTAAGCGGTCTCCCCGCACCGCTTTTGGGAGAAGGCGGTATCGGGGAGGGGGGCTCCGAACACCTCCGCCGGCTGCCATGTGTCCAACGTACGGGAGCAAAACCACCCGCTCCCCGGACGCTAAACCGCGGCAGGTTTAAAACTGAAATCACCTGCCCATCGTTGGATTGAGGGAGGCGGGAGATCGAGGGCTGGAGGGCGCCCCGACCCATCGTGCAAGTTTGGGTGGGGACCCTGTTATGAAACCAGCTCAAGAAAAGATAGAAAAGATAGATCAACGCCTTAGAATTTAGCCTCTTTGAGGGGGCAACCTCCTTTACATTACATAAATGAACAATTCTTGGATGATACAAATGAAAATACCTCCTTTCTATATATAGGAGTCTAAGTGGTCCCAATACAATCAAAGCCTACATAACAATAATATTGTAGGGCACAACAATAACAATAGTGGGCTTCTATGTGGCACAATAGTAACAATATGGGCACTACATGGGTACATCAATATAAATAAGGGGTATAACTACAATAGTAATGGGGTAATCACTAGTATTATAGGGACCCAACATGCCCCTCTCCTTCAAAAAAGTGTTGTCCTCAACGCTTGAGTAGTTCAGGATACTTCTGCATAAAATTCTCATCCTCCCATGTGGAATCTTCAGCGGATAAGTTCTTCCACTTGATAAGGTACTCTGAAATTGATCGATTTCGTAGCTGTCGAGTTCTTGTTTCTATAACTGCTTCCGGTTCCAATATAATTTTTCCTTCTTCGTCAAGTTCTGGCAATATTGTTTGAACTGGGAGCTTGTCGCCTATAACCTTCTTTAAGCATGAAACATGGAAAACTGGGTGCAATCGAGAAGCTGCAGGAAGCTCCAATTTGTATGCCATAGTACCAATCTTTTGCAACACCTTGTACGGACCATAATACTTTGGTGATAATTTATTATCCTTCTTAGCTTGCTTGAGGGACATTTGCTTATATGGTTGTAGCCGTAGGAATACCCAATCACCTACATCAAAACTTCTTTCACTGCGATGTTGATCTGCCTGTTGTTTCATTCTATTCTGTGCCAACACAGGTTATCCTTTAAGAGTTGGAGGACTTGTTGTTGATGTTCGATGTGATGTTCCACTGCCTGGACCTTAGAATTTTCTCTTGAATATGATGTGATGAATGGTGGTTGATACCCATAAAGTGCCATAAATGGGGTCATTTTTGTTGCTGTATGAAAGGAAGTGTTATACCACCATTCAGCCAGAGGCAACCATTTGACCCATTGTGTCTGTTTATCAGATACAAAGCAACGAAGATATCCTTCCAAACATTTGTTTACTATCTCAGTTTGCCCATCAGATTGAGGATGATAAGATGAGCTATGAGCTAACTGAGTACCAAGACAAGAAAATAATTCTGTCCAAAAATTTCCAGTGAAAATGGGATCTCTGTCACTTACAATAATCTTTGGGTTTCCATGTAGCTTTTGAACTGTTTCCATAAATGCAGTAGAAACTGTACTGGCTTTAAATGGATGTGATAATGCACAAAAGTGTGCATACTTGGTAAGTCTGTCAACTACCACCATGATGACACTCTTTCCCTCAGACTTGGGTAAACCTGTGATAAAATCCATTGAAACCTCCTCCCAACGTTGGCTTGGAATGGATAAAGGTTGTAATAGACCCGGTGTCTTAATTGTTTCAACTTTATTTTGCTGGCAAACCAAACATTCTGCCACAAACTTTTGAATATCTGATTTAAGGCCATCCCAAAAAAATTCCTTCTTAACCCTGTGGTAAGTTTTTAAAAATCCTGAGTGCCCTCCTAAGGGAGAAGTGTGCAATTCCATAAGAATCTTTTGTTTTAGCTGGGAATTCTTACAGAGGTATAAGCGATCTTTGTACCATAACGAATCATTTTTCCAGCTAAATGTATCAGACGTACTGGAATCTTGTTGTAGCTTTCGAATAAGTGCCCACACTTCTTCGTCATTCTTCCATTCCTCCCTTGCTTCATTTATCCAATCTGGTTGGATAATAGAAATGGCGCACAACAATGCTTCCACATCCTCATCCTTTCTTGAGAGTGCATCTGCCACCACATTTTGCTTCCCTTTTTTGTAGATGATTTCAAAGTCATAACCCAACATCTTTGTGACCCACTTTTGTTGCTCTTCAGAGGATAATCTTTGTTCTAAAAAGTATTTAAGGCTATCATGATCCGTTTTTACCTTGAAGTGTCTTCCCATTAGGTAGGGTCGCCATTTCTTAAGTGCATGGAGTATTGCCAACATTTCCTTCTCATAAATAGCTTTTCTTAAAAACTTTCCCTTGATTGGACGACTTTCAAAAGCAATGGGTCTTTCATCTTGCATTAGAACAGCACCAATTCCATTTCCTGAAGCATCACATTCCACAATAAAGGTTTTTGTGAAGTCCGGTGTAGCTAAGACCGGTGCTTGGCACATTGCCTCTTTAAGATGTTCAAAGGCCTTTGTTGCTTCCGGAGTCCATGAAAATGCATCTTTCTTCAATAATGTTGTTAGAGGTGCTGCTATTCTCCCATAATTCTTAACAAACTTGCGATAATACCCTGTCAACCCAAGAAATCCTCGCAGATGCTTTATGGATGTGGGGATTTTCCATTCCTTAATGGCTTTAATTTTGCTAGGGTCTACCTTAACTCCTTCATGAGATACAATATGACCCAAATATTCCACCTCCTGGACTCCAAAGAAACATTTGGATCTTTTTGCATATAATTGTTTCTCCTCCAATAGTTGTAGCACCCTGTCAACATGTTCAACATGATCCTTCCAAGACTTGCTGTAGATTAGTATATCATCAAAAAATACTAACACAAATTTTCTAAGGAATGGTTTGAAAATTGAATTCATCAAACCTTGAAATGTTGAAGGTGCATTGGTAAGGCCAAAAGGCATGACCAAAAATTCATAATGACCCTCATGAGTTCTAAATGTCGTTTTCGGAATGTCTTCAATCTTCATTCTGATTTGATGATATCCTGAACGAAGATCCAACTTGGTGAAGTAAATTGATCCATGCAATTCATCCAGTAATTCATCAATGACAGGAATGGGGAACTTATCTTTAATAGTGAGCTTGTTGAGCTCCCTATAATCTGGACACATGCGCCATGATCCATCCTTCTTGTGCACCAATACTACTGGAGCAGAGAAAGAACTTTGACTCGGTTGAATTATACCAGCCTCTAGCATTTCTGCAACCATACGTTCAATTTCACTTTTTTGGACATAGGGATATCTGTACGGCCTGATGTTTGGAGGAACACTTCCTGGAATCAGATGAATAGCATGATCATGATCACGCATAGGTGGGAGACCTTTGGGAGTCTCAAATACCTTGGAATGATTGTCCAGGACTTTTTGGAGATCTGGAGAAATAGATGATTCCAATGTGGAAACATCTAGCGAACATAATTGTGCAATTACACCTCTTTGCTCCTTTTTTAGAAGCTTTGTCATACCATTAGAGCTGATTATCTTTCCTGGTTTCCCTGCAATACCCCTTAATTCAACTTCCTTTCCTTCCACAGAAAATTTCATGAAAAGTTCTTGAAAATTAAAAGCTATTGTACCCAAGGATTGTAGCCATTGGACTCCTAGTACAACATCAGCACCTCCCATTGGAATGGAAAGCATTGGGCTAGTCAATACATATTCTCCCATGGATAGCTTGATATTATGGCACTTTCCAGAGCAATTTATTGTTCCTCCATTTGCAATCATCACTTGACACTCTGGTGCTGGATATAGGAAGCAATTCAATTCTTTTGCTACCCTACAATGAATAAAATTGTGGGTGCTTCCTGAATCAATCAACACTATTACCTTTTTCTTCTTGATTTGTCCTTCTATCTTGATGGTTTGAGGAGTGGTAATTCCCGCCAATGCATTACAAGATATGGTCGGATTTATTTGTTCTTCATCTAGGCTTTGTTCCTGGAATATATCCTCTTCTTTTGACCTTTCTTGCTCCTTTTCTTCTTCCTCTTCACAATCTATGTAGAATAATTTCTTCTCAGCACACTTATGACCTTTTGTGTATTTGCTATCCCTTTTGCTCTTTTTTCTTCCAATTGTTGTGGTGTCAACCTTGTAGGTTGTGGAAGACTATGGGCAACAACACTTCCATCTTTATAGTTGTGAATGGTATGCTTCCTAGTTGCCATAATTTTGCTTTCCATTTTTCTTGCTAACCTGAATGCCTTCTCTAATGAATCAGGTTCCCAAAGGCGCACATCATGTTGGATATTATCCTTTAAAGACCCTATGAACACATCAATCCTATGCTCCTCTGGAATATCTTTTACCCTTATGTTCAATTTTTGGAACTCCTCAATGTGCTCCATTATTGAACCCTTTTGTTTGAGACTTATCAATTGGCTAAAAAAAGTGTTGCTTTTTGTATCCTCATAATGTGCTATCAATTCTTCCGTAAAAATTGCCCAAGTGATAAATTGTTTACGAGAACAAAGCCATTGATACCATACAAACTGATTTGGTTCCAAATATAAAGTTGCCATACGTACCTTTTGTGTGTTTTGCACATTATTGAGATCGAAGAATTGCTCCATCTGTAATATCCATGTGGCGGGATCCTTGCCATCAAACTTCCTCATATCGATTTTTGGAACATGGTGAGTCTTCGATCCAACATTAGCGTCTATGGTATCATGATTAACATTTCTTTTGTTCTCATCATGAGTTTCCTTTACTACCTTTTCACCATTAGTGACACTTTCTTGTAGCAACTTCTTCAATTCTTCCATATCTGTCTTCAAATCTATCTTCAAATCTGCCATGTCTCTCTTCAAATATGTCTTTGAATCATCCATCTTAGCTTCCATGCCCTTTATCTTAGATTCCACGCCACTTATCTTAGCTTCTGTTAGCTTTTGTGAGCGTGACATTTGTTGCACTTGTTCTTGTAATTTTGATATATCATGTAGCATTTCTTCCTCTTCTTCATGAGTCATGCTAGAGCTTTCAGGTTCCTTACTAGGTGTTTGCATTTTCTTTCCTCGGGGCATCAGTTACCGATAATAATGCTTTACTATGCCCTTTGAATTCCTTTAAACCAAACTTACACAAAAATTAAAAAAAAAAACTACACACCTTTTTTCACTTTATAGAAGCCTGATATTGAATCTGATGTATCTCTGTAATTTTGAATCATCCAGTTCTGAAATTGCTACCTGTAGTAGCCTTCTGTGTCCTCTTTTCAATGCCACAAGTCTGAGCCAAATTGGATTCTCCAAGGAAGAGTTATGTGAAATCTCCCACAGTGACTTGCTTTTAGACTGGTTCAGTAGAGCGAACTTGTACGACGTGCCACGAGTCACTGTTTCAACCTTTGAATCTAAAACACACATACAAGAAACTACAGTCCGTCCTCTTTCTGTACCTTTTTACGAAATTTCAATCCGATCCTCAGAGAGAGAGTTATGACGATTTTCCCCAGGTCACCTGTTTTGAATGTAATTCAGGAGTCTGCAAAAAGGCCAACTTCCTCAGATCATATCTCCGAAAATATCACGCGAAAATCTCTGAAATTCAGACCCAAGGTTCAGTGCAAATTATTCTCAAATGGGTTTTTTTTGCGACTTCTGAAACGTCACAGAAAAAACGTTATAGCGAAAATTCCACGATGACCTGTTTGGAGCAGCGAAACCCTAGAATCCAAAGCTCTGATACCAAATGTTATGAAACCAGCTCAAGAAAAGATAGAAAAGATAGATCAACGCCTTAGAATTCAGCCTCTTCGAGGGGGCAACCTCCTTTACATTACATAAATGAACAATTCTTGGATGATACAAATGAAAATACCTCCTTTCTATATATAGGAGTCTAAGTGGTCACAATACAATCAAAGCCTACATAACAATAATATTGTAGGGCACAACAATAACAATAGTGGGCTTCTATGTGGCACAATAGTAACAATATGGGCACTACATGGGTACATCAATATAAATAAGGGGTATAACTACAATAGTAATGGGGTAATCACTAGTATTATAGGGACCCAACAGACCCGCCAACGAATAAAATATTCGTTAAAATATTTCGGGTCTAGACTTTGGGTTAGGGGGTTTTTAAATGGGTTTTAACATATGCGGGTTAATCTGTCGGGGTCAAAAACCTTTGAATGCTAGGTTTGAGAGGGAGGAAGGGGTTTTTCATGAATTTTTCCGGACAAAGGGTAAATGAGGGTTTAGTATAGGTTATTACTCTAACCAGAGGTTAGGGTAATCCCAAAGCAAGGGTTGACTGTAGTCCCTGGTGGACTAATGTCTCCCATAGGAATGCTATTTAGCTATAATGCTAAAGGGGGGATATTTATACATTTTATGGGGTTTTATACACCATGGTGTTATAGTAATAGGGAAAGGGGAACATAGGGGATTTAGTGTAGATAGAGTTAGTAGTTAGTATTGGAGGGGAATGTGAAGGGGAAGTGATGGATACTAAGTTTTTGGGAAACAAACTTAGTTAGGGAGTAGATCAAAATGAAAAGAATTTTTACACAGGAAATGTGGCTGCTTTTCAAAAAAGAGAAGTCACTTCTGTCATGAAGTTTTTACAAATGAGGAGTGTAAGGAGGACTGATCAGGCAGATCCTGCAGTGCTCATGGGGAGGTTAGTAAGAAACTTTTTGAAGGGGATGAGGGAAGTTAGTGATGGTTTAGTAATCCTGCCAAATAGGCCATTGCTATTGCCTTTCTCCTGCTGGTGACATCATTGTGATTTTTCCCATGTCACATGCTTAGATCTTATTTTCTGCAACCTTCAACTGCCTACCCTGCCTAATATGCCTAACATTTTTTCTTCCTTTGGATGGGTGCACTTAGCCTTGCAAACCCTGATAATTCTCTTTTCTTTTTTCTTCCCTCCTATCTAAGTCTACCCTTATGACTTCCAAGGGCCCAGATTAAGTAGTTGGGCTCCTTTCTTTCTCTATCCACCTAGTCATCTGTCAAGCTTCAACTGTTTGAACAGGTACTTCCTCTCTAGTCTACAACATGCAATTTAAAACATGGTGAGGCCCAACTTGAGTTGTTGGACCACCCATCGAAGTAGTAGTGGCAATTTGGACTAGCCACTTTCATGGTATTTATTTGGGGTTCATTTCTTTTATTTTTTCTTTGACCAATTCATTTTCCTGCCTTTGATTTTTCTTTTAAGGCATACCCTCTTTACATTTTTTAACTGTCTGCTTCTTTCACAAAAATGGAACCTTAGTAGCATGGAAGGTGAACATTTTTGGCACTTCCACTGTCAATCAAGAGAAATGAAAACCTATTGGTATAGGAGGCTAACAGGTCAGATTGGGGATGAGGGAATTGCCAAGCAGCTAAACCACTTCTTGGTAAATTCAATTTGGTATCATAAGATGATTCAGCCGTAGTCCTAGACTTTCCACACTAGCATCTCTAACCATGAAACAATTGTACTGGAATGGCATTATGATAAGGAACAACACAAGATCCCTTTCAAATTAAATTTTCCATGGTTAAGCGATCTTGTGTTTCAAGGTCTGGTCAACGCCTATTGGTCTTCTCCGATCCCTATGGCTATTGATAATCCAGTGTCTCAGGTTCAATTTAAGCTTAAAAGGTTGAAATGAGAAGTCAAATTCTAGATTGAGAATCAGAAAATCAAAATCAAATAGGAATTAATGGAAATTGTGAAAGAAATAGAATTATTGATGGATTCGATCATCCCTGGTTTCTTTTTTGAACACCAATAGAAATCTATCCTACCATTGATTCTGAGAAAGGACAAACTTCTCAGATTCCTAGAAGAGGAATGGCATAAAAAACACAAGTCCGTCTAGATCAAGAAGAAAAAAGTACAAAACTTTTCCACTAGGCAACCATAAAGTAGAAGCATCAAAATTCCTTTTGGGATATAAAATCTAAAGATGGGTCAACTCTCACATCCACTAGGGACATAAAATAGGTGACATTCAAACATTTTAGGTCCTATTTTAGAGAAACAAATGGTGACTTCATGGAAACAAAAATGGAGTTGGTAAACTTATTCCCCTAGATGGTTAGTGAGAAGGACATTGAAAGGATGGATGAACCCATATCGAAGGAGGAATTGTTGCAAACCTTGAAATAAAAGGCTAAGGACAAGAGTCCTGGGTCAGATGGATGGACTATGGACCTTTTTATTTTCTCCTATGAGCTGATGGGTTCAGAACTAGTCAGCACAGGGCAATGAATCTAGAATTCTGTTCACATTCCAGGTGCAACAAATTCAACTTTTCTAACTCTAATTCCTAAAAATTATAATCCTTTCTCTCTTGATGAATGTAGACCAATTTCCTTATGTAATGCAATTTAAAAAATGTTTTCAAAACTTATTTCAAACAGAATTAAAACGATTTTGTATCCTCACATTTCGTTAGAGAAATTTGGTTTTTTGTCCAACAGGAGAATTCAAGATGGCATAGCAATTGCTGAAGAAACCTTGCACTCAATCAAATCCAGAAAATTAAATTCATGCCTTGAAAATTGATCTAATCTAGGCATATGACTATGTGGAATGGGAATTTTTATTAATGACCTTATACAAAGTCATTTTCCTTCATAAACATGTTCGATAGATCAAAGCATGCTTCTCTTCAGCTGCTATAGCTATCATTATTAATGGTGAACCTACCCATTTCTTCAAAATATATAGGGGATTCCATCACTGCTATGCATTTTCCCCTTTTCTCTTCATACTGGTTATAGAAGCCCTCAGTAGGGATATAAAGGCCAAAATGGAGGCTGGTGACATTTTCGGATATAAATTAAACGTAAATTGTTATTTCTCCCACATTTTATTTATGGATGACATTCTATGTGCTGTGAAGGCAACACTTGATGAATGGCCATATTTCTATTTGGTCCTTGAAAAATTTGGACATGCATTAGGTCTGCTAATTAAAAAACATAAGTCTAAAATTTTCTCTGATAATGTTGATTTGGAACGGATTCACCAGATTGCTGCTCTTTTTGGGGTAAAAATCATCCCCATGTCAGTGTGGTGCAAGTTAAATTCTCAATGTAGACAAAGACAGTTCCTCTACCCCGAGAGAGTAGGTCTAGCCACAAACAAACAATCTATCGAAAACTTCCTTAAGCTAGAATCAAATAAGAGGTCCTACCTCTTAGAACACTATTCCATTTGGTGATGATCATGCTTCCTTACTCTAGCTATCTTTCGTTTCCTTCCTTCGAATACCTAAAACAAGCAAACAAACAACAACAACAAATGTGATAGCATATAAATTGCATTCAACCTACTTAAAAGGTCAAGGAATCTTAAGCCATCAAATGTAAAATAACACTTAATGTATGAAATCAATCAATAGTTGTATTCATATAAATTGATAAAGAGATTAAAACCAATGCCTTGACGTTGGTGGTCTCCTCCAATGTATCTGGGTTCCCACACCTCCGCTAGCATCTCATGGATGGCCCCAACAATGGAAGTTTTAAGGCTTCTTCCCTTTAGTCTCAAACCAAACCAAACACACTATTCTGCCTCCACAAACATAAACTAGAAGGCTAGAAGCTATGATATCTTGTTGGTTATTCAAGTTCCAAAAATACTAAGACATAAACTTAGTTTAGCTTGTAAAAGGAGGGGTTTATATAGCTTGGATGGAGGGGAGATGGTTCCTCTTATCATGGGAGAGGCCTTATCTCTTGGGTTTGTTCCATCTTAATCGAGGAAAGGAGCCCAAACTAACATCCTCAGCTCCATCCAGCCCAACCATTTACCAGTGTTCTGTTACAAAGTTTCTAGACCTGGAAGCTTCAAATCCATATTTAACAAACTTTCCAAAAGAGGATCGGCATAACTGAGAAAAGGGTCATTTGCACTGTACGAAACTAGGCCTAGTTTCAATCTCTACAAATTGACACGAGGAGGAAATGGGTCATTAGTGTCAGTCTTGTAAACTGGGGTAAAAGGAAGATTCTTGGGAAATAATTGAAAAGGGAATTGTTCTGCTCATGAAGACGGACATAATGGGAGTCTCTTCATGATGGGATAGTATATAGGGTTCATTGTAGAGGTCCTCCAGGATCGTGGAACGGGGAGCATAGGGACAGTGAAAAATTGTTGTGTAACAGATGCCCCCTAAATCGTGAAGGCTGAACTATAGTGAGGGGTGAAATGATTTACAAGTAGATGTGGGGAACTAGAGTTCGTCGTCCGAAAACCTACAAGAAAGCATAGATACAGATACATCATTGAAACTCTGACAAATGGTATGTGAATCATGGTATGGATGAAAACATCTAGAGAGAGACCATATAAATGGATCCAAGGCATGGGCACAACCATCCAATAAAGAGGATCATATCGAAAACAAGGTATGGTCGCAACCATCCAATAATGAGAAGGATCACATATGACAACTGATGGTATGGTCACAACTATCCATCTGAGAGAGACATGTATATCAACATGATCAAGTCACATTTCCTTGCAACCTATACTTTTGTAATCTGAGCCCAGGGTCTTGTGCTCCAACACGGCCTGATCAAAGTACAAATTTTAACATGTGAATAGATGTCTTGGAGTCGAACATGCTAGAAAGTCGCGTGATTATCGGTCAATGATGTGAACCGTTAAAAATCATGAGAGAAACCACCAATAATGACAATGGTTATCAAGGTACAAGCAACACAATCCATGGAATGTGAATAAAGGAACTGAATTCAAACACTCGTGAAATCACTAGATTGAAAGCCAATGATGTGAGATTGTTGTCAAGTGTGAAGGAATATCCATTAGGGCATGCAAGCTCTAAGGTACTAGAAGGGAGTTCATAATGGATCCTTCATCATCAGCATGAAACAAAAACACAATGAATGGGAGTAATCTAAGAATGTGGCAAATGATCAGACAATGTACAGGCAAGAATACTTCTCTTGAGCACGTGGATGACATGACTATGTATTTTGGTGGAATTTGACATTATAGGATCAAAGGTCATGGTGACGTGGTAGAAATCATATGAGACATTTAAAATGGATAACCCAAAACCCAGGGAGGCAAGTGACAGAGTGAGGATGTCCCAAAGCCTAACATGAACAACAGATGAGTGTTAATGTTCAAAAGCAACATGCTGCCTCAAGTGGAGAATACAACAGATGAAATACTTCCAATTCCCCTCACCATTTCTAGTGAGTACCCTAGTTATTTTTGAAACACAAGCTTGAAGGGGATAACATATGCTTGTAATATAATCCCATTATTCATATGGATCCTACCTAGTAAATTTTAACAAGCCGTACGAAGGATAAGCACAGTCTCATCATAATGACAAGTCCTATGTCGTTCAATATTTTAATGAGTCCGACAAGGTGAAACTAAGAATCTTTTTCATGTTTAGAGAGTTTGAAAAAGGCACGGAAAAGAAAAATCCAAGGCTCCCTTTTCATAAAGTTGTCTCTCGAACCCGAAAAGGTATAAAATAATATCTGAGAGAACCTCCTAGTCATGTTTGACTAAGGTATTCCTTTTTCATAATAGTTTATCCCATCCTAAAAAAGGGGTAAATGTATACTCGGTAAACGACGTTTTGCATCCTTTAACGATGTTAAAATAGACTCCCTGTTTTTATTTACTTTAATGAGTATAAAAAGGGAAAATTACTCTGCAATATTTTCATTTTTTATGAGTAAAGGTGACTCATCCTAGAGGAATGAGTGGTATGAAGGGTAGCAATAGGTTCCGTTTAAGTGGGGAACAACTCGAAACAGTGAAAGGTTAAGGGGTTGGCTAGTAAAACTACTCATCGTTGCGATTCCTCAAGAAAGGGTAAGACAACCAAGTGAAAGCGAATGATCGACCAAAGAGATGGAATGGAGAAAAAACCAAGGCTTCTTTGATGGGAGAGGATAATAAAAATGACAATCACAAGATGTAAATTGGGCATGGGTTCATTTTTACACAAACTTGAACCAGGGGGAACTCTGCTTGAATTTTGTTTCATGTTTACACAAGATTAAAATGAAAAACAATGCTTGAGTTTGATTTCATTTTTATAAAAGCTTGAAATAAATAAAAACTATGCTTGGGTTAAGTTTGCATACCCCTAGAATAACTACTCAATTTGAGGTACATGCCCCCCAAGCTTCATTTCATTCAGCTAGGTGGATGGAATGAAGGTTCACTTTTGAAATCCAGGAAAAGACTCAACTGGGATTTGACGAGATCTTAATCAAAGACTGAATTTGGAAAAGGAAGGTGTTTCATTTTTTAACGAGGTTGACATAGTAAAAGAACTATTCTCAAAACTCCTTGCTTCATTTTTTAATGAGGTAGATACAGGAAGAAACTATCGTCATACCCTTGTTTCATTTTTTAACGAGCTTGACACAAGACAAGGAACTATGCTCTATATCTCTTGTTTCATTTTTTAATGAGCTTGACACAAGGTAAGGTGTTGCCTTGATGGGGCCTGACTCAGGTTCATAATTAATTAGCCAAACAAACCCCTACACTATTGGCCCTTTCGGCAATAGCCTGCGGAGCGTGAACTGAGATCTCACCCGAAGCAGTATGGGGGGATGCTGGAACCAAGTTTTTACACCCTTGAGATGTCTGACGGGTCGACTTAGTCCAACCAGAAATGACTTCATGCAGGTCACTCTGCGCACTCTCCTGTCTTGCGAGACCTTCGCGCTCTGTTATACTCACCTTCACGCAGCCCTAATCAGGGGCTGAGGTGATTTCGCACTACTAAGGCAATGATCTGTGCTCTTTACCTAAGTTACATTATGGATCATACTTATCTTCTTATAAATATTAGTTAACTTCGCGTAAACAAATACTTATCTTATATTCTCTTAATCAACACATTCATATAAGTTCGCGCAACAAATAAACAGTAAACTTGCAATTCATACCCAATATACTTCAATGCATAAAATAGGAAAAAGACACATAGAATGATAAGAAACTTCTCTTTATTATTTTCTCCAACAGTTACAGACTCGACTCACCCTGCGCACTCAGCTACATGGGTTCGCGCACTCAGCTATGGACTACTAGGCCTCTACGCACTCACCTACAAAGCCTTCTCCTACTCTATGACCCAAAGACACAACTTTATACTTCCTCTTAGACTCAATGCATCATCTTCTCTTAGATTCTTATATCTAATAACATGTCTCTTCAACTTAGAGCCTCGCTCTATTTATACAATCCCATGGTCCGCAGACCATGGGTAGAGCTCTCAAGTCAACATTACATTACAAAAGTAAGGGCAAACAACCTTGTGACTCAATTACAACTTCATGCTCTGCACCCACACTTCGTAGAGTATTTACATTAGACGTAGTCAAAACTTGGGCTTTAAGCCCCAAAACATGCCTCAGGGTATCCCGCGCCCAACAGGACCCCAACACAAACATCGTGACTAACCCTTGAGTCACTCTATCGATGTGAAGATCTTCATGCAGAGACCTTTCAACTCTGCTTGGACCATTGTGAGGTCAGCAGCGCACAGAGCCACTGCCTACTAGACTTCCTATGGCTAGTCAGATGGTCGGGTCACCTATGTAAGGCTTCAATAAACTACTATTTAATTTTCCTAGGAAGAGTTCGCCATTCAGTTTCACCAACTGCACCGCACCACCATCTATGACTTCCTTAATAACATATGGTCCCATCCAATGCATTTGGTGTTTCCCTGGAAATTTATCAAACTTTCTGTCATATAACAGCACCAAATGATTCACACTAAAAGTGCACAACTGGATATGTCGATTGTTCCATGCCTTTTTGCTTTTTTTTGTACATGTTAATGGAATCCAACCAAAAATTGTTCTTCTTCGAGTTCCTCCAGCTGCGCGAGCCTCTCCTCCAGGGCTCGTAGTCCATCATATTTGCAAGTGCCACTATGCACAGACTAAGCATAATATACTCCATTGGCATTATGGCTTCCACTTCATAGACCAGCCTAAAAGGCATCTATCCCATCAGTTTCTTGCATGTGGTCCTATAAGCCCATAATATTTCAGGGACACGCAGGTCCCAATCATTTCGCTGCGAATTGCATACTTTTTTTAGCACAGTCTCCGAATATTTTGTTAAATTCTTCCATGGTTCCATTAGCCTGCAGGTGGTACGGTGTGCTTTTCCGATGATACACCTGGAATTCTTTTGTCAGCACAATGATCATTTCATTCAGGAAATGTGTATCATGATAGCTCATCAAAATCTTCCGACACCTGAATCATGTTAGTACATGTTCAAACAGAAACATCGTGGCTATGCAATCTTTTATCGGTTGCGCTTCTGCCCAACGTGTCAGGTATTCTATCGCAGTAATAATATATCTCGCGCATGTCTTTCCTTGTGGTTTGATAGGTCCTACAAAGTTGATCACCCACTTTTGAAAGGGCTACAACATCATTTGCGGATTCAAAGGCATCTCGTCCCACCGCAACAACTTTCCTGTTCTTTGACATACATCACATGCCTTGTAATGTGCTTTTGAATCTCATTGAAGGGTCGGCCACCATAACCATGCACGAAGAATCTTCTGTGCAGTTTCTCTCCTTGCATAATGACCTCCCAGGGACCCCCATGAGTTTCTGCAAGGATGCTACTTCGCTCAAATTCTAGTACATACCTTCACAGTATCTCATCAGTCCCTATCTTGTATAAATGCCCTGCAATGACATAAAAGTCTATTGTGTGCACCACTAGTTCCTTCTTATCATGGATAGAGTAACATTCCGGCGTAGTTCCGGTTGTTAGAAAGTAGATTATATCTTCAAAGTGTCCATCCGATACGCGCACAACAAAAAGTTGCACATCAGGTAGTCCTTCCTCCAAACTGGTAGGTTCCTTCCCTATCTCAATGCGCGACAACTGGTCTGGTCCCACGTTTAATCGCCTAGGCTTCGCAACAACTACGAAATCATATTCTTGGAAAAATAAGAGCCACCTGCATATGCACCCCCCCAACATAGGCTTATTGACCAAGTATTTTAGCGCGGAATGATCTATATACATCTTGAAGTGTCCCCCTAGTAAATAGTGTCGATATTTCTGAAGCGCATACACCATAGCTAGTCCATTGTGTTCAGTGGTAGAATAGTTCTTTTCTGCTTTAGATAACCTACGACTTGCAAACGTGATAGGGTGATCCAAGCCTTCTCTGCCTTGAGAACTTCCCCCAATGCAATGCACAATGCATCAACATGAACATTAAATTCTTTCTTCTAGTTCACGAAGATAAGAATTGGCATAGTAACCATCTTCTGCTTCAATATATCTAGGCTCTTGTTACAGTCATCGTCCATGAAAAACGTGACATCCTTCTTTAGTAGCTTTTCCATCATCACAGTAATTTGGGTGTAAATCTTGATAAACTTTTTGTAGCAACCCTTATGTCCCAAGGTAGTGTGCAGCTGCTTCACACTATGCGATGCTTCCAAATTCAGAATTATTGCAATTTTCATGGGGTCTACCATCAGCCCTTTTTTACAAACCACATGCTCCAATAGGTTCCCAAAAGGAACGAGGAACATACATTTCTTGAGGTTGAGTGTGATTTGATATCTTCGACATGTATCCAACGTCAAGTGCAGGTTCACTACATGGCTCCTAACCAACCCAAATATAGTCCAATCATCAAAATAGACCTCCAAGAATTTATGAATATATTCCCTGAACACTGCAACAACTACGCGCGAGAAGATAGCTAGTGCGTTCTTTAATCCAAATGGCATAACAGTGTATTGAAATCAACCCCACTCTGTTGCGAAGGTTGTCTTACTCCTAACCTCTGGCATGATTCTGATTTGGTGATACCCTGAGAACCCATCAGTGAAAGAATGTGCTTCCTAACTCCCTACATTGTCCAACATCTCATTGGTGAACAGAGTTGGGAATGGATCATGTACACACACATCATTCAACTTTCTAAGATCCATGCACATTCTTACTTCATCCTTCTATTTATTTTCTTGTACCACCATGGGACCACTCAATCGGGTTCCTCGACAGGCTCGATAATGCCTACCACGAGCATCTTATCTAATTCTACATGGACCTTCTCCTTGTATTTTGGGTTTAGGTGATATGGTCTCTGCTTTACTGGCTTCGCGTCGGGTTTTAACATGATCTACATTACCCCTAAGTCTCTGATTATTCCCTTTAAGTCTGTGAACTTGGTCGAGAATAAGTATTGATACTCGCAGAGTAGTTCAACGACTTTATCCACTATCGTGGTGTCCTAGTAGTCCCCAATCTTTGCGAATTTAGGTTCCTCATGTGTACCAATAGTTACCTGCTTAGTCTTTACTAGCACGGTTATGTCAGGGTTCTCGATTTGTGGTTCTTGAACCTCATGCTAGCCTTCTATCTCTGGAATATCAATGTTCCTCGGATCTTCATCTTCTTCCTCAGTAGTTACATTATAACACTCCACCACACAACTTAGATGAGCATCCTAGTTAGGCTAAACCATTTCTACTAACTCTTGTGGCATCCTAAAGATTGCTAGTTTTACCTCTTGTAGGCTTCATCAATACTATCCCATCCATCCTCAAAGTTGAAAGTCATCACGAACCCTTCATGTAGGACATCCCATTCATTCATTCCGTGTTAGAGCTCTGTTGAGTCTATATACCAATTCATTGGTATAACATCCAGGGTGTGATAGAACAGGTGTACCCATTCAGGTTGAGGCTTTTCTCCATATTCCTACATCCACTTAGCCAGATGTGTGTGTGGATCATCCTACCCATTGTATTTATCTGTGAATCATACTTTAGGTTGTCCAAACCATGTGCACATCATCCTCCTACATGTGCACCAGTCTTCAAAGCTCCCTTTTTGTGTACCCCACCACCTCGCAGGCGTAGTTCGTAGTACCTAATTCAAGGCTTTGAAACATTGCTTCTCTGGCACCTCCCTTTCAAATCTATTTAGGAAAGGACCTACCTCTCCTAATCCATTGTAAGTAGGTAGATCTTACATTTCCATTGATACGCAACGCAGTTATCTTGTCATCATGCTATAGTTCAACGTGGTAAACTCGTGTAACTGGTTTTGCCACCACTCTATCTCGTCATCCGAATTTGAAGTATAGGAGATTTCGCTCTCCCATGAAATTTGTCCATCTGCAGTGGGATTTACCCAGTCTTGCTCTCACGTGGTTATCTTGTAGATGTAGTCCAAATCGGCTTCACTTTCATAGTCGCGCACTGGCTGAGTGTAGCACGATCCCTCAAAAGAGTTCAACGATATTGCTATGCATAGAGACTTCTTTTCAAAAATCATCTTGCTCTTTTTTAGATTAATCACCCCATTCACGTCGATGGCCCAATCAATTCCTAAGAGCATGGGGTAGGGATTGCTATCATCAACAATCTCTACCACTTCAATGTCTGCTAGTGTGCTCGCTCCCTCATATCCATAGCAATTCCCTGGAATTGCCCCAGGGGTATTATCTTCTATTGGTTCACCATGCGCAATTGAATAGGAGACCACTGCAGCGTAGGCCTCCCCGTGTGCTCCCATGTTTGCCTTGGCAGAACGTTTGTGTCTGACCCTAAATCTAAAATTACTTGGTCCATCTCATATTTTCCAATTTGCGCAGTTAACTACACGCAGTTCTCCTTGAGTTGTCCCCACGCATATGTTAATGATTTCCTATAATCCCTTTACAACCTTACAATCGTGCAGTAGCTTCATGCATATTTCCAGGAACATTGTGAGCATTGATGGGTCCATCTCCAACTCGAGTCTATCTTTGCTTCATGAAGTGGAGGCATCAGTGAAGCTCTTCTTAGCTTCCATAAAAGTTTCTCGAGCACACTCCAAATCAAACTCCGCTTCTTTCGATGGAGCTTTGTGAACCCAAGTACTTTCTTCGGGCTATTTTCCTTTATCATCTTCCATCGTAATTCCACTTTGGAGAACAATATTCACATTTGGATTGTCCTCTCACAGCTCAGACCTCATCATTTATAGGTTATGAGTTGGGGGAGGTGGTAGCGCTCCCTTGTCGCGTAGCCTAGCTATCAACATAGGACAATCCTCCATCTCACGATCAAAGAAGGTACAGTACAGACATGATGGACGTGTTGGATTTGTACAATCGTGGGCATAATGTCCTGACACTCTGCAATTGTAGCATATCAGTTGTCCGCGACCTCTCCCAGGTCCTCCTCCACCTCGACCTCGTCTGTGCCCCTAGAATCCAGTTCACACCATCCCTTCCCCTTGGTCTAGGGGCTGCGTTTCAACCTGAACCCTATAGGTGGAAGTTCTATCCATCATTAGCTCATAACTTCTACATGTATTCTCATCCTTTCCCATCGATCTACATAAATTATATAACAATTGTTGTAAGTTCTGCGTGTAATTTTGCAAAAAATGGCAGTTGTCTGTAGCATGCTTTCCTCTTATTTGACAAATCGTGCACCATAGAGTAGGCACTGCACTTGGTCTTGTTCGTTCTTCTAGTATTAACGGCATCGATCTCCCTCCCATGAGGTAATTTGTGAATACCAGGCAGTGGTCTTTATCATGACCCTGAACTTTTCATTTCACACACCACAGCTCTTCCCATGCTTCTGGTCGTATTGTTCTGTCTTGTTTTAGACTCTGCATCTCGAGGCATAAGTTTTTCAACTACGTGTGGATTTGTTGAACTCCCAAGTTAGGATCCTGTATTGAGGTCTCATGCAGCCTCATCGCGATCTCTAAAGCCTCTGCTTGAGTTGTTAACCTTTGTTGTGACAATGCATTCCTCAAATACGGTGATATTGATGCTACAAACCATTCGCAGTGTTGTCCATCCGTCAGATTCACATTAGCTTCGTGAATCGTGCACTTCAGCCTTTGATCCAGCTCCCAAGGAGTCTCACCTAGTAGCATAGTGATCTCTTTGAACCCAATGATCGACAACGCTTCGGACTTCGACCTGGTAAACTCCCTAGTTAGTGAAACTTGGATAACCGTGATTCCCGCATTCCGATTATCACTTGAGTGCTTGATGTACCAAGTCAACACGCGATCCTGCAAAGTGCTAACCAATTTTGCTTTCTTGATATTATCATCTGTAACTCCCTGTGCTTCCCATACAACTTTTATAATGAAATAAAAATGGTCTGGATCTTCATTTCCTACTCCCTTGAGCAATAGCAACTTTATCGAGCTTGCTATATTAAAATGCAGCGGTGGCGGAGGAGGTACGAGCGAAGATGGAAGTGATGACGGTGAAACTGGCGGTGGTGTGAGTGGAGGTGGTATGCGTAGAATCCTATATCTTATCAAATGGATCGCACTTCGCGGAGATACCTTCGCGAGCTCTTCCTCATCTCTTCGTGGAGGTGACATCAAGGGGCTAGTTTGTAGTCCCACGCTTCCTTTGTTTCTGTAAATTCTTCGACTTCACATAGCCCTGAACATCAATGTAGCTGCATAATCATTTTTTCGCACAGTATAATTTTAATCCAAATGTTTAGAGACTTTACGTAATTACCTCGCGGTCCCTTGAGAAAGAGTCGCTTTGCCTCGCTATAGCTGACCAAAGTATCTACCGCAAACTCAGCAATGAATCCTCCTATAATCCAATTGAGCCATTGATCAATAGCACACACAATCTTATCCTCTGATGCTTCCAATCTGTGCACCAAATCTAGGGTCCAGACAATAGGTCCGTCGAGCTTCCACCTTCCTTGGCTATCCGCTAACTTCGCGATCCACTCATACATCTCTGTAGGGAAAGATGCGAAGAAAATTTCATGGATCTTTGTGTACAAGTAGCAGTCTAACCAATCTTCCTTTGATAGTCATGGGTTCATGTTCTCCTACATCGCGAATTCATGAATTTTCCTGTCCAACCACCATTCAATCTCCTTCTTAGTTGGATTCCAGTGATGCAACATTAAACATCTCTATGCAGATTCTGGTCCCGGCAATGGAAATATTTTTTGGCTTGATGGGGCCTGACCCAGGTTCAAAGTTAATTAGCCAAACAAATCCCTGTACTACTGGTCCTTTCGGCAACAGCCAGCGGAGTGCTCACTGAGGTACCACTAGAAGCAGTATGGGGGGATGCTGGGACCAAGTTTCTTCACCCTTGAGATGTTTGAGGGGTCAACTTAGTCCAACTAGGAATAGCTTCGTGCAGGTCACTTTGCGCACTCTCCTATTCTGTGAGGCCTTTGCGCTCTATTATAATCACCTTCACGCAGCTCGAATTAGGGGTTGAGGTAATTTTGCATTTCTAAGGCAACAATCTATGCTCTTTCCCTAAGTTACACCGCAGATCCTACTTATCTTCTTATAACTATTAACTTCGCGTAAACAAATACTTATCTTCTATTCACTTATTCAGCACATTCATATAAGTTCACGCAACAAAATAAACAGTAAACTTGCAATTCATACCCAATATACTTCAACGCATAAAACATGAAAAAGACACATAGAATGATAAGAAACTTCTTTTTATTATTTTATCCAATGGTTACAAAATCGACTCACCCTACGCATTCACCTGCAAGGGTCTGTGCACTTAGCTGCGGACTAGTAGGCCTCTGTGCACTCAACTATAGAGCCTTCTCCTAGTCTACGACCCAAAGAAACGACTTTATACTTCCACTCAGACTCAATGCCTCATATTCTCTTAGATTCTTAGATCTAATAAGTTGTCTCTACAACTTAGAGCCTCACTCTATTTATACAATCCCATGGTCCACAGACCATGGGCAGAACTCTCAAGCCGACATTACATTACAAAAGTAAGGGTGGACAACCCTGTGACTCAGTTACAACTTTGCACTCCGCGCCCACACTTCACAGAGTCTTTACATCGGACGTAGTCAAAATTTCGGCTTTAAGCCCCAAAACTTTCCTTGGGGGATCCCACGCCCAACACAACGAACTATTCTCAAACATCTGTTCATGGACCATATGAGAACATCGCTCCCAAGCGGTCCTCACTAGAAGGGAGAACCAGGCTATGGGAGAAATACATGTCAACTGGTACCAATTACAGATTAGGTTCCAATGCCCCCAGTACATAATGTATTATGCCATCAGTGTGATCATCAGAAGATGTGGGGATAGAATGTGTAGCCACATAATTGACCTGTGGCAGGGAGGGTACTTCTTGCAAACAAGAACCAATAAGGGTTGATGGTTGCATAGGAGGCACCTAGTGACTAATGAATGACAATTGATTAATGGTCACTATTCTCCCTTCATGTGGAAAACAAACCTCATGGAAAAGCGAAGAAGCAAGAGCTCCCATGACATAAACATAGTCACATCCAAGGAGAAGATTGAAATCTAAGGGACCTTGGACTACCATCACGTCTATATAGTCGGTCTTTCCTCCCACAGTAATAGGGGACTTCGGAAGGCTCCCAAAGGGTTGATTGGTTCCTCTATTGAAAGGCAACAGATTCTGAGTGACAGGAACAAGCTGAGGGGAACCCAAAGCTTGCCAAGTAGTAGAAGACATGATGCTAACAGACATGCCTTCATCTAATAGAGTGCCATGCACTACCATATTATAGGCTTGTACTGTGATCTGGAAAGGAACATAAGATGGGAGGCGAAAGCAGTTAATTGACTCCAATCAAAAGAAACGGAAAAGCTACTTGGTGGGGGTATCATATTATTGTTCCCATGCCCTGCAGGAGAAGAGGAAGGACTCTCCTGAACAATCAAGATGGGAGGGTCACTCTTCGATTCATGAGAATCTTAGGTGACGAGAAGAAAATGAGCAGTGTGATCACCACTACTATCTTTGGGAACATAGTGAACAACTAAAGGCAGAGCCAAGTCGACACTCTTTTCGACCAATGGTTGGTTAGGACCAGACAGGGTAGAGTCATGTTTAGGAAGGGTAGGATGGGTAAGAGGTGAATCCAATCAATCTCTTTGCCGACTAAGAGAGGGTTAGAAGAAAAGATAGAAAAGATAGATCAACGCCTTAGAATTCAGCCTCTTCGAGGGGGAAACCTCCTTTACATTACATAAATGAACAATTCTTGGATGATTCAAATGACAAAACCTCCTTTCTATATATAGGAGTCTAAGGAGTCACAATATAATCTAGCCGCCCTAACAATAATAATATAAAGCCACAAAAATAACAATAGAGGGATTCTATGGGGCACAGAAATAACAATATGGGGGTAATAGGGGCACAACAATATAAATAAGGGGTATAACTACAATAGTAATGGGGTAATCACTAATATTATAGGGACCCAACATGCCCCTCTCCTTCAAAAAAGTGTTGTCCTCAACGCTTGAGTAGTTCTGGATACTTCTGCATAAAATTCTCATCCTCCCATGTGGAATCTTCAGCGGATAAGTTCTTCCACTTGATAAGATACTCTGAAATTGATCGATTTCGTAGCTGTCGAGTTCTTGTTTCTGTGACTGCTTCCGGTTCCAATATAATTTTTCCTTCCTCGTCAAGTTCTGGCAATATTGTTTGAATTGGGAGCTTGTCACCTATAACCTTCTTTAAACATGAAACATGGAAAACTGGGTGCAATCGAGAAGCTGCAGGAAGCTCCAATTTGTATGCCATAGTACCAATCTTTTGCAACACCTTGTACGGACCATAATACTTTGGTGATAATTTATTATCCTTCTTAGCTTGCTTTAGGGACATTTGCTTATATGGTTGTAGCCGTAGGAATACCCAATCACCTACATCAAAACTTCTTTCACTGCGATGTTGATCTGCCTGTTGTTTCATTCTATTTTGTGCCAACACGAGGTTATCCTTTAAGAGTTGGAGGACTTGTTGTTGATGTTCGATGTGATGTTCCACTGCCTGAACCTTAGAATTTTCTCTTAAATATGATGTGATGGATGGTGGTTGATACCCATAAAGTGCCATAAATGGGGTCATTTTTGTTGCTGTATGGAAGGAAGTGTTATACCACCATTCAGCCAGAGGCAACCATTTGACCCATTGTGTCTGTTTATCAGATACAAAGCAACGAAGATATCCTTCCAAACATTTGTTTACTATCTCAGTTTTCCCATCAGATTGAGGATGATAAGATGAGCTATGAGCTAACTGAGTACCAAGACAAGAAAATAATTCTGTCCAAAAATTTCCAGTGAAAATGGGATCTCTGTCACTTACAATAATCTTTGGGTTTCCATGTAGCTTTTGAACTGTTTCCATAAATGCAGTAGAAACTGTACTGGCTTTAAATGGATGTGATAATGCACAAAAGTGTGCATACTTGGTAAGTCTGTCAACTACCACCATGATGACACTCTTTCCCTCAGACTTGGGTAAACCTGTGATAAAATCCATTGAAACCTCCTCCCAACGTTGGCTTGGAATGGATAAAGGTTGTAATAGACCCGGTGTCTTAATTGTTTCAACTTTATTTTGTTGGAAAACCAAACATTCCGCCACAAACTTTTGAATATCTGATTTAAGGCCATCCCAAAAAAATTCCTTCTTAACCCTGTGGTAAGTTTTTAAAAATCCTGAGTGCCCTCCTAAGGGAGAAGTGTGCAATTCCATAAGAATCTTTTGTTTTAGCTGGGAATTCTTACAGAGGTATAAGCGATCTTTGTACCATAACGAATCATTTTTCCAGCTAAATGTATCAGAAGTACTGGAATCTTGTTGTAGCTTTCGAATAAGTGCCCACACTTCTTCGTCATTCTTCCATTCCTCCCTTGCTTCGTTTATCCAATCTGGTTGGATAATAGAAATGGCACACAACAATGCTTCCACATCCTCATCCTTTCTTGAGAGTGCATCTGCCACCACATTTTGCTTCCCTTTTTTGTAGATGATTTCAAAGTCATAACCCAACATCTTTGTGACCCACTTTTGTTGCTCTTCAGAGGATAATCTTTGTTCTAAAAAGTATTTAAGGCTATCATGATCCGTTTTTACCTTGAAGTGTCTTCCCATTAGGTAGGGTCGCCATTTCTTAAGTGCATGGAGTATTGCCAACATTTCCTTCTCATAAATAGCTTTGCTTAAAAACTTTCCCTTGATTGGACGACTTTCAAAAGCAATGGGTCTTTCATCTTGCATTAGAACAGCACCAATTCCATTTCCTGAAGCATCACATTCCACAATAAAGGTTTTTGTGAAGTCCGGTGTAGCTAAGACCGGTGCTTGGCACATTGCCTCTTTAAGATGTTCAAAGGCCTTTGTTGCTTCCGGAGTCCATGAAAATGAATCTTTCTTCAATAATGTTGTTAGAGGTGCTGCTATTCTCCCATAATTCTTAACAAACTTGCGATAATACCCTGTCAACCCAAGAAATCCTCGCAGATGCTTTATGGATGTGGGGATTTTCCATTCCTTAATGGCTTTAATTTTGCTAGGGTCTACCTTAACTCCTTCATGAGATACAATATGACCCAAATATTCCACCTCCTGGACTCCAAAGAAACATTTGGATCTTTTTGCATATAATTGTTTCTCCTCCAATAGTTGTAGCACCCTGTCAACATGTTCAACATGATCCTTCCAAGACTTGCTGTAGATTAGTATATCATCAAAAAATACTAACACAAATTTTCTAAGGAATGGTTTGAAAATTGAATTCATCAAACCTTGAAATGTTGAAGGTGCATTGGTAAGGCCAAAAGGCATGACCAAAAATTCATAATGACCCTCATGAGTTCTAAATGTTGTTTTCGGAATGTCTTCAATCTTCATTCTGATTTGATGATATCCCGAACGAAGATCCAACTTGGTGAAGTAAATTGATCCATGCAATTCATCCAGTAATTCATCAATGACAGGAATGGGGAACTTATCTTTAATAGTGAGCTTGTTGAGCTCCCTATAATCTGGACACATGCGCCATGATCCATCCTTCTTGTGCACCAATACTACTGGAGCTGAGAAAGAACTTTGACTCGGTTGAATTATACCAGCCTCTAGCATTTCTGCAACCATACGTTCAATTTCACTTTTTTGGACATAGGGATATCTGTACGGCCTGATGTTTGGAGGAACACTTCCTGGAATCAGATGAATAGCATGATCATGATCACGCATAGGTGGGAGACCTTTGGGAGTCTCAAATACCTTGGAATGATTGTCCAAGACTTTTTGGAGATCTGGAGAAATAGATGATTCCAATGTGGAAACATCTAGCGAACATAATTGTGCAATTACACCTCTTTGCTCCTTTTTTAGAAGCTTTGTCATGCCATTAGAGCTGATTATCTTTC
The DNA here is from genome assembly GCA_031772625.1 of Pinus tabuliformis. Taxonomy (NCBI): domain Eukaryota; kingdom Viridiplantae; phylum Streptophyta; class Pinopsida; order Pinales; family Pinaceae; genus Pinus; species Pinus tabuliformis. The sequence continues at coordinate 1,592,746,487 of CM062816.1, forward strand.
CTGGTTTCCCTGCAATACCCCTTAATTCAACTTCCTTTCCTTCCATAGAAAATTTGATGAAAAGTTCTTGAAAATTAAAAGCTATTGTACCCAAGGATTGTAGCCATTGGACTCCTAGTACAACATCAACACCTCCCATTGGAATGGAAAGCATTGGGCTAGTCAATACATATTCTCCCATGGATAGCTTGATATTATGGCACTTTCCAGAGCAATTTATTGTTCCTCCATTTGCAATCATCACTTGACACTCTGGTGCTGGATATAGGAAGCAATTCAATTCTTTTGCTACCCTACAATGAATAAAATTGTGGGTGCTTCCTGAATCAATCAACACTATTACCTTTTTCTTCTTGATTTGTCCTTCTATCTTGATGGTTTGAGGAGTGGTAATTCCCGCCAATGCATTACAAGATATGGTCGGATTTATTTGTTCTTCATCTAGGCTTTGTTCCTGGAGTATATCCTCTTCTTTTGACCTTTCTTGCTCCTTTTCTTCTTCCTCTTCACAATCTATGTAGAATAATTTCTTCTCAGCACACTTATGACCTTTTGTGTATTTGCTATCACAACTGTAACAAAGCCCTTTTGCTCTTTTTTCTTCCAATTGTTGTGGTGTCAACCTTGTAGGTTGTGGAAGACTAGGGGCAACAACACTTCCGTCTTTATAGTTGTGAGTGGTATGCTTCCTAGTTGCCATAATTTTGCTTTCCATTTTTCTTGCTAACCTGAATGCCTTCTCTAATGAATCAGGTTCCCAAAGGCGAACATCATGTTGGATATTATCCTTTAAAGACCCTATGAACACATCAATCCTATGCTCCTCTGGAATATCTTTTACCCTTATGTTCAATTTTTGGAACTCCTCAATGTGCTCCATTATTGAACCCTTTTGTTTGAGACTTATCAATTGGCTAAAAAAAGTGTTGCTTTTTGTATCCTCATAATGTGCTATCAATTCTTCCGTAAAAATTGCCCAAGTGATAAATTGTTTACGAGAACAAAGCCATTGATACCATACAAACTGATTTGGTTCCAAATATAAAGTTTCCATACGTACCTTTTGTGTGTTTTGCACATTATTGAGATCGAAGAATTGCTCCATCTGTAATATCCATGTGGCGGGATCCTTGCCATCAAACTTCCTCATATCGATTTTTGGAACATGGTGAGTCTTTGATCCAACATTAGAGTCTATGGAATCATGATTAACATTTCTTTTGTTCTCATCATGAGTTTCCTTTACTACCCTTTCACCCTTAGTGACCATTTCTTGTAGCAACTTATTCATATTTATCTTCAATTCCTCCATCTTATCATCCATGACATCAATTTTAGCGTCCATGCCATTCACCTTAGCTTCCATGCCATCCATATTAGCTTCTACACCTTTCTTTAAACCATCCATCTTAGCTTCTACATCTTTCCTTAAACCATCCATTTTAGATTCTGTTGCTTTTTGTGCAAGTGACACTCGTTGCACTTGTTCTTGTAATTTTGATATATCATATAGCATTTCTTCTTCTTCTTCATGAGTCATGCTAGAGCTTTCAGGTTCCTTACTAGGTGTTTGCATTTTCTTTCCTCGGGGCATCAGTTACCGATAATAATGCTCTATTATGCCCTTTGAATTCCTTCAAAGTAAATTTTCAAACCAAGCTTAAGCAAAAATTTAAGAAAATCTACACACTTTTTTTCACTTTGTAGGAGCTCAATATTGCCTCTGATGTATCTCTGTACTTTTCAATCATCTAGTTCTGAATTTGTGATCTACAGTAGCCCTCTGTGTCCTCTTTCCAATGCCACAATTCTGACATAGATTGGATTCTCCAAGGAAGAGTTATGCGAAATCTCCCACAGTGACTTGATTATAGACTAGTTCAGTAGAGCGAAATTGTACGACGTGCCACGAGTCACTGTTTCGATCTTTGGATCTAAGAAATGCATACAAGAAACTAAAGTCCGTCCTCTTTCTGTACCTTCTTACGAAATTTCAATCCGATCCCCAGAGAGAAAGTTATGATGATTTTCCCCAGGTCACCTGTTTTGAATGTAATTCAGGAGTCTGCAAAAAGACCAACTTCCTCAGATCATATCTCCGCAAATATCGCGCGAAAAGCTCTGAAATTTGGACCCAAGGTTCAACGTGATTTCTTCTCAAATGGGGTTTTTTTTCGACTTCTGAAACATCACAGAAAAAAAGTTATAGCGAAAATACCACGATGACCTGTTTGGAGCAGCGAAACCCTAGAATCCAAAGCTCTGATACCAAATGTTATGAAACCAGCTCAAGAAAAGATAGAAAAGATAGATCAACGCCTTAGAATTCAGCCTCTTCGAGGGGGCAACCTCCTTTACATTACATAAATGAACAATTCTTGGATGATTCAAATGACAAAACCTCCTTTCTATATATAGGAGTCTAAGGAGTCACAATATAATCCAGCCAACCTAACAATAATAATATAAAGCCACAAAAATAACAATAGAGGGATTCTATGGGGCACAGAAATAACAATATGGGGGTAATAGGGGCACAAAAATATAAATAAGGGGTATAACTACAATAGTAATGGGGTAATCACTAGTATTATAGGGACCCAACACTTGTACTGTGATCTGGAAAGGAACATAAGATGGGAGGCGAAAGCAGTCAATTGACTCCAATCAAAAGAAACGAAAAAACTACTTGGTGGGGGTATCATATTATTGTTTCCATGCCCTGCAGGAGAAGAGGAAGGACTCTCCTGAACAATCAAGATGGGAGGGTCTCTCTTTGATTCATGAGAATCTTAGGTGACGAGAAGAAAATGAGTAGTGTGATCACCATTACTATCTTCGGGAACATAGTGAACAACTAAAGGCAGAGCCAAGTCGACACTCTTTTCGACCAATGGTTGGTCAGGACCAGACAGGGGAGAGTCATGTTTAGGAAGGGTAGGATGGGTAAGAGGTGAATCCAATCAATCTCTTTGCCGACTAGGAGAGGGTTAGAAGAAAGCCTCTAATAACCAATGGGAAGTTGGGGTTGAGGAGCTATAAGGTTTTCCAAAACTTTGGAAGCTTTATCCATAAGAGGACAAAGGTGAAGAAGATTCTCTCCTTCACATAACCTACAAGGGAATTTAATTTTTCCCTTCTTCTTACCATCGATAGCTGAGGGCGTAGCATCGACATGATCTCTAGAGGTCGATTGGGATGGTCGATCCCGATTTTGAGACCATACCTCTAAGACTCTGGGAATACCAGGACAATCTTGAAGGAGATGGTCACCCTTACATAGCCTGCAAGGGAATTTTAATTTTTGCAAAGGATTGAAAGATTTCTCGATGTGAAGTGCATTTGGAGCAATAGTTGGACGGTTGGCCTCTCGCATATCTGACTTCTTCTTCTTCATCTTTTTCTTCTTCTTCTTAGCCTTCTGGTTACTGGATTTAAAGTTTCACCAGGCGAAGTAGAAGAGGAAGGTAAAGAAATAGGGGAAGAAGGTGAGAGGTCAACCTTAGAATCAACATGATGTGGTTCTGATGAAGGAGATGGCTGGATAGGAGTGGGCACACTCGGGACCACTGAGGTCAAAAATAACTAGATAGGTAAACCAATGGTTAACCCAGGGAGGGAAAACATTTACATATAAGGAGCACCAACATTTCCAAAAGAAGGAAAGGTATGAGGATTCAAATCTTAGGGGAATCCTTGAATGGTAGACACAGGAAATGTTTCCATTGGAATTGACCCTAAAGAATTAGTACGGAAGGTAGCTTTAACCAGGGATATTTGGTGGGTAGTTAACATTAAGACACCGAAACAAAACTTTGCCTTTTCATATTTTAAGAGTTGATAAAAGGACGAAAGGTGACTCTAGTTGCTTTCAGATTTAACGAGCATGAAAGGACAAGTGCTCGATGATCTTTTATATTTAGGGAGTCAAAAAGATCAAAATGACTACTCAGGATAATCTAGGAAAAAAGGATTACCAGGTAACCATGAACAGGAGAATACCTTGCGGTGAACCAAGAAGTATGAGCAGGAAATCTCCCCAAATGTTGTGTTTAGTGTATCATGTTTGCAAGGTGGCAGAGTTATCTTCCAACAGATAAAGGATTGCAACCTAGTTGGGTCTCCCTATATATACATGATTGTATAGGGAGCATAAGTCCATACTAGCGCTGTCTGGTACTGAAGTGAACAACAACTTCTAGGTTTAAAGACGTCAGAACATGTCTCTAGGCTAGACCTTCTAAATTTCATCGTTAGCTTTCAAAGCTTCCTTAGGTTAATTTAATAAATTTTAATCGTTGATCTTGAATTAGGTTTCAATTCAAGGCCCTACCGTTGTCATGTGAAAACTCCTATATGTAGGTATATGAGAAAAGAAATCTTTGTCTTCAATGAAAGCTAACACTAATTGAGAGATAGAGAGCACATAATCAATGCAACAATCAATGAATGAAATATTTCCCTAATACATGAACTAAATCCACTTAATATTCCCTTAACAACAAAAGAAGTTTCATTTCATTTCCAATGCTTATGATGATGCAATTCTAGCTTCTTAATGACACTATTGCTACAATATTTTTCGCTTAAGTAAACTAGAATGATGTTCTTCTTTTCATAAAATGCAAAATTAATCTTTCACATAAAGCACTTTCAATGAAATCTTTCACAATTCTGAACAAACGAGCATCAATCAAGTCCAAAGCATGATAAATGAAACTAAAAGAAACTTCTCCCTTGAATCGAACACCAAACAAATAAATGATTCAATCTACAAACTAAGCAATGTAATCTATGCTAAGAAAGAGAAAAGAGACACCCCAAATAAGAGAATAAATGAGACTCTTTCACTCATTCAATTGAAGATGAAGCAGTGAATATGTTGCGACTGAAAGATGGATTAAATCAAGAAATGAAAATGTTGCGACTAAAAGATGGATTAAATGAAGCAGAAAATCAGAAACTTGACACAATGAGTGAGTTAAAAAATGAACAATAGTTTACCTAGATGCCCTAGGATTATAGAAACCATCCAAAAAATTCAAAAAATCAAGAAATGAAACTTCAAGCCAATCAATCAACCAAAACAAGCAAACAAAGCATCCTAGTCACTTCTGGGCAGAAGAAGAGAGTCTGAGGTTCAAGACACGCTCGCACTGGAATGGGAGAAATTCTGATTTTTTCTTAACTCAGAGATGGACACGACTAGCCATAATACAACTAGCGTTGATTGGCATGACCGACGCGACTGGCTAGACTACAACTAGCTCTGATAGGTTTGATCGGCATGACTGGCCAGACTGCAACTAGCGCTGATGGAGGGATTCAAAGAGAAAATAAAAAAGAACTTCACACAAGGCCAGACTTAACACATCACAGGGTGGGCTAGTGTCTGTATGCCTTCAAATAGGCTAAGAGGTAGAAATTATGAGGGAAAGACACACTAGTTATGATTCATGGGAAACCCTGATATTCACCTACATGAATCAACATGATTTCCTAACTGACAACAAGTGCCAGAAAGGGGTTCGACGTGGCTATTTTAGAGAAACTCGTGTTGATCAGCATGACTGTTAGAAAAATAAATGCACTGACCAAGGATTCCAAGAAAAAAAATAAAAATTTTCAAGGGCTAAAACTAGACTTGCAACACTGTAAATTTTAGACTCATGGCAGTAAACCAAGAAAAGTAGGGAAAGCTAAAGGGAAGAGGTGATACTAGAAAAGTTCACACACAACCATGAAATGAAAATCAATCAAATAGGAGGATTGGCTCCCTAGTGGAGTTGCCAATTTGTGGTGTAGGTAAATTCTCGATGCGGACAAAGACAATTCCTCTAGCCCGAGAGAGTGGGTCTAGCCACAAACACACAATCTATGGAAAACTTCCTTAAGCTAGAATCAAATAAGAGTGCCTTCCTCTTAGAAGATTATTTTTCTTGGTGATGATACTGCTTCCTTACTCCAGCTACGTTTCGTTTCCTTCCTTCGAATACCTAAAATAAGCAAACAAACAACGATAACAAATGTGATAGCATACAAATTGCATTCAACCTACTTAAGAGGTCAAGGAATATTAAGCCATCGAATGTAAGATAATACTTAATGTAGGAAATCAATCAATAGTTGATTTATAATAAATTCAGAAAGATATTACAACCACTGCCTTGACGTTGCTGGTCTCCTCTGACGTATCTAGGTTCCCACACCTCTGCTAGTATCTCATGGATAGTCCTGACAATGGAAGTTCTAAGGCTTCTTCCATTTAGTCTCAAACCAAACCAAACACACTATTCTCCCTCCACAAACATAAACTAGAAGGCTACAAGCTATGATATCTTGCTGGTTATTCAAGCTCCAAAAATACTAAGACTGAAACTTAGCTTAGCTTGTAAAAGGAGGGGTTTATATAGCTTGGATGGAGGGTAGATAGTTCCTCTTATCACCAGAGAGGCCTTATCTCTTGGATTTTTTCCATCTTAATTGGGGACAGGAGCCCAAACTCACTTCCTCGGCTCCATCCATCCCAACCATTTACCAGACTTCCATTACAATGCTTCTAGACCTAGAAGCTTCGACTCCATATTTAAAAAAGTTGCCAAAAGAGGATCGACATAACTAAGAAAAGGGTTAATTGTGCCATATGCCACTAGGCCCAGTTTCAATCTCTATAAATCAGTGTGAGGAGGAAATGGGTCATTAGTGTCAGTCTTGTAAACTAGGGTAAAAGGAAGGTTCTTGGAAAATGATGAAAAAGGGAATTGTTCTACTCATGAAGAGGGACATAATGGGAGTCTCTTCATGATGGGATAGTATATAGGGTTCATTGTAAAGGTCCTCCAGGATCGTGGAATGGGGAGCACAGGGACAGTGACAAAATGTTGTGTAACAGTCAGTGGGTCTCAATTACTTCGGCTTCCATCTTGAACCTAGTAATTATCGCATTACTGACTAGACTTGGCTGTTAGATAAAGTTGAAAAGAAGCTAACATGTTTGGATCACAACTGGATCTTGATATGGGGAAGGGTCACCATGATCATAGTTGTTCTGCAAAGTATCTCGATCTACTGGATGCATCTATTATATATTCTCCAAGAAACCATTAACAAGATTGATGCTATTATCTCCAAATTCCTTTGGTCTGGAATTGGACCTTATTTCAAGATCCATCTCACTCACCTAAACATGCTTTTATGGCCATCCAATTGGGCGGTTGGGGTATTTAGGAATCTCAGAGGTTTAACATTACTCTTCTAGAATCCAATATGTGGAGGGCCTTCAAAGAAAGAGGTCTCTAGAAAAGAATAACTTTCAACAAATATCTTCCTTATCCTAGGTTGGAGGAATGGTTGGTTGCAGGTGTTCCAATTAATCCTCGTTCATCTATCATATTGAGAAGATTCAAACATGTGATTCTATGGTTTTGTAGTAATCTTCACTGGCTGGTGCGTAATGGCCAGAGCATTTACATTGGGATGGATGCTATAAAGGGCCTTTCTAGTTCCCATATTCCCTCTGTCCACTGCATTTACTTTTTAAATCAGCAAAGAATCTTCACACTTGATAATCTGGCTAGGCTGCAACCCTTCTATTATAGATCTATTTGGGCACATCAAATCCCAACATCCAAATCAGTGTTTTAGGGCTCATCAAACCCTAATTTCAGTTGCTACATGCCCTAAACAAGTCACCCTTTTGAATGCCTCCTTCCAAGAAAGTTTCATGACCTAAGACATCTAGAAATGGTCTCTAAAGGGACCGACGCAGGTATATACACTACGAGGGTGCTCTGCAAAGTAGGTAGATACACTATCAGGGTGCTCTACAGAGCACCTAAGCCCTCTTTAGGCTGCGCTGGGTGAATTTGAGCGAAATTCAATTTGGGTTTGGGGAATATTCTTATCTCTTGGAGTAACGTAGAAGCTTCCCTTAGTTATCTACTCCTATGAGCTCGAAAATGGATGAGGAATGAGTTAAGGTGCATCCTATCCTCTCAGACCTTCCTCCATGGAACTAATTCTAAGTATAGAAGGCCATTCAATGCCACCATTTATGAAGAAACCTCCTTCATCCTCCTATAAATTTACCTCTCATCTAAGTCATCAGAGGCTAGCTGGATTATGTTGAATTGTAAGGAGATAATGCTACTATGAGACTTGACTTTGGAGCAAATGATGTGATGCCACAAGCTTGTCTTGCTTTTGATGTGATGCGGATGGGATCCAAGCTGGAGGAATGACTTTGAATCAGACACTGATGGTTGTAGTTACTTCTTCTATCTAATAAAGTGTTTGAACCTTTTTCCATATGATGTTTTCTTTCATAATTCTTATATGTATGAATTGCTTATGATTCTTTTCATTTATATTCAATGGATCGTATGCTTTGATCGATTTTCGTCTTCTGTTAAGTTGACAGGGTAATTTTCAAGCAGATTGAGTACAGGAAGGAGTGACGGAATCGATACAAAGGAGACGAGAGGAAAGCAGAACTACAGGTAGGCCTTCTATCCTATCTTCTTATCTATTTCTTATAGGGAAAGTCTAAAACACTTTAAACTATTTTTCTAGGCACAACTACTTGTCTAGTGAATTAGTATTTATCCGTAGATGCTAAATTCTCCAAAACAAATTGGCGATTCTACTGGGGAAGAATCCTCTTTTGTATGAGCTTATCCACCTCCTAATACATCCTTGTAGAATCTATTTGTGTTCATAGATTGTAATTCAGTTGTTTACATTGAAAAATTGGTCAAAATTGAGGTTAGATGACTCTTGAGTGGCCTCTCAGAAATCAGCGCAGGTTTAGTCAGGGGACAATGCTCTGCAGAGCACCCTTGAGTGAGAGACAATGCTCTTTAGCACATTTAGGTCCTCTTTGACCTGCGATCATCAACCTTAGGTCAAATTCCCACGTTTGGATAGTGTTTTTGCCAACTTTTCTTTGTTTGTTTGCTTGATGATTGATCAATGAATGTCATGTCTCAGAGAATTTTTTTTAATCGCCTTTTCCAACCCTAATTTGATTTGATTGATTAATGTTTATTTAATGTTTTTTTTGTCATTATCGGTCTATAGTTAAAGTTAGAATATAGTTGATTAATCTTCACTCGAAAGAAAGTGTTGTAAAGTCTTCTTTTCTTTCGAAACAAAATTGTCATCAAAGTCTTCGTTCTTATTAAAGATTGATTGATTGTATGTGCATTTTTCCTTCTTTGTTCATCATAACATTAAGGGATTCAAAAAGAAAATCTTGCATCATTCGTATTATAGTTTTTGAATTATTGAAAGGAATAGCTAGGGAAATTGCATTAGTTGTGCTCTTTCCTCTTTGTCAAATATCTGATTTCTCTATCCCTACTCGCTAAGGATTTTCATTGTTAAATTGAATGGAAATAGTGCTTATCATATTAGTTTCATTTTATGGATTTCAAATATACATCATGTGGTGAACCTTGAAAGGAAAGTTCTAAAGAAGATCAACTTAAAATTTATCTGAATTTACCTAATGGGGCATTGTCACCTAACAAAGAACATTTAGTGGTTCTAGGCTAGAGACGTGATCTAGCGTCATAAAACAAAGTAGTTGTCACTAACTTGTCTGCAATACATCTTGAGTTTGATACCTCATTCCACGTATGTGAGTATATCGTAGCTCGTCCATGTACCTTCGGGTATATAGGGTGGTTTTATAGTACGTAAAGTATATGGGAATGCTCACACTGTGTGGTTTTGCATTAGACAATGCTTATATGGATTGGGCCTCTAGGTACTTTTGGGTATATATGGGAGGACAACACTAGGTTGCTATCCATCCTTAGGTAACCGATTCGGCCACCTTGTACACTGTGACACACCGAACACAACATTTGGGAAGATTGTCTGCCCGTACTTCTTGGTTCACTAAGAGATATTCTGTAGTTCACAGTTGCTTGGTAAACCTTTTGCCTAAATCATCCCTCTCTTGTTTTGTTCTGTTACTTTGATTAAAATCAAATTAATTGACCACGGATAACATCCTCCATGCTCGCTCTTTAGTTGACTTTAGGTTGAAACATATGGCGACAAATCTGGAGTCCACCGATCAAGGAATTCCTTTTGATGGGAATCCTAGTCCTTTTCCTCCTTTCAAAAATATTGGTGCTCCTTATATGGCGACATTATCCCTACCAAGATTTACCATTGGCTTGCCAGTATGGTTGTTTTCAACCTCCTTAGTTCAAAATGTCATAATTTCTCCGCAATCAAGTACACTTCCAACTGGACAAAATCAACCTCCAATTGATCCTAAAGTTGACCCTTTGCCTTCTTCCTCGGTTGTTTCTTCCTCCCCTTGTTCCTCTTCGCCTGGTGAAAGTATTGTTAATAGTAACTAGGTGGCTGAGAAGAATAAGAAAGGGAAGAAGAAGAAGAAGAAGCAAATTTAGTAGAGGGGCAACCAAGCAACCATTTCTTTGAATGCAACATCTGATGAGAAACCATACGTCAAGCCTCACAAATTTTGATATCCATGTAAACTTTGTGTGGGAGACCATCTTCTTCGAAATTGTCCTGATATTCCTCAGAACTTTGAAGAATGGTCTTCTCATTCAAATCATCCTATGTCATCAACTTTTGGAGATCATGTTGGTGGCACACCATCAACTAGTGATAGTAAAGTTCATGGAAAGAAGGGTAAAGTTAAGTTTCCCTGTAGGTTCTGTGAAGGGAATCACCCCATTCACCTTTTTCCCTATCTCGATGAAGCCAAAAAGGTGTTGGATAATCGTCCTACTTCACCGCAGTGACTTCCATCTGGTTACAAGAAGCTCTCCCTAAATCCTTCACTAGTTGATGAATTGATTGACCAAAATCAACCGTCAATCAAACCCACTCTCTCTGAAAGCGAATCCTATGAGTCTATATCTAACCCAAATCAACAGGTCGAGGTAACAGTTGACCCGATTCACCTTTAGTAAATCGTACCCTTCTCGGAGAGAGTGAATATGATACCACTCAGGTTCCTTTTGTTTCTTCAGATTCAAATGAGGTTGGCAGAATTCCTCTTGTTCCATCAAGATAGGAGGAAAATCCTCTACTCTCGTAACTCAAGGGGTTAATTCTCCTGTTTCTACGGTACCCCTTCCAAGTAGTCTACTCACTTCCTTTGATTTGAATCGGCTAGCAGGATTCCGTGTTCCTTCTTATGTGCCTTTCTAGATCATAGTATAGGTTTGTAATATGATTGTATCAGGCACTATTATAGACGAAGGTACATTAGTGAGTATCCTTTCCTCAACTGCTTGGCAAGCACTTGGTTCTCTACCGCTTGTGCCTATTACCCAAAATCTGTTGGGTTTTAACAGAGGAGCTAGTCAACCATTAGGGATCCTCCCTCAATTACCTATTACTTTGGAAGGAAAAATTAGTTATCTGAATGTGATGGTAGTCCCAGGCCCTGTAGATTACAATTTACTTCTTGGGCGCGACTATGTTTATGACATGGGAGCTATTCTTTCAACACTCTTTCAAGTGATTTGTTTCCCACATGAAGGTAGAATTGTCACCATTGACTAGCTTTCATTTCCCGGTCCAAATATGGCTCCTAGTCAACCATATTCCCTAATTTATCCTTTTGTACCAACGGTATCATCCCCGCCATGGGTTATTTATCTAGCAAACTGTTCCATACCTACATCAACTGACGATCAATTCAGTGATATTGTACATCATGTACTGGAAGCGTTGGAACCAGATATTTCCTTCATGACCTCTTATGAGTTGTTGTCGACCCCTGAGGATAGTTATTTTACTATGTCAATCTTGCTAAAAAATGAAACAACCCTCATGAGGACAGTTCTTTTACTGTTTCAACCTCATTAAAAAATGAAACAAGGAATACGAGGATAGTTCCTAGTCTTGTGTCAACCTCGTTAAAAAATGAAACCAAGGATATGAGGATAGTTCCTTATCTTGTGTCAACCTCATTAAAAAATTAAACCAAGGAGTATGAGCATATTTCTTTGTCTTGTGTGAAGCTCATTAAGAAATGAAACAAGGTCCCCTAGAGCAAAGTTCCACTTCGAGTCTTTGACTAGATCTCGTAAAATCCCAGTCGAGTCTTTCACTTGATCTCCTATACGAACCTTCATTCCATCCACTTGATAGCCACGAGTAGTCTACTTAGGTGAATGTAATGAAGCTTGGGGGGCATGCACCTAGTGGTAAAGTTAATTTTCCCTGTAGGTTATGTGAAGGGAATCACCCCATTCATCTTTGTCCCTATTCGGAGAAAGCCAAAAGGTGTTGGCTAACCGTCTTTCTTCACCGCAATGACTTCCATTTGGTTACAAAAGACTCTCCCTTTCATCATGCTGGGGGCATGTAAACTAATCTCAAGCATAGTTTTTCATTTCAGGCTTGTGTAAACATGAAACTAAATCCAAGCATAGTTCCCTATTGTTCAAGCTTGTGTAAAAATGAACACATTTCGATTTTTAACCCTTGTGATTGCCATTTTATCAACCTCTTTCATCAGATGAGCCTTGGTTGTTTTCATCCCATCGCCATCATCCCTTTGGGCGATCATATGTTTTCACTTGGTTGTTTTACAATTTTTTGAGGAATAGTTGCAATGAGTGGTCTTATTAGCCAGCCTCTCCACATAAATAAACATGTTTTGAGAAGTTCTAACATCACCAGCACCAGTTGATATCCTAGACACCACTCGTTCCTCAAAGTGGAGTCCTCTTTAAGCTCTTTTTAGACTCTCTAAGCGTGAAAAGATTGTCGAGCGCTTGTCCTTTCCAGCTCATTAACGGATTGGAAATGATATCCCTCTTGTATTGTTTTACGTTTTTTTGGACTTGAGAGATTATTTCACAAAAATAACTTGTGGATTTTTCTTTTTGTACCTTTTCAAACTCTCTAAACAAGTCATCTTTGTCGTTAAACTCATTAAAAACATCAAATAGCGACAAACTTGTCCATCTAGACAAGATCGAGTTTCACCTTCGCTAGACTCGTTAAAACATCAAATCGCGATGGATTTGCCCGTAGGGTGAAATTATACAACAAGCATATGTTATCCTCCTCAAGCTTGATAAAAATAAAGAGGTACCAGTCAGTAATGACTGGGGAAAATGGAAAAAGGGGAAAACCACTTTATGGTAGCAGGTCGCTCTTGAACATGACACTTTCACTCCATCACCGTGACTATCTGGGTTGAGTTATTAATTTGATGGTTATCACACCGTTGGTCTATCATACCATCCATTGCTTTTTTTTGGGTCAATGCTACCAATTCACTTTAGTGTCACCGACTTGTTCAAGGGAAGTCATTCAATCAAAATTCATATTTTGCAATACCATAAGCCTTCATTTTCATGACCGCCAGTCCTGAACCTTGTGTCATCAGTCAAATTCCATCTCTAAAAATGACTACACTTGTTTCATGTCGTTGATGTGGGATACATCAACTCCCTCCTACGACGAGTCGCTTCTTGTCAACATCAACTCATTGTCCAAAAGGTTGACTTAGAAACACCCATTCAGTACCTTGAAGCTTGCATACATTAATGGTAGGTTTCTCGCTTTCTGCGATAGGAATACATCAATGGCCTTCGACCAAAAAACTTTGTATGGTGTTTGACATCAAATCATCCATTCACACCATGCAGAATGTATTGTAGTACCTTGAGAATCATTATCATTATCAGTGATTTCTTTCGCATCTGTTAATAGCTTACATCATCAGTTGGTAATCAGATGGTGTCTTCCGATGTTCGACTTCAGATCACATATTCACATGGTTAGAATCATACTTGAGTGAATGGTTGAATGAGATTGAAGACCCCAGATCTAGTTTCATCCATCTGGGTTGCTATATCAGGAGTACTAAATCATATGTACATGGCTTTACATTGATAGTCATTTTGATCATGGGTCTATATCTGTAGACGACTGTTTATGTACATGTAATGAAAGCTTATAAGTTGAGCATGGGTATGCCTTGCGTCAGCAATTCATCTAAAATCAAATATCATGATATATGTATTGTAATTGACACAGGTCACCTTCCACTTTGATACCTCCTCATCACATCATAAATCATTTCATTCGACATTGGCATTTTTCTGACTTCATGCTTTAGGGGGCAGCTGTTACAGATCTATTTGGGCACATCAAATCCCAACATCCAAATTAGTGTTTTAGGGCTCATAAAGCACTAATTTCAATTGCTACATTCCCTAAACAAGTCACCCTTTTGAATGCCTCCTTCCTAGAAAGTTTCATGACCTAAGACATCCAGAAATGGTCTCTAAAGGGACCAACTCAGGTAGATACACTGCCAGGGTGCTCTACAAAGCAGGTACATACACTATTAGGGTGCTCTGCAGAGCACCTAAGTCCTCTTTAGGCTGTGCTGGGAAAATTTGAGCGAAATTCAATTGGGGTTTAAGGAATATTCTTATCTCTTGTAATCATCTAGAAGCTTCCCTCAGTTATCTACTCCCATGAGCTTGAAAATGGACGAGGAATGAGTTAAGGTGCATCCTATCCTCTTATACCTTCCTCCATTGAAATAATTCCAAGAATAGAAGGCTACTGAATGCCACCATTTATGACAAAACCTCCTTCATACTCCTATAAATTGACCACTCATATAAGTGATCAGGGGCTAGCTGGATTATGTTGAATTGTAAGGAGATAATGCTGCTACGAGACTTGACTTTGGAGCAAATGATGTGATTCCACAAGCTTGTCTTGCTTTTGATGTGATGTGGATGGGATCCAAGCTGGACGAATGACTTTGAATCATACAATGATGCTTGTAGTTCCTTCTTCTCTCTAATAAAGTGTTTGAACCTTTTTCCATATGATGTGTTCTTTCATAATGCTTATATGTATGAATTTCTTTTGATTCCTTTCATTTATATTTAATGGATCATATTCTTTGATCAATTCTCATCTTCTGTTGTGTTGACAGGGTACTTTCCAAGCAGATTAAGTATGGGAAGGAGTGATGGAATTGATATAAGGGAGACAAGAGGAAAGCAGAACTACAAGTAGGCCTTCTATCCTCTCTTCCTATCTATTGCTTATAGGGAAAGTCTAAAACACTTTAAATTGTTGTTCTAGGCACAGCTACTTGTCTAGTGAATTAGTATTTATCCATAGATGCTAAATTCTCCAAAACACCTTCCCCCTGGCCTTTCACTCCTAGCCTCACACTTGGGATTTGGCCCCCCCTCAGCATTTGGAAGGGGAATGGGAGTATTACCACTATCTTTTATGTCAATTTGGGATCACTCTATACAGAATAAATACCTTTTGGTATGGGGTGGTTGGATAATAAATGGTTGAATCTCTGTCAAAGAAGTATATTATTACATTTCCTCCTCCATTCACTCTTTACCTTATTCTGATTGGTCTGCTAGCATATGGTGTTGGGATGCTCCATTGAAGATCAATTTTTTTTCTTAGCTTACAGTCTATAACCGCATTCTCACTTGGGATACATTGTTTAAGAATGGTTTCATTGGCCCTAGCAGGTGCATTCTATGCAAATCGGCTCTTGAGGACTACTCCCACTTATTTTTACATTGTCTCTTTGCGTCTAATGTTTGGCTGGAGGTTTCTCTTTTGATGGGTGTTTCTGTCACTCAAGATGACTCTTCAACTGTGGCCTGTCCCATCAATTGGGCTTAAAATGCACCTACTTACAGGTATGTTCCATTATATGTACTTTGGGGAATATGGAGGGCTCAGAATGATCTTATCTTTGAAGCAAAATTCTCTTACTCATATCAGGTTGCCTTAAAAATTGTTGCCTTCTTCATGGAAATTGGTCCTTGGTTTTCAGAGGCCTCTTCCCATTCTTTTCCATAACTGATCTGTCTGGAATCTTTCCCATATGTTTTTTTGATGGGGCTGCCTTGGGAGGCATATTTGGCTATGGTGCTTTCCTAAGAATTGACCCCTCTTCACATTATAGGTTCTGCTAGTATGGTAGCAGGGGAGACAACAACAGGGCTGAGATGATTGCTTTATGGGGTGCCTTACAATGTTCCTTATGGCTGGGCATTGAGCTAATTTCAATCGCTAGGGATTCCCTTACTTTGATTCAATCATGGGGGCTTCACACAAAAAACATCTTAACATATCATGTGCATTCGTGGCACAGTAAAATATCCTTAATTTGACTACATATTGGAAAAAAATATAACAAACGCATTTTTAAACCCCTACTAATATGGACCTAATACACTTTCCAAATTTTAAAACCCGCTACTTTTACTAGATATTATAGGTATCCACCTTTTCGTTAACGTTTTTTATGCCTCTTAAAAAAAATCATTAACTTTGAGCTCCACTTTTTATACTTGTCAATATAAAAACCCTTTACCCCCTATTATATGCTCAATATATTGTCTCCTTTTTTCCTAAATATATATCCCCCAATATGAATGCACGTGGTATGGTATTTCTCCTCTAGTGAAGCCCTTGTGGATTCAATGGATTTTGGGCCACTCCACCCTTGGGGTCTCCTCCCTATGCAATTCGATGATCCGTAATAGGGATCTAAAGGAAGCCTTTTCTGACATCTCCTTCGATCAAATCTCCCGTGAACAAAATCTCGTTGTTGACGCGTCTCCAAGTAGAGCCTATGTCTTTCTCTTGGTTTTTTCCATTTTGAGTATTTTTCTATTGGTTTGTTATGTGGGAAGGGATTTTTTGAATTTTCATGGGTGGTTTTTTGTAGGTTTTTCCTATCTCTCGTGGATTCTCCTAGGCCTATTGTATGACTAGATGCCTATCTTTGTTTTCCTTTTTGGTTTTGATGTCATCTAAGTATGCTTGCTACCATGCTCTCTAAGGGTTGTTATGTTTTATTTTTTGGATCGATTTGGGTCTTCAAAGCTCATTGTTGAGAAACACTCATGAGCTGTATTTGATCCAAGTAGATGTAAAAATCTTCCTCAATTTTAATGAAGAATGGTTATGTTTTTTTCCTCTAAAAAAAAATCAACACTTTACATCTTTAAAACTTTGCAGTTGTTTTCATGCTTTTTCTCATTGCATGTTTCTTTTTTTTATTATCAATATTTAATTTGTAACCTAATCATTCGATTTTGGTTGTATAAATTGATAATACATGATAAGGCCCACTAGGTCTCAATTGAGTTTGATGAGATGACTATTAGTGTCCATCAAAATTCTTTTACATAATCACAGGAGTTTGGGGAACAAGAAACATAATATCAGTGTTTGCGAAGATTCGAAATGGAAAATACGACAATGGAGCTTATGGATGGTGAGAATGATGACAATGCTTTGAATTTGGGTTTGAATTCAATGTCGAATCATCCTAGTTCCTCGAGTAATGAAATGAAATTGCTCGAAGATCAAGAGGAAAAAATCAAATTTCATTTTTAAAATCTATCATATTTATTCAAAGACAACCTAGTGATTAACAAACTTTGCAAACTTGACTATGAAAACACAGGGAATTTAGTTGGAGGTTGAATTGTTTCTCAACTATTTATATGCCACGTGAAATTTAAAAAATGGTTGAAAGTATTAATATATTTCATAAAAAAGTGTATGCGCTCATCATA
Source organism: Pinus tabuliformis (assembly GCA_031772625.1). Lineage (NCBI taxonomy): Eukaryota > Viridiplantae > Streptophyta > Pinopsida > Pinales > Pinaceae > Pinus > Pinus tabuliformis. The sequence continues at coordinate 1,592,764,087 of CM062816.1, forward strand.
CACAGTTTACATTAGATATTTCTCTAATATATAGAATTTCTTAGATATAACTTATTCTTAATTTAGAAGGAGAGGTTGAGAGAATTTCTCAACCATTACCAACAGCTCATCAACCACAAATATAGGATGTAAGCATTAACTCCAAGTTCCCCTCTTAATTCTTGTATTACATAAATTTATTGAAACCACCCATAAACAAAAAAATGCACAATCATTTTTTAATTGGTTTGCAGCTTATCGGTATAGGCTTCATCAAGTTTCCTCATAACTCTCGTAAAGGTGTATTCAACAAGTTGGATTCCTAAGTTCCACTCCTGAAATCATGAATCACATATCTCCAGAAGTGAATTACTAAACATCGTCCCAAGCCATCATATAACCTCATTATAATACCACTCCCACATCTTCAAGAATGAGAGATCCTTCCCTAGATCCACAACTTCCATACCATCTCGACAACCATTCATGTTGAAATTTTACCCTCTAAAAATAAAACTTCACCAATATCCACACCCTATAACAACTGATCTAGACTCATGCATTGTAATGATTGCATTCAAATTGCTCTCATATGTATATGTATTTGATTATGTTGTAGAGACAGTGAATAAATGGATTAGATTCCCAACAACAACTGTAAATAAAATTACTAAGTGTTCCATATTGCACCATCAAGACACATGCCTTTACTATAACTCCATGCTCAATGATATGTTTTGTGCTTCACTTAGTATATAGCTTATCAATCATCTTTGGTTCAAATCTCAGTCAAACCACATCATACTTTCGCTGCGCAAACAACACCTAGGGCAAGACTTCCTTCTAACACCCCTGTCTAACAGCATGTTCACACCCATGTCTAACAACATGTTCATAGTCAAGGACACCAAAGGGGTGGGATTGAGATATTGAATTCACACTTCTATTTTGGATTAGTAGCTGAGAAAATAGCTCCACTGTGGCACAAACTTGTGTTTCAAATCTTAGTAATCTCCACAGATTTGAATTAGACCCATGTGGTAGGTCACGTCTTTGTATCTTGAAGATTCTCATTGATAGTGAGAGAACATATACCCCACTCCCACTATCTAGGATCATTCATGGTTTTGAGCCATGGTTCTCAACTCACATCAACAGGTGTATCAATGGCTTCACATCACATGTACACCTCAGTTATGCACACTGCAAAAGACACCAACAAATTATAGTCTCCCCGCAAAAAAATTACATTCTCCCTCTGCCTTTGGGCTCTCCCATGAGGGAGTTAGTCTAGATAGACTTTGATACCTTTTTAAAAATGGTTGAAAGTACTTTTATACCATGTTAGAAATGATTGAAAGTTATTTCATACAAAGATGTATGGGTTCAACATACACATTGTTTACATTCAAAGATTACTCTAATATATAGAGTTTTTCAGATCTAATTTATTCCTAATTTAGAAAGAGAGGTTGAGGGAATTTCTCAATCATCACCAACAACTCGTAAATCAAAATTAAAAATATAAGATGTAAGCATTACTCCAAGTTGAAAAACATCCTTATTCAAACATGGCCATAGTTACTAAGAAAGTTCAAACCATGATGACGAAAACTCAAGGAATTGAGTTGCACACCAATTTATTTGTTAGCTTTGTTTTAGATGCCACATGTAAACATAGAAAATGTTAGGCATATTAAGACATGATACTTTATCCTAATACTATGTGGAAAAGTCTACTCATGAGACAAGGAAATAAGTGACATTATAGGGCCAAAATGACTAAAAATTTGATTACAACACAATAAACGTTTATGGATGTTGTGTTTACACTTTGCAGGATTCAAGCTTTTGAACTTTAAAATCATTGCATGGAATATTTAACTAATGGTTCAATATAATTTACATTTTATTATTTTTAATATTTTTAAATAAAATAATTATAATGAAGGGACATTGTTTTAATAATAATATATTGTTAATTTCATTTCACGTAATTATTGGTAGCAAAGTGTGGAGGTGTAGTGGAAGCTTTCCTCACCTCGAGGAAAAATTCCATTACACCTCCACACTCTGTTACCAATAATTACGTGAAATTAAATTAACAATATATTATTTGATCACTTCTGATGAAACCCTTCCTCTGTAGTCTCTAAATACATGTCCACTCATGTAGCCTAGTCATTATTTGTATTTTCATATTAGTTTACATATACTCATATACACTACGAGATTTACAAGAGGGGTAGAAAAAGAGTTGTCACAAATTCCACATTACTAGGGTTTCCTAATTTTAGAGAACTAGGGTTTCCAAATTGCACAGAACTATGGTTTTTCAATTCCACTTCAATATACATCAATGGAAAATTCCAACTTAAAATCCAAGGAGAATATGCCATGTTTACTTACATTATTTAATTTTCACTCAAATTTAAATCAGAATGTCATAATTGTCGAAACAACAATTCCATCCATATGCATTTCATGGTTCATATATGGAAATGAGTTTTCAAATAACATCATTCAATTCATATGTGTTGAACATAATAAAAATAAATAAGAGATTTATTTAAGTGTGAGTTACATTTCTCATTCATATGATACATATTAAAACATCATATTATAACTTTTGGTTTCATATTCCAAGAGATCTCTTAGACTTGTCATGACTTTTTTACTTCACTTGTGGCTTCTTGCCTTCCACACAAGTGAATATCATAAATTTACATAACCCATAAAGATTATGTTTCCAACATTCACCCCCTTAATTTTAAGGGGTGTATGTGAGTCCAAGAAATGAGATAAAATATGAAGGTAAATAATAGTGAATGGTTGGTTATGATATTTGAATCTAGTTGTTTAAGGAATACCAAAAGCCAAATGGGTCGCAGTTATATTGGTTGTGATTTAAGGGAGACCACCAATTTGGAACTTTGCTTGAAGTAATTACTAGAAGAACTCTGAATTTGGCTAGAAAATAATGTATTTTTGACATTTAAGTGCTCCTTGGTGAATGTTTCAATATGAACACAAGTTGTTGAAATGGTGGTGTGAATATGACTACAAAATATCATCTAGCAGAAGAAGTAAATATTCTACTAAGTGGTGTTTTAATGACGACCATAAACCAACTGGTGGTTTTAGAATGACCACAAACCAAATAGTACTCATGGAACATGAGTCCATCTTTGGATATAGATTTGACTCTGGTTGTATAATTTTGGCTCTAGGATCTAGATGTAGGTTCTTGTTCTAGTCATGATTCATGCTCACTTGATACAACTTCGAAGAGAGTAGTAGACTATCAATTCCCCCCTTATTAGATACAAGGTAATAAGATGAAAGTATATCCACTTCAAGATGTGCCAATACCAGAGAATGAAATTTATGGTATAATCAATATATCTTCATCGATATTTAATACCATTACAAAGAACTGATCCATCCAAGGTGAATATTTCCTCTTCTAGGGTTCTTGTGACTAGAACATTTGTTGCATGGATGAGTATGCTTTTCATAATGATCATAAGGGTGAAGATTAAAACATTTATCTTTTAGGTGGCTCACTTGATGTCAATGTTGGCATATGTGAATTTACACAAATGTGGAGCAAGTGAAGATGAGATTTCTTGAAGAAACTCATCACATTGAAATTGGATTGTTTTAAAGTAGTTTGGAATTTGAAAGGTCCCTTCCTTTTTATCTCCATAAATGGTTTTGTTCTTTTTGTTGATGACTCCTTCCCATGTTTTATGGTTCATTTGGGAAGTGTAATATGAAATTTTTCATCTTCATGTGAATATGCTCCTAAAGTCAAATCACTAATATGATCAAGCGTAAGGTAATTAGATGATTCTTTCTCAAAATCGTAAAAAGAATTTTTCTGAAGAAGAGCTAGTTTAGAATTTTGACTCTTTTTCTTCATCGTAATTGAGCTATGAATCAAGCCGATAAAACTTTATTTTTTCGCGTTCATCTCGCAAATAAGTATTAAAATTAACAAAAGTGGCCTCTTTTATTTTGACCATATCTTCAACAATATGGAATATCATAGTATTAAGTAAATCTATTGCCTCGCTAATTTAACCCATTTTTCAACAAAACAAGTTCAATAGATGAAGGGTGTCAATTTCTCCTGAAAATACACCTATAAAGTTATAGAAAAAAATAACTGTGAAATGGAGAGAATTGTTCCTTGTCACATAAGAATTCATCTATTTGGATGCTCCATAGTTTTAGAGATACAATGCATACTAAAATTAGATGATAATAATTTATTATAAAATGATCCTCCTAATAGATTATCCTAAATGGAAATTTACATAACATGAGAAAAACTTGGTGGATTCCAAAAAAACCTATGCCTATTCTTAAAGTCTTCACCTCTGCAAAACTCAATAGAAAAGGGCTTCAAAACTACATCGAGTTCATGACAAAGTTTCAATAGGACCATAACCTACAAATTCCTTCTAACTCATATTTAAATGTTAAATTCATAAAGAGAAAAATGTTTAAATGCCCCCAATTTCAAATAGCTACCATTAAACAACTCATACATAATTTTTAATATTGATGCATTTGAATAGTGGAACAAATCATTGATTCGATTCCAAAAATAAAACCTAGACAAAATAAGATAGGGTGCTTCCAAATCATGTGATTGTCCCAAAACATTTCTCACTTTATAATTTAGAGATCCTATTCCAACATTCCTTTCATCATATTAATGATAATTAATTTATTATATCTCATATACATTCTCATATATGACACATGTATGAAAATTTCCAAACCCCATCCACTGTAAGGCCTCATACATTCTAGGGAAATTATGATTTGTTAAGAATTCCAACATGGGATCAGGCTCTCTTTCTTCTATCATCTCTATATCTAGGGTGCCCTAGGAATACAAAGAATTAAATACCATAAATAACTATTGAAGGGTCATAATTGCATATCTTCAAAACTTGATATATGCCACAAGAAAAAAAACCATAGTTTTGTTTGAAAGATGTGACAAATAAGGTTACTTTAAGATTTATGGCTATATTGTGTAGATGAGTGCTCACTTCCAAGAGTTTTATAACCCAATGGGGATCGAAAATGTGGTGAGTACATAAGAACAATTTTTTCCATCATATTCTTAGCAAAAGTCTTCAATTTAGAATCCCATAACTTAAGATAAAAAACACGTCTTGAAATTCCCATTATATAAGAAACCACAAACCAAGGCATGACCAATTGGTATTAATAAAATATATGAATATAAATAAATATATCCATGAATCACATTAGTTTCCAAGTATATGCATTGAGATGAGGAGAATGATTACATGCCAATAGAAATGGTATTGAGAAAGGAGATATTATGGTTTAGCCTTGTGAGCATAGTTCCACAGACGGATGAACATTAAAGTAACATTAAGAACATGATTCGTTCTAGCTCTTGGTTGAATCCATGACATAGAAAACAATGGCCCAACTCTATTCACATCAGATTTACCACACGAAAAAATAATTGGGTTCACCATAAATGAATGCATGTGACATGAGTTATTTCTATTTATATCTCACTACTTCTTCCCATACCATTATTTTTCTAATTTTCCAAATTTTATACCTCAATAATTGTTTCTTAAAACTTAAAGAGCAACCCAATTTTATCTATTCTAAACTACCCCATTTGATAAAAAATAGATGTGAATACATTAGTCACAATATGTTTGGTTTCGATAAAAAGATATGATGAGTTTGGGACACCATAGCCACAAGTCATGAGTTATGTTTTATTCTCAAATAGGAACAAACTTCTATAGCGAGTTCTGATTAGAGAAGGAAGAAAAAAAGAATATCAACTAATTATTATTCTTCTTTCTCAGATCTATAGAGGGACAATTATACTTACAAATAGATAAATGTTTAGGGTTTGACAATGATGGTGTTACTTCTAGAGCCACAAAACCAACATTGAAAGTTGAGTCTAGGAACCCACAAAATGAGAGAGTGGGGTTTCAACACAATGAAAAATAGAGATAATTTCTAGGTCTCGAAGAGGAAGGTTGACAAACCCACTAATAGTGGGCAACTAAATGGTTTTAGGTTAAAATTACTAGGGTTTATAATGACACAAGAGAGAATAAAACTCAATAATAAGACTTTCCATTTATTTGAAACCAAATATAGGTAGATGGTGATGAGAATAATGGAGAGGTGTTTTCGTACACCAATGAGTGTAGTAACACAATTAGATGATAGATCTTGCCACACACAACTAAAATATTATTGATAAGAAGGCATAACACCAAAAATAAACTTGTCTTTGATACCATTTTTGAGAAGATTAAAATGGAGAATGTACTTATATGAGGTTGAGTTACATTTCTCATTCTCATCCATATGATACACATTAATACATATTATTATCACCATTGTTTTGATCTTCCAAGAGGTCTCTTGGACTTCATCTGACTTTTCAACATCAATTTTGGCTTCTCTCCTTCCACACAAGTGAGTATTCTAAATTTACAATATCCATAAAGATTATGTTTCTAAAAATATGCAAATAACTTTTCCTTTATGAGACAAAATCCCTACAATTATTTTAATTTTGATCCCTAAAACTAGTCACATGTAAGGGTCAAATAAAAAATGAAACTACAAAACCCATTGATTGAAATTCATACATACATACAAGGTTTTTATCTTATCTCTTTAGTTTATATTTTATCACTTTTGGAATTAAGTAGTGGATTCTAAAATTAAAATAAATAATTAAAATCATGTGTTCGAATCCAAATAAACAAGAGAGGATTGGAGGGAAATGATGCATCTTTCTTTTTTTTTAATAACAAAAATGAGTATTGGTCAAGGAAAATACTTGGGATAATTACGTGGTTGACTTGTTCAAAGGCATATGGAGTGAAATTTTCTTCTAACTACAACATAAAGTCCCAATCCTGTTGGTACTCTCATTTGCTGAGTTGTATATATTCGACAAAATCAGTACAAAATACCTATACATTTGAAACTAAACATAACATACTTAAAAAAAAGTGATTAATCTTCATGATCTAGAGGCATGTTGAGGTCTATGCCATGTCGGGGATCTGGAGAATTGTTATTTGGATGGGCGACCTAAAACTGAAGTCCCGTGAGGATGCTTCTTAGAGCATCAATATTATCTTCCAAGCGAGAAACTTTTTATTACATAACTATAATTGTGTTGAGGAGAAGTTTGTTGTTTATACACCTTTACATTAAAATGATAGAATTTCATATTAATATTTTCATGCTCCTTCCTATAATGATCATAGATAGTGGAGGTCGAAGATTAGAATTCTAAGGAGTAGATTCCATAATTAAGCCAGGAATATGTAGGTACCAAGTCAAATGAGGTACAACTTCTAAATTGCAAAGAAAAGGATGTTGAGAATTGTCAAAAGAAATCATTATTCCAGGACGTATCCCATTTGACAATAGACAGACACTACTGGTAGGGAGAGGATGGCTCATAAACTTAAGACATCAGAAGATAGGGCAATCCATGACCCGAATCACCACTAAAATGAGGAAAGAGATTAATTTGAAGGCCAAAATATTACTTTATTTTTTATTTTTCACAAGGGACTAATAATTTGGGGACTTATATTCAACCTCGAGAGGCCAAAGTGCCACAAAACCCAACTGCATTGATGAAGCACCCCCACTAGGTTGAACCAACAAAGGAAAGCCTTCAACCAAGAAAAATTCTTATCATAAAGCTTTTAGTGTAGCCAACACTTAGAATCCACCCTAAAGGTAGGGAAGAACCACTCCAATTTTCGCTGAGAGATCTAAGATCTAAAACAACACTGCTCAAGATATGTGATTAATCTAAGGTTCTTATAATGAGATTTATTCTCTTCATGCCATTAGAAATGCAACCAATACATCAACTCAAAATAATTCTTTCATGTATGCCTAGATAGGGAAATGATTTTGAGATGATCCAAGGGGATGGTACTATAACTATTTGAATAACCAAGACAAAGTGATGGTATATTCTGTGTAGGTGAACTAAAGTATAATACATTTTCATGGAGTAGGTGGACAGGTTTAGCCATGTATCACTGACAAGGCATCATTAGGAGAGATAAAGGGGAGATAACCTAGGTTGATGTCCATGTATATTCAACACTAGAGGGAACGGAGAGACGAGGGGAGGGGTGCATGGGTGCTAAGGGGTAGAACATAGGGAAGGGAGACATAAGGGGATTAATCATAGAAACATTTAGTGGAATAAAACATTCCCTATTACACCATTAATTTTAGTTTGTCCTTAAGGGCTAAGACAAGCTTTATTGTCTTGAGAATCAGCTTTGGAGTTAAGGTTTCTTAGAATGTGGAAATAGGAAGTATTGGAGAAAGAGAGGAGTAGTTTTTTAATTCAATGAGATAAAAGACTTAAAGGTATTATCTATGGGGGGAGAGTCAGTTCTCAAATAACTAATTTCTATGAAGGAATCACCCAGAATATTTATGTCTTTGATGCCACATTCTTGAGCAAGAGAGACTCCTAGGAAGAGCCCGTACATTTCGGCCTAATTGCTAGAATTTTTTCCAAGACTCCAAGAGAATTTTTCACAATATTTACTTTGGGATTTATTAAAATCCCTCACCCTCTTTCTGCTCCTGATGCATCTTGGTTTTGACTAGTAGGCATTATTTATATTTACTATGCATCATTTTCACTAATACTATGTTGATTCATTAGTGTCTTCATCAGCTATTCAGCATCCATGTCAGTGTCCTTTTAGCATCATAGTTGTGCCCTTAGATTACATTTATTGTCTCTTGATTCTTGTGTTTGTTTTTTATACCGCCGCACAAAATTCATAAGATGTCCCTAAATGGCTCTTGGAAGTGAGTTACAACTAGCCATAGAATTCAAACTGGAGCTTTTATGGAAAAATGGTCAGTTTTATTGGACTTCTGGCACTGGGTTATAACCAGGGACACACCCCTCTGAATACTCCATAGGTCAAAATTTAATTTATTTTAGGATATTCAAAGCTATGTTTTTGTTAAATAAAGGTCAATCCAATTTTTTCATAAGGCGTTGGATTTTGTAGAATTCTCACTTCAGCGATTGTGGGTAGTTTGCTCACATCGCCCTTGGCCAAAAACAAATGTTGCAGCCTACGAAACTTGTTTCTACTACTCATTTTCGTTTTTATACCCCTTGACAAAATTCACAATATGTTCCTAAATGGAAAGCTTGCAATCTAGTTACAACCCACCATAAAATTCAAAATGGGACTTACATGGAAAAACCATAAATTTTCTTACACTCATGGCACTAGGTTATAATTGGGGATGACCCCCTCCAAGGCTCGATGGGTCAAAAATTATTTTCTTTTAAGATCTAGTCAAATTGGCTATACCTTATTCCCTTGAAATTTAAAATATATTTGGATGTGTATCCTCTCTTCAAACATTGGCACCTTCTTTTTGGAAAATATTAAGAACAAAGAACTGAATGAGTGATGGGCATACTACCTTTTTATTATGTCCATTGAATATCATATTAATCACTAAATACAATAAACCAATCATTGGCTCACTACATGACACTTAATATTTTCCATTTCCTTTACACTCTTGATTTATTCACCTCAATGTCCATATGATTATGACATCCAGAATCATGCCAAAAATACACCATACCACCTATTAATGCAAATATCTCCATAGAAAAAATATCTCTAACCATGGAGAATTTTTTAGTGGACCTTTAAACCCTCCCATTCTTGCACTTAGAGAAAGATAACTCAAAAGATTCCAATCAATCCAAACAATATGAATAAAAATTTACTAAATTGACCAACTCACTTACAAAGACATACCTAGCCAATGAGTAATCCTAACCTAGGTTTTCCACAAAATTCCATTAATCTAGGGACTTTGCAAATCCATGCTTCATTCCCCTCTAATAATGATATTTTTTTATTAATATTTTATTAATTTATTTTTATTCCTTCATCATTAAGTAAGAATATTTTTATATTTAGGTATAAATGAATAATACCAAATTATAATGAAAATATTGAAAAAATTATTGAAATTAATGAAGAGAGAGAGAACAACATAATACACAACTACAACATCCAACTCACAAACATATTTTAAACATGTTGATAAAAACCACAGAGTAGCGAATAGAATTACAACACATAAAACACAAGATTTCGTCAATTGAATTAACCCATGTGTTAGTATGAAGTTTTCTGGAAAGTGTACCAAAATCCTTCACTAAAGCCATTGGTGACAAATAACCCTAACAACATTTTTTTTTGCCAATGCTCTTCAAATCTACAATATAAATTTTAGAAATCCTCCAACAAATAACATGCAAATACAAAAATACATACAACAATGAACAATATTAAAGAAACCCAATGGAAATATGATCAATTAAATTTTATTATTAAAAGAGAATGTTTACAACTCATGAGGAGAATATGCATACTTGGTTCTACAAATCCCCCTTCATGGGATGGGTCGTTTGATTACCTATGCCTTAGCTATAGCTTAAGTTCTCTCTCCTAGAATGTATGCAATGGGCAAAAAAAGTAGTGGTAATGGCTTGAACTCTAGATAGGAGCTCAGATCTCACAAGACAATAGTGAGGATGATGAGAAGGTCATGTGGAAGAATGAGGAGAAAACCCCTCTATTTATAACAAAATATTAGGATAGATCTAGATTCAGGAAAATAATGAAAAAATTTGGACTAAATCAATATCTAGCTGTTCAAAATATTTTATTATATTTTAGAGAAGGAAAGATTATTTGAAATGATCAAACATTTTTATTTAGAAAGTGGTTAAAGTAATTAACAAATAAAAATGATTTATTAATTACGTTATGGGTATAAATTCAAAGATGGATTAGAAATAGCTATTAGATAATGATCTAATAATTATTTCATGAGAGAAATAAGGAATAATTATTGAAAACTAAATAAATAATGATTTATTTAATTATTCTCATGGGTTTTTTGGATTTTAAAGAGAGATAATTTAGGAAAATGGTTCACTAAATTATTTCCTAAGGTGAAATTAGGTTTTAGCATGTAAAAACTCATCCTACATGGTTTATTTCAATCAACGTAGTAGAAAATGGCTAGTTTACATTTTTTAGGTGATAACAGATTCCCCCCCAATGTAAGAGTTTTTGGAGCAAATCTCATGACTTAAATACATTGTAGGTTCACTTTCATGAGACACTGAATGGGAGAGAGAGAGATAGATCAATGAAGTGAAGGACTGAAATTGGAGGGGGTGAGACCTACTTGTTAGATAGAAGTATCCTTTTATGATGAGTACAAGATCTCAATGAGGTGGGGGAGGCATACCCATACACACAAAGATATCTTAGTACTAATGATGTTCTCAACAATGTGGGTCTATGAAACATGGTACATGATACATGATATGTTGGCATCAATGGGCCAAAAAGTGATACAATGATATAATGAGTCCCATATACAGAAGTTACTTGCAAGGGAGAGGCCAAGAATGATAGAATGCAATATGCTAAATGGAGTACATAGGACATAATGCCCTCAAGTTGATATGAGGGAGAGATCACAACCAAAGAAGCCTTGTTGAACAAGTAAGGGATCTGAAGATCTGAAAGAGAGAAGCATGTTGTGGGATTTGTGATCAGTGGAATTTTATCCAATAAAATCTATGGAACTGCATCTGAGGTTGGATCATGATCTGCTAACATCTAGGCATGTGGGGGGATACTTGAACGTCCACCCCCTCATGAAGTCTAGAACATCTAGAAAATTACTAGTGAATGCTGGGACAATCTACTAGATCATTGGATTATGAAGCGTATGATTCTTGTTTGTGTAACAATGAGATAGAGTTGAGCATGCGAGAAACAACCAAGCTAAAAGAAAGAAAGATTCCATTTTCTTGATCTGAGGCACCCAAAAATAATGAAGGAGGGAACCAAGGTACACCTCCCTCTAGACTACTTTCCCTGAATTAATGTGTTGAAGTTGCCATCACCTGGATTGAAGCTCAGGCTGAAGGAAGGCAATGCCAGGGTAACCACAAAGCACGCTTAGCCAAGTAGCTAGCCCTACTAGGCTAGGAGAAGGCTCTCTCCATAAGGATCCTAGCTAAGATGACTGGATTAGGAAAATTATCTTAGGCTAGGTATAGTAGCATGAAGTTTTGATTGGATTTTGAAGGGGTTTTACTGGATCAAGAGGAGCTGGATAGTTTAGGTCTAGGGAATTAGGTCAAAATTGCAGGGTGTTTAAAGGGGCAAGGTAGGTATAAGTTTTATCAGTCTAGGGCTTGATGGGTGAGGTGTTTAAGACTGGTGAGAGGCTAGGAAGAGCATGTGATTTACCATGGATCCTTCCTGTTACATAAAAATATCGTCACCATGATTATTTGCAGTCAGTATGGGTCTATCATCACTTGTACTGTCCTCCTAAGCAAGTCTAAGACCTCAGCTCTTCAAATCAAGCTTTAGAAGTGGGAGAAAGACATTAAATATCAATGTAACTCTGGTTCCGCACTTTCTCTCATGGTCACCTACGGTCCCGCACCTTCTGTGTACAAAAGCTGCGTACCTACCTGCTCTGTTCCTAACGGTGTAGGTGCAGACCCCTGTGAAAGTCAAAAGGCGCAAGTTTTATCTTAAAAAACTCACTTTGGGTTAATTCTAGAGTTTTCTAGAAGGAATTTTGATGTGGATTGTTCGCTCTGAGGTGGTTCATGCATCCCAAAAGAGAAGGAGCTAATCCCTTGACTAAAGGAGCTATCCCTTTGAAGGAGGGCTTTATCCCTTTGAAGGAGGACCTAGTAACTTCCCTCCATTGCACTATAAATACAGCCATTGGGGTGAGGACTAAAGAGGTTAGAAGCTGAACATTTTGAGGGTAAATGCTGGTGAAATTAAGACTCTTTGGTTGAGCTTGAGAGGAGAGATCACATACCTCTTGGTTCTATTGGAGAGTGAGTGAAACTTGTCAAAGTAGAGAAGACATCTTGTTGGACCCTGGGAGGAGCTTGTACAGCGTCAAGGCAAAGGTTGTAAGGTTCTTCTTCTTTTGAATTAATACAATCAAACTCATTTTTCTCAACAAGTATCTTATGTTATTTGTTTCATGGACTCCTTGACTTTCATGTTAAATATGTTTTATGCAATTGGCTTTTCAGGTGCTATTTAATTTGTTTGCCTTGTTTGTGTTTGCAGATTCGCGAAAAGGAGCTCATTTGGATCAAAGGAGCGAGGGCATCCACAAGCTTGCGTTGGACCAAAGGTAGGCCCTAAAAACACTTGTTTGCTATTGTTTATTGAAGCATATTTAGAGAAAGATAGTGTCTGGTTGGTTTGCTTGTCATTAGGTCTTCTTTAGATTCTAGGAAGGTCTATCTTGTCCGCAAGATCGACTCATTCCGTGCGACAAAATGGCGACTCCGCTGGGGAATTGATTGTTTTCTTTGTGTATACTTTGACCTGAGAAACTATATTTTCTGTTTCTATTTTTGACTTGATGATCGTGGGATTGGGTCAATTTAGTTAATTTTGAGTTAGTTTTCATTTTTCATACTTTTGGGAGAGGTACGCACCCTCTAAGTTAGGCACAATGCATACCTGTACGCACTTTTGCTTTGTGCACAGAGCATGGACGCATCTGTGTAAACAGGTTGCTTGCGTACCATGTCAAAAATTTGAAAAAATTTGAATTTTTCTCTTTTTTATCAGTTTAGAATTTGTTTATAGGTTTTAGCCATTGCCCAGACCTGCTTCTTCCCTGTCAAAAACTTTCCTTGGTTTAATTTCATTAGCATTATGGTTTTAGGTGGAATTCCTAGGAATTTTGCTTGTTGGGTTTGTTTTTCGTTTTTGGTTGTGTAGTGGCTCTAAGCTTAGAAGCCGTAGGGACCTCAGATTACCTTGGTGTCTACCAGTCTTCTTATGAGTCTAAACATTTATGAAATCTCCCCTTGTTGAGGAATTCGCTTTGAGTTTTCTCATTTCAAAATTTCGAAAAGCTTGTAGTTGAAAGTTTGGAATTTTCATTTTTAAAAAAAGAAAACGAAAGATTGGTTGTTTTTTGACTAATTGTGATTCTGCATAAATTAGTCCTTAGCTCACATTTAGCTAAGTAAAACATCCTCAAAAAGACTTTTAGTAGGCTTTGACTTCAAGTAGCTTTTTATATAGTTTGTAGCTCTCAAAGTTAGTCATTTTCATTAGTTTTGAGTGTTTTATTTACAAAATATAAAAAAAAAAAATCTCTTTTGGAAAAGTTTGTTTTTTTTGTAGTGATTGAGTGCTTTGAAAAGAAAAGGGAAATTTGTGTGAAATAGCTCGTTGTCTCGTTTTGAGTGCTTTGGAAAGGAAAATCTCTTCTTTCAATTTGTTTAATTGAGAAAGATTTGTGTTTACGAAGTATTTGCATTCTCAAACTCTTTCTTAGTTTAGAAGTTCATTGAAGAGAAAATATTGTTTAAATCATCTTAGGTGGATTTTTTTAGTGATTTCGAGTCAAGTCTTTACACCACGAGTTTCATCTCCGCCACCTCTTGACTTAAACAACAACCACTAAAATTAACGCTTAAAGTAAAATTCACCTAGTAACATTTTATTTCTAGGGCTCTGATACACCAACTTAGCTTAGGCTAGTGTCTTGGAGTAGGAGAGTAATTAACTCTCCAAGACAGTAAAAACAAACAAGTAGTTGTATCTTGTGGTAGGAAGAAATCCAATTGTTGCATTTATGCTCTGGGAAAGCTCCTCTTAAAGGAGAAGCACGAGATTGTGTCCGAACCAGTGTGGGAATCAATCCTTCCTCATTGGGAAGGACGCCAGATATTCACGTATTAAAAACGGTAAACCTCGGATTAACCATTGTCGAGGAGCCTGGGGTCACTTGTTGGTAAAACTTGGATTATGTCAAGGAGCCTTCAAGGGGATTGAGCTTGCTACTCTGCCCTTGCGTGTGTATCGGATCGTAGACTGTTCCCCCAGGTGTATTTGTCTCAATTGGTAGCCTTAGTGACCATATTCTTTAGGATTCTTCCTAAGGTGACAGTGGTGGGAAGATCCCACTGTACCTGGAGCAGACGTCGACTAAACTCACTTGGATTTTCTGGGGGGTTCACTTCACTCGAGACGGTTAAGTGGAGGAACTTGGTCCAGTCTATTCATTAAGCAGGTTGCCGGGGTAACTGTTCCAACCGCCATTTCTGTACTGAATTCTGCGACGTTGGATTTCATCACCAACTAGTGTTTTCGGTCCGGAAAGTTACTGTTTGTGTGTGTTTGATCTCTAGATTCTTTAGGCGTGTGATTCAAATTTGTTTGGTTCGTTAGAGGCTTTAGGTGTTTTTCATTGAGATTTTACTTTGTTTGCGTGTGAAGTAGTTAAAAGTTTTTAACTGTGGCTGAATTACCAAGACAGTCCCGTAGACTTCGGGGCCAGTCTCTTGAGTTTGTAACCGTGGCTGATTTACTGAGGAAGTCCCATAGACTTCAGGGCCAACCTCCTGAAGAAGTCTCGAGCCAACTAGAAGGCTTGAAAGTCCTTGTAACTCCTAGTGGTAGTAAAGTTGGGTCACTTGAGGAAGGAGAGTCTTCATTGGTTGTACATCCTGATTACCAGACTCTAGTAACAGGCTATAATCTTGAATCTATTTCGGTTTCCAAACTTGCTGGTAGCTTTTCATCTACTAGTGATATAGGTGAAGAACCTGAGATATCTGAACATGTTACTCCAACATCGGGGTTTGTCTCTCCAACTTCTAGTGGTCCTAATTCAACTAGGGTAGAAAGAGTAATCACTGAAAATATTCCTTCTGGTTTGATAACTATTGAAGAACTTGCTCCAGAAGAAGAAGTAGGCATCCCTATCCCTGAAAATCAACCTATTATTGATCTAAGGGAGCGTGAATCAATTTTTTACAGTCCACCTAGAAGTACTACTTGGTATCTTTCTTTGACTAATTATTTGGAAAACCCAGCGTTAAATTTTTCACCACCTCGTGCTCCTTATCATCCTAGAGGTTTTTATACTCCCGTAAATATGTCAGGTCAGTCGTCCATGTTTACTCAATCGCCTGAATCCTTTTTGTATGGCGGTCCTTCTGTTCCCTCTAGGTATCAGTCACTTTCTGGTACTTTTTCGGGAGCATCTCCTCAACCCATTGAACAATGGTTATTCACTGGAAGCAATGGTGCAAAGCCGTTGAGCGTAGAAGAAATTCTTATGATGTCAAGTTCTATTCCCAATTCTCAACCTCAAGGTGGCCAGTTACCGCCTGGGGGGTAGCCTCAATTAACACCTGGGGGGCAACCTCAAGGTACAGAATTTGCATCTGGGGGGAAACCTCAAGGACAGTACGTACCTACGGTACAATACGTTCCTCAAGGTCAAGCCCAGACTCAATATGTACCCCAAGGTGAACCCCAGTATCAATTTATACCTCAAGGCCAACCCCAGTATCAGTACGTGCCTCAAGGGTATCTACCCCAAGGTCAGTACTTGAACCAAGGTTTCCAACCACCCGAAGGTCAATCTTATGTTCAAGGAACGGGAAATGTACCTTTCAATTATCAATCCTACCCTCAACCTGGTTATGGTCCTCAATATTCTCAACCTGTTATGGGTCAGTACCCCGGAATGAACATAGTGTGGGATCCATCGCAAACTCAACAGGTGTTGCAGCCAAACGTACAGTTGTCATCTCAACCTGGACAACCCTTAGTGTCTGGTTCACCCGAGCAACCAGTCCAGTCTAATATTCAAACTTCTATACCTTCGGTAGTTTCTCAGTCTAGGCCTACTACGCCTCGTACTCCATCTCAAACGACTGCTGCAACTGCCGCAACATCTGTTCAATCTACCCCACCTACTTCTGGAGTATCGACAGCTCCGGTTTCTACTATTCCTATATCTACTCCTTAGACATCTTTACCACCGTCTGGATCCACGATTCAAACTACGGTTCAGATGCCTGTGGGACAACCTAGTTTAAGTACGATTGTCACAAGTCAACCACAATTCACCTATCAACCATACCAGGGACAGTACCAATTCGATCCTGCTGTCCAGCAGCCAGTTTATCAGTATCAACCGTATCCTGGGTACACTTATCAACAACCTCAACAACCCCAGTACGGTCTGGTTAATCCTGGTTTTCCAGGAGGATACAATATCCTGAATGCGATTCCTATTCCTAGTTATCCTAGATATCCTCCTCCTGGGGCTGGTCTCATGACCCAGAGTTTTAGGTATCCTAACCGGCAATTACCGTTTATCGCAACTTTGGACTTACCAGACTTGTCGCGCCTAACGAACGATCCGATTAACTATCTTTCGTTTTGGCCGCCAATGCCGAATAAGTTTCCCAGTGACATTCCCAAGTTCGAAGGTAAATCTGGAGAGGACCCGTCGAACCATGTGATGACTTACCACCTCTGGTGTGCATCTAACTCCATCACAGATGATTCGATCCGTCTTAGACTTTTCCAGCGCACTCTAATTGGTCTCGCGGCCAAGTGGTACATTGAGTTACCGCGAGGCACTTTTTATAATTTTAGTCAGTTAGCTACCTCGTTTTTAACTCATTACCAGTTGCCAGTCCGATATGACAATGTCACGAAATTGTTAACTTTGCTAAAACAATCGACATCCACGTATATTTCAGATCATATTCATGAGTGGAGACGTTGACGACGTTTAGTGAAGGTATTTATTCCAGATCAAATCTTGGTTGAGTGGTTTGTAAAATCTTTGTTGCCAAGGATCACTGAAGATGTTGCTAAAGCCGGAGTTGTTACTGAGGAGCAAGTGATTCCTCAAGCACAGTACCTTGACTTGGTCTATACTCAGTCAGGTACATTACACGAAAAGATCCTCGATCTTGCCAAGTCAAATCAAATCACTGCAGCTCCTTCGGGATCTCATGCCGCTGTCGGTATGATTGGTACGGTTAACACTAAAAGTAAGAAGAAGTCTTCCAAGAATTCTTCTCCTATCATAACCTTGCCTGATTCCCCGACAGGAGATTCTTCTGTAGAGGTTTCCACCGATATTCACGTTGTAGAATCATCTACGACTAAATCAAAGTCCGGTGGGAAGAAGAAAGGAAAGAAGAAGCATAAAACGGACAAAAGTTCAAAGGAGAAACCTCAAAAGGTGGAATTGAATGATGAAAAGCGTAAACCTCGTTATCCATGTCTCATTTGTGACGAAGAACATTTTACAAGAGACTGCCCTCATCGAGCAGAGGTTGCGAAGATCGTCAAAGGTTCCCAAACTCCTGCTGTCTTGAAGGATCCATTTCCAAGTCAAGACAGTAAGATGATAGGTTCTTCCTCGAGTGCCAATGAAGAACCCATATTGATCATGTCCCATGTAAGGATTGCGACTCGATCGCAAGATTATGGTAGTAAAAGTCCTGTTGATGGCAAAGAAGCAGAATCTTCTCATTCTAATCCATCAACCTCAGCTCCTGGTTCCGATCCACTACAGATCGAGAAACCTAATCCAGACTTAGTAATCAAACCGCCCGCCAAGGGTATACTTCGAGAGTCAGCTTTCAATCCACATGCGAGAGCGGCTCAGAATTATAACATTGTTGAGGATTTAGCTGTTTCACCCTCAGCAATGTCAGCTTTGGAAGTGCTGCAATCATGCCCAGCACAGCGTAAATTACTTTTGTCGGCTATAGGAGCTGTTGATATTCAGGACCCGAACCTAATAATCTTTGATCTAGAAAATAGTACACCGCATTTGCCTCATCAAATGGCTTTCCAGATCCCAGTGATAGTAAAAAACAGGCCTATTCATTGGACTGTAATTGATGAGGGAGCCTCAACGTGTATTATGTCGATACAGTGTTGGAGATCGCTTGGTTCTCCTTCACTAAATCAATCCCCGACAATTCTTAAGGCATTTGATGGCCGTGGGTTTCATCCTTTTGGCATTCTATAGGATTTGCCTATAGGGGTTGAAGGAAAAACCGCTAGTCTAGATGTGGAGGTGGTTGATGCCCCTCTAGACTACAACCTTCTCTTGGGTCGAAGTTGGTCTTACGCTATGATAGCGATCGTTTCATCGGTCTTTAGAGTCATAAAGTTTCCAGATAATGGAAAGATCGTAACAATAGATCAGCTGGCTTATTTTTCATCCGACCCAGCCTCTTCGGAGAGTATTCAGCATGTCGGTAAAATGACTATCCCATATAACGATGTTGGAGTAGGATTAGTTAAAGATGCCGATTTACTAGGAACTTTTCCTTTTCCTCCAATCAAGGCATCATCTTCATTTGCAACCATTCATATGATTACATCAGACACTATTTTTTATGATGATCCTTGGATCGTTCCTTCTGAATCTGAAATAGACTCATTTGGTAATTCCATGCCTTTGAGTCCATATGAAATTGCCTATGAAGCCGTGCAGTCTTTTGCCGACCCGTGTTCAACTGAAAATGACTTAATGAATGTGGTTCGTGAGGAATCACTTTTCACATCAACCTCGGATTTAACTACGTTTTCTGAACTTGTTCACTTTGATGAGAAAATTCGTGAAATCCTATGTGTATAATTTACCATGGGAAGATCTCCATCACAGATCTTCGTTTTTACCTGAGGATGATCATTTTGAAAATGATTTCTCATCAATCTTTACGAATGAATATGTAAAGTAACCTCAGAATCCAATGAAACATCCCGATTCAGAGTTAAATTTGGGAAACATCTCTCGAACTATTCCCATTGACATTTCGGTTAAACCCAGAATTGTTGAGAACATTCATATAGGTGCCTCGTGTACAGATGATGAAACTCAATTATATAAGGCCCTATTTCAAGAATTCCGCGACGTGTTTGCCTGGTCCTATGCGGAAATGCCAGGAATTGATTCCGCGATTGTTGTTCATGAGATCAAGACTTACCCGGACGCTAAACCCGTCCGGCAACGTTTGCGTCAAATTCACCCACGAAAAGCTGCTGCAATTAAAGCAGAAGTTGAAAAACTGTTGAAAGCAGGTTTCATTTATCCGATCCTGTTAACGGATTGGGTATTGAATATTGTTCCGGTTAACAAAAACAGGGGACAATAAGAATATGCATCGATTATAGGGACATTAATCGAGCCTGTCCAAAGGACAATTACCCAACTCCCTATATCGATCAAATCATTGATGATTGTGCCGGCAGTGAAATATTTTCCTTTATGGACGGTTTTTTCGGATACAATCAAATCAACATTCTACCTGTCGATCAACCAAAAAAGGCTTTCATTTGTCCATGGGGGACATTTGCTTATTGCAAATTACCTTTTGGGATTAAGAATGACGGAGCAACTTTTAAGAGGGCGATGTCTTATGCGTTTCATGACATCAAGCACATTGTGCAACCCTATCTCGATGACTTGCCTGCTCATTCATTACATCGAGATGATCACCTTGTCCATTTACGAGCAATCTTTATGAGGTGTAGGCATTATCGTATTCGGTTGAATCCACACAAATGTGTCTTCTGTATAGAAATGGGTCGATTGCTGGGATTTGTATTTTCGAAAGCTGGCATTCGCGTTGATCCCTCGAAGGTCGAAGCTATTATCAATTTGCCTCCTCCTTCGAGTCTTCACCAACTCCAAAGTTTGCAAGGGAAAGAAAACTTTTTACAATGATTCATTCCTAACTACGCCGAGGTTACAAAGGGTTTTACATGGTTGTTGAAACAGAACACTCAATTCTCGTGGGATGAGATAGCTCAGAAATCTTTTGATGCACTCAAACACGCGTTGACCCATGCACCATTGTTGCATCCTCCCAACTACAACCAGGATTACTTCTTGTATCTCGCCGCCTCCCATTCCACTATTGGAATGGTCTTAGTTCAGGAAGATGAATTTGGAACGGAACATGTGATATATTACCTTATTCGAACATTAAATCCAACTGAGCTAAAATACTCACATGTGGAGAAATTGGCATTGGCAGCCGTTCAAGCTGTCCAACGTTTTCGTCACTACATTTTAGTACGTAAAACTATGGTAATTTCGGATTGCAACCCTATGATCTATATTTTGACCAAACAATTGCTAGCGGGCAAGTACTCTAAATGGATCGTTATCCTGCAGGAGTTCGACTTGGAGTTTGAGAAATCTAAGTCTAAGAAATCTTTAGTTTTTGCAGAGTTAATGTGTGACTTCCCGCGTCCTGACACAGAAACTGTGGCAGAGGAGCCCATTGCGGACGAATATTTTTTTCTAATCAGCACTTTAGATCCTTGGTATGGGGATATCATCGTCTATCTCCAGACCCAATCCTTTCAGCCAGAAATTTCAAGGTCAGAATGTCAGAAAATTCGCTTCCAGTCCCAAAAATTCAAAATTATTGGAGATACTCTTTATCGCCGAGGGACTGACTCTATTTTTCGACGTTGCTTAACTCACGAAGAAGCTGAAAGGGTTCTAAATGACTATCACTCTGGAGCATGTGGCGGTCATATGTCTGGGTATGCCACAGCCCAAAAGATATTGCGCGTTGGCTATTTCTGGCCCTCATTGTTTAAAGATTGTATTATGGCGGTCCGAAAATGCCACAACTGCCAGATTTTTTATCGTAAGATGCACGCTCCACCTGCTCCTCTCCACCCTATAATTGCCATTGGTCCTTTTGCCAAATGGGGTATCGATTTTATTACATGTAACCCTCACTCAGCCGGGGGGCATGCGTATATCATCCTTGTGGTAGATTATTTTACTAAGTGGGCCGAGGCGATGCCTACATTCGAGGCAGACGGCAAGACATCTGCAATTTTCGTGTTCAATCATATAATTGCTAGGTTTGGTGTCCCACAAGCGATAATCACTGATCATGGGCATCATTTTCGAAACGTTATGATGACCGAACTTACAGGCCAGCTTGGTTTACGTCACGATAGTTCAACCCCTTATTATCCACAAGCGAATGGTCTGGTTGAATCCATCAACAAAGTTTTAGTTATCATGATCCGACGAATCTTTGGGATTCATCGGTCGAATTGGCACAACATGCTATTTTCAGCGCTTTGGGCATACCAAACTTCAGTAAAAACATCAACAGGGTTCACTCCTTTCCAACTAGTCTATGGTTTGGAAGTTGTGTTACCCATTGAGTGCGAAATCCCGTCACTGCAAATGGCCATCGAGTTACTTCTAGCTACTTCCGAAGAGGAAAAGCGTTTGTTATACTTAGCTCAATTATATGAGAATCGACGTGATACTGCATTGGTGATCGAGACTCACGAAAAACATATGAAAGCTCAGTATGATCGGAATGTGACCCCTCAAAATTTTTCGGAAGGAGACCTAGTGATATTGTATGATCAAGCTAATGATAAATTAGGCGCTGGGAAATTCGTTCCTATGTGGCATGGTCCCTATATTGTTAAGCGAAAGCTAGCAAAAGGGGCCTATGAATTGGTAGACTTTGATGGGGACTCTTTGGGTAAACCCAGAAATGGCCTTTACTTGAAGAGGTACTATGCTTAAAAGAATGGGGTATGGAGATTTTTAGTTAGGATAGTTTTTCTTTCTAGCTGGTGTGTTTTAGTTTACAAAGTGTGCTTAGTTTAGAGAGTGTTTTTCCATCATTATTCCTGCTTATCTTGGTTTTACTCTTGATATTGCAGATTTCGATGCCTCTCCAAACATACATTGGATTTGCTGATGGTGCTTGTCGTAATATGCGGAACATCTCTTCCGCAGCTTGGGTTATCTATTCGCCCTCTAACGAGTTAGTCTCTATGCATGGGGTAAGCCTCGGTCAAACAACAAACAACATTGCAGAGTACAGTGCAGTGATTTAGTTATTGTCTGAATCTATTTCATTTGGGATTCGGAGTTTGATAGTGAGGTTAGATTCTGAACTCGTTGTGTTACAGCTTAATAGAGTGTATGCCATTAGAAATCCAGTGTTATTAAGATTATTTTTGAGAGTGCGTCTCTTGGAACGTGAGTTTGATTAAATTGAATATCAACATATTCCAAGGTCTTTAAATACATTAGCAGATGCAGTTTCTTCTCGAATGTTAAATACACATTTGCAATAATCATACATGTAAATTTAAAACCATTCCATAACATGATTTACAAGATAAGTCGGTAATAGTGATATATATATATAGGAGTGTGTCAAAAAATACATCGTCTTCGGTCATAGGTTGAAAAACATCTTATGATCGGCAAAAATGATAAGTACAAAAAACAAAAATGTCACATGTGCCCACAAAGTGCGATCATCCTATCACTGGTGATGATCTCTATAAGAAACCACTGCCCGGGCCACCTTGCAAAGGAATCTCCTAAAAGGTCCCGGGACTCCAATCACATAGCGCTGAAGTCGACGAGGAATGTTGTCTATAGTGGTCTCAAGAATATCCCCTGTCAAGCGCTCAAGATGACCCTCCAACTCGGCCAAAACCTCTGCTGATTCATCCTGTGGGGCTGGCGCGGGTGCAACTGGTTGCCTCCTCTCTAAAGGCCAGAGAGCGGCTGGTCATTGTGGACCCACATCTGCATTTGAAATTTTTACTATCAGTTGTGAGACGATGAAAAATATAAAAAAATTAAATAGGAAAAGTTGAAAAGGATTTTACCTGACTCGTCCCACTACTCTCCTGGTGGAAGAGCCATGTCTGGGTCACCACGGAAATCTATCCCAGTGTAAGGGAAATCCTGAATGAAAAGACCTGGTTTTCCAACCATTGGAAATTCTCAGGTTTGAACCGAGCAACTTCTTTCCTCTCGTCCGGGTGACGGGCCATGACTGCGACCCATCGCATCAGTTTGGGCTCTCGAGGAAGCCCAGCTCCAACAGTAAGGTGCTGTGGGATCAGCATAGGAACCCTCTCCAGGCTAAAACTCATGACCAAAGCCCCATAACCAAAGGTCTTTAGTCATCCGCTCTTGGCCCTGGTCAGTTGGCCTTTCACATTGGCCAGCACAGCATTACACCAGTTGAAGATGGTGCCTCGAAAGCAATCAACTGCCACACGCATCTGGGATCCGGTGGAAACATGTAATGCGGCAGCTCCGCAAAGTCTGGTGACGGTAAACGTAATCACCATGAGCTCAGGACGGGATATGGTCTTTATGTCTATCCCTTTGTCTTTAGCTTGGCTGTTGCAGTACTCTAACCAGAGGCTATCGACAGACTGGCCACCTGGCCTAGTCCCGAATAGAGTCAAGTCTTCGCCTCTCTTAGGCAAACCAGTCAAGAAATAAATTTCCTCCGGCTCGATTTCGAGCCGGTGCTCGCCAATGAAGAAACATTGGTCCTGTATGCTCCATCTATCAACCAGCCACTGTAAGAAATCCACCTGAGCCCTCATGCCAGGAATGGTCCAGAATTTGTACAGTCCGCATGCCCTCAAAGCATCAAGTGAAGGCTGATGATTCCATGCGGCAGTATCCACGTCCTCATGCTCTCGTTCACGCCAATCTAGCATGATATACTCTCTGCATCAAGTATAAAGATTAATTAAATTTCTAGAAAACATTTTGATTGGTCCATTTTTGAGAAATTTTGGGTTCAAAACCCTTGCGGCGGGGTACGCACCCTCCGAGTTAGACACAGTGCGTGGGTACGAACTTTGTCTACACGGAAGGTGCAGACCCTGAGCTTTTTCCCAATGGAGAAAAAGTCGGGGTCTGCGGGTCCGCAATGGTAAACCTGCGGACCCCCGCGTGCGGGTTTTGCGCCTAAAAACCCTCCCAAAAAATGAAATGAAGGACTAAATCAAAAAACTAAACGGTTGAAAATGAAGAGTAGGATGATGTGGATTACCTGGAGAAGACGACGCCCGATTCCGACGGTTGGATTTTCCACAATCTTCACGGGAAGTTTTCTAAGGAAAAGCACTATTTTCTCACCCAAACTCGAACGGTAAAAATGAATTGACAAAGGCCCTTTTTATAAGTTTTTTGAGTAAATAAATCGCAAATTTGTTTATGTTTCACTTTGAAAAGGTATTTTGCAACGCTTTTATCCATTTCAAACAGGTATTAGTAATGTTTGTGTTTCTGTGCCGAATAAAGGATTATTCAGGTGAAATCTATCATTTTCAACGAAAAAACAAGTAGAGTCATCTTTAAGCCCTTTTTTGACTCCTAAAATATGAAAAGATTTCCAAGCATTTCTTTTACACTTGTTAAAATGGAACTAAAAGAGAGTCCACTTACAGCTCTTTTCTGACCATAAAAACAAAAGATTGCCGGATTTTTGTCGTTTCGAATTCGATATTGGTTATAAAACGACGTGTCGTTGATCGCTTTTTTACTTTTTCGGATCAGTGACACTAATAACGAAAAGTACTCCTTGGTCGTAAAAGATCAAGCGGTTCTCTCAATTATTATTTTATACTTTTTCGGGCTTGGGAGACACAAATTTACGAAAAAGGTCAACCCTGGAGTCTTCTTAAGTTTTTTCAGACTCTCTAAAATTGAAAAACGCTGAGTTTCTCCTATACTGGACTCGTTAAAATTTCACAGTAAAGGACCTGTTCAATTACAAACAGGAATGAACCACTCCTTCTTAGGGTTCGAATCTAAACTAAGTTGGACTCATCCGAAGGATGAGCTTATAATCAAGCAAATGTTATCCTCCTCAAGCTTGTCAAAAATAAAGAGGTACTTTCCAGAAATGGTGGGGGAAAAGAGAGGAAAATGAGTCTGTTTGTCATACTTTGTAACCACTCTTGAACACGACACTTTTATTCACCTGGGTTGGGAAATCCTTTGCCTAACAGTTGATCAAACCACATTGAAAGTCTTCAGCCAGTTTTTGGGTATTAACTTTGGGTCAATTGTCACCAAGCCATCTGTTGTGTCGTTATGTGTTCAAGAGGTCACTGCCAATAAGCCATTCATCTGCAAAATATCTGTCATCCATCTTGACCATCCCTGACTCAGTCCTTGCAACTAAATTTCTTCAACTCGATCTATGATTTCGTGTTGTGGGCTTGCCTACGACGGATCGCTTTCTATCGACATCAACTCATTATCTAGAAAGATGATCTAGAAATCGTCAGTACCTTGAGATCTGCATGCCTCAATGGCAGGTTTCTTGCCTTTGACGAAAATTTACATCATTGACTTTCGATCGAAGGATTCCGTGATATGTTCGACATCAACACATTTACTCACATCTCATGGATTGTACTGGGTACTTTGAGAGCCATTGACAACACTGGTGGTTTCTCTCACACTTGTTAACAGTTTACATCATTGACTGGTAATCAAGTGGTTTCTACCATGTTCGACATCAACACATTTATTCGCATGGATAGAATCGTACTATTTCGGGAAGTAGAAATGAAGACCCTAGATCTAGTTTCCACCATCCAGGCTGCGAGGAATTTTTTATTCATTATGTTGTGGACTATTCATAAATAGATGGCTACGTCCATACTGTGTTCACACGAGTCTATACTTATGATGTTTTACAAGATCATTCCTATATCAGAGCAGTAGATAGTTTTCTAGTTAGTTTTGATCTGAGTATGGGAATGCCTACCTCAGCGATGATATTATCTCATATATATCTCTTGCATTGAATGTTTTTACAGGTTCAGACCGGGCTCTCCACAAGATGATCCTTGAAATGTTAAAGTACTTCACTCTTCCTATATGATAAATGAAATCCTCATCTACTACAGACTTCGCACTTTAGGGGGCAATCTGTTACACAAAAATATCGTCACCATGATTATTTGCAGTCAGTATGGGTCTATCATCACTTGTATTGTCCTCCTAAGCAAGTCTAAGACCTCAGCTCTTCAAATCAAGTTTTAGAAGTGGGAGAAAGACATTAAATATAAATGTAACTATGGTTCCACACTTTCTCTCATGGTCACCTGCGGTCCCGCACCTTCTGTGTACAAAAGCTACATACCTACCCGCTCTGTTCCTAACGGTGTAGGTGCGGACCCCTGTGAAAGTCAAAAGGCGCAAGTTTTATCTTAAAAAACTCACTTTGGGTTAATTCTAGAGTTTTCTAGAAGGAATTTTGACGTGGATTGTTCGCTCTGAGGTGGTTCATGCATCCCAAAAGAGAAGGAGCTAATCCCTTGACTAAAGGAGCGATCCCTTTGAAGGAGGACTTTATCCCTTTGAAGGAGGACCTAGTAACTTCCCTCCATTGCACTATAAATACAGGCATTGGGGTGAGGACTAGAGAGGTTATAAGCTGAACATTTTGAGGGTAAATGCTGGTGAAATTAAGACTCTTTGGTTGAGCTTGAGAGGAGAGATCACATACCTCTTGGTTCTATTGGAGAGTGAGTGAAACTTGTCAAAGTAGAGAAGACATCTTGATGGACCCTGGGAGGAGCTTGTACAGCATCAAGGCAAAGGTTGTAAGGTTCTTCCTCTTTTGAATTAATACAATCAAACTCATTTTTCTCAACAAGTATCTTATGTTATTTGTTTCGTGGACTCCTTGACTTTCATATTAAATATGTTTTATGCAATTGGCTTTTCAGGTGCTATTTAATTTGTTTGCCTTGTTTGTGTTTGCAGATTCGCGAAAAGGAGCTCATTTGGATCAAAGGAGTGAGGGCATCCACAAGCTTGCATTAGACCAAAGGTAGGCCCTAAAAACACTTGTTTGCTATTGTTTATTGAAGCATATTTAGGGAAAGATAGTGTCTGGTTGGTTTGCTTGTCGTTAGGTCTTCTTTAGATTCTAGGAAGGTCTATCTTGTCCGCAAGATCGACTCATTCCGTGCGACACTTCCCAAACTGTAGAAAACATATAATGGTGAATATTTTCCCAAAGCAAAGCAGTGATGTAAGAAATTTTGCTTATCAACTTGAAAGCATTCACATAGAAGGAATGAAATGATTAACGAAATACACAAAACATACTAACATATGATCACAAGAGAAGAAACTATACTAAAACTCCATACTACATGGATCTCGTAAACATAGCTACAATTCTTATTATTCTCCTACTAAACTGCTACAAAATGATGTACATTCAAGGTCTGAGCATTCAGCTGAGTCGAACCCTTGACAATGAGAAAGAAGAAGATATAGGCGTTGTTTCAACATCCTCCCATCCTCATGGGTCTAATCCCTAATATGAGGAGCTAATCTAACCAACACTAAACAAGAAACAAGAATATAGGCATCTTAACAACTTGCCTCTAAAAGTGAAAAACTGATTCATTTGAGCTCAAATTGACTTTTAATGAGATGAATCTACCCTCTACTACTAATTATCCATCATATTTACATGCTAAGTCATAATTTACAATGGTAAGACATCATCCATGAGATAAAATCCATGAACACAGTAAAAAAATGGAAAAATAGCCATCCTGTGCAAATTTGCCCTATGCGCAGCGCCACTGGCCCAACGCACAGTGCCACTTTCAGGTCCCTTTTGGAGGCCTTCCTAGCATCCAAATTGAGCTCATGATAGCTCATTGGAAATCTCTTCAATTAAAATTTCCAAAGCACCTAGAATTTCTTCATTTCAAGCTCATTTGACCCCTAAAAACGTGATTCTCCCAAGACTGCTTCTGTGTGTCGAAAAAGTGGCAGAAATGTCATTTTTAGGGTGTCTTTTTACCTTTTGGTGGACTAGTTCTACCCCAAAAACTTAGAAAATCCATAAGGTGCATGTACTCATCGCTCTGAATCCAAAAATTTAAATTATTTGTGCATTGGATGACCCTAGAAAAAGTGCAGCTCTAGTGGCGATGAGCGTTGAGCGTGATTTTTTGTGTTTAAAATTTCAAATTTTGCAAATGATAAAAACTATTCCGAACTTGACCAAAATTGGTGAGAAGTGCCATCATCAAGTATCCTGATGAGCCAAGGAAGCTTCAACAAGCAATGTTGGCTTATTGGGCCCTGACCCAGGTTTGGAAGAGTTTTTAGCCAAACAAATCCCGCAGTTATCGGCCCTTTCGGCAATAGCCTGCGGAGCGCAGACTAAGGTCTCACCCGAGGTAGTAGGGGAGGGTGCTGTAACTAGGTTTCCACACCCTTGGGATGTCTTGATGTGGTCTGGAGGGGTCGTGAACCATTATGTGGCCTCATGCCATTGCGTACTGCTATTGGCTCTCGCGTAGATCCGCACAGACACACTTTCTTATTAATCAAATTATTACATATTTGAGCCTTTTATTACAGTCTTTAAGCAAATATTTAAACTTAAAACCATATGCGCCCAATTATAACAGATGAGGCATAAATTTAGAATATAAGAAATAAACAGATCTGCAAGAAAACACACAATGATTCAGAAATTCTTATCTTTATTGATCTTCTTTTCAATACAACTAGATCTGCCTTGCGCTCTCAGCTATAGGGGTCTACGCACACAGCTGTGGACTCTACCAAGCCTTTGCGCACACAGCTGTAGAGCGTCTATCTACTGACTCACACCACTAACTCGGACTTATAGATGCTTCAAGACTTCTTGCTTCATAAACCCATTACATTCGAGATCAAAAGTACATCCTCAAAAAACTGACTGCTAACCATAAAGCCTTGCTCTGTTTATACATTTCCATGGTCCATAGACCATGAGCAGGTTGACTTATTTTACAATATTTTTGGGTGGAAAACACTTTGAATTGACTCACTACTCTTCGCACTTCGCGCATCTCATGGAGTCTTTACCCTACCTTTACCGAAAATTGCAGGCTTTAAGGCCCGAAAACATTACCCGGGGCCTCCGCTACCCAACAGTCCCCCAGCACAATCATTATGACTCATCCTGAGTCACTCAGCTGGTGTGACAATATTTGCGTGGAGGTCAGTTAGAAAATTTCGTGTTTCACTTGTACTTGTAGCAAACTCTTCTGCCATTTGTTGTACCTATTCGATGCGGGCTGCTGACACATCCGTCGATGTTTCAGTTCCTTCACTGGGTGACCTCTGGTGGCGTTGAAGGTTGTACTTGCAGTTTGAGATCTGCAATCTACAAGCTAAGAGCCAGCTGAATCTTCGCGACCTCCTCCTTTGTGTCACGTAACCCCTTAGCCAGCTTGTCGATTCGTATGCCAATAGCAAGCTCATGTGCAATCTCTAGCTGAGGGGCATGCAAACATGCTTCCCCTACCAGTTGTTCCAATTGTTGACTCTGTGTGACCGCTTCATCTCATTGGAGGCTCAACTATTCTATATTGATTCTTTATTTTCTGAGTACCTGTTCTGTGCGGCCTTCCCTGGCACGGAATGGTGAGCACCAGTATTGCAGCAATAATGCTGCAAATCTTGGGGCTTCCTACTTTACTTTTATCAACCTAATAGTTCATAACAAGCTTGGAAGCGACGTTGCTGTATGCACAAGTACTAGCTCTTACTACAGGTTGTCACTTGGTCAGCTGGCGCAAGTTTGCAAGGAGATTAAGCCAACTTCTATGAATTTTGAGAAGAAGCTTTTAACTATGATGAAAGAGAGCTAACTCTATAGAAGCTATTCTATTTGCAGAAAGAGAAGGAAAACTGAAATGTAACGCAAACCCTAGCAAACCCTAATTTACCTTTAATCCTACTTTTGCAAGAAAAGAGATGAAAAATGTTGAAATGAGTGCCATTGACTACTAAAAATTTAAATTACATTTATTCAAGCTACTTCTGAAAATAAATGAGAAGAAAACATCTTTTTGTGCTTTTGAGTGTTTTTATGTGAAATTATTGTACTTGTGATTTATCTAGTTGCGATTGTGCTGAGGTTTGGTGGCAAAGGAAGGGGGATTTGGTTTTTTTAGAGGTATAGGAAGGTGTGGAGAGGTCCTAAGAAGCCCCTAGTACCCTTCTAAAGACCTTCATAGCGATCGAACTTCGAAAAATCATTCACAGGAAATTCTACAAGAGGATCTATAGGAGGAGGCCAAGAGCTATTTTTGGAGTTTTGAAGGTGGAAAAATGATGGTAAAGGGTAAATGAAGGCTAGATGAAGGTGTTTAGGTGTCTGGAGCTTGTCAAGGAAGATCAAGAAAGAACATGATGGTTGGAGTTGTTCAAATGGTAAGAGGGCAGCTTATGGAAAAACGCAGAAATTAGGGCAGATTGGCGAAATGTTGCAAATAACTTGGGAGATATATGAGAAGTGAGCTTGTGTTGGATATTTTATGGATGTATGGTAAGATGAGGTGTCTTTCAAGAGATCTACACATCTACTTATGAAAACTAATCGAAGAAAGGACTAACTATGTCATTAAAACAAAAAATTTTCTAGCTTGACCTAATTTCTGACCTACAAACAGAAAAATGCTGAACAATAACCTTTGAATAGAAAATCATGCAGAGAGATATATGGTAAAAGAACAAGAAAATATCTAAGAAACTAAATCTAAACCAATATATCAATCTTTCTAGATCAAGTTACCACACTAGCAGTTGCATGGAAGAGAAAAACTGTATTTCTGGTGGCAACAGAAGTGCCTTGACCTCAAATCATAGTCCCAGGAAGGGAGAAAGGAGATCAAGGCCTAATGTTGGCTTTTTTAAATCTTATTGTCAGTGCAGTAACCTACTTGAGCAACTGAAACACAAAACAACTATGAAAACCATCAAAAGCAACATAATCTAACAAAGTAAAATGAATCTATGTAACAAAAATTAACTCATGAACTGAAGCAAAAAAATATAAGTACAAAGAAGGAGATGTTGGGCAGCTTGGGTTGGGCCCTAACCCAAAAGCATCAGCCCTCTAAAATAGATCAGTGCTGGCTCAAAAATTGTTTCCTCTTTATTATTAAAAATAGTAGTCACATTACATAAACTGTTCTAAAAAAGGAACTCGAAAGTGAGTTGAACACAATACTGCACAAAAGTGAAAAAATATACTAATCACTGGCTAACCTACTAAGGCTCTAAGCCCCCTTATTTATACAAATGGATTCCCCCAACAGTCCTCCTAAAATCAAGGAACTCAGCTTCCTGGAATTGGAGATAACAACAGTCCTTCTTTTACTTGCTCAATTGTCCCTTGGATGCATCAATGTGGACCTTTGCGCTCCGAGTTGCTGATGGAGGATTGAAGGAAAGAGTTCATAGATGAATGAGACACCCCCCTACAAATCCTCTTCTGTATTTTCCTCTAGTTTTGGCTACCATTTTCTCATAAATCCCTTGGCTTTGTCCAAAATTGACCAAAAAATCTGCATAAAGCACACATTAGACTACATGGCAAAATGACTAACCTAATTCACTCTATTACCATAAATATATTCAAAAACATGCAATAAAATAATGATAATGGTGGATTAAGTAAAAATAAGAGGAAAAATGAGCCCATATAATTACCCATTTTTGGGGCTCATCATCACCCCCCTACTGAATGGGTTGCTCATCCTCTGAGAAACTAGTCTAAGTCTTCATCCTTGATGGCTGTGACAAATTCCTTGACATCCCGTGCTTCTGATGTGATATCTTCCTCTTTATCATGGAAACCTGCCTTCCTATCCACTTCTTCCCATTGTTTCTCTTCTTCCTCCTCTTTTACTCCTTCCAACAGTCCTAGTAGTAGTGGAGGACTAAATTTAAGGCCAATCCAATTGACCTTCAAACTTTGCATTGAGTGCTTATATAGGGGCACTCTCCTCATGGATTCCCTCATCCTGTTTGGGGAGTGATACTCCCTGATCTGTAGGCTATGTGGCAATGTATTCCACCTTCTCATGCAGGCATGAATGCAGTAATCTCCAAACCATCTCTCCATGTCCTCAAAATCATCAATAGCCTAGGCTTGCTTGTCAACATAGTCAGGGACAACTTGAGGATTAGCTACAAGGTGTTGGTGGGCATAGATGAGAGCCATGGCCTTTGTTGGTTCTGCTTTAATCATCAGGGGTTCATTGAGTTCTTTTTCCATCATTTTTTGGATTTCCACTGCCCTTTTCTCTTCATGGCTCATCCAATATGCCATGGCAATCAGCTGCAAATCTCCCAATGCATCATTTGGATCCCATAAGTTCATGTTAGTAAGTTCCATGTTGTGCAAGTAAAACTCTAATAGCTTCACTTTGTCCTTAGCTAAACTGTGATCACATCGATGCATGAATTGGCCATAATCCTGAAAAGGTATTGTGCCCCTCTCGGCTAGTGTCTTGATCTAAAATTGGAGCCACTGATCATTGAGGTACACTGCATATGATTTGGTTGGCTGCCTACACTGTAATGCCTCCATAGCCTAGCTAGCCATGCAGGTTAACTGGGCTTCCTTTCCCTATAGCTACCTTCTCAAAATCAACACCTAATTTTCTGCCTGGGATTCCCTTTCCTCTTGTTGTTTTATCAATGTCTCACTGTCTGCCTGGGGTTCCCCTGCCCGTTGATGTCTTTGTAATATTGACAGCTCATTTCCCCCTTGAGGTTCCCTTTCTTGCAGTTGCTTCTTCAACATTTAATTTTCAGCGTCTAATTGAGCTCTTCTGATGCTTTTTGTATGCCTAACCATGCTCAATTCTTTGCCCATCTCCCTGAATTTGTTTTCCATGTGCCCAATGTCTTCCACACATTTTGATTTTTCAATCTGCATCCATGTATGGGTCCTGAATCTTTCCCTTTCCAGCTCGAAGAAAAGAGGGACTACAAATTTTTGTGGGATGATCTTCCCACCTTCCAAAGGGTTGTAGTAAGAGCCTAAGGTAGGTTGAGGTCTAGGCTCTGGTATCTCTTTTGCCTTGTCTTCCTCCATGGTCTGTTATTCTACCTTCTTTTCAAGTTTTTTAGTGTCTTGGAGCTTTGCCAATGTTTCTTGTAGAGAGGTCTATGCCTCTTGTAGGACTGCTTTAGAGTCCATTAGTTTGATCCTTTCTTTCCAAGTAAAGGTTAGGACTTCCTCTTTCATAAGTGATGGGGTTTTTGGAGGGAGATTCCTCCTTTGTTGCAGTAGGGGCATCCTCAATGATAATGGGCTCCTTTGAATGTGGCTGAGGCTTCCCCATCTTGATTATGGCACTCTTTCGAGCCTTGAAGTACATAGATAGTTGTCTCTTTCTTTTCCCTTTTTGCTTGGCTGGAGTACTAAGTGCAGCAAGAGAAACTGCTGCTTCTCTTGTTAGTGTCTCAGGATATAATTCTTCTTGTTGTGTTTCTTCTTCTTCATCAGTTGTTTTGACTATTTCTACTGGTTTTGTGTCTGCTGTCTCTAACTCTGTTTTCTCCTCTGCTTGCTTAGTTTCTGCCTTTCCTGTGGCAACCTTTCTCTAAGTTGTCTTAGGATTCTTCTTTTCAGTTCTTGGCCTCTTCTTTTTCTCTGTTGTGGTTTTCCTTTTTTCTGCTTTTGACTCTATCTTCTTCTCTACTTTAGGCTCATCTTTGGAGGTTTCATGTTCTCCTTTCCTCTCTATTTTTCTTCTTTTTCTTCTTCCAATTGAATGTTTTGTTCTTCTTCATAGATTTCCTTCTCAGCTTCCCCTTTGTGTTCCTCCTCTTCACTTCAAGATGGACTAAGGTCATCAGTGAGAGTTTTTATATCATCCTCTTTAGTCACGTTCCTGAAATTCTTCCAGGCTATGGGGATTGTGTAAGTGTGGAGGGCATCCTCCACCAGCAATTTGATTAGCCCATGGTCGGCCAATTGGTCTGTAACCCCTGTCTTTAGTTTTGTGCTAGACTCGATTAAGGATTAGAAGAGAAAATATGGAAGACTGAGTTTTCTGGATGCAGGAAGGTCCATACCATATCTTAGTTCATGTAACAGTATGGAATGATACCCATGGACTATGTTGTATCTTCCTTCATAGGAGATATATTGCATGATCTGATAATTGACCTCACCCCATGGTATACTTGTCCTTTTGATGCCATTCTTATCCTCCACAGGATGTTCATCAGGCTGGAAAAAGGTCTTCTTAGCCACTTAATCGAGTGGTTTTTATTCTTTTCTCCAGAGGAGTCCAAGTGGGAGGCTTGTAATCCTACTGATAAACTCCAGTGTAAGTTCTATGGTTAGACCTATGAAACTGACTGTGGCATGGGTTTTTGAATGAGGTTTTAAATACAATAAAAATTCCTCCGTAACCTCCTTATCATGCATATGAATTTTTTCAAAGAAAGGCATCGAATTTTCCCTAGTAAAGAGAGCTACCACTTCTGGATGTTCATGCAACTTAGTTGAATTCAAAGGCTCCTTCCTCATAAAACCCCTTGTCATGATGTTCAGAGATTGCTAAAATGTTTCAAATGAGGAGAAATGCAGTAAATTTCAAACCCGAAAATAGAGGAACAGTTGAGGTTTTTTTTGGAACCAGAGAGAGAGTTTTTCATTTTCTTCCTTTTTAACAAAAACAAATCTCAGCTTTCCTTCCTTTCAAACTTTGTTCTAAAACTTAATTTACTTCTCGGGCTATTTGAGGGAAACAATATCTTAAATAAAACAAAGAGTATACAGGATAATCTTTTTCCTTCCACGAAATAAACAGACTACCTAATGAAAATTCACATTTTTCAGGCTTAATTCTCTGGAGTTGCATCATCTTTTTATAGAGGAGAATATCACGGAGGAGAAAGTGACTGTTTTTCAATGCAAAGAGTAAATTGAGAAACTGTATATATTTCTTAAAAAACATAGACAGACTTTTGTTCTCATTTTTACTTTCATTTCAACTTCAATACTTCGCTTCAAATCCCACCACCTTTTGTAGATATATGGAAGTGCAGAGTGGGTTTTACTAAGCCTACCTTTCGAGCTCGAATTTGGCATAAAATCTCGAATTTCCCTCTGCGAGACTGCTCATTGGCCCTCCTATAGAAGGGCTCTTGTAGGACTGTGTTTCTACTCCTATAGAGTCTGATAGTGCTCTTGTAGAGCCTGATAAGTGGAAGGGTTCTCAAACTGATGGAGAGCGACTATTTCGAGGTTCTAGAGGTGGTAGGTACACTGCTACAGCTGAGAACTTGTCAATGCAAATGAAAACAAAGGTGGTGAAGGTGGTCGACTGCAGCGTACTTAATCTTTCGGGCGTGTTCTACGGTGACGAGGTGAGGTGGCAAGAAGGGTACATTATCCCCATCCAGACTGTTGGTACCTACTTCAGTGCCATTATGAATCGTCATGTCACCTGCCTACAATCACTTCCATCATTCCTGTTATACACCGCCACAACTACCTATTTTGAGTTTTCTTCCCAAGTTGACTGAACACACGTGATGATTGCACCCACTAAGTGTTGTTTGAACTGGACGAGGGGTGTTGTTTGAACTAGACGAGAGTCGCCAGTTAGCTGGCCACCGATCTCATTTAATCGCAACCATCACACTTATCCATGCAGTTTATAAATTATACTCATGCAACAGATTTAGTCACTTACCTGTTAGTCACTATCGTGCTATTGCATGCTCAGACTTTGGTGTTCTGTTCATGGATTTCTATTGCTGGTGTATGTGGCTTATGAATTAGTAGCTTGGCTATCTCATTTTGGTGATCTTTAATTAGGTCTAGTTACTTGCGCATTTTATCATCTATGGCTGCACTGACCCGGCCTCTGGAGCTTGATTTTTAAGGGGCTTAGTTGTTACAAGAATCCTCCAGGATTTCCTATAACTGCTTCTCCCTCTAAAACTTTTGGTTGAGGCTTGAGCAGGGACTAGAGAGCTAGCTGAGGAAGGTTCTATTGGTCAAGGAAAAGCAGCTGGTATGCAACAGGTAAGAGATAAGCTAAGGATGTTGCTTTTTTATTCTTCATTTTTTTAAAACAAAAGAAATAGGATTTCTATGTTTTTTGTGCAGGGAAGAAAGAAGTGAGTGGAAATGTAGTGGTGCAGGTATGGAATGGAGATTTAGGAGGGTGAATGGTGGCAGGGGGGTCCATAGGTCTTCTGGACAAGTTTCTAGCCCTCTGATCCTATTCTGGACTTGATTTCAAGCTCTCGGTGATTTCTGCAGTAGCCTCCCGTAGAACGCACAAAGCCTCCTGTAGGATGCATAATTTCCAGAACAGGTGAGACCAGGAAAAGACATTAGCGATGGAGAGATGGTCTATCAGGGGTGTATTTAGCTTGGCCATGTCCCTTTTTCTTCTATGGCCCTCTTGCAATATGCAATACATTCAAAAAGAAGTTAATTTTTTGTTCTTGTTTTTTCCTTTTTTCTTTGTTTTTTTGTTTTTTTTTGTTTTTCCTTTTTTTTAACGAGATAGTTGGGGCGCCTCCAGGAAGTTTTCACCCTCACTTCCTAGTCTGGGCACCTCGAAGGGGAGGTTTTCAACTAGGGATATTTTATTCTCTGCATTTCTTTTTTTGGGTGTGGGTGGAGTGGAGGTAGAGACTTGCTCCACTACCAACATTGTTTTACTCAAATTCTCAATGATTCCTGCTTGGAGAGGGGCTTCCTGTAGATTTTCAACCTATGCCCATTGAGAAGCATGGGGATGGCTTCTTCATCGATGGTCCTAATCAGAACTGAACCATTTTCATTGCACTTTTCTACTGTGTACGGTCCCAACCATCTTGCCCTTAATTTGCCCTTGAAATATTTATACCTCGAGTCATACAATAGCACCCAAGCTCCTTCCTGGAATTGTTTCTCTTTGAGGTGTCTATCATGCCATACTTTCCTTTGAAGCTGGACTACCTCTGAGTGGAGAAGGGCCTACAATATTTGTTCATCCAATCCATTTAGCTGAATTAACCTTTCCTTTTATGCATGAGTGAGTTCTAGGTCTAGCTGAGCTGCCATCCTTAGTGTATTATATTCAAATTCTATTGATAGCAATGCCTTCTTCTCATAGACCAGCTCATAGGGTGTGAACCCTGTGGTGGTTTTCCAGGTGGTGTTACAGGCCCAGGTTCCCTTAACCAATCGAGCTACCCAATATTTTCGGTTGATGCTCACTATCTTGGTCAAAATCCCTACCAAAGATCTGTTAGTGACTTCCACCTGTCCATTTGCTTGTGGATGATAAGGGGTGGAAGTTTTGTGCTTAATTTTGTGACGTGTAAGCAGATCTTCAATCAGATTGGAGGTACTGACTCCCTTAATCTGTGACTAATTCTCTTGGATATCCAAAGTTGTAGAAGATATTCTATATCAAAAGCTCAGCTACTTTTTCTTCTGTTGCTGCCTTGATCACCTTTGTTTCTGCCCATTTTTTCAGATAATCAGTGCACATAATGATGTAAGATTTCTGCTTTGAAGGAGGATTGACAGGACCCACAAAGTCGATGCCCCACTTCTCAAATGGCTCGAAAGTCACTTGAAGTTGCAGGGGCATCTCATCCCTTGGAGTAAGTTTCCTCATCCTTTGACATCAATCACATTAGTTGATATATCTCCTTACATCTTGATGAAGAGTGGGCCAATAGTAACCTGCCTGCAGAATCTTGAAGGCAGTCCTCTTTTCTGCAAAATGGCCCCCATAGGGCCCATCATGACAGGTTAGGAGAATGTCAAAAAATTTCTCCTCGACACATCTCCACAAAACCTGATCTAGGCCAAGTTTGAAGAGATTGCCCCCAATCTAGGTGAAATGGGCACTTTTTCTCACGATATTTCTCTTCTCTTTTGAGGACAGGTGTGGCGGGAACTATGTTGAAACCAAGTAATTTGTTATATCAGCAAACCATGGAGAGAGTACTAAGATAGAAAATAGGTTTTCATCTAGCATTTGATCATACACCATTCCTTCTTCACCTGTAGGCAAAACTATTCTAGACAAAAAATCAGTAACAACATTTTCTTTACCCAGCTTATCAACAATGGTTAAATCAAATTGCTACAATAAAGGTAACCATTTAATAATACGAGCGTTTACATTTAATTTGTTCATTAAATACCTAATTGCAGCATGATCAGTGTGTACAAATGTTTGATAGCCGATGATGTAGTGTCTGAACTTATTTAGGGAATGAACTACATCCAGGAGCTCCTTTTTGGTTACAATGTAGTTTAGTTCTGCCTTTGACAAGTTTTTACTTACAAAAGATATGGCATAAGACAGCTTCTCATCAATTTTCCTTAAGGCTGTTCCTATTGATTTGTTCGAGGCATCTGTATGGATGTGGAAAGGTAGGGCCCAGTTTGGACCTCTCAAAATTGGTGTAGTCACCAGTTTCCTTTTCAAGGTATCTGAAGCCTCTTGACAGTTGTCATTCCATATGAACTCAGCATATTTTCCCAAAAGACAAAACAATGGAGAGGCTAGCTTACTGAAACCCTTAATGAATCTTCTATAATACCGTGCTAAACCTAGGAAACTTCGAACATCTCTAACCTTTTGAGAAGGTGAGACCCTTTGGATGATGGCAATTTTGTTAGGGTCCACCTGTAATCCTTGCTGAGAGATTGCATGACCTAGCATGGTCCCTTCAGTCATTAGGAATTCACATTTTTCAGGATTGAGGGACAGGTTCATATCAATACACTTGTCCAAAACTTTTCCTAGGTTAGACAAATCTTCCTGGAAGTTAGAACCATAATGGGTAAAGTCATCCACTGCATCATGAACCAATTCAGCAAATATACTCAATATTGCTCTCTAGAAAGTGGCGGGAGCATTGCACAATCCAAAAGGAAGGACCCGATAAGAAAAGGTACACCAAGGACAAGTGAAAGTGGTCTTATCTTGGTCTTCCGGGCTGATTTATATCTGGTTGTACTCACTAAACCCATCTAGGAAGGAGAAGAACTTCTTCCCTACCATGCCATCTAACACTTGATCTATGAAAGGAAAAGGAAAATAGTCCTTCTTGGTGGCCTTGTTTAGTTCCCGATAATCGAAACAGATTCTCCACTTCCCATTTTTCTTTGGCACTAGCACCAAAGGAGAGACCCATTCACTATCAGAGATAGGGTAGATGAATCCTGCATCCTGTAACTTTTGTAGTTCTTCTTTGACAATGTCCTTAATGGCTGGATTCATCCTCTTCTGAGGCTGCCTAACTAGTTTGCAATCTTCCTTAATTTAAATTTAATGAGTATAGACTGAAGGGTGCACTCCCTTCATCTCCTTATAGCTCCAAGCAAAAGCATCCAAGTTGTTTCTTAATAAGCTACACAGTTCTTTCTCCTGAGAGGTGGATAGGGATGAGATCATATTCAAGGTTCTTTCTGGGCCAAATTCTATATTCTTAATTCAGAGAGAGGTCGGATCAACCACACTGAGATCAACTAAAGGATTGGCTTGGGTTTCTTCCACTAGTTCTTCTAATCGCAACGCACTGGGAGGTGGATTCTGGATCAAGTTTTCAATAAGATCATCCTCGGTTTGTGGGAACCCCCACTATGGTAACTTCTATTGCACAATGGTCTGGAATAGACT
This sequence comes from Pinus tabuliformis, assembly GCA_031772625.1. Lineage (NCBI taxonomy): Eukaryota > Viridiplantae > Streptophyta > Pinopsida > Pinales > Pinaceae > Pinus > Pinus tabuliformis. Next base: position 1,592,804,367 of record CM062816.1, read on the forward strand.
TCATCCTCATCTTCCTCCTCCAACCAGAGAGGTAAATAATGTTCTAACAAAGGTTGGGTAGGAGGATATAGGACTAGCTGCTTGGACATATGTGCATTCTTGATTGTCATGTTCGCAGCTCGACAACTGATGTAGGCATCTGCAGTAGCCAACCATTGTCTTCCCAGGATGAGAGGATACCCAATGAGCTTTGCCTTTGGTTGGAGAACCAGGAAATCAACAGGGTACTCCCAAGAATCGATGGAGACCATTACATCTTCCACAACCCCTTCAGGGGTCATGGTGGAGTGGTCTGCTAACTATAGTATTGTTGTGGTCCTTTTCAGGGAGCCCTGAAGGTTGAGCTTGAGCATAGTGTCCTTGGTCATCACATTAATGGCAGCCCCTAAATCAATCAGGGTATGGGGGATTATGGTGCTGTTTATGTGGACATCGACTACAGGACTTCCAGGGTTTAGATACTTCAGACAGATTACTTGCCCCAACATCAGGTTGGACAGTTGTCCTACGACATTGATAGTTGGAGCATCTCTCCTGCGCCTGCCTGGGTGCTTGAAGCACTTCTCCTTGATCATCTTGTTGTATATAGGCACATCCTTTATGGCTTGGAGAAGTGGTATCTTTACACATAATTGTTTCAATTCTCACAGAAGTTCAGTTTTTTCTGGGGTAGGCTATGTTTTTCCAGTTAATCTCTTAGGAAAGGGTGGAGTGGCTTTTGGTTCACTTTCCTCTTTTTCTTCCTCATCCTCCTTAGGGGGAGGTTGGTTATCTAGGAGAACCTTCCCAGACCGTAGGTTAATCTCCTGAATCTCCACAACATAGGTCAGGCATAATGTTTCTCCACTATATACCTGCAGGGCCTGTCTGTTATTTAGGTTCGGGTTCGGTTGAGCAGGTATTTGGGGTTTCTTTGGTGGAGCAGGAGGTAATGGTTGGGGTTGAGCAAGTGGTCGAGGAAAAAGAGAGGGAGGAGAGTTGTACTAGGGCCTCCACCCCTGATGAGGTGCATTCCACTGAGGCTGGGGCTGAGCATAAGAGTGAAATGAATGAGCAGCTAGTTGAGCATGGTACTGAGATGGATATGACCAAAGAGGGGGTGTGGACCAGCAAGGATAAGCAGGGGGACCCCAAGAAGGCATGGAAGTGGCTTGATTGGGGTTGTAATATGTCTGGGATGTCCCTTGCATTCCCTGTTGGTAAGGTCTGGGCTCATGTGGCCTCTTTTGGTTCATGAAATAAAGTGGTTCAATGGCCCCTTCGGCCCCCTGGTATGTAGCTTTAAGTCCAGGCAAGGAAAGACACTGATTCGTAGAATTGTTTGCTTCACATACTGAACACACTTCTATAGAGTTCAATGGACATTCGTTCCTAGCATGCCTTCTGGTGCACCTAGGACAAAAGATAACCAAAGCCCTCTCTGCTTCCTCTTGTTTTCTTCTGATATGCAAGGTATCCATTTGCATGGCAAGAGTCTGCCTCATCTCACTCTTGAAATCTTCCAGTAGATTTTCAAATTCACCTCCAGCGGATGAACTAGATGAGGATGTACTGGCTAAGGGTTGACTTCCCCTATCTCTCTTTCTGGCTGCCTTAGAATGGTTTCTAAACATAGTCTTTATGTCTTCATAAAGTAGTTGGTAGATGTCCCCCCCTAGCCAGCAAATGGAGGGTATGCAGAAGGTCTTTCGGGACCCCTCTGAGCAGGACCAACTTCAGAGATTTGGGGTCAAGTGTGCACCTAGCCCTTTTATAATTGAGCTGAAACCTCTCTTCATAGTCTTCTAAGGATTCATCGCTTCCCATGGTCGTTCGGAAGATTTCTTCCTTGGTATCCTTTAACCTATAGTAGTCCCGTATTTTTTGTTAAAGGCTTGCTGCATCTGAGCCCAAGTTGTGATGTTGTTGCCAGGTAACCCCATGAACTAGTGCAATGCTGCATCCTTGAGGGTAGAAGGAAATAGTTTCAACTTCTGCTCATCTTTTGCATAGTCATAGGTTCGATAGATAACAGCAAATTCAAACAAGAAGGTATCAGGATCTTTGGTATTCAACCCATGGAAGTGAGGCAAGGCTGAAGGACTTATGTTATTCATTTTAGTGTCCCCATTGGTCTCTCAGATGGGAAAGGTACCCCTACTCTTTCCCCATTTCCTCTAACGTTTCTGTTTTCATCCATGGTCTTAGGAGGAATGGTTTCTTGCTCTTCTTTTGCTATAGGATCTTCGTATATCTCAGGTGGTTCACCTATAGGTTCTTCTGGATCACTGCTGCCAAAGAAGAGAGAAGGGTGACTGTGTAGTGTGGTGAGGGTGTTTAGTGTTCTAGCTAGGGTACTAGACTAGACTATATTAATTATCGACCAGGATGCGTAAGCTTAGAGGCATGCGTCTAAAGTATATAGACATAAAGGATTGTTGACGAAGTGGTTATGATGTAGGTCACATGGCTTCTTTACGGAAGACTGGGATATGTCACCTATCATCCAAACACTCAGGTCACCTTGCTAATATAACTGATTACAATGCTGTCGTTAAATGCATTTACCAAATTACACACTGAAACTAAACACTGTGTATCACTGCAACAATGATCTCAATCTCCTTACAAAGACATTACACATAAAACCCTTGTTCAGTAAACACCCAACATTCGCTAACATTTATACAATATCAAAATATACAGAGATCATAAATGAATTGTGAAATGAAAACAGAGTTTATGATGGTGCTTTTAAGAAACAACATAGGGATCGAATCCTTTACAGGACGCAGTTCCAGATCTCAGTGATGACTGTTCAGCATTACCATAAACGCAAACCAACCATAAGCGCAAACCATATACATTCAATGGAAGTCAAAAGCTATGGAAATCGAAACCCAAGTAATTGTAACTGCTGTGCAAACCATATAAGACTTATTGAAATCGAAATCAAACCATACGATAACCTAAGTGTAAATAAAATAGAAAAGAACAGTATACCGGTTGAACGCAGGGCCTGTCCGCGTTCCAGAGGTACACTGGACTATATTCGACCGGCTATCAAATCAATATACGAGACACAAATCGGAACTGTAACTGGTTCTTAGTATTAAGTTCAAAAACAGAGTTTTTAGAATGATACAACGATTAACCTCCTATCCATTACTTGGACTGTATTTACATAACCATGTCATTTCGATAATGAATGTCCATTCGGAATTTGGCTGTTGCCGCTTTTATTACATCGATATTTTCAAAATGTTTCTATCCTAACTGATCAAAAAGAACAAAAACTAAATCAAGATAGAATGAGCTGCTATTTCTGCCTTTGTCGCCAGTGTGCCATGGTTTGACCTGAGTTGACCGCGCATGTAGGAGAGTTGATCCGGCTGTAAGATAGGTGTTTGTCCATGCTTGGACATTCTACTTTTCATCCATGCCTTTCGTTCTCGCCCAGCTGTTGTGCCACATGTCAAACAATGAGCTAATTACAGGATGTTGGAACTTCCTGTAACCATTTCACCAAAAAATTCTAATTCTTCAACATAAAATCCCTAAATCAATTCCAATGCATTTTAATAACTATAAGACTATTAATAATTAATTTTCAAGGATTCTAAGGGATATATGATGAAAAGGAATGGGTAAATGATATGTATTTAGGAGGAAAAAGGGGTCTTGGGATGATACCAACATCTCTCCCCGACTTAAGGAATTAGCATGTCCTCATGCTATCCCCGAAGTGCTTCCCTTGAACTCTGTCCCTGCCTGGATCTCTGCTGCCTTGAGCAATGTGTCCACATTATTTTTCACCTGGTTATCTTTTTGACCCTTGAGCTCCTGTTTTAACTTTTTGTATTTTTCTTTGAGGGTCTTCTTCTGATTGTACCACTTAGTGGCCCAGTTAGAGATATCAGTTTGCTCAGCCTCCACTTCACTAATTATTTCCTTTAACTTTTCATTCTTCTTCTGAGTTTCTTTACTCTGCGCCCAGAGCATTTCATTTTCTCTTTTGATAACCTTTTCTAGCATATTAGCCTCCATGAGCTCTTCCTTTAATTCTTCAATTTGTTTTTCCAGTTTCTTCTGTCTCTTGATGGGAGGTGGTGAACATTTCTCTTGCTTGTTATTGCTTTCCACCTCTATATCAATTTCTGGTCCTGGTAGTGAGTGGTCACCACTCTCAACATCCATTTGTGCAGGTGCATTGGATTCAAGCTGGTCCTCTTGTAACTGGGCTTTTGGTGTCCTCCTTGTTCTTCGTGAGTAAGTGGTGAAAATTTTATCTTTTTCGGCCCTCTTAGCATCTTCCTTTCTCATGTTCCTAGTCTTTATGCTGCCCACAGGTAGAGGTGCCTTGCTGGTTTTGGATACTGGGATTTCTTCATCAATGTCCTTCATGAACCCTGAGTCCTCTTGCACTTCTTCTTTATCTTCCTCATCTCTAATTTGATTAACAGCTAGAAATTCTTTCCATGGTTTCCCTCTTCTCTGCAATTCATGCTCAATAAGGATTTTAATTAAGCCAAACTGATACAGGCTTTTGTCTTCATTCCCCTTCTGCTTCTGGATAGTCTTGGACATCTTGGTTAAGCTTTGTAACAGAAAATATGGTACACTGATAACACATTGTTTCTTCAAATGGAGGAGTAGTTTAATATGGTATAGATAGACAATATTGTAGCGGCCTTCACAGGTTATGAATTTTTGAAGGATGTAGACCATCTCATCCCAGGGATGCATCAACCAACTTCTTGGAACACCCTTCTTCCAGTTCACTGATGAGACTCTAGATCTAGACATAAACTGTGCCCACGATTTCTCCTTAAATTGCTTGGTTTTAAAATAATTCTCCCCTTCTGGAATAATCCCTATTGCCCAAGCTATAGTATCCTCTGAAACCCTGAATGAGAAGTTACCTATAAGGGCTTTTTCTCCATTAAAGGTGAAGGCAAATTGCTTGGTAACCTCCTCATTGCTTCCATGAAATTTCTCTAGAAATGGTAACCACTGTATTTCTCTAAGAATTTCAATGCAATCCTCATGATATTGTGAACTGTCGAACACACTCGGTTCGACCCTATTAGTCATAGTGACAGAGGGTCGTGCTTCTAACCCTTCTCTATTTATGTTCTTACAATTTTAACAAAGAAATTTCAAACTGGTTACCTGGTGTATCGCTTTCCTTAGTCTTCAAGATGATGCTCAGCCGGTCGATTGTCTTATGACTGTGGTGGGAATTGAAACAGAGTGGTGATACTTCCCTCTTTCGGCACTCACTGCCTTCAATCCTCACTGTGTAAATCGACCCAAATGATAATACTTCTTTCGACGCTCACTGCTTCTGATTTTACTTTGAAAGTTAGGGGAATCGAATGCGGAAATCATGGATACCCGGCTGTACTCACTTCACAACGTATTCATTCATTTTAAAACAGAGGAGTGTTGTACGCTTAGATGTCACCACAAGCTGTACGCTTACATAGATGTCACCACAAGAGCACTGGGAGCATGTATATATAATGCTTGGTATGGTTTTGGGAAGTCCCTTGAATCATTGGGTACGTCGGGTGGTGGAGTTATGATTTGGCTGTGTGGAATGAAATAGATAGGCCGCTTTACATTTGTCTCTTTCCCTTGTATTTAAAAACAAAATCCGCCACGTGTCCTATTCCAGTTGGTATTCGGTCAGATGGAGGATGTTGGTATGACTGTAGGATGTATGAATAGGTTGATGTGTTGGTAATGAGTTTAGGAGTATGAATAGGTTGATGTATGAGAATGATGAGAATCGGTGGAATAAGGGATGATAGGAAATGTAGATATCCTTGAAATCAATCATAACAGTTCACAGTCATCAAAATTACATTAAAAATCAATCTAAGAAATTAAATGTTTAAGAACAAGAAACATATTACTCTTTTTGTTGGTCGTTATTGTATTGACATGCTGAGTAGCTAGTCCCTTTTTGACTGTTCTTTTGCTTGTTGTAACAGGTCCTCTAAGGAAGATTGAATGCACAGGTCCTTTGAGAAAAATTTGAAGATATAACAGGTCCCTTGAGAAAGATTGAAAATGTTCATGCAGCTCCTTATATTGATACAGGTTCACTGAGCTTGGGCATTTGATGGAGTCTTGGTGCCCAAATCCTTGTAGAAGCTTGATGAAACTTTGTTGAAGTAGCCCTTGGTGTCAATTTCTTTAACAGGTCCCTTCTGAATGTCTTAAACAGGTCCCTTACTGCTGGTGTTGGTAGCATAGTTTTCTGGACAAAACAAGTCCCCCTGCATAATGTTTATAACCAGATCCCTCTGAGATAAAACAATGACAAAACAACTTATTTATTGAAGTCTGGAATTCTGGAACAAGCTGCTTTGGAAATTTACAGTGAAGATATAGAATAAGAAATCTTTAAGAATTTTACAATGGAGAGATAAAGGAATAAAGTGCTGATGCCTCTCTCCCCGACTAAAATTTTGACTTGTCCTCAAGTCATGATTCAGCTGATAAATCAAACAGTAAACAAAAGAAAGAGAATTCATACCCGCCAGAGACTGGTTTTCAAGTAGGAATTCGAGGTTAGAGTGTGCCAAAGACTGGTTTTCACATCTAACCCATTATTATTTATTTTATATTATTTTTTTTTATATATTTTTTTTTAATAATTTTTTTTTATTTTATTTTATATTAATTATTTATATTATTTCTTTTTTATTTCTTTTTTACTCTGAAATTGAAAGGAAATGAAACTAAGGCAGTGGTACTGCAGCTGAGGGCTGCAATACCTCAACCTCTCTTTGCTGAGATAGTGTATGGAGAAAATCTTGCTTGCTGATGGGCTTGGTGTAGAGTTTCAGGCGATGACCATTGACTATGAAAGAGTGACCTTCTCCATCAATAGTTTTGAGCTTGACTGAACCATTGTCATAAGCCTGAACAATTTCATAGGGGCCCATCCAATGGGTGGTGAACTTGGCTTTATGATCTCTGAATTTTGAGTCGAAAAGTAAAGCCCAATCACCTTCCTTAAACTGCTTCTTCTTAATATGTGCATCATGCCACTGCTTCCTTTGTTTTTGCATGAGGATTGTGGTTTCCTCTGCTTGCTGCCTCATCTCATCCAGCTGGTTCAACTCCTGAATTCTTTGTTTTTGTGCTTGGTCCAAATCAATTTGTAAATCTGCAGCCAGTTTAGAAGTATGTATTTGGAACTCAATACGAAGCATTACCTCTTTGCCGTACACCAATTGATATGGTGTAAATCCTGTAGTATCTTTCCAGGTAATTCTGTAAGCCCAGAGTGCATCTTTGAGCTTCTCTTCCCAGTTTTTCCTATTCATTGCAACAGTTTTAGTAATGATGCCTTCCAAGGTTTTGTTTGTGGATTCCACCTGCCCATTGGCCTGTGGATGGTAAGGGGTACTTTTCCTATGCTTGATTTGGTATTTGTCTGTGATGTCCTTAACTAGCTTTGAGGTAAATTGGGTACCTTGATCAGTCACAATTTCCCTTGGTACTCCATACCTCACAAAAATCTCCTCAAAAAGGAAATTGACTACTGTGTGTTCGGTTGCTCTAACCAGTGCTTTTGCTTCAGCCCACTTTGTGACGTAATCAGTACATACTAAGATGTACTTCTTACCATTGGAGGTTGGGTTAATGGGTCCTATAAAGTCTAGAGCCCACTTATCAAATGGCTCTAAGTGAACATGGGGATGAAGGGGTATCTCATCGGTGGCTGTGGGCCTGCCCATTCTTTGGTAGCTGTCACAACTCTTTACATACTTCTTGGCATCCTTGAAAATGGATGGCCAGTAGTATCCAAGAGTAAGAACTTTGAATGCTGTCCGCTTCACTGCAAAATGCCCACCACACGGTTCATCATGGCAAGATTTGAAAAGATCAATTAACTCATCATTTCTTACACATCTCCTAATAATCATATCATAACCAGTGTAAAATAAATCGCCATTAAGCCATGAATATCTAGCACTTTGTTTGACTAGTCTCTTCCTTTCCTTTGCGGTAAAGTGTGGAGGTGTCCTTCCTGTAGACAAATAATTGGCCAAATCAGCATACCAAGGAGTTACTATGGAAATTTCAAATAAGTTTTCATCTGGAAAAGAATCTTCAACTGGAACAACCTCACCTGGATTTTGCAGTCTAGAGAGAAAATCTGCCACCTGGTTCTCTTTGCCTGGTCTATCTAACACTGTGATGTTAAATTCCTGTAACAACAGTAACCATCTGGTAAGTCTGCCACTAGTTATTGGTTTATTCATTAAATGTCTAATGGCTGAATGATCAGTATGTACAAAGACCTCATAACCAGTTATGTAATGTCGGAATTTATTCACAGCATAAATGATGGCAAGTGTTTCCTTTTCTGTAACTGTGTAGTTTAACTCTGCAGGTGTTAGATTTTTACTAATGAAATAAATGGCATAAGTACAAGATTCCTCTTTTTGGCCTAAGGATGCACCTATTGCAGTGTCGGATGCATATGTAAAGATATGAAATGGTAGGCTCCAATTAGGCCCTCTCAAGACTGGTGCGGTTGATAACTTCTTTTTGAGCTGTTTGAATGCTTGTTGGCAGTTCTCATTCCAGTTGAAAAGTACATCTTTGGTTAGAAGTTTAAACAAAGGTAAAGCTATCTTACTAAAATTTTCAATAAATCTGCGGTAATAGCTTACATAGCCAAGGAAACTTCTTACCTATCTTTGATTCTGTGGAATTGGCAAATCAGCTATGATCTGGATCTTGGCTGGGTCAACCTGGATGCCTTGAAAAGAAATATAGTGGCCTAGCACTATCCCTTTGTTTAACATCATAAAGCACTTTTCATTGCTGAGGGACAGGTTAGCTTCAATACATATTTTCAAAACTCTCTCAAGATTTTCTAATGCATGTTCAAATGAATTGCCATATACTGAAAAATCATCGATGTAGACTTCAATACAATCATGAATTAAATCAGCGAAAATAGCTAACACAGCTCTCTGAAATGTAGCTGGTGCGTTACAAAGTCCAAATGGAAAAACATTGTAGGCATAGGTTCCCCAAGGACAGGTGAATGTGGTTTTGTCCTGGTCTTCAGAGGCTATCCTGATCTGGTTGTAGCCACTGAAACCATCAAGAAAAAAAAATGATGATTTGCCAGCTAGGGTGTCTAACACTTGGTCAATAAATGGCAGTGGGAAATAGTCTTTGAGCGTTGCTTTGTTCAGCTGTCTATAATCAACACAAATGCGCCACTTACCATTTTTCTTGGGCACTATAACCAATGGGGATACCCACTGACTGTCAGAAATAGGATATATAAAATTAACTCTCAAAAGTTTTTGCAATTCCTCTCTGACAATATCTTGGAGCATGGGGTTCATTCTTCTCTGTGGTTGCCTCACTGGTTTAATGGTGCTATCTGTATAGATGTGGTGAGTGCATGTGTCGGGGTGAATCCCATGCATGTCGGTATAGTCCCAAGCAAAGGCTTTTTGGTATTTTCTCAAGAGTTTAATCAATTTCTCTTGTTGAGATGAGTCTAGGTGATTGCCTATGTTCAAAGTTTTCCCTGGACTAATCTCTATGATCTGACTCTGTGTATTGGTGATGGATTGAACTGGAAAAATTTCGTGGAATGTAGTTTGCAAAGATTGGATGGTGCATGTTTCTTGAAAGCTTTGGACCAGAAGTACATCTGCAGCATGATATTGTTCACTTCTCAAATTTTCAGACATATCAGGTTGAGCAAGGAATAATTCTACCAAATCATTATTGTCTTCCTGGAAATCATAGATTTGGTCAATGCTAAAAACAGATTGTACTTCTTCTTTGTCATTAAATTTATCATCAAGCCACAAATTATGTGTTACTGCTGGTGATTGTGCCGATGGATAAAGGGTGAGTTGTTTCCTTTCGGTCCCCCTTGAAATGATCATGTTGCCTGGTCGACATCCTATAAATGCATCAGCAGTCGCTAACCATGGTGTACCTAGAATGATAGGGTGTCCTCCTAAATTGGATTTGGGTTGAAGGACTAGGAAATCCACTGGGTACTCCCAAGAGTCCAGTGAGACAATGATGTCTTCCAAAATCCCTTCAGGAATGACTTTGGACCTATCAGCTAGTTCAAGGACAATCGTGGTATGTTGCAAATTCATGAGTTGGAGTGTTCTCATGGTTTCAAGAGTCATGACATTGATTGCGGCTCCAAGATCTATCAAAGTGTTTGGAATCCGTATGTTGTTAATGATGGTGGTCACTTTGGGAATGCCAAGATCAACATACTTCTCCATGGAGATGGTATTGGTCATAAGGCCTGCTAAATTTCCTAAAACATGAATGGTTTAAGGATCAATCCTTTTCCTAGCAGGCTTCTTGAGGCACATGTATTTGATGGCTTTGGTATAGATAGGAATGTCTTTTATAGCTTGCAGCAGTGGGATTTTTATGTAGACATTTTTAAGCTCATCTAAGACATCAAATTTTGGTATAGACAATGGTGGTTTTACTTGGACCAATCGGTCTGGAAAAGGTGGATGCAGTGGTTGCATCTGTTTCTCTTTGGTATCATTGATTGGTTTTGTTGGATTTGTCATTTCATTTTCCTTTTCTGAGTTTTCTTCTTGCTTATCTGTTATTGGAGAATCCTTGTGAAGCACCCTACCAGACCTCAAATTAATGTTTTGCAAAGGCAGTGTGGAATATGAGGTTCCTTCTTCTACATTGTAGGCTGGCCTCTCTGCTCTATTATTCGGATTTGGGACAGTTTGAGCAGGAATTTGAGTGGGTATGGAAGGTTTTGAGTTAGCTAGAAATTGCAGTTGTGGTGCATTTATTGGTGGAGGAGCAGCCAGAGCTTGTTGAGGAGGTTGGGGCTGATAGACAACTTGCTGAGGATATTGCTGATATGGTTGAGAATGTGATGGATACGGCTGTTGGTATGGTTGATATGGTTGTGAGTAAGGTGGGTATGATTGAGGGTATGTATAATAAGATTGGGAGTACTGTTGAGACGGTCTCCATTGGTGTTGTGGTTGGTTTTGTTGCTGCCATGGCATGGGTACATTCCATGAGTTTTGTGCATACATTTGATCATTCATAGGAAACTGCAGATTTTGATTTGGAAACATACCTTGGGTTGCTGGCCTTGGCTACCATGGTCGCTTTGTGCCCATGTAATACACGTTTTCCGTCTCTGCATTGGCTGCCATATTACAGTTCTGCAAAACTTTAACTTTAGGACAGTTAAACATATCATGATGTTCAATATAGAAAGCACAAACTTGGATATTCTCTAGAGGGCAATCTTTTAATGCATGTTTCTTTCAGCACTTTGGGCAGAAAATAGCCATGATATGATCTTCATCTTCTTGTTTCTTCTTGGCTTTTAAAGTGTCAATTTGGTTCCCTAGAGTGCTTAACAAATCTGTTTTAAATTCTTCTAAAAGATTCCCTATTTCGGCCCTTGTAACACTTGCAGAGGCAGATTTTGTGACCCTTGATGACAAGCTTCTCTTTCCCATTTTAGCTTTACTCCTTGAATACTTTTCGCACAACTCAGCGATTTCTTCAAAGGGTAAGGCAGAAATGTCACCTTTGCCCATTAGGTTGAGATCATCCATGTATTCCTCTCGGATACCTTTCAAGAATATTGTGCGGACCAGATCAGGAGGCATAGTTTGGTGTTTAGATTTTTGTAAGTTATAGACAAACCGTTCTAAATATTCCTCTAAGGTTTCATCCTCTTGATGACTCATTCTAAAGATATCATCTTTAGAGTCTTTGGATCTGCAATAAGGCTGATATTTCCTAAGAAATATTCTCCTCATACCATCCCAATCAACTATAGCATGCTCACCAAGCCCCATGAACCATTTCAAGGCTGATGCCTTTAGTGTGGCTGGGAACAATCTAAGCCTATGGGCATCATCTGTATAGCCATAAGTTCGACATACAATGTCAAACTCGAACAAGAAAGAGTCCGGATCCTCCGAAGCCATACCATAGAAATTTGGTAGCACGGATGGGGGTATGTTTTTCATTTTGATCTCCTCATCCTCCTGTGGTTCATGTATAGGGAACTTAAAAGTTGACTCCTCTTCATCTCCTTGGCGTGGTACTAAGCCAGATCCTTCCTCAGCCATTGTAATTGGTCTCTCTGTGTCAATGTCACTTGGTGGAAAAAGGAGGAAGGATGATTGTTCGGTAATTGTACTACTTTCTCCTTGTGTAGAAGGTTTAGGAAAGTGCTTCTTCTGCGATTTGTGTGTGAATAAAGTTTCCCTCTCAATAAGAGTAAGTTGCTGTCCTGAATAAAATTTTTCTGCCAATGTTTGGATAACTTCCTCAGCTGGTGTTGTATTCCCTAGAGAGTCTGCTCCTGATGATGATGGGTTAGTTTTTAGATGGTGGGGGGTTTTTACAAATCTCCCTTGACTGTCTCTAAATCTAGGCATAAATGAACATGATTTCTAACTGTATTTTTGTTTATTTTTGTGTGTTGAAATTTTTTTCTTTTTGTCTGAATCCTTTAAGTACGCCTCCCCGGCAACGGCGCCAAAAAAGTGTTCTAGCTAGGGTACTAGACTAGACTATATTAATTATCGACCAGGATGCGTAAGCTTAGAGGCATGCGTCTAAAGTATATAGACATAAAGGATTGTTGACTAAGTGGTTATGATGTAGGTCACAGGGCTTCTTTACGGAAGACTGGGATATGTCACCTATCATCCAAACACTCAAGTCACCTTGCTAATATAACTAATTACAATGCTGTCGTTAAATGCATTTACCAAATTACACACTGAAACTAAACACTGTGTATCACTGCAACAATGATCTCAATCTCCTTACAAAGACATTACACATAAAACCCTTGTTCAGTAAACAACCAGCATTCGCTAACATTTATACAATATCAAAATATACAGAGATCATAAATGAATTGTGAAATGAAAACAGAGTTTATGATGGTGCTTTTAAGAAACAACACAGGGATCGAATCCCTTACAGGATGCACTTCCAGATCTCAGTGATGACTGTTCAGCATTACCATAAACGCAAACCAACCATAAGCGCAAACCATATACATTCAATGGAAGTCAAAAGCTATGGAAATCAAAACCCAAGTAATTGTAACTGCTGTGCAAACCATATAAGACTTATTGAAATCGAAATCAAACCATACGATAACCTAAGTGTAAATAAAATAGAAAAGAACAGTATACCGGTTGAACGCAGGGCCCGTCCGCGTTCCAGAGGTACACTGGACTATATTCGACCGGCTATCAAATCAATATACGAGACACAAATCGGAACTGTAACTGGTTCTTAGTATTAAGTTCAAAAACAGAGTTTTTAGAATGATACAACGATTAACCTCCTATCCATTACTCGGACTGTATTTACATAACCATGTCATTTCGATAATGAATGTACATTCGGAATTTGGCTGTTGCCGCTTTTATTACATCGAGCTTTTCAAAATGTTTCTATCCTAACTGATCAAAAAGAACAAAAACTAAATCAAGATAGAATGAGCTGTTGTTTCTGCCTTTGTCGCCAGTGTGCCATGCTTTGACCTGAGTTGACCGCGCATGTAGGAGAGTCGATCCGGCTGTAAGATAGGTGTTTGTCCATGCTTGGACATTCTACTTTTCATCCATGCCTTTCGTTCTCGCCCAGCTGTTGTGCCACATGTCAAACAATGAGCTAATTACAGGATGTTGGAACTTCCTGTAACCATTTCACCAAAAACTTCTAATTCTTCAACATAAAATCCCTAAATCAATTCCAATGCATTTTAATAACTATAAGACTATTAATAATTAATTTTCAAGGATTCTAAGGGATATATGATGAAAAGGAATGGGTAAATGATATGTATTTAGGAGGAAAAAGGGGTCTTGGGATGATACCAACAGGGTGTCGGGTAGGAATTTTCCTTAATTATCTTTGTTCTTACGAGGCATGAAAGGAAATATCTTTTTGGGTGATTTTTGTTTTTTGTTTTTTCTTCTTGTACCTGCAAAAATGAAATGGATCGAACAACAAAATGCAATTAACTTAAATGGAATTGCAGAATTAAAATGAAAGCAAAGAAATAACTAATCTACTTTGCTGGAATGGAAATTACAGAATTTGAAATGAAAGCAGGAAATGCCTAATCTAGTTTGCTGAAATGGAAATTGCAGAATTGAAATGAAAGCAAGAAATGACTAATCTGTGTTTGCTAAAATGGAAATTGCAGAATTGAAATGAAAGTAGGAAATGACTAATCTATGTTTGCTGAAATGGAAATTGCAGAATGGAAAGGGCTAATCTACTTTTGCAGAATTGAAATTGTAGAAATGAAACAACTACTCTACTTTTGCAGAAATAAGCTACTTAGTGGAATGTTACAGTAGAAAATAGAAGAAAGTAGTAATCACAAAATACTCTGACATTTCCCCGACAATGGTGCCAAAAACATGGTGAGCACCAGCATTGCAGCAATAATGCTGCAACTCCTCGGGCTTCCTACTTTACTTTTATCAACCCGGTAGTTCGTAACAAACTTCGAAGCAACGGTGCTATATGCACAAGTACTAGCTCTTATTGCAGGCTGTCACTTGGTTAGCTGGCACAAGTTCGCTAGGAGCTTAAGCCAACTTCTATGAATTCTTAGAAGAAGCTTTTAATTGTGATGAAAGAGAGCTAACTCTACAGAGGCTATTCTATTTGTAGAAAGAGAAAGAAAACTGAAATGTAACGCAAACCCTAGCAAACCCTATCAAATCCTAATTTACCTATTAACCCTACTTTTGCAAGAAAAGAGATGAAAACTGATGAAATGAGTGCCATTGACTAATAAAAAGGTAAATTTCATTTATTCAAGCTACTTTTGAAAAGAAATGAGAAGAAAACATCTTTTTGTGCTTTTGAGTGTTTTTATGTGAAATTATTATGCTTGTGATTTATCTGGTTGTGATTGTGTAGAGGTTTGGTGGCAAAGGAAGGAGGAGTTGGTTTTTTTAGTGGTGGAGGAAGGTGTGGAGAGGTCCTAAGAAGCCCCTAGTACCCTTCTAAAGACTTTCATAGCAATCGAACTTCGAAAAATCACTCACAGGAAATTCTACAAGAGGCTGTAGGGGATCTACAGGAGGATCTACAGGAGGAGGCCAAGAGCTATTTTTGGAGTTTTCAAGGTGGAAAAATGATGGGAAAGGGTAACTAAAGGCTATATGAAGGTGTTGAGGTTTCTGGAGCTTGTCAAGGAAGATCAAGAAAAAACATAATGGTTGGAGTTGTTCAAATGGTAAGAGGGCAGCTTATGGAAAAACGCAGAAATTAGGGAAGATTAGCGAAATGTTGCGAATAACTTGGAAAATATATGAGAAGTGAGCTGGTGCTAGCTATTTTATGGATGTATGGTGAGCTGAGGTGTCTTGCAAGAGATCTTCACATCTACTTACGAAAACTGATTGAAGAAAGGACTAACTATGCCATGAAAATAGAACTTTTTCTAGCTTGACCTAATTTCTAAGCTACAAACAGAAAAATGTTGAACATTAACCTTTGAACAGAAAAGCATGCAGAGAGATCTATGGTAAAAGAAAAGGAAATGATCTAAGCAATTGAATTTGAACCAATATATCAATATTTCGAAATCAAGTTATCACACTAGCAATTGCATGGAAGAGCAAAACTGTATTTTTGGTGGCAGCAGAAGTGCCTTGACCTCAAATCATAGACCCAGAAAGGGAGAAAGGAGATTAGGGCCTGCTGTTGGCCTTTTTGTATCTTATTTTGTCACTGTAGTAACCTACTTGATTAACTGAAACACAAAAAAACTATGCAAACCATCAAAAGCAACCTAATCTAACAAAGTAAAATGAATCTATGTAACAAAAATTAACTCATGAACTGAAGAAAATACATAAAAGTAAAAAGCAGGAGGTGATGGATAGGTTGGGTTGGGCCCTAACCCAAGAGCTTTATCCCTCTGAAAGAGATCAGTGCTGGCTCAAAAATTGTTTCCTCTTCATTATCAAAAATAACAGTCACATTACATAAACTGTTCTAAAAAAGGAACTCGAAAATGAGCTGAACACAATGCTACACAAAAGTGTGAAAATCTACTAATCACTGGCTAACCTATTGAGGCTCTAAGCCCCCATTTTTATACAAATTGATTCCCCCAAAAGTCCTCCTAAAATCAAAGAACTCGGCTTCCTAGAACTGGAGATAACAATAGTCCTTCTTTTACTTGCTCGGTTGTCCCTTGGATGCATCAATGTGGACCTTTGTGCTCCGATTTTCTGATGGAGGATTTGAGGAAAGGGGTCGTAAATGAAGGAGACACCCCCATACAAATCCTCTTCCCTGTTTTCCTCGAGTTTTGGCTGCCATTTACTCATAAATCCCTTGACTTTGTCCGAAATTGACCAAAAAAACTGCATAAAGCACACATTAGACTACATGGCAAAATGACTAACCCAATTCACTCTATTAGCATAAATATATTCAAAAAAATGCAATAAACTAATAAGAATGGTGGATTAAGTCGAAATAAGAGGCAAATTGAGCCCATATAATTACCCATTTCTGGGGCTCATCATCACCCCCTACTGAATCGGTTGCTCATCCTCTGAGCAACTAGTCTAACTCTTCATCCTTGATGGCTCTGACAGATTCCCTAACATCCCATGCTTATGATGTGATATCTTCCTCTTTATCATGAAAACCTGCCTTCCTATCCACTTCTTCCCACTATTTCTGTTCTTCCTCCTCTTTTACTCCTTCCAGCAGTCCTAGTAGCAGTGGAGGACTGAATTTAAGGCCAATCCAATTGGCCTTCAAACTTTGCATGGAGTGCTTATACAGGGGCACTCTCCTCATGGATTCCCTCATCCTATTTGGGGAGTGATACTCCCTGATCCGTAGGCTATGTGGCAATGTATTCCACCTTCTCATGCAGGCATGAATACAGTCATCTCCAAACAATCTCTCCATGTCCTTGAAATGAGCAATAGCCTGGGCTTGCTTGTCAACATAGTCAGGGATAACTTGAGGATTAGCTGCAAGGTGTTGGTGGGCATAGATGAGAGCCATGGGCTCTGCTAGTTCTACTCTAATCATCAGGGGTTCATTCAGTTCTTTTGCCATTATTTTCTGGATTTCCACTACCCTTTTCTCTTGATGGTTCATCCAAGATGCGATGGCCATCAGCTGCAAATCTCTGAACGCAACATTTGGATCCCATAAGTTCATGTCTGTAAGTGCCATGTTGTGCAAGTAAAACTCTGCTAGCTTCGCTTTGTCCTCAGCTAAACTGTGATCACATAGATGCATGAATTGGCCATAATCCTGAAAAGGTATTGTGCCCCTCTGGGCTAGTGTCTTGATCTGAAATTGGAGCCACTGTTCCTTGAGGTACACTGCATATTATTTGGCTGGTTGCCTACACTGTAATGTCTCCACAGCCCAGCTGGCCATGTAGGCTAACTGGGCTTCCTTTTCTTGTAGCTACCTTCTCAAAATCAACACCTCATTTTTTTCCTGGGATTCCCTTTCCTGTTGTTGTTTTATCAATGTCTCACTGTCTGCCTGGGGTTCCTCTACCTGTTACTGTCTTTGTAAGATTGACAGCTCATTTCCTCCTTGAGGTTCCCTTTCTTGCAGCTTCTTCTTCAACATTTCATTTTCTTCCTCTAATTGAGCTCTTCTGATGCTTTCTGTATGCTTGACCATGCTCAATTCTTTTCCCATCTCCCTCAATTTGTTTTCCATGTGCCCAATCTCTTCCACCCCTTTTGATTTTGCAATCTGCATCCATGTATGGTTCCTGACTATTTCCTTTTCCATCTCAAAGAAAAGAGGGACTGCAAAATTTTGTGGGATGATCTTCCCACCTTCCAAAAGGTTGTGGTAAGAGCTAGGTTGAGGTCTAGGCTCTAGTATCTCTTTTGCCTTGTCTTTGTCCTTGGTCTATTCTTTTGCCTTCTTTTCAAGCTTTTCAGTCTCTTGGAGCATTGCCAATGTCTCCTTTAGAGAGGTTTGTGCCTCCTATAGGACTGTTTTAGAGTCCATTAGTTTGATCCTTTCTTTCCATGTAGAGGTCTTAGGACTTCCTCTTTCATAAGTGATGGGGTTTTTGGAGGTAGATTCCTCCTTTGTTGCAGTAAGGGCATCCTCAATGATGATGGGCTCCTTTGAAGGTGGTTGAGGCTTCCCCATCTTGATTTTGGTGCTCTTTCGAGCCTTCAAGTACATAGATGGTTGTCTCTTTCTTTTCCCTTTTTGCTTGGCTGGAGTACTAAGTGTAGCAAGAAAAACTACTACTTCTCTTGCTAGTGTCTTATGAGATACTTCTTCTTATTCATCTGCTGTTCTACCCGTTTCTGCTGGTTTTGTGTCTACTATCTTTGACTCTGTTTTCTCCTATGCTTGCTGAGTTTCTGCCTTTCCTGTGGCAACCTTTTTCTGAGCTGTCATATGCTTCTTCTTTTCAGTTCTTGGCCTCTTCTTTTTCTCTGCTGTGGTTTTCCCTTTTTCTGCTTTTGACTCTGTATTCTTTTCTGTTTTAGGCTCATCTTTGGTGGCGTCATGTTTCTCCTTTCCTCTCTATTTTTCTTCTTTTTCTTCTTCTAATTCAATGTTCTGTTCTTCTTCATGGATTTCCTTCTCAACTTCCCCTTTTTGTTCCTCCTCTTCACTTCCAGATGCACTAAGGTCATCAGTGAGAGTTTTTATATCATCCTCTTTAGTCATGTTCCTAAAAATCTCCCAGGCTATGGGGATTGTGTAAGTTTGGAGGGCATCCTCCACCAGCAATTTAATTAGCCCATGGTGGGCCAATTGGTCTGGAACCCCTGCCTTCAGTTTGGTGCTAGGCTCTATTAAGGATTGGAGGAGAAAATATGGAAGACTGAGTTTTCTGGATTCAGGAAGGTCCAAGCCATATCTTAGTTCATGTAACAGCTTGAAATGATACCCATAGACTATGTTGTATCTTCCTTCACATGAGATATATTTCATGATTTGATAACTGACCTCACCCCATGGATAAGGTATACTTGTCCTCCTGATGCCATTCTTATCCTCCACAGGATGTTCATCAGCCTGGAAAAATGTTTTCTTGGCCACTTGACCGAGTGGTTTTTCTTCTTTGCTCCAGGGGAGTCCAAGTGGGAGGCTTGTAATCATGCTGATAAACTCCGGTGTAAGTTCTTTGGTTAGACCCCTGAAACTAATTGTGGCATGGGTTTTTGAATGAGGTTTTAAAGACAATAAAAATTCCTCTGTGACCTCCTTATCATACCCATGAAATTTTTCAAAGAAAGGCATCCAATTTGCCCTGGTAAAGAGGGCTACCACTTCTAGATGTTCATGCAGTTTAGTTGAATTCAAAGGCTCCTTCCTCATAAAACCCTCTGTCATGATGTTCAAAGACTGCTAAAATGTTTCAGGTGAGGAGGAAGGAAACAAATTTCAAACCCGAAAACAGAGGAACAACTGAAGTTTTTCTAGAACCAGAGAGAGTTTTTCGTGTTCTTCCTTTTTAACAAAAACAAATTTCAACTTTCCTTCCCTTCAAACTCTGTTCTCAAACTTAATTTACTTCTCGGTCTATTTGAGGGAAACAATATCTTAAAAAAACACAGAGAGTATACATGACAATGTTTTTTCCTTCCACAAAATAAACATACTACCCAATGCAATTTCACTTTTTCAGGCTTAATTCTCTAGAGTTGCATCATCTTTTTACAGAGGATAATATCACGGAGGAGAAAGAGACAGTTTTTCAGTGCAAAGAGTAAATGGAGAAACTATATATATTTCTAAAAAAACACAGGAAGACTTCTGTTCTCACTTTTCCTTTCGTTTCAACTTCAATACTTCGCTTCAAATCCCACCACCTTTTGTAAATATATGGAAGTGCAGAGTGGGTTTTACTGAACCTACCTTTCAAGCTCAAATTTGGCATAAAATCTTGAATTTCCCTCTGCAAGACTGCTTACTAGCCTTGTTGTAGAAGGGCTCTTGTAGGACTGTGTTTTCGCTCCTGTAGAGTTTGATAGTGCTCCTGTAGAGCCCGATAAGCGGAAGGGTTTTGAAACTGACCGAGAGCGACTATTTCGAGGTTCTAGAGGTGGTAGGTAGGTTGCTACAGCTGAGAACTAGTCGATGCAAATGAAAACAAAGGTGTTGAAGGCGGTCCACTGCAGCGTACTTAAGCTTACAGGCATGTTCTGCGGTGATGAGGTGAGGCGGTAGGAAGGGTACGTTAACCCCATCTGGACCATTGGTCCCTACTTCAGTGCCATTATGAATCTTCATGCTGCCTCCCCACAATCACTTCCATCATTCCCGTTATACATCACCACCACTACCTGTTTTGAGTTTTCTTCCTGAGTTGACTAAACACACATGCTGATTGCACCCACTGAGCGTTGTTTGAACTAGACAAGTCACTGTTTGAACTGGACGAGGGGTGCTATTTGAACTAGATGAGGGTGGCCAGTTAGCTGGCCACAGATCTCATTTAATCGCAACCATCTCACTTGTCCATGCAGTTTCTCAATTATACTCATGCAACAGAGGAACGGGTTTAGTCACTTACCTGTTAGTTGCTATCTGTTGTTGCATGCTTAGACTTTGGCGTTCTGTTCATGGATTGCTACTGCTGGCGCCTGTGGCTTCTGAATTGGTGGCTTGGCTACCTCATGCTGGTGACCTTTAATCAGGTTCGATTCCTTGCATGTTTTATCATCTGTGGCTGCATTGACCCTGCCTCTGGAGCTCGATTTTTAAGGGGATCAGCTGTTACAGGAATCCTGCAGGATTTCCTGTAATTGCTTCTCCCTCTAAAACTTTTGGCTGAGGCTTGAGCAAGGACTGGAGAGGTAGCTGAGGAAGGTTCTTTCGGTCAAGGAAAAGTAGCTGGTATGCACCAGGTAAGAGACAAGCTAAGGATGCTGTTGTTTTATTCTTAATTTTTTTTAAAACAAAAGAAACAAGATTTCTGTGTTTTCTGTGCAGGGAAGAAAGAAGCGAGTGGAAATGTAGTGGTGCAGGTACGGAATGGAGAGTTAGGAGGATGAATGGTGGCAGGGGGGTCCAAAGGTCTTCTAGACAATATTCTAGCCCTCTGATCTTGTTCTAGACTTGATTTTGAGCTCTCAGTGATTTCTACAGGAGCCTCCTGTAGAATGCACAGAGCCTCCTGTAGGATGCATAATTTCTAGAACAGGTGAGACCAGGGACTGGGAAAAGACAATAGCGATGGAGAGATGGTCTATCATGGGTGTATTCATCTTGGCCATGTCCCTTTTTCTTCTGTGGCCCTCCTGCAATTTGCAATGCATTCAAAAAGAAGTTAATTTTCTATTCTTGTTTTTTCCTTTTTTCTCTGTTTTTCTTTTTTCTCTTTTATTTTTATTTTTATTTTTATTCTTTTATGAGACAGTTGCGGTGCCTCCAAGAGGTTTTCACCCTCACTGCCTGCCCTGGGCGCCTCCAAGAGGAGGTTTTCACCCAGGGATCTTTTATTCTGCTCATTTTTTTTCTTATGGTTTGGGTGGAGTGGAGGCAGAGACTTGCTCCACTACCAACACTGTTTTACTCAGATTCTCAATGAATTCTTTCTTGGAGAGGGGTTTCCTGTAGATTTTCAACCTATGCCCATTAACAAGCATGGGGATGGCTTCTTCATCAATGGTCCTGATCATAACTAAACCATTGACAGTTCCAGCCACCTTGTCCTTAGTTTTCCCTTGAAATCTTTTACCTCACATCATACAACAACGCCCAATCTCCTTCCTGGAATTGTTTCTCTTTGAGATGTCTGTCATGCCATATTTTCCTTTGAAGCTAGACTACCTCTGAGTGGAGAAGGGCCTACAATCCTTGTTCATCCAATCCATTTAGCTAAAGTAACCTTTCCTTTTGTGAATGGCTGATATCTAGGTCTAGCTGAGCTGCCATCCTTAGTGTGTTATATTCAAATTCTATTGATAGCAAAGCCTACTTCCCATAGACTAGCTCATAGGATGTGAACCTGTTGGGTCCCTATAATACTAGTGATTACCCCATTACTATTGTAGTTATACCCCTTATTTATATTGTTGTGCCCTTATTACCCCCATATTGTTATTTCTGTGCCCCATAGAATCCCTCTATTGTTATTTTTGTGGCTTTATATTATTATTGTTAGGTCGGCTGGATTATATTGTGACTCCTCAGACTCCTATATATAGAAAGGAGGTTTTGTCACTTGTATCATCCAATAATTGTTAATTTATGTAATGTAAAGGAGGTTTCCCCCTCGAAGAGGCTGAATTCTAAGGCGTTGATCTATCTTTTCTATCTTTTCTTGAGCTGGTTTCATAACATTTGGTATTAGAGCTTTGGATTCTAGGGTTTCGCTGCTCCAAACAGGTCATCGTGGAATTTTTGCTATAACTTATTTTCTGTGACGTTTCAAAAGTAAAAAAAAAAACCCGTTTGAGAAGAAATCACGTTGAACCGTGGGTCCGAATTTCAGAGCTTTTCGCATGATATTTGCAAAGATATGATCTGAGGAAGTTGGTCTTTTGCAGACTCCTGAATTACATTCAAAACAGGTGACCTGGGGAAAATCGTCATAACTTTCTCTCTGGGAATCAGATTGAAATTTCATAAGAAGGTACAAAAAGAGGACGGACTGTGGTTTCTTTTATATCTTTTGCAAAACCAAAGATCAAAAATTGTACACATGACACTTCATACAAGTTCGCTCTCCTGGAGAGGTCTATAATCAGGTCATCTTGGGAGATTGTGCATAACTATTTCTTGGAGAATCCAATATGGATCAGACTGGTGGCATTGGAAAGAGGACACAGAGAGATACTACAATTCACAAATTCAGAACTAGATGATTGGAAAGTACAAAGATACATCAGAGGCAATATCAATCTCCTACAAAGTGAAAAAGGGTGTGTAGATTTTTTTTAAATTTTTGGTGAAGCTTGGTTTGAAAATTTATTTTGAAGGAATTCAAAGGGCATAGTAGAGCATTATTATCGGTCACTGATGCCCCGAGGAAAGAAAATGCAAACACCTAGTAAGGAACCTAAAAGCTCTAGCATGACTCATGAAGAAGAGGAAGAAATGCTACATGATATATCAAAATTACAAGAACAAGTGCAACAAATGTCACGCTCACAAAAGTTAACAGAAGCTAAGATAAATGGCGTGGAAGCTAAGATGAATGGCATGGAAGATAAGATGGACAATTTGAAGATAGATTTGAACACAAATTTGAAGACAGGATTGGCATATTTGAAGACACATTTGACAAATTTTCTACAAGAAATACTTACTAATGGTGAAAAGGTAGTAAAGGAAACTCATGATGAGAACAAAAGAAATCTTGCTGCCCCAGCAGGGGAGGCTCCTGGGAGAGCTATTCTTCACGACCTTGACTTGGCCGAGACTCTTGCAGCTGTGCAGGAACAGGTTGAAGGCCTTACTCTTGGCATTCCGGATGTACGGATTGACGAGTTACCTTTACGGTTGCAGCGGCATACCACTGGTGTACCCAGACGATGGACTCGTCTCTTGCGCATGATTGCACAGGCCGTGACTTGCTATCATGAGCATCACTAGGCTAGGGTGCCCCCCAGCCATTTTGAGTTTTTGAGGTCATATGACCGATTTTGTCTTGGTTACAGAACATTATATGTAAACCGTAAACAGCTATATATTTTTGATTTTCGGAGTTTTATTTCAGTTTTTATGTGATCCATGCGTGAAACATCTGATGGTGCTTCTCTTTTTATCAATTTTGCAAATGTATATCTAACACATAGTTTGCTAATGAGTCGGTTAATGTGTTTAAGTTTCTGGAAATGTGTTGATATTGAATGAAATCAAACTGTCTTTCCAAGATTTTAACTCTTAGGAACTTGCGATAAATAGCTGGATTTCGGACAGAGTAGGTACCAGTGAGCTGTAGTACCACGAGTTGTGAATCTAGCCTGATGATTAGTCGGCGTATGCCATGGGTGATGGCATCAGAGAGCAGTTCTATCAACGCGCTATACTCAGCGATGTTATTCGTTGATTGACCAATACAAACCCCTCTGAAACTCACTAACTCGCTGCTTGGATCAAAAATTGCCCATGCTGTAGAGGATAGGTTCCTCGAACTACGACTCGCTCCGTCGGCATATCCAACCCACGGTTCCAATGGATTTGACATCTGCAATAAATGTAAAAAGTGGATTACTTAACCGAAATAAAAACTTTAGCGAAAACAAAAAATGTAACAAAAGCATACAGGTTACTATTAGGCATAGTAACGCTTGAGGTACAACCCGTTGCGGGGTTGCGCCAGTGGAATTCCGTCATAGTCCATTAACTCGTAGGATCCTTTTGCTAATACTCTTTTAACAATATAGGGGCCCATCCACAAAAACTTAAATTTCCTAGCTCCCAGCTTATCGGATTCTTGGTCGTAAAGCAAAACCAAATCACCTTCTGAGAAGACACGGGGTTTGACATTTTTGTCGAACTGCGCCTTGACTCGTTTCTTATGGGCTTCGTTAGCCAATGCGGCATCACGACGGGTTTCATCCAACTGGATTAATTCCAAGAAATGAGCCTCTTCTTCTGAAGTTTCGGGGAGGAGATCAATTGCGAGTTTAAGGGACGAAATTTCACACTGGATTGGTAGGATTGCTTCCAGGCCATACACCAGTTGGAACGGTGTGAACCCAGTCACATTTCTTACCGACATTCGGTATGCCCACAAAGCCGAGTACAGGATTAAATGCCATCTTCTTTTGTGAACCCCAACCATCCTTTGCAGCATGCGCTTCAGGACTTTGTTGATTGCTTCAACTTGTCCGTTAGCTTGTGGATAGTATGGGGTAGAGCTGTCGTGAGACAACCCTAGTTTGGCAGCTAATTCAACCATCATGTGATTGTGAAAATGTGATCCATGATCTGTGACTATGGCCTGTGGTACGCCGAACCTAGCGACTACATGATTGAAAAAGAATAGGGCAGTTGTTTCACCAGTATTATCCAATGTAGGCATCGCATCCAATGTAGGCATCGCCTCGGCCCCTTTTGGTAAAATAGTCAACTGCGACTATAATATACCCATGCCCCCCAATCGAGGTGGGGTTACATTGCATGAAATCGATGCCCCATTTGGCAAAAGGCCCCACAGCCACTATTGGCTGTAAAGGAGTGGGGGGTCTTCTGGTTTTGCTATCAAAAATCTGACAAGCATGGCAACTTCTGACTGCGGTTATGCAATCTTTGAACATGGTTGGCCAGAAGTATCTTGCTCGTAAGATTTTTTGTGCTGTAGCATATCCAGATTGATGCCCCCCACAGGTGCCTAAATGACACTCATTCAGGGCTTTTTCGGCCTCCTCATGGGTGAGGCACCTTCTCAGAACCGTATCGACACCACGACGGTAAAGCGTATCACCAACGATCATGTAGTCTTTTGCTTGGTATCGAATGCATTTCTGTTCTGAGTGGGAGGTGTTTGGCCGAAACCTTTGGGTTTGGAGATAAACTATTATATCTCCATACCACTCATCATTTGCCGATATCAGAAACAAACTTTCGTCCACGATTGATTCTTGGGATGTTTCATCGTTGGACGATGATGGGAGACCGCATAATAATTCTGCGAAAACTAAAGCTTTCTTTGATTTGGATTTTACAAATTCCAGATCAAACTCTTGAAGGATTGCTATCCATTTTGAATATTTGCCCCCAAGAAACTGTCGTGACAGTATATAAGTCATGGGGTTGCAATCTGACAAAACGGTCGTCTTCCGGAAGAGGACATAATGTCGAAATCTTTGTATCGCTTGAACAGCAGCAAGTGCTAGCTTTTCAACGTAAGAATATTTACTCTGTGTATCATTTAAGTTTCTACTTAAATAATATATAGGATGTTCAATTCCATCATCTTCTTGAACTAAAACCATCGCAATGGTCATATCTGCTGCAGCCAGATATAGGTTAAAGTCTCTTTGATAGTCCGGGGCATACATTAATGATGCTTTTACTAGAGAATCTTTCAGAGCATCAAAGGAAGCTTGCGCAAGCTGGTCCCAGACAAAAGGTACATCCTTTTTCAAGAGACGGGTATAACCTTTAGCAAGTTCTGCGTAATTTGGAATGAACCTCGTCAGAAAGTTTGCTTTCCCTTGGAGTTTCTGAATCTGAAGCAAATTCGAAGGTGGAGGCAAATTGATGATTGCCTGAACCTTGCAAGGGTCGAGACGAATCCCATCTTTGGAGACTACAAAGCCAAGTAGATGACCAGAACCAACGCAAAACACACATTTGTGTGGATTGAGTCTTATCTTGTAGTGTCGACAACGTAGAAATATCGCTCTTAAATGCTGCGGATGATCAGTCTGCGTTCGCGAATGAGCCGGAAGATCGTCGAGATAAGGTTGAACGATGTTCTTGATGTCATGGAAAGCATAATTCATTGCTCTCTCAAACGTCGCCCCTGCATTCTTTAGACCAAAGGGTAATTTTCGATAAGCGAATGTGCCCCACGGACAAATAAATGCAGTCTTTGACTGGTCCTGTGGGCGGATATCTATTTGATTATACCCGGAAAATACATCCATAAATGAAAAGATTTCACATCCGGCGCATTCATCAATTATCTGGTCGATGAAGGGTGTAGGGTAGTTGTCCTTCGGACAAGCTTGAATTACATCCCTATAATCAACGCACACTCTTATTGTTCCTTGTTTTTTCATAACAGGGACAAAATTCGATACCCAATCAGTTAGAGGAACCGGGTAGATGAAACCAGCATGGAGAAGCCTCTCAACTTCTGCTTTAATGGTAGCGGCTTTCTTGGGGTGCACCTGCCGAAGCCGTTGTCTTACTGGTTTGACATCAGGATACATCTTAATTTCATGTTCAATGATACTCGAGTCAATGCCTGGCATTTCATCATATGACCAAGCAAAGACATCTCTGAATTCGCGAAAAAGAGCGTTATATATTTCCAGTTCTTAAGGGGAACAACCTTTGCCGACATAAATATTCTCTACAACATCTGTTTTGGTCGAGATATTTATGGCTATAGTCTCTTCAATATTGGATAGGTTCCGCTCGGAATCCACCGTATTTACAGTATTTGTTAGGAATTCAAACACTGAAGGGTGATAAAGGTCATCTTGAGTATCTTCTGGAAGAAGGGAACGATGGTGGCTATCATTCCATGGTGCCCCCTCAATCAACATTGATTGTAGGATTCCTTCGTCACTTCCATGCACTCGTGACCAGGGATCCAAAGGGGTGCCATATTCTCTAGACCTATCTACCCAAACGCTTGACGAGCGTTGACTTGGGTTCGCCTCCCATGCCTGAAACATTGATTGCTACAATATTTCTATAGGGCTTGGGGGCAAAACCATTGCATGATCCATGTTGATACCGTCTTGTGACATCCTCTGTTGGGAAGATATCATATTACAGGCTGCTACCCACGCTACTTCCCCTGCATAGATTGGAGGTGGAAATGCGAAAGTTCCCATCATTGTGGGGTCTTTCAGTAGGCCTACTCCGATATCTTGAAGCGAATTGTTGCTTCCATGGATCATGGGGATGCTTCCTGTAACTTGTGAACCATTAAGGAGGAAGTTTTGTTGGTCGACGATCGTAATCCCCCCTTCAAAAGGGAATGCGATCTTCCTAAAATAAGTCGACACAACAGCTGCGATGGCATATATCCACGCTCTTCCCAGTAGGATGTTGTAATCAAGATTCCCATCGTTGACTTCAACATCTATTTCTACTGTTTTTCCACCTAGCTCAACCTTCAAGTTATTTAGGATACCATAAGGGGTATATGTCCTACCGTCAACTGCTTTCAATGTTGTCGAAGATCTCGACAAGGTTGGCGACCCTAAAGTTTTCCAGCAACTCATCGACATTATACATGTAGATGCCCCCTCATCAATAATTGTTCGGTGAACAGTTTTGTTGAGGGCTTTCACTTGAATAAGGAAATCTAGTTGAGCTAGCAACTGAGGGTCGTATCCTTTGTGGTCAAAGGATACAAGATTGGAATCCTTAGGATCAACCCCACCAATTGCTGATAACAACGCCTGCCTTTGGGATGGACAATTTTGTAGTACCTCAAGAGTCGACATAGCGGATGGCGATTGGGCCAAATCTTCCACTATATTATAATGCTGCGCCGCTCTGGCACGAGGATTAAATGTCGACTTGTGTACTACTCCCTTTGGCGGTTTTATTGTTAATTCAGGAATTATGGGTGGGACAACTTCGGTTGAAGTTGTTGTCGAACTACCTGGTTGATCTTTACCTTTGTCGTTCGACAGTTGCGGATTCCCGTAATCTTTGTCCCTTGTCGAAATCAAAGCATCATTTTGCTGCTTGGAGATCGACAACATTAGCACTTGCGACGGGGAAGCATTTCCACTATCAACCATATTTTGACCTGGATTGGGAAACGGATCAGTTAACACTGCTGAGGTTTGTGAACTCTTAAAGAATCTTTTAAGCTCAGCTTTGTAAGGACATTCTCTTGTCCAATGATCCTCATCGCATATCTGACACCCTGAGGGGGGTGGTTTCCTATTTCCAGGAGGGTTTGAAGAAGTTTTTTCAGGGGATGACTCTCCCTGTTTCTTCTTCTTCCCTTTGTTTTGTTTCTTCTTGCTTCCTGGTTGATTGGTTTCTTTGCCTTTATTTGCTGATATGGCATTTACTTCCGAAGCAAGAACTTCCTCATTCGCATTTTGATCTGAAGTCTTACGGGCTTTCTGAGACGAGGCCTTTTTCGATTTCACGCTTGCAGTGCCAATCACACCATCGCCGGCATGAGAGTCAATATTCGATTTAGGAGGAGGAGGAATTGAGAATTCTGGTCTAGGGGCGTCAGGTATTTTGTCGTAGAGCGTGCCAGACTGAGTATATACTAAGTCTACATATTGAGCACGAGCAATGACTTGCTCCTCTGTTATGACTCCCCCCTTGGCCACATCTTCCGTTATAGCCGGAAGTAATGACTTGATAAACCATTCAGCTAATAGCTTATCGGGAACGTACGTTTTTACCATCCTTCGACGACGACGCCACTCATGTTTATGATCAGATATGTGAGTAGCTGTTGTCTGTTTGAAGTTGGTTAATATTTCGGTTCCCGTTTCATACCTTATTGGTAATTGAAAATGGGTTAAGAAAGTCGTGGCTAAGGAGCTGAAATTGTCGAAAGAGGCTCTCGGCAATTCAATATACCATTTAGCCGCTGGACCTATCAATGTCCTCTGAAAGAGGCGAAGCCTTATCGAATCATCATTTAGAGTGTTTGATGAACACCATAGATGGAAGGTCATCACGTGATTCGACGGGTCTTCACCTGGATTTCCATTGAATTTAGGAATGTCCGAAGGAAGTTTGTGAGGAATCGCTGGCCACCAAGGGGCATAAGCAATCGGATCGTTCGTCAACTGATGTAAATTGGGTAACTCTAGAGTTGCCACGAATGGTAACTCTTGACTCAGATTAGGCGAAGCATACCCAAGATACGATGGAATTGCCTGAGCAGTTGGTCTTTGCATACCAGCATAATGTAATTGATGTTGGTATGATTGATACGGTTGATGGACTACACCACTGTAAAGTGGTTGATTTTGACCGTTTTGGATATACGGTTGTCCACTGTTCGCAAAGATCTGTTGTTCAGAACCTTGGTACACTTGCTGGAATTGTGGTTGTTGGTATTGCACCAGCCACGGTTGTGAAGCCATGTGTTGTTGTGCTATACTAACCGTTGGACCAAGATGTGGGGTAATGGTACCCATTTGTACTTGTGTCGCCCCGCCAGTTGGCGATTGTGGTTGAGTCACAGGGTCAAGGGGCTGTTGCATTCCAACCTGAGAAATCTGAGGTTGACATACAACAGGCATCGTTTGAACTTGCGACACGGTTACAATCGCTGGTGTTGCTGGGATGTTCGTCACAGGTACACATTGTTGCATAGAATACACAACTCTTGGTTGCTGGGGTAGCATAGGTACCCAACCACTTGTCGTAATTCCAGTATAACCTGAATACTGTTGTGAACTCCCGTATGGGTAACCTCCCGGAGGGGGTAATGAAAGGGCATACTGCCCCCCATACGGTAGTGATCCAGCGATGAAAGGAATTGTTAAACCTTGAGGACCGGATTGCCCAAACTAACCTCCAAACAGATCAATTTGTTGAGTTCCAACATAAGAGTTACCGGGTATTATTCCGGAAGAACAAACAGGAACAGACCACATTGTCGTTATAGCCCCTGAAGGGGCTCCTTCCAGCTGTTGAGAGCTAGTTGGGATAGATGGTATTGTCGGAGTGATGGCAGGAGGTTCTACTGTCGCTGTGTCATTTGACACAGTCCTAGATGTCGACGGTTGTTCAGACATCTTGAGTCTATCCAGTAGATTGCCTAGCGATTCTACAGGAACTTCCCCTGGTGATAGGCTAACTTCTGATGTAGAGGGAAATAGAGTGACCCCTACTCCAAAATGGGTTGGAGTAGTCGCTTGCGGATCTTCTACAATTTCCTCTATTGCGATCAAACCGGGTGGAAGAGGAAGACCGTCAGGTCCGTAAAATATTTCTGGTGCCGAAGAATGGGTTGTTTCGACAGCGACAGTTGTTTGAAGAGCAAGACTCTCTAAACCGGTTACAGATGGAACTGATTCAGTAACGCAAGTATTTGCTCTCAGACTAGGATCAGTGTTACTGTCCCTCTGGGGCTGTTGAACTTCTTCAATAGAGGCAGGGTTCCCAGAAATGTTTGGAGTAACCGGAACCTCAGATGTTGTTGGAACACTTGTTCTAACATTGATAGGATATTTTGAACCGATTAAACGAGTTCGCTTTGTCCGTACTGTTTTTGATTCCGGAGACAAAGACGGTTGACTCGTAAGCCTCCGCGAATGACGGGGTTTCAATTGACTTTCTTCCACGATTGCGGATTACTCGATCAACCAAAATACAAAGGGGAAAATGTGTTTCCGAATTGAATGAATTTTAGACGCTTTTAGACACAACTTGCTTTTTCACTTTTTAAGAGTCGAGAAAAAGCTAAAGATGACTCTAGTCTCCTTCGATGTTTTAACGAGCCCGAAGTGACAAATGCTCGGATGGACTTTTTCAGTTATAGAGTTTGAAAAAGGCCAAAAGAAACTACTCTGGAGTTCTAGGCAGAGGGTGTGCCAAACTTTTCGCAAAACCACAGAATACGTTTTACGGTACGGGTGGTCGATCTTCGTGAATGCTGTGTTCACTGCATTGCGATCAGTAGGGTGGCCGACACGGTTTCCTATGGATAAAGACTTTATTCCTATAGGGGTCTCCCAATATATACGCGACGGTACGTGGGAGCACAAGTCCGTATTGATACTTATCGCTTCATCGTGGAGGAATCACCCAACCACTCAACGCTAAGATATCACGTTTAACGACGCCGTAACACGTCTCTAGCTTAGACCTCTATGTGTTTGCATTATGTTTCAAAGCGTTGTTATGTAAATTCAATTTATTTTAGGTTGATCTTGTTTAGCAGTTTGCCTTTATGGATCACCACGAGATGTATGGTACAACTCCTAAATGCAGTCTAAAGATGAGAAGCAAGCTTTTTCAATCATTTCAACTTATGAAAATATTAACTACTGAGGGAAAAGAAAGACATCATCTTTTCACACAGATCATAGAGCACACACTAATGCACTTTTTCCTAAATCAACATGCAAGCTGTCAAAATGCACATGCACAATGCAGGTATTTCTTTTCTCTTTCTTAATGTTGAGGTATTACAAAAAGAAAGCTGTTGTATAACTTTGAATTCAATTTCAAGTGAAAGCAAACAAGCTTTGTCCAAAATCAAAAGACACCTTAAGATTTACTTGTTTCAATACTAGAAATACATAAATCAAACCATATGACGAAAGCAAAAGCTCAATCAGCTATGAACAGCAAACAAACTAACTCTCAAGATCAAAACGACACTTATCACAGGTCCAGATCTAAGAGGTCACAGCAAGACTAGTTCACTTTCGTTATGGGAAACTGTAAATGATGTAAGAAATACACAAAGAACAAATACAGTTTCTTTATACAACCGAGGCGGAATAGTGGCAAAGAAAGGTGGTTTCAGATAGGTACATTGACTGATAACAGGCTGTAAAAACAGGGATGAAAACAGGGCAACACAAAGTAGAGAACCCCAGTTGCACAAGGCCTAACTGGTTCAGCGCAACCTCAACACTGTCAGTTTGACATTCAGCGCAGGTAGCCTTCACGGGACCTGCGTTGAAATGCAGACTGCCTTCATAGCAGTTGCGCTGAAGGAGAAACTCTCATTTCTCTTAGGTTCTGGGTCACAGATTGCTCAAAAATCAACAGTTTTTGGCCAAATCAAAGCTACCAATCAAGTACACACTAAAGGATGATTCAAAGGAGGATGAAAAGCTATCACTAAGAGCTATTCAGAGTCCTTGTGGATCAGCTCTTCAAATCATAAACATGCCCAGAAACTGAGCTAGAGTAGCTGCCCTCTACTTTGCATTTGAAAGATCCAAATGCAGTTCGATTCGGTACTCCCTGTGTTTAGGAAATGAATAGCAAAAACACAAACAACCAACAAGATACGATCCCCAGCGGAGTCACCAATTTGTTGTTGGGAAAAGTATCCAATACGGAATGACCCTATCCCACTCTAAGGGTGATAGTTCCTTAGCAACAATCAAAGAAAAGTTATCTAAGATTACTTCTTTATGAGATGTAAAAGAGGGGAGAAAGAGATCCACTAACCGATGTCTTCCACTAATGATTGATGCAATCTTCTCTCCTTGCTACTTGCTCCCAACTCCTTGCTCTTTCACTGGCCCAGCTACACCAAGATCTTGCAAAATGACAAGAGAGGGAAACTACAAGAAGCATACATTCATAATTGATTCAAGGATTAGAATATATCAAATACACAAGTATAACAATACACCATTGAAACACACGCATATAGAAGAACCTCAAATGCTTTATTAATGGAAGAAGTAAGGTTCAGGAAGTGATACAACCATAAGAGGCCCAATCCAGCATCACCTTCCCAGCAGAAAGAAATCTCCTCTTCACCTCCTTCAAAGCAAATCACCCAATAGTTCTAAACTCAAACCAACAGCAATTATTTACATTCACAAGATTCCAGCCTTTAGATCTCATGGGAGAGAGATCCATATATAGAAGTTTTGAGAAAGGATGAGTCAGCCTGAGACTGGTGTGAAGCTGACTAGTGTCTTCTCCCACTTCAGTTCTTCTTCATTTCTTGAGTCCACTTGGAGATCCTTGCTTCCACTTGGAGTTTTAGAACCTCTTACTCATCACTAGGCGAATTCCCTGATCCAAGTGTCATTTTGGAAGCTTCCTGGGCACTGACACATTGAGGAATGAGACTTCCACTTGTCAAATCTCGCTCAGCGTAGGTATCCTTTGTTGGAGTTGACATTCAACGCAGGTAGACCATGGAGCAGTTGACATTCAGCGCAGATGCTCAGTGGAGCAGTTCACATGATCCAGAATTGACTTGTTTTTGAGTAATTTTCAGTGGAGAACTAATTTGGATTGTTGTGGTTTGCTGACCTTGTTCCTCTAGGGGTAGCAACAACATGTTTAAGGACTTTGGATCCCTTAGATTATTGACATTTCATGCTTCATGCTGTAAGGCACAAAAATGTCTATAACAGTTGCCCCCTAAATTATGAGGTCGTTTATCGGGTGAAATGCTTTATCAGGAGGATCCGAAGTTCATTCAATCGCTGGGAGGTGACCTGTAATAAGATACAATACAATACATTATTTTTCATACTGCTTTCATGATCTAGCTGAGGAGGGCATTCCCATGCTCAGCTTTATAAATACATTTTTATGTACATAGAACAGACGATCGTATGATGGTAGACTGATAATTTTCTGCTGAAATTATCATCCTTTGAGTAGGATGATCATCTGCTGCACATGTCAATGTCTTTATTTCCTGAATATATATCGCAGCCCGGATGGATGAAACTAGATCCGGGGTCTTCAAACTCGTCCGATCTTCACTCTAAGTACAAGTCGATCCATGTGAGAATTTCTTGGAGTCGAACATGGAAAGACATCGCTTGATTACCAGTCAATGATGTAAACTGTTAACAAGCGCGAGAGGAGTCACCGATAATGATGATGACCCTCAAGGTACTGCAGTACAATTCACGTGGTGTGAATACAGGACTTGGCGTCGAACACCACGCAAAATCTTTCGGTCGAAGGTCATTGATGTATACCTGTCGCCGGAAGTGAGAAACTTGCCATTGAGTCATACAAGCTTCAAAGTACTGAGGGGGGTGTTCCTAGATCAACTTCTTGGATAATGAGCTGATGTCGATAAGAAGCGATCCGTCACAGGAGGGCCTTAATGAATCCCACATCAGTGACACGGAACGGAGCTAATGATTGTGATGAAGGTGAAAACGATCTGTGAAATATGATTCAGGGTGGCGGTCATGAAAGGATGAAAGATGATGTATGGCAGTGGATGGGACACGGTTGACTCTTTCTGAACAACATCTCTTGAACATATAACGACACTGATGCAATGGATCGGTAGCATTACCTCAAATGTGGATGGTATGGCGAGACCATGGTGATGAGACCGATGAATGAAACAACCCAACCCGATGTGGTACGGAGGAAAAGTGTCATGTTCAAGAGCGACTTGCTACCATTAAAGCTTTGAGATTCTCCCAATTTTTCCCCAGTCATTTCTGACTAGTACCTCTTTATTTTTTTCAAGCTTGAGGAGGATAACATATGCTTGTTCTATAACCTGCCCTTCGGGCAAGCCCATCGCTATGTTTTAACGAGCCTAGCGACAGGGAAATTCGTTCTCGTCTAAAGACAAGTTTCTCGCTATTTAATGTATTTAACAAGTCTAGCGACAAAGACAACTCGGTCCTTTTCATTTTTAGAGAGTCTGAAAAGGTACGTAAAGTTAACTCCGAAGGTCCTTTTTCGTCATCTAATCCCTTAAGTCCGAAAAAGTATAAAACAATACAGAAGGGATGAATGTTCGATAGTTTTATCGAGCCGAACTAGACAAGCGCTCGATCTTTTTGTGCAATAATCCCTCAGGTCCAAAAAGATTAAAATCTAGAGGAGGGATAGCTCTTCCGGTCACTTTAACGAGCTGGAAGGCCAAGACTCGGCAAACTTTTCATATTTTATGAGTCAGATGAAAAGAGCTCAAAGAAGACTCGTATTTTGAGGAACGAGTGATAAACAGGGATAGCAGCAGATTCCAGGTACAGGTTGGAATTTTCCAATCACGGCAATGTCACAAGGATGGCTAGGTGAAATCACTCTTCGCAGCTGTTCCTCAAAATAGGTAAACAATCAAGTGGAGGTGAATGATCGGCCAAATGAAAAGTGGAGGTGACGGTGCAAACACGACCAAGGCTTTTATGGCTGATGAATTTACGATCTCAAATGGTTATTTACCGGTTCATTTTTTCTGGATGAGCTTGAACCCTGGGGGAAGCTTGCTCACAGGTGCATTTATTTTTTTTAATGAGCATGAACTCGTGCTAAAACTGCTCAATTTTGCGTTTAGTTTTTAACGAGCATGAACTTTGCTAAAACTGCTTGTTTGATATGGTCAGTTTTATATTTTACCATGACTAGCTTTGCCCTTTTCAGAGATAGTACTGTATCATCAATTGCTGCAACAAACTAGTTAGAAATGAATAACATGAGGTTAAAACTCTAATATTTTACTTTGAACTACGTAAAAAGAAATTAAAAAGTGATTTTACCTCTCATTTTACCATTTCATTTGCATTTGGCTTGTTGGAGCTTTGGAGGTGCCTCTTCCTTTTGATTTTTTACCAGCTGATTTCGGGAGATTCTGTGGACGATTCTCAGCGCCGTCTGGACCAGGTAGGAGCTAAACCTTAGCTCTTTCTTTTCGTGGTTTCCTTCTTCCATTCTGTGCCTGTTTTCATGTTCCCATGAGCCCCTGGGGTTTCATTAGGGCGTTCTGCCATCAGCGCAGGTGATCCATTCGAAACCTGCGTTGAATGTCAAGCTACCTAAGGGTAGTTTGACCTTCAACGCAGGTGGAACACTAGCCACCTACGCTGGGCGTAGAAAAGGACTCCTGTTGCACAGTTTTTAATGAAAATTTCGCCAGTTTCTCATCAAATCCAGGATCTTACTCCTCCTCTTGTTTGTTTTGCAGAGTTTATTGGAGCAAAAAGACCCTTACATGGCGAGAACGAGAGCATGAAGAAGAGGACATGATTTCCCTCCATGATCCTGTCACGGTGAACGCGCTGCGGAACTGTGGCCTGCTGAAATTCTTCCGTATCTCTAGCATGAGAGCACAGATATCTTTACTGCAGTACATGCTTGATGCTTGGGATCCTATCAACCAAGTATTCCAGATCAGGGGCAAGTCCATCCCCTTGACCATAGTAGACATTTACTTCTTGACTGGGTTGTCAAGGCGGGGTGCCCCCATTACTTTGTCTGGTTCGGCCCGAGGGAGTGATTTCGTGAGAGATTATGTCCGTCAGTATTGTAGGGAAGGGTCCCAGCCGAGTAAAGACGACAAGGTTGTTATCCGTGAGATTACTGACAGGTCTCTCAGGTCCATACTGTACACGATTGGTAGGATGGCCGGTAGTGCATCCCTTCATGTTGCCAACAGGTCTTATGTGCAGCACGCCCTGGAGTGTCTTCAGCCGAAAGTATTCAACTCGTGTGATGCAGTACTTGTTCAGATGAAAAGTCAGTTGACCAAGGTAAAGGATGGGAAGCTGAAGAACTTTGGTTTTGGTTCAGTTCTGACCGCCTTCGCTTTGGAGAAGAAACCACTGATGCAGCCTCAGTATATTGCACTCGACTTGCCTTCTCCCACTGAGCCACACATGCAGAGGTGGGTTGACCACATGTCGAGACATGCTGGTCAATCTCAGATTACTTTCACTGATACCTTCTTCAGGTGGTTCGAGCGCCAGGAGATGGCCTTTTCCGAGTATCCATATGTTGGTATGGATTTCCGAGGTGATCCGGATTTGGTGCTACCGGATGGCGAGCAGTGGGGCGCTATTGGTAAAATCTTTGACCATATCACTGTTTACTGTTTTCATTTATAATGTCCTTGTGCTTTATTCTGTCAAGACTCTAATCAAACTCATGTGTGCATGCAGATGTTGGTCCTGTCCGTCCAGCAGTTCGCCCGAGAGCTCCAGTTGCTGCCCCAGCAGGGGAGGCTCCTGGGAGAGCTATTCTTCGCGACCTTGACTTGGCCGAGACTCTTGCAGCTGTGCAGGAACAGGTTGAAGGCCTTACTCTTGGCATTCCGGATGTACGGATTGACGAGTTACCTTTACGGTTGCAACGGCATACCACTGGTGTACCCAGACGATGGACTCGTCTCTTGCGCATGATTGCACAGGCCGTGACTTGCTATCATGAGCATCACTAGGCTAGGGTGCCCCCCAGCCATTTTGAGTTTTTGAGGTCATATGACCGATTTTGTCTTGGTTACAGAACATTATATGTAAACCGTAAACAGCTATATATTTTTGATTTTCGGAGTTTTATTTCAGTTTTTATGTGATCCATGCGTGAAACATTTGATGATGCTTATCTTTTTATCAATTTTGCAAATGTCTATCTAACACATAGTTTGCTAATGAGTCGGTTAATGTGTTTAAGTTTCTGGAAATGTGTTGATATTGAATGAAATCAAACTGTCTTTCCAAGATTTTAACTCTTAGGAACTTGCGATAAATAGCTGGATTTCGGACAGAGTAGGTACCAATGAGCTGTAGTACAACGAGTTGTGAATCTAGCCTGATGATTAGTCGGCGTATGCCATGGGTGATGGCATCAGAGAGCAGTTCTATCAACGCGCTATACTCAGCGATGTTATTCGTTGATTGACCAATACAAACCCCTCTGAAACTCACTAACTCGCCGCTTGGATCAAAAATTGCCCATGCTGCAGAGGATAGGTTCCTCGAACTACGACTCGCTCCGTCGGCATATCCAACCCACGGTTCCAATGGATTTGACATCTGCAATAAATGTAAAAAGTGGATTACTTAACCGAAATAAACACTTTAGCGAAAACAAAAAATGTAACAAAAGCATACAGGTTACTGTTAGGCATAGTAAAGCTTGAGGTACAACCCGTTGCGGGGTTGCGCCAGTGGAATTCTGTCATAGTCCATTAACTCGTAGGCTCCTTTTGCTAATACTCTTTTAACAATATAGGGGCCCATCCACAAAGACTTAAATTTCCCAGCTCCCACCTTATCGGATTCTTGGTCGTAAAGCAAAACCAAATCACCTTCTGAGAAGACACGGGGTTTGACATTTTTGTCGAAATGCGCCTTGACTCATTTCTTATGGGCTTCGTTAGCCAATGCGGCATCACGACGGGTTTCATCCAACTGGATTAATTCCAAGAAGCGAGCCTCTTCTTCTGAAGTTCCGGGGAGGAGATCAATTGCGAGTTTAAGGGACGAAATTTCACACTGGATTAGTAGGATTGCTTCCAGGCCATACACCAGTTGGAACAGTGTGAACCCAATCGCATTTCTTACCGACGTTCGGTATGCCCACAAAGCTGAGTACAGGATTAAATGCCATCTTCTTTTGTGAACCCCAACCATCCTTTGCAGCATGCGCTTCAGGACTTTGTTGATTGCTTCAACTTGTCTGTTAGCTTGTGGATAGTATGGGGTAGAGCTGTCGTGAGACAACCCTAGTTTGGCAGCTAATTCAACCATCATGTGATTGCGAAAATGTGATCCATGATCTGTGACTATGGCCTGTGGTACGCCGAACCTGGCGACTACATGATTGAAAAAGAATAGGGCAGCTGTTTCACCAGTATTATCCAATGTAGGCATCGCCTCGGCCCCTTTTGGTAAAATAGTCAACTGCGACTATAATATACCCATGCCCCTCGGTCGAGGTGGGGTTACATTGCATGAAATCGATGCCCCATTTGGCGAAAGGCCCCACAGCCACTATTGGCTGTAAAGGAGCGGGGGGTCTTTTGGTTTTGCTATCAAAAATCTGACAACCATGGCAACTTCTGACTGCGGTTATGCAGTCTTTGAACATGGTTGGCCAGAAGTATCCTGCTCATAAGATTTTTTGTGCTGTAGCATATCCAGATTGATGCCCCCCACAGGCGCCTGAATGACACTCATTCAGGGCTTTTTCGGCCTCGTCATGGGTGAGGCACCTTCTCAGAACTGTATCGACACCACGACGGTAAAGCGTATCACCGACGATCATGTAGTCTTTTGCTTGGTATCGAATGCGTTTCTGTTCTGAGTGGGAGGTGTTTGGCCGAAACCTTTGGGTTTGGAGATAAACTATTATATCTCCATACCACTCATCATTTGCCGATATTAGAAACAAACTTTCGTCCACGATTGATTCTTGGGATGTTTCATCGTTGGACGATGATGGGAGATTGCATAATAATTCTGCGAAAACTAAAGCTTTCTTTGATTTGGATTTTACAAATTCCAGATCAAACTCTTGAAGGATTGCTATCCATTTTGAATATTTTCCCCCAAGCAACTGTCACGACAGTATATAAGTCATGGGGTTGCAATCTGACAAAACGGTCGTCTTCCGGAAGAGGACATAATTTCGAAATCTTTGTATCGCTTGAACAGCAGCAAGTGCTAGCTTTTCAACGTAATAATATTTACTCTCTGTATCATTTAAGTTTCTACTTAAATAATATATAGGATGTTCAATTCCATCATCTTCTTGAACTAAAACCATCGCAATGGTCGTATCTGCTGCAGCCAGATACAGGTTAAAGTCTCTTTGATAGTCCGGGGCATACATTAATGATGCTTTTACTAGAGAATCTTTCAGAGCATCAAAGGAAGCTTGCGCAACCTGGTCCCAGACAAAAGGTACATCCTTTTTCAAGAGACGGGTATAACCTTTAGCAAGTTCTGTGTAATTTGGAATGAACCTCCTCAGAAAGTTTTCTTTCCCTTGGAGTTTCTGAATCTGAAGCAAATTCGAAGGTGGAGGCAAATTGATGATTGCCTGAACCTTGGAAGGGTCGAGACGAATCCCATGTTTGGAGACTACAAAGCCAAGTAAACGACCAGAACCAACGCAAAACACACATTTGTGTGGATTGAGTCTTATCTTGTAGTGTCGACAACGTAGAAATATCGCTCTTAAATGCT
Source organism: Pinus tabuliformis (assembly GCA_031772625.1). NCBI lineage: Eukaryota > Viridiplantae > Streptophyta > Pinopsida > Pinales > Pinaceae > Pinus > Pinus tabuliformis. Next base: position 1,592,844,662 of record CM062816.1, read on the forward strand.
GCGGATGATCAGTCCGCTTTCGCGAATGAGCCGGAAGATCGTCGAGATAAGGTTGAACGATGTTCTTGATGTCATGGAAAGCATAATTCATTGCTCTCTGAAACGTCGCCCCTGCGTTCTTCAGACCAAAGGGTAATTTTCAATAAGCGAATGTGCCCCACGGCCAAATAAATGCAGTCTTTGACTGGTCTTGTGGGCGGATATTTATTTGATTATACCTGGAAAATCCATCCATAAATGAAAAGATTTCACATCCGGCGCATTCATCAATTATCTGGTCGATGAAGGGTGTAGGGTAGTTTTCCTTCGGACAAGCTTGATTTACATCCCTATAATCAACGCACACTCTTATTGTTCCTTGTTTTTTCATAACAGGGACAATATTCGATACCCAATTAGTTAGAGGAACCGGGTAGATGAAACCAGCATGGAGAAGCTTCTCAACTTCTGCTTTAATGGCAGCAGCTTTCTTGGGGTGCACCTGCCGAAGCTGTTGTCTTACTGGTTTGACATCAGGATACATCTTAATTTCATGTTCAACGATACTCGAGTCAATGCTTGGCATTTCATCATATGACCAAGCAAAGACATCTCTGAATTCGCGAAAAAGAGCGTTATATATTTCCAGTTCTTAAGGGGAACAACCTTTGCCGACATAAATATTCTCTACAACATCTATTTTGGTCGAGATATTTATGGCTATAGTCTCTTCAATATTGGATAGGTTCCGCTCGGAATCCACCGTATTTACAGTATTTGTTAGGAATTCAAACACCGAAGGGTGATAAAGGTCATCTTGAGTATCTTCTGGAAGTAGGGAACGATGGTGGCTATCATTCCATGGTGCCTCCTCAATCAACATTGATTGTAGGATTCCTTCGTCACTTCCATGCACTCGTGACCAGGGATCCAAAGGGGTGCCATATTCTCTAGACCTATCTACCCAAACGCTTGACGAGCGTTGACTTGGTTTCGCCTCCCATGCCTGAAACATTGATTGCTACAATATTTCTATCGGGCTTGGGGGCAAAACCATTGCATGATCCATGTTGATACCGTCTTGTGACATCCTCTTTTGGGAAGATATCATATTACAGGCTGCTACCCACGCTACTTCCCCTGCATAGATTGGAGGTGGAAATGCGAAAGTTCCCATCATTGTGGGGTCTTTCAGTAGGCCTACTCTGATATCTTGAAGCGAATTGTTGCTTCCATGGATCATGGGGATGCTTCCTGTAACTTGTGAACCATTAAGGAGGAAGTTTTGTTGGTCGATGATCGTAATCCCCCCTTCGAAAGGGAATGCGATCTTCCTAAAATAAGTCGACACAACAGCTGCCATGGCATATATCCACGGTCTTCCCAGTAGGATGTTGTAATCAAGATTCCCATCGATGACTTCAACATCTATTTCTATTGTTTTTCCACCTAGCTCAACCTTCAAGTTATTTAGGATACCATAAGGGGTATATGTCCTATCGTCAAATGCTTTCAATTTTGTCGAAGATCTCGACAAGGTTGGCGACCCTAAAGTTTTCCAGCAACTCATCGACATTATTCATGTAGATTCCCCCTCATCAATAATTGTTCGGTGAACAGTTTTGTTGAGGGCTTTCACTTGAATAAGGAAAGCTAGTTGAGCTGGCAACTGAGGGTCGTATCCTTTGTGGTCAAAGGATACAAGATTGTAATCCTTAGGAACAACCCCACCAATTGCTGATAACAACGCCTGCCTTTGGGATGGACAATTTTGTAGTACCTCAAGAGTCGACATAGCGGATGGCGATTGGGCCAAATCTTCCACTATATTATAATGCTGCGCCGCTCTGGCACGAGGATTAAATGTCGACTTGTGTACTACTCCCTTTGGCGGTTTTATTGTTAATTCAGGAATTATGGGTGGGACAACTTCGGTTGAAGTTGTTTTCGAACTACTTGGTTGATCTTTACCTTTGTCGTTCGACAGTTGCGGATTCCCGTAATCTTTGTTCCTTGTCGAAATCAAAGCATCATTTTGCTGCTTGGAGATCGACAACATTAGCACTTGCGACGGGGAAGCATTTCCACTATCAACCATATTTTGACCTGGATTGGGAAACGGATCAGTTAACACTGCTGAGGTTTGTGAACTCTTAAAGAATCTTTTAAGCTCAGCTTTGTAAGGACATTCTCTTGTCCAATGATCCTCATCGCATATCTGACACCCTGAGGGGGGTGGTTTCCTATTTCCAGGAGGGTTTGAAGAAGTTTTTTCAGGGGATGACTCTCCCTGTTTCTTCTTCTTCCCTTTGTTTTGTTTCTTCTTGCTTCCTGGTTGATTGGTTTCTTTGCCTTTATCTGCTGATATGGCATTTACTTCCGAAGCAAGAACTTCCTCATTCACATTTTGATCTGAAGTCTTACGGGCTTTCTAAGACGAGGCCTTTTTCGATTTCGCGCTTGCAGTGCCAATCACACCATTTTCGGCATGAGAGTCAATATTCGATTTAGGAGGAGGAGGAATTGAGAATTCTGGTCTAGGGGCATCAGGTATTTTGTCGTAGAGCATGCCAAACTGAGTATATACTAAGTCTAGATATTGAGCACGAGCAATGACTTGCTCCTCTGTTACGACTCCCCCCTTGGCCACATCTTCCGTTATAGCTGGAAGTAACGACTTGATAAACCATTCAGCTAATAGCTGATCGGGAACGTACGTTTTTACCATCCTTCGACGATGACGCCACTCATGTATATGATCAGATATGTGAGTAGCTGTTGTCTGTTTGAAGTTGGTTAATATTTCGGTTCCCGTTTCATACCTTATTGGTAATTGAAAATGGGTTAAGAAAGTCGTGGCTAAGGAGCTGAAATTGTCGAAAGAGGCTCTCGGCAATTCAATATACCATTTAGCCGCTGGACCTGTCAATGTCCTCTGAAAGAGGCGAAGCCTTATCGAATCATCGTTTAGAGTGTTCGATGAACACCATAGATGGAAGGTCATCACGTGATTCGACGGGTCTTCACCTGGATTTCCATTGAATTTAGGAATGTCCAAAGGAAGTTTGTGAGGAATCACTGGCCACCAAGGGGCATAAGCAATCGGATCGTTCGTCAACCGATGTAAATCGGGTAACTCTAGAGTTGCCACGAATGGTAACTGTTGACTCAGATTAGGCGAAGCATACCCAAGATACGATGGAATTGCCTGAGCAGTTGGTCTTTGCATACCAGCATAATGTAATTGATGTTGGTATGATTGATACAGTTGATGGACTACACCACTGTAAAGTGGTTGATTTTGACCGTTTTGGATATACGGTTGTCCACTGTTCGCAAAGATCTGCTGTTCAGAACCTTGGTACACTTGCTGGAATTGTGGTTGTTGGTATTGCACCAGCCACGGTTGTGAAGCCATGTGTTGTTGTGCTATACTAACCGTTGGACCAAGATGTGGGGTAATGGTACACGTTTGTACTTGTGTCGCCCCGCCAGTTGGCGATTGTGGTTGAGTCACAGGGTCAAGGGGTTGTTGCATTCCAACCTGAGAAATCTGAGGTTGACATACAACAGGCATCGTTTGAACTTGCGACACGGTTACAATCACTGGTGTTGTCGGGATGTTCGTCACAGGTACACATTGTTGCATAGAATACACAACTCTTGGTTGCTGGGGTAGCATAGGTACCCAACCACTTGTCGTAATTCCAGTATAACCTGAATACTGTTGTGAACTCCCGTATGGGTAACCTCTCGGAGGGGGTAATGAAAGGGCATACTGCCCCCCATACGGTAGTGATCCGGCGCTGAAAGGAATTGTTAAACCTTGAGGACCGGATTGCCCAAACTGACCTCCAAACGGATCAATTTGTTGAGTTCCAACATAAGAGTTACCGGGTATTATTCCGGAAAAACAAACAGGAACAGACCACATTGTCGTTATAGCCCCTGAAGGGGCTCCTTCCAACTGTTGAGAGCTAGTTGGGACAGATGGTATGCTGGCAAACATTGTCAGAGTGACGACAGGAGGTTCTGCTGTCGCTGTATCATTTGACACAGTCCTAGATGTCGACGGTTGTTCAGACATCTTGAGTCTATCCAATAGATTGCCTAGCGATTCTACAGGAACTTTCCCTGATGATAGGCTAACTTCTGATGTAGAGGGAAATAGAGTGACCCCTACTCCAAAATGGGTTGGAGTAGTTGCTTGCGGATCTTCTACAATTTCCTCTATTGCAATCAAACCGGGTGGAAGAGGAAGACTGTCAGGTCCGTAAAATATTTCTGGTGCCGAAGAAGGGGTTGTTTCGACAGCGACAGTTGTTTGAAGAGCAAGACTCTCTGAACCAGTTACAGATGGAACTGATTCAGTAACGCAAGTATTTTCTCTCAGACTAGGATCAGTGTTACTGTCCCTCTGGGGCTGTTGAACTTCTTCAATAGAGTCAGGGTTCCCAGAAATGTTTGGAGTAACCGGAACCTCAGATGTTGTTGGAACACTTGTTCTAACTTTGATAGGAGATTTTGAACCGGTTAAACGAGTTCGCTTTGTCCGTACTGTTTTCGATTCCAGAGACAAAGACGGTTGACTCGTAAGCCTCCGCGAACGACAGGGTTTCAATTGACTTTCTTCCAGGATTGCGGATTACTCAATCAACCAAAATACAAAGGGGAAAATGTGTTTCCGAATTGAATGAATTTTAGACGCTTTTAGACACAACTTGCTTTTTCACTTTTTAAGAGTCGAGAAAAAGCTAAAGATGACTCTAGTCTCCTTCGATGTTTTAACGAGCCCGAAGTGACAAATGCTCGGATGGACTTTTTTTAGTTATAGAGTTTGAAAAAAGCCAAAAGAAACTACTCTGGAGTTCTAGGCAGAGGGTGTGCCAAACTTTTCGCAAAACCACAGAATACGTTTTACGGTATGGGTGGTCGATCTTCGTGAATGCTGTGTTCACTGCATTGCGATCAGTAGGGCGGCCGACACGGTTTCCTATGGATAAAGGCTTTATTCCTATAGGGGTCTCCCAATATATACGCGACGGTACGTGGGAGCACAAGTCCGTATTGATACTTATCGCTTCACCGTGGAGGAATCACCCAACCACTCAACGCTAAGATATCACGTTTAACGACGCCGGAACACGTCTCTATCTTAGACCTCTATGTGTTTGCGTTATGTTTGAAAGCGTTGTTATGTAAATTCAATTTATTTTAGGTTGATCTTGTTTAGCAGTTTGCCTTTATGGATCACCACGAGATGTATGGTACAACTCCTAAATGCAGTCTAAAGATGAGAAGCAAGCTTTTTCAATCTTTTCAACTTATGAAAATCTTAACTACTGAGGGAAAAGAAAGACATCATCTTTTCACAGAGATCATAGAGCACACACTAATGCACTTTTTCCTAAATCAACATGCAAGCTGTCAAAATGCACATGCACAATGCAGGTATTTCTTTTCTCTTTCTTAATGTTGAGGTATTACAAAAAGAAAGCTGTTGTATAACTTTGAATTCAATTTCAAGTGAAAGCAAACAAGCTTTGTCCAAAATCAAAAGACACCTTAAGATTTACTTGTTTCAACACTAGAAATACATAAATCAAACCATATGACGAAAGCAAAAGCTCAATCAGCTATGAACAGCAAACAAACTAACTCTCAAGATCAAAACGACACTTATCACAGGTCCAGATCTAAGAGGTCACAGCAAGACTAGTTCACTTTCGTTATGGGAAACTGCAAATGATGTAAGAAATACACAAAGAACAAATACAGTTTCTTTATACAACCGAGGCGGAATAGTGGCAAAGAAAGGTGGTTTCAGATAGGTACATTGACTGATAACAGGCTGTAAAAACAGGGATGAAAACAGGGCAACAGAAAGTAGAGAACCCCAGTTGCACAAGGCCTAACTGGTTCAGCGCAACCTCAACACTGTCAGTTTGACATTCAGCGCAGGTAGCCTTCACAGGACCTGCATTGAAATGCAGACTGCCTTCACAGCAGTTGCGCTGAAGGAGAAACTCTCGTTTCTCTTAGGTTCTGGGTCACAGATTGCTCAAAAATCAACAGTTTTTGGCCAAATCAAAGCTACCAATCAAGTACACACTAAAGGATGATTCAAAGGAGGATGAAAAGCTATCACTAAGAGGTATTCAGAGTCCTTGTGGATCAGCTCTTCAAATCATAAACATGCCCAGAAACTGAGCTAGAGTAGTGGCCCTCTACTTTGCATTTGAAAGATCCAAATGCAGTTCGATTCGGTACTCCCTATGTTTAGGAAATGAATAGCAAAAACACAAACAACCAACAAGATACGATCCCCAGTGGAGTTGCCAATTTGTTGTTGGGAAAAGTATCCAATACGGAATGACCCTATCCCACTCTAAGGGTGATAGTTCCTTAGCAACAATCAAAGCAAAGCTATCTAAGATTACTTCTTTATGAGATGTAAAAGAGGGGAGAAAGAGATCCACTAACCGATGTCTTCCGCTAATGATTGATCCAATCTTCTCTCCTTGCTGCTTGCTCCCAGCTCCTCGCTCTTTCACTGGCCCAGCTACACCAAGATCCTGCAAAATGACAAGAGAGGGAAACTACAAGAAGCATACATTCATAATTGATTCAAGGATTAGAATAAATCAAATACACAAGCATAACAATACACCATTGAAACACATGCATATAGAAGAACCTCAAATGCTTTATTAATGGAAGAAGTAAGGTTCAGGAAGTGATACAACCATAAGAGGCCCAATCTAGCATCACCTTTCCAGTAGAAAGAAATCTCCTCTTCACCTCCTTCAAAGCAAATCACCCAATAGTTCTAAACTCAAACCAACAGCAATTCTTTACATTCACAAGATTCCAGCCTTTAGATCTCATGGGAGAGAGATCCATATATAGAAGTTTGGAGAAAGGATGAGTCAGCCTGAGACTGGTGTGAAGCTGACTAGTGTCTTCTCCCACTTCAGTTCTTCTTCAGTTCTTGAGTCCACTTGGAGATCCTTGCTTCCACTTGGAGTTTTAGAACCTCTTACTCATCACTAGGTGAATTCCCTGATCCAAGTGTCATTTTGGAAGCTTCCTCGGCACTGACACATTGAGGAATGAGACTTCCACTTGTCAAATCTCGCTCAGCGCAGGTAGCCTTTGTTGGAGTTGACATTCAACGCAGGTAGACCATGGAGCAGTTGACATTCAGTGCAGATGCTCAGTGGAGCAGTTGACATGATCCAGAATTGACTTGTTTTTGAGTAATTTTCAGTGGAGAACTGATTTGGATTGCTGTGGTTTGCTGACCTTGTTCCTCTAGGGGTAGGAACAACATGTTTAGGGACTTTGGATCCCTTAGATTATTGACATTTCATGCTTCATGCTATAAGGCACAAAAATGTCTATAACAAAGAGTGTCATCATGGTGGTAGTTGACAGACTTACCAAGTATGCACACTTTTGTGCATTATCACATCCATTTAAAGCCAGTACAGTTTCTACTGCATTTATGGAAATAGTTCAAAAGCTACATGGAAACCCAAAAATTATTGTAAGTGACAGAGATCCCATTTTCACTGGAAATTTTTGGACAAAATTATTTTCTTGTCTTGGTACTCAGTTAGCTCATAGCTCATCTTATCATCCTCAATCTGATCGGCAAACTGAGATAGTAAACAAATGTTTGGAAGGATATCTTCGTTGCTTTGTATCTGATAAACATACACAATGGGTCAAATGGTTGCCTCTGGCTAAATGGTGGTATAACACTTCCTTCCATACAACAACAAAAATGACCCCATTTATGGCACTTTATGGGTATCAACCACCATCCATCACATCATATTTAAGAGAAAATTCTAAGGTTCAGGCAGTGGAACATCACATCGAACATCAACAACAAGTCCTAAAACTCTTAAAGGATAACCTCGTGTTGGCACAAAATAGAATGAAACAATAGGCAGATCAACATCGCAGTGAAAGAAGTTTTGATGTAGGTGATTGGGTATTCCTACGCCTACAACCGTATAAGCAAATGTCCCTAAAGCAAGCTAAGAAGGATAATAAATTATCACCAAAGTATTATGGTCCGTACAAGGTGTTGCAAAAGATTGGTACTATGGCATACAAATTGGAGCTTCTTGTAGCTTCTCGATTGCACCCAATTTTCCATGTTTCATGTTTAAAGAAGGTTATAGGCGACAAGCTCCCAATTCAAACAATATTGCCAGAACTTGACGAGGAAGTAAAAATTATATTGGAACCAGAAGCAGTCACAGAAATAAGAACTCGACAGCTACGAAATCTATCAATTTCAAAGTATCTTATCAAGTGGAAGAACTTATCCGCTGAAGATTCCACATGGGAGGATGAGAATTTTATGCAGAAGTATCTAGAACTACACAAGCGTTGAGTACAACACTTTTTTGAAGGAGAGGGGCATGTTGGGCCCCTATAATACTAGTCATTACCCCATTACTATTGTATTTATACCCCTTATTTATATTGTTGTGCCCCTATTACCCCCATATTGTTATTTTTGTGCCCCATAGAATCCCTCTATTGTTATTTTTGTGGCTTTATATTATTATTGTTAGGTCGGATGGATTATATTGTGACTCCTCAGACTCCTATATATAGAAAGGAGGTTTTTCCATTTGTATCATCCAATAATTGTTAATTTATGTAATGTAAAGGAGGTTGCCCCCTCGAAGAGGCTGAATTCTAAGGCGTTGATCTATCTTTTCTTGAGCTGGTTTCATAACAGAACCCTATGGTGGTTTTCCAGGTGGTGTTATAGGCCTAGGTGGCCTCAACCAATCAATCTGCCTAATATTTTTTGCAGCTTCTCACCACCTTGGTCAAAATCCCTTCCAAAGATCTATTAGTGACTTCCACCTATCTATTTTATTGTGTATGATAAGGGGTGGAAGTTTTGTGCTTAATTTTGTGATGTGTGAGAAGATCTTCAATCAGATTGGAGGTAAACTGACTCCCTTGATTTGTGACTAATTCTCTTGGATATCCAAACTTGTAGAAGATATTCTCTCTCAAAAACTCAGCGACTTTTTCTTCTGTTGCTTCCTTGATCGCCTTTGTTTCTGGCCATTTTGTTAGATAATCAGTGCACACAATGATGTAAGATTTTTGCTTTGAAGGAGGATTGACAGGACCCACAAAGTCCATATCCAACTTCTCAAATGGCTTGAAATTCACTTGAGGTTGCAAGGACATCCCATCCCTTGGAGTAGATTTCCCCATCCTTTGACATCAGTCACATTGGCTGATATATCTCCTTACATATTGATGAAGAGTGGGCCAATAGTAACCTGCCTACAGAATTTTGAAGGCAGTCCCCCTTACTGCAAAATGGCCCCCACAGGGCCCATCATGATAGGTTAGGAGAATTTCAAAAACTTCCTCTTCCCTGACACATCTTCTCAAAACCTAATCTGGGCCAAGTTTGAAGAGATTGCCCCCAATCCAGGTGAAAGGGGCACTTTTTCTCACGATCTTGCTCTTCTCTTTTGAGGACAGGTGTGGTAGGAACTGTGCTGAAACCAAGTAATCTGCTATATCAACAAATCATGGAGAGAGTACTGAGATAGAAAATAGGTGTCCATCTGGCATTTGATCATCCACCATTCCTTCTTCACCTGCAAGAAAATCTATTCTAGACAAAAATTTAGCAACAATATTTTCCTTATCTGGCTTATCAACATTGGTTAAATCAAATTGCTGCAATAAAAGTAACCATCTAATCATACGAGCATTTACATCTGGTTTGTTCATTAAATACCTAATTGCAGCATGATCAATGTGTACAAATGTTTGATAGCCGGTGATGTAGTGTCTAAACTTATTTAGGGAATGGACTACATCCAGGAGCTCCTTTTTGGTTACAGTGTAGTTTAATTTTTCCTTTGACAAGTTTTTACTTACAAAATATATGGCATAAGGCAACTTCTCATCAACTTTCCCTAAGGTTGCTCCTATCGCTTTGTTCAAGGCATCTATATGAATGTGGAAAGGTATGGCCCAGTTTGGACCTCTCAAAATTGGAGCAGTCACCAGTTTCCTTTTCAAGGTATCCAAAGCCTCTTGATAGTTGTTAGTCCATATGAACTCAGTATCTTTTCCCAAAAGACCAAACAATGGAGAGGTTAGCTTACTGAAATCCTTAATAAATCTTCTATAATACCTTGCTAAACCTAAGAAACTTCGAACATCTCTTATCTTTTGAGGAGGTGGGACCCTTTGGATGATGGAAATTTTGTTGGGGTCCACCTGTAATCCTTGCTGAGAGATTGCATGACCTAGCACGGTCCCTTCATTCATTAGGAATTCACATTTTTTAGGACTGAGGGATAGTTTCATTTCAATACACTTGTCCAAAACTTTTCCTAGGTTAAACAAAGCTTCCTGGAAGTTAGAAGTTAGAACCATAAGAGGTAAAGTCATCCATATAGATTTTCACTGCATCATGAACCAGTTCAGCAAATGTACTCAATACTGCTCTCTAGAAAGTGGCGGGAGCATTGCACAATCCAAAAGGAAGGACCCGATATGCAAAGGTACCCCAAGGACAAGTGAAAGTGGTGTTATCTTGGTCTTCTGGGTTGATTTGGATCTGGTTGTACCCGCTAAACCCATCTAGGAAGGAGAATAAATTCTTCCTTTCCAAGCCATCTAACACTTGATCTATGAAAGGCAAAGGAAAATGGTCCTTCTTGGTGGCCTTGTTTAGTTCCTGATAATCGACATAGATTCTCCACTTTCCATTTTTCTTTGGCACCAACACCAAAGGAGAGACCCATTCGCTGTCAGAGATAGGGTAGATGAATCCTGCATCCAGTAACTTTTGCAGTTCTTCTTTGACAATGTCCTTAAGGGCTGGATTCATCCTCCTCTGAGGCTGCCTGACTGGTTTGTAATCTTCCTTAATGTAAATGTGATGAGTACAGACTGAAGGGTGCACTCCCTTCATCTCCTTATAGCTCCAAGCAAAAGCATCCAAGTGGTTTCTTAATAAGCTACACAGTTATTTCTCCTGAGAGGTGGATAGGGATGAGTTGATCTTCAAGGTTCCTTCTAGACTAAATTCCACATTCTTAACTCGGAGAGAGGTCGGATCAGCCACACAGAGATCAACTAAAGGATTGGCTTGGGTTTCTTCCACCAGCTCTTCTAATGGCAACACACTGGGGGGTTGATTTTGGATCAAGTTTTCAATAAGATCATCCTCGGTTTGTGGCCCCCCCCCCCCCCATGGTAGCTTCTACTGCACATAGTGGTGCAGAATAGACTTCATCCTCATCTTCCTCCTCCAACCAGAGAGGTAAATCATGTTCTAACAAAGGTTGGGCAAGAGGATATAGGACTAGCTGCTTGGACATATGCCCATTCTTGATTGTCATGTTCCCAGCTCGACAACTGATGTAGGAACCTGTAATAGCCAACCAGGGTCTTCCCAAGATGAGAGGATACCCAGTGAGCTTTGTGTTTGGTTGGAGAACAAGGAAATCAGCAGGGTACTCGCAAGAATCGATGAAGACCATTACATCTTCCACAACTCCTTCAAGGGTCACAGTGGAGCGGTCTGCTAACTGTAGTACTATTGTGGTCTTTTTTAGGGAGCCCTAAAGGTTGAGCTTTAGCATAGTGTCCTTGTTCATCACATTAATGGCAGCCCCTAGATCAATCAGGGTATGGAGGATTATGATGCCATTGATGTGGAAATCGACTACAGGACTTCCAGGGTCTAGATATTTCAGACAGATTACCTGCCCCAACATCAGGTCTGATAGTTGTCCTATGACATTGATAGTTGGAGCATCTCTCCTGCACTTGCTTGGGTGCCTGAAGCACTTCTCGTTGATCATCCTGTTGTATATAGGCACATCCTTTATCGCTTGGAGAAGTGGTGTCTTTACACATAATTGTTTCAATTCTCACAGAAGTTCGGTTTCTTCTGGGTTAGGCTGTGTTGTTTCAGTTAATCTCTTAGGAAAGGGTGGAGTGGCTTTTGGTTCACTTTTATCTTTTTCTTCCTCATCCTCCTTAGGGGGAGGTTGGTTATCTGGGAGAACCTTCCCAGACTATAGGTTAATCTCCTGAATCTCCACAACATAGGTTGGGCATGATGTTTCTCCACTATATACCTGTTGGGCCTGTTTGTTATTCGGGTTTGGGTTCGGTTAAGCAGGTATTCGGCGTTGCCTTCATGGAGCAGGAGGTAATGGTTGCGACTGAGCACGTGGTGGAGGCAAAAGAGTGGGAGGAGAGTTGTACTGGGGCCTCCACACCTGATGAGGTTCATTCCACTGAGGCTGTGGCTGAGCATAAGAGTGAAATGTATGAGCAGCTGGTTGAGCATGGTATGGAGATGGATATGACCAAGGAGCGGGTATGGACCAAGAAGGATAAGAAGGACAACCCCAAGAAGGCATGGAAGTGGTTTTATTGGGGTTGTAATATGTTTGGGATGTCCCTTGCATTCCCTGTTGGTAAGGTCTGAGCCCATGTGGCCTCCTTTGGTTCATGAAATAAAGTGGTTCAGTGGCCCCTTCGGCCCCTCGGTATGTAGCTTTAAGTCCGGGCAAGGGGGGACATTGATTCGTATAATGGTTTTCTTCACAGATTGAACACACTTCTATAGAGTTCAATGGACATTCATTCCTAGGATGCCTTCTAGTGCACCTAGGACAAAAGATGGAGAAAGCCCTCTCTGCTTCCTCTTGTTTTCTTTTGATACGCAAGGTATCCATTTGTATGGCAAAAGTCTGTCTCATCTCGCTCTTGAAATCTTCCAACAGATTTTCAAATTCACCTCTAAGGGATGAACTGGATGAGGATGTACTGGCTAAGGGTTGACTTCCCCTACCTCTCTTTCTGGCTGCCTTAGAATGGTTTCTAAACACAGTCTTTATTTCTTCATAAGGTAGTTCGTATATGTCCCCCTCAGCCAACAAATGGAGGGTATCTAGAAGGTCTTTTGGGACCTCTCTGAGTAGGAGCAACTTCAAATATTTGGGGTTAAGTGTGCACTTGGCCCTTTTATAACTGAGCTGAAACCTCTCTTCATAGTCTTCTAAGAATTCATCAATTCCCATGGTCATTCGGAAAATTTCTTCTTTGGTATCCTTTGACTTATAGTAGTCCCAATATTTGTTGTTAAAGGCTTGCTGCATTTGAGCCCAAGTTGTGATGTTGTTGCCAGGTAACCCCATGAACCAGCGCAATGCTGCATCTTTTAGGGTAGAAGGAAACAATTTCAACTTCTGCTCATCTTCTGTATAGTCATAGCTTCAACAGATAACAACAAATTCAAACAAGAAGGTATCAGGATCTTCGGTAGTCAACCCATGGAAGTGAGGTAAGGCTGAAGGACTTATGTTCTTCATTTTAGTGTCCCCATTATTCTCTCGGATGGGAAAGGTACCCTCTACTCTTTCCCCATTTCTTCTAACGTTTTTGTTTTCAGCCATGGTCTCAGGAGGAATGGTTTCTTGCTCTTCTTCTGCTATAGTATCTTCGTATATCTCATGTGGTTCACCTATAGGTTCTTCTGGATCACTGCCACCAAAGAATAGAGAAGGGTGATTGTGTGATGTGGTGGGGGTGTTGGGTAGGAATTTTCCTGAATTATCTCTGTTCCTACGAAGCATGAAAGGAAATCTCTTTTTGGGTGATTTTTCTTTTTTCTCCGCTTGTACCTGCAAAACTGAAATGGATTGAACAACAAATTGCAACTAACTGAAATGAACTTGCTGAAATGAAATTGCAGAATTGAAATGAAAGCAAGGAAATGACTAATCTACTTTGCTGGAATGGAAATTGCAGAATTTGAAATGAGAGCGGGAAATGCATAATCTAGTTTGCTGAAATGGAAATTGCAGAATTGAAATGAAAGCAGAAAATGACTAATCTACGTTTGCTAAAATGGAAATTGTAGAATTGAAATGAAAGTAGGAAATGACTAATATACGTTTGCTAAAATAGAAATTACAGAATGGAAAGGGCTAATCTACTTTTGCAGAATTGAAATTACAGAAATGAAACAACTAAACTACTTTTGCTGAAATAAACTACTTAGCAGAATGTTGCAGTAGAAAGTAGAAGAAAGCAGTAATCACAAAATACTTTGACGCTTCCCCGACAATGGTGCCAAAAGGATGGTGAGCACAAATATTGCAACAATAATGTTGCAACTCCTGGGGCTTCCTACTTTACTTTTATCAACCCGGTAGTTCGTAACAAACTTGGAAGCGACGGTGTTGTATGCATAAGTACTAGCTCTTACTACAGGCTGCCACTTGGTCAGCTGGCGCAAGTTCGCTAGGAGCTTAAGCCAACTTCTATGAATTCTCAGAAGAAGCTTTTAACTCTGATGAAAGAGATCTAACTCTACAGAGGCTATTCTATTTGAAGAAAGAGAAGGAAAACTGAAATGTAACAAAAACCCTAGCAAACCCTAATTTACCTATTAACCCTACTTTTGCAAGAAAAGAGATGAAAACTGATGAAATGAGTGTCATTGACTACTAAAAAGTTAAATTTCATTTATTCAAGCTACTTCTGAAAAGAAATGAGAAGAAAACATCTTTTTGTGCTTTTGAGTGTTTTTATGTGAAATTATTATGCTTGTGATTTATCTAGTTGTGATTGTGCAGAGTTTTGGTGGCAAAGGAAGGGGGAGTTTGTTTTTGCAGAGATGGAGGAAGGTTTGGAGAGGTCCTAAGAAGCCCCTAGTACCCTTTTGAAGACTTTCATAGTGATCGGACTTCAAAAAATCACTCACATGAAATTCTACAGGAGGCTGCAGGGGATCTATAGGATGATCGACACGAGGAGGTCGAGAGCTATATTTGGAGTTTTGAAGGTGGAAAAATAATGGGAAAGGGTAACTGAAGGTTAGATGAAGGTGTTGAGGTGTCTGGAGCTTGTCAAGGAAGATCGAGAAAGAACATGATGGTTGGAGTTGTTCAAATGGTAAGAGGGCAGCTTATGGAAAAACGCAGAAATTAGGGCAGAGTGGCAAAATGTTGCGAATAACTTGGGATATCTATGAGAATTGAGCTGGTGCTGGCTATTTTATGGATGTATGGTAAGCTGAGGTGTCCTGCAAGAGATCTGCACATCTACTTATGAAAACTGATCGAAGAAAGGACAAACTATGCCACGAAAACATAACTTTTTCTAGCTTGACCTAATTTATGAGCTACAAACAGAAAAATGATGAATAGTAACCTTTGAACAAAAAAGCATGCAGAGAGATCTATGATAAAATAATAGGAAATGATCTAAGAAATTGAATCTGAACCAATATATCAATCTTTCCAAATCAAGTTATCACACTAGCAGTTGCATGGAAGAGAAAAACTGTATTTTTGGTGGCAGGAGAAGTGCCTTGACCTCGTATCATAGTCCCAGGAAAGGAGAAAGGAGATTAGGGCTTCTTGTTGGCAAAAGTAGGAGGTGTTGGGTAGCTTGGGTTGGGTACTAACCCAGGAGCTTCAGCCCTCTGAAAGAGATCAGTGCTGGCTCAAAAACTGTTTCCTTTTCATTATCAAAAATAGCAGTCACATTACATAAACTGTTCTAAAAAAGGAACTCGAAAATGAGTTGAATACAATGCTACAAAAAATTGTGAAATTTTACTAATCACTGGCTAACCTACTGAGGCTCTAAGCCCCCTTATTTATACAAATGGAGTTCCCCAACAGTCCTCTTAAAATCAAGGAACTCGGCATCCTATAACTGGAGATAACAACAGTCCCTTTTTTACTTTCTCGGCTATCCCTTGGATGCATCAATGTGGACCTTTGTGCTTCGAGTTGCTGATCGAGTATTCGAGGAAAGGGGTCATAAATGAAGGAGACAACCCCCTACAAATGCTCTTCCCTTTTTTCCTCAAGTTTTGGCTGCCATTTGTTCATAAATCCCTTGACTTTGTCCAAACTTGACCAAAAAATCTGCATAAAGCACACATTAGACTACATGGAAAAATGACTAACCCAATTCACTATATTAGCATAAATATTAACATAAATATATTCAAAAACATGCAATAAACTAATGAGAATGATGGATTAAGTCAAAGTAAGAGGCAAAATGAGCCCATATAATTACCCATTTCTAGGGCTCATCATCACCCCCTACTGAATGGGTTGCTCATCCTCTGAGCAACTAGTCTAACTCTTCATCCTTGATGGCTCTGATAGATTCCCTAACATCCCATGCTTATAATGTGATATCTTCCTCTTTATCATGGAAAACTACCTTCCTATCCACTTCTTCCCATTGTTTCTGTTCTTCCTCCTGTTTTACTCCTTCCAGCAGTCCTAATAGTAGTGGAGGACTGAATTTAAGGCCAATCCAATTGGCCTTCAAACTTTGCATTGAGTGCTTATATAGGGGCACTCTCCTCATGGCTTCCCTCATCCTATTTGGGGAGTGATACTCCCTGATCCGTAGGCTGTGTGGCAATGTATTCCACCTTCTCATGTAGGTATGAATGCAGTCATCTCCAAACAATCTCTCCATGTCCTCGAAATGAGCAATAGCCTAGGCTTTCTTGTCAATATAGTCAGGGACAACTTGAGGATTAGCTGCAAGGTGTTGGTGGGCATAGATGAGAGCCATGGGCTCTGCTGGTTCTGCTCTAATCATCAGGGATTCATTCAGTTCTTTTTCCATCATTTTCTAGATTTCCACTGCTCTTTCCTCTTCATGGCTCATCCAAGATGCCATGGCCATCAGCTGCAAATCTCCCAACACAGCATTTGGATCCCATAAGTTCATGTCAGGATCCCATAAGTTCAGGATATAACCAGATTCTGGTTCATCCTAATGACCAAGAAAAAACTTCCTTTACAACACCGTGGGGCACATTTATGTATATTAAAATGCCATTTGGACTTAAAAATACAGGAGCTACTTTCCAAAGGGCAATGGACATTGAATTTTCTAAATATATTCATGATTTTTTTGTTATATATCTGGATGACCTAACTGTTTTTTCTAAATCAGATCAGCAGCATTTGGACCATCTCAGACAAGTATTCTTAAAATGCAGAAAATATGGTGTTTCTTTAAATCCAAAGAAATCCTTGTTTGGCCTAGAAGAAGGTAAACTCTTAGGTCATATCATTTCAAAGGATGGCATTCGAATTGACCCTTCCAACATAGAAGCAATTTTACAGATACCTCATCCGAGAAATATCAAAGAACTTCAAGCTTTCTTAGGGAAGATAAATTTTTTGAGAAGATTCATATCTAACCTAGTAGAACTCATTAGATTACTTAATAATATGTTAAAAAAGGATTCAAGTATAAAATGGACAGTAGAAGCCAAACAAGCATTTGAAGAAATCAAAATGGCTTTAACCAGAACACCAATCCTTACAAGTCCCCAATTTGATAGAGACTTCATAATTTTTTCTTTTGCCTCAGAGCACACTATAGCAACTATTTTATTACAAAAGGATGACCAAGGATGTGAAAAACCTATTGCCCTTTTTAGTAAAGCACTCAAAGATGCATCACTGAAATACAATATCATGGAAAAACAAGCTTTTGCACTTGTTAAAGCCATTAAAGACTTCAAAGTTTACATATTATATTCTCATGTGATAGCCTATGTACCAAATGTAGTTGTCAAGGACATCCTGACTCGGGATGGAATTCACAGCAAAATGGGTAAATGGATTGCTACTATCTTAGAGTATGATATTGAAATAAAACCTACAAAATTGATAAAAGGATAGGGTTTGGCCAAACTTATGGTAGAAACAAATTGTCAAGTCATGGACATAAATGAACTGGATGACGAACAGGAGATGGCGACTCCACAAATCAGCCAGACCTTTTTAGATTCACCTTGGTATGCTGATATAATTTATGTGTTACAAAACCTACAGGCTCCTCCAGGGTTATCCAGAACAAAAAGTAGGTTTTTAAAGATGAAAGCTTCAAAGATTTGTGTTCTAGATAATGCTCTTTTTGGGAAAAATCATGAAGGAATTTTATTAAATTGTTTGTTAAGAAATGAAGCTGACAAGGCCCTTCAAGAATTTCATGCAGGAGACTGTGGTGGACACCTCTACTAGAAATCAACTGCAGATAAGATCCTAAGGGCTGGTTTCTATTGGCCAACCTTGTTTGCTGATGTGAAGAAATTTGTCACTTCTTGCCATAAATGCCAAATCTTTGAGGGCAAGAGAAAACTATTACCTTTACCCCTAAAACCCATTTCTAGTGAAAAGCCCTTCCAACAATGGGGTCTTGGCTTCATTGGTGAAATCCATCCTCCCTCCTCTGGCCAACACAAATGGATACTCACTGCCACTGACTATTTTACTAAATGGATAGAGGCCATCCCCTCCAGACAGGCCAATGATACAGTGATCATAGGTTTCCTAGAAGCCAATATATTGTCCAGATTTGGCTGCCCTACTAAAATCATAACTGATAATGCTGCAACTTTTAAATCAAGAAAGATGATCAATTTTTGCAATAAGTACCACATTATCTTAGGCCATTCCACAACGTATTATCCATAAGGAAATGGACTAGCTGAATATTCCAACAAGAGCCTGATTAATATCATCAAAAAACTGTTGGAAGAAAATAAAGGGACTTGGCATAAGATACTAATAAATGCATTATGGGCAGACATGCTTACAACCAAAAAATCCATTGGCACCAGTCCTTACGAATTAGTATATGGCATGGAAGTTGTATTTCCTTCATCATTAGGAGTTCCTGTTATGAAACTACTCCAAGAAGCTCAAGTGGAACCAAATGATATTCAAAGAAGGATAAATCAAACCATCAATTTATAATAGACTAGAGAGGAGGTGTACCAAAGATCCCAAATATGGCAGGAAAAGCTCAAGAAAATATTTGACAAAAGAACCAAGGCAGAAGATTTCCACCTTGGAGATAAAGTGCTAAGATGGGATTTCAGAAGAGAAGACAAGGGGAAACACGTGAAGTTTGATTTCCTATGGAAATGACCATACATTATTTATGCACTACAAGGAAACAATACATATTTTCTCAAAAACTTGGATGGCACAGAAGCAAAAGAAGGACCAGTCAATGGTTGAATAATAAAACATTACTTTGATCCTACTTATTAAGGTTTACCATGATGTTTAACATGTACATATTATATCCTTTTTAATGTTACAGTTTTGATTGGACAATAACTTTTGGAGTTGAAGCTCGAAGAGAAGGCCCTAAGCTTCAAAAATATTATTGTCATACATACAATAAAGTAGCAGGAAGAAGAAAATTGCAGAGCATAGTCAAAGTCATTCAGAGGCCATCTGATCTACTGTTCTTGACTTTCCACTAGGGAAAGCCATCCCCAAGTGGAGCCACTGTTAGGCCCCTATACCAATAGGTGTCATATGTCATGATTGACTAGATGAGCTATGTAATATGTTCATGCCTTTTCTTGTTACAAAGGTTTTCCATATTTTCAAAAAAAATAAAAAAATTAAAAAAATGTAAAGACGGTATGCCCTAAAAGAAAAATCAAAGGGTAAAAAGAATAAAAGATGGTCAAAAAATGAAAGAAAATGAACCCCAACAAAAAGAAAGACCAGGAAAGTGTGCAAGTATAAATGCCACTACTTTTTATTTTTGTAAAATTAAACAATTATGTGCAATTTGTCCCTTATGCCACAATTTGTGAATAGTCAAACAGTTTAAACTTAGCTAATTCATTTTTCAATTTCATGTTGTAGAAATAGAGAATAAATATCTGACCAAACAGTGTAATCTTGGTAGATAAGTAGATAGGTAGAATGAAAAAAGAAGCTCAACAGTTTAATCTGAGCCCTTGGATGTAATAATTGTAGATTTAGATAGATATCATTATGTAAAAGAAAAAAGTGAGAAAAGGGTTTTCCAGTCTAAGTGCACCCTAATAAAGAAGTGAAAATGCTAAGATAAAGTAGGTAGGGTAAGTAGATGATGGTTGCAGAATAAATATGTGGTGAATGGTTAAGTTTACTGCTTAAATATTTTTCTTTCATCACTTGGACAAAGCACAATTTACAGTGGATACAACACATCAAAGAAACAAAGTGAAAATTAATTAAATTCCCTATCCATTTTCCCCTTAAAATTTCACTAAATTCCTCTAAGTACTAAAGGCATTTACAAAGTTAAAGGGGCTCAGAGAATTTATCTAACTTCTAGAGGGACCGGACCCTCAGCCCAATAATTTATAAAGCCTAAGTACTTAAACCATTCATAAAAATCATTCATTCCCCTTCATAAGTTTTTCTTAAGTAAAATTCTACTTTACTTAGGAAAATTACAAAATTTTCCACAAAAAACCCTTGTTTTTACTTTAGCCTAAGTTTAAATACACACTTTAAACGTTTTTTACTTAGCGCTTTCATTTCATAAAGTTATATTAACTACTAATTTATATTAATAAGTAAATCCCTTATAAGGATTACCCGCTCCCGTATTATTGTAATTATGTAAAAATCTCGAAAATACTATATATCCCACCCCTGGTTAATTATAACCGTAATACGTTTTAATATGGGGTTAATTAATTAATCAGTAACTAATTAACAACCCCGACCCTCCGCTGATTAAAACAGGATTAATTAACCCTCATGGTTAATTAATAACCTCACCATCCAATCCCGCTACCCCCGATGTGATTAAATAATACTTAATTATATTGGGGCCCGCCTCCACTAAACCCCTGTCACTTCATACCCCCCGACTACTGTCCGATCACATCTCTCATATCCGACGGCTGACATGCATATCACATGACCTTTTGTGACCGCACGTTAGCATGCGATCACAAAGCAGTTTTGTGCACAATACCTTGCCACGCGTCGCTTTTTCTATGGAATTGCTGGCCCAATATAAAATACCACCCTTCCCCATAAGCGGTGCGATATGAAACCGTTTACCGCCCTCCCACAAACGAAAAAACATCATGTCATTTTATAGCTGATGCCACTCGTCCGAATTCTAAAGCCCGCCAACTCAGACTTTGTATATAAAATAAATAAGTCGTTTTCATTGTTTTATCCTGCAAATAGTACACCCATGCAAAGACGTCGAGGTCAACCAGTTTGAGCTTTCAACCACCAACCTGCTCCAAACTTCGTAGTCGATGCAACCCAGAACCCTCCAGCCACACCTAGTACCTGCATTTTGCCACCTGTCCCCCAAAAAATAGGTATTTATCCAATTTCCTGATAAAAACCCTGCAAATACTTGTTTTCCACTGTAAATTGATGAAAAAGCCCAAATTTATTATAATTCGGTTATTACTTTCATCATTTAAGTTCCCTAGACCCTCTGCTTTGCCCATTTCACAAAGAAAACCTCAGTTCCCTTTTTGAATCCACAAGAACCAGAAATGGAAATCCCAGTAGCTTTGAATGTTGCACCCATTAATGCTCCTCATCAAGATTTAGACTATCTGTCTCTCGCAGATAAGAACTTCTAGATAAAAGACTTAACCACTGATAAAAATCACCTCAAAGTCTTTTGCCAATGTAGGGATAACTACTTGAATGGCCATGATGACATAGGACTATGGGAATCCAATCTTCCCATATACTTTCTTCCCTCTGTCCATGTTTTCCCTAACATAATCCATCATTGCCATGCCAATTATGACCCCAACCGCAGAGCAGTTATGTCTCCTAACTAAACAGTCATTTTCCCAATAACTACTGGATCAATCAATGAGATGTTGCAATTTCACTCCAGCCAGGCCCTCACCCCCATTTCCATTGGACATTTACTTGAGCAATCAGCTAAATTGTTCCAATCTAAACTTGATCACCTCAGCCAGACTTTCATACTAAAGCAATATCAAACCAAGGACCAACCTCCTTATCTGCAAGTTTTCTTCACTGATATAGGTAAAATCATAGTCGATATGATATCTGTAGTCATGGGATTCAACACTAGTGAGTATGTAGATGAACTGACCATAGTGTTGATGTCTATCTTTACTCCTGGACAGCCCCCTGCTGTCAAGTATGACTATGCCTCATTCATTGCTGACAAAATTCATGACCAATTCATAAGACTGGAGAATGAAAGGCTCTTCAAGTTTTCCACCTTTATATATCACCTCATCCTCTACTACCAATCAGACAAATTTCCATTTTCTGTCATGAAACTGGATACTAAGGGTAACCCAAGGTCTGTCATCTTTTGGACCTCCATCTTCCATGAATCTTATGGCAACCATTATTCCTATAATGAGTTTATGAACCAGTTTGTACACCCAGCAACTACCTTGCTGACAGGAATTTCACCTCCCAGAATCAGTGATGATATCAAGAAGATCCTCTAGCTCTCTAAACAATACAGAGTGGGTGACTGGTATCTATACCAGAACCATACAGAAATCAGAGTATATGGATGTGAGCTTTCCCCATTCAAGCTACCCAAATATGTTCCAATGAGACTATTTGCATTGGAATATTACAGACAAATGATAAATTCAGACTTGATTCATTTTTACAAAGTCAAAAAGAAAGCACAACTCAAAATCAAGAGTCAGTTAGGCCCTTTCATCTGCAACACTAGGGAAGCATGCAGAGAAGAAGAGAAAATTCTAGAAGATTAGCTTAAACTACACAAGAGTTTTAGTTGGTTTCCTTATGATCCCCATAGTTTTATCTATGATAGAAGGACAAAAAATAGACTATCACCTTACATACATCACAAAATTCCAGAGATTGAACAATTTGCCAATATGGATGAATGGAGGGAAGGTACCTTAATGGGAACTGATGCTGAACAGGTCAATATAGAAACTGTGATGAAGGATCTTGAAAAAACACTTGGCCTGGGTTCTTTTGGACAGGTATAGTTTGAAACATCTCAAAGGTCAGCATCAGAGATCAGTGCCTCTACAACTGAAACCTCCCAGAAGCACTCACAAGATACCAACACACCACTTACAGGGACATCCAAGGGAAAGGGACCAGAGACTAGCACCCAAGCAACAGAACAATCAATCATGTCTAAGCAGCCTAAAACTTCTCAAGAGTAGGCTCAAACACAGGCTCATCTAGCTCAAGTTAATGTAGAAGAACCCCCAATTTTGTAGACTCCTCTGAACGAGGAAAGGAACAAAAAGAGAGACAAGGAAGTAGCTACCCCTGCCAGTGGCCTATCAAACCAACCTGGTGCTAAAAGGCACAGGCTAAATCTTCATTTAGAAGAGGAAAGTTTTGAAGAAACCACAGATAGTCAATGAAAAGAAGGTGTAGACAGTCACCAGACTTTCCCAGCAGGTGGGACACCTTCTAGCTCACAGAGATAGGAGCTAGAGAGACAACAGAGCAATGAAGTATCATCCTTCAAACCTCTAGGAAGTGAGAACCTGGATTTTAAATAGAAATTCAAGGAAATCAAAGATAGGAATGAGCCATTGAGAATCCAGATCTATAATCAATACTTGAAAATGGCTCCCACTAATCAGAATAGGTTGATGTCAGCCTATGACATCAGGGAGGGCAAAATGGAAATGAGCCTCTTCAAACCTAAAGTGCAAAAACCTCAAACAATTGCAGATTATCTTCAAACCAATTTTGAGGTCATGGCCAAAGATATTTATCCCTTGGATCAAATTGAGCTACACAGGAAAACAAGGGAAATGCTATATTCAACTTTGATTGGTAAGGCCATGATGGCCCAAAGATTAGAGAATTCTCTAAATAATACAACTGCCTAATTACAACTGGAGAGAGCCTCCTCACAGGCTAAGGATAACAAAATTAAATCTTTGGAAGAGTTAGTAATTAGATTGAGACATAATCCAAAGGATGTGAAGGTTGCAGAAGCCTTAATAAAGAAAAAAGATGAAGACATAGCTACCTTGAGAAAGCAACTAAAATTACCCCCATCCAGGCATCCACAAACTGTAGAAATTATTCAGAAGAAGTCTGAAGAGGAGATTATGGACTTGGTCCTACAACTTAATGAACAACTAAAGGAGACCGAGCAAT
Organism: Pinus tabuliformis; assembly: GCA_031772625.1. Taxonomy (NCBI): domain Eukaryota; kingdom Viridiplantae; phylum Streptophyta; class Pinopsida; order Pinales; family Pinaceae; genus Pinus; species Pinus tabuliformis. The sequence goes on from CM062816.1 coordinate 1,592,868,661, forward strand.
AATTAGAAAGATCGCTCAAAAGCAAGCAGGGAGAGTTGACCTCCCAGCCACTAAATGTGATCCCCGTGGTCTCCACTACAGTCCCTTCAACACTGGTAACATCTCTGGCACCCAATGTCCCTATGGCCATAGCTGAAGCAGTGACAAGTACAGGTAAGGAACAGCTCCAAGTTTTAGAGTTGCAAAAGGTAAAAGAACAATATGTTACCTTAGAACAGAGATATGATCTTTCAAAGATAAATTTTGCAGAAAAGGTGAGGGAAAATAAAGGGTTAGAACAAAAGGTGAAATCATTAGAAAAAGACCTCACATTTGAAAAACCCTTAGCAGACATTAAAAAGATTCTTTGGACCAACATCACTCAGTCAATAAATGATGTTTGGCCATCAATACAAATAATATTTGAACAGATTGATTTAGTAAAGGTAGCACTGGAAGAAATTTAGAGGACAAAGGAAGAATTAGGAAGGATGCCTGAAAAAGCCACCAGGCTTATAAATTTTTTGAATAGTAAAAACAAGTATCAGCTGGAAGAAATGGGCATTGAAGACATAATAGGGACTATTCTGCAAGTCAAGAAGGTATTGACTAAAAGGTCTTTGATGCAAAACTTGGAAAGAAGATGCCAAAACATGCAGGAGGAGATTAATGCTTTTATGGACAAATTTAATATTTTGCAGAACAAAGGGCTACCTAGTCCTTTAGTTATCAATGATAAATTAATGAGGCATATAGATTATGTTGACAAATTGGATCAATATGCAGATAACCAGACAAGCTCATCAACCAGTACATCAGCACCAAAGGCACTGCCCACAGGCAGAGTTCTCTATGACAGTCTAGAGAACCTTTTCTATGTTGAGCATGAGTTAGAGCATTTGTTTCCAGTTCAACCTACTTTTTTCAAGTACACCGAGACTGATGAAATCCTCAGAAAACTTCAAAGGACCAGAATATCACAGGAAAAATGGTGGGAAGAAATGCTAGACATTTTATAATTTATCCTTTGTAAACAAGTAAATTTGCATTATTTACTACAGTCAATGAGGTTAAAAGAGGATGAACAAAGATCAAACAGGTAAAGAGTATCAGAATAGGTCAAAGTGCATTAGTGAGAAAGTGAAAAGCAGAACATCCAGCATGAATTTATAAGGAAGACAACAAGATGCCTCATCTTAGGGCCTGCCTCTAGCTCATTCACAAAAAACAGGGACAACAAGTCATCAGTTTACTTTATCTTCTATCTACGAGACCATTTGTCTCTATTTTCATGTAACTTATAGTTAGTCACCCTAGAATATATCTCTCTTTTTTATGAGATATTTTATTGTAAAAATTTTGTATAAATACTCCCTCATTCACTGTATTGAGGGTGGATTCTTAGACATTGCTGTAAAACTGATTACTTTGGAATAAAGTGTTGCTGGACCAAATCTTGCATGGCTGGCTAGATGTAGAATTGATACAAAGGATTTTTCACAGGATCCATCTGCAAAACACCGGACAAATAAGTATTTTATAACTCATGTGTTATTTTTTTCTTGTTTAATATTTCAATTTTGTTCCATATCTGAATATTAAAACAAAAAATAATAATTCAGAAAGTGCTTAAGTGCAATCTGTTTTCAATCATTTTATTCTTAATGTTTTCCTCTAAACCATCATAGGCAAGAAATTTTTAATTGCTCCTGCTTCTTAGTTAATCATTTAGATTATTTAGTAAAAAATCCTTAATTGCTTTTTGTTGGTGATCATCTAAATTCCCTCTTCTCGAGACATGTGGAAGGATTCTTAATTGCCCTTCTTCCCTTTTGAGCCCATCCCATCATTTCAAGTTATCATTTGCTCCCTATTTAGCTATCGTGCCCTGTGAAGCCATCCTTTGCTGAGAAACCAAATTCAGTTGAGCCATCTTCTTTTGACTCCATTAGCCCAATGGCCTGAAATATTTAGTTCTACCTATCTACTATTGAATTTCACCACAAAACCCAATCAAAATCCCAAAGCTTTTATAACTAGCCTAAAACCTTATAAAACAAAGCTAAAACTTAAAGAGGGAGCCCTCTCTAGGTATAGATTGGCTAGATTCTGTACCCAAAAGTTGGTTTGTGGTTACTTCGGACCCCTTTCCTCTTCTTACAACTTCTAGGAAAATCTGAGATATAAAACCACCTATAGCAAGTACATATCCTGTAGTGCTCCTCCTGTTACCTTTGTCACCTACCATATCTGCATCAACATATCTCTGTAGAGAAATGTTTGAACCACCAAATCATAATGCTTGATTTGTGGTACCTTTCAAATATCTCAGGATCCATTTCACTGCCATCCAATGTTCCTTTCCTGGATTGTTCATGTACCTGCTTACAACTCCCACTGCATGTGCAATATCAGGCCTTGTGCAGACCATTGCATACATTAAGCTTCCAACTGCTGATGCATATGGAAAACTAGACATATAATCCATGTCTTCTTGGGTCTTTGGGCACATTTCCTAACTAAGTTTGAAATGGCTAGCAAAAGATGTACTAACTGGTTTTGCATTGTGCATATTAAATCTTTCCAACACGTATTTACTCATTTTGAGACAATGTTAATTTGTGATTTTTCCTGTCTCTAGTTATTCTCATACCAAGGATTTGTTTTGCAACTCCAAAATCCTTCATTGCAAATGAATTTGCCAATTTTCTTTTGAGCACATTTATTTCCTACATGTTAGACCCTGTAACAAGCATGTCATCCACATACAATAACAATATAGTATAGCTGCCATCATTTTGCTTTCTTAGATAAACATAATGATCAGAGTGACATCTAGTATAACCTTGTTTAGACATAAACTTTTCAAATTTTAGATACCACTGCCTTGGAGCCCGTTTTAAGCCATAAAAGCTCTTCTTCAACCTGCACACTAGTTTCTCCTTCCATTTCACCTCACATCCTTGTGGCTGCTGCATATATATCTCTTCCTCCAAATCCCCATGGAGAAAGGTTGTCTTTACATCTCACTACTCAAGATGTAAATTTTCAACTGCTACTAGACTTAAAATAGTTCTGGTTGAAGTCATTTTAACAACAGGAGAAAATATTTCATCAAAATCAATACCTTTCTTCTGTGCAAACCCCTTCACCACAAGTCTATATTTGTACCTTTGTTTTCCTCCATCTTCTTCCTTCAGCCTGTAAACCCATTTATTCTTCAATGTAGTTTTTCCTGCAGGCAACCTGACTAAGTCCCAAGTCTGGTTATGCATTAAAGAGTCCATCTATTCTTCCATGGCTAGCTACCACTTCTTCCTACTTTCAACTTGCATTGATTCTTCATAACATTCGGGTTCACCAGAATCAGTTAACAATAAATAATATAATGAAGGAGAGTATCGTTTAGGTGGTATACTTATCCTGGTAGATCTTCTAACACCACTTTCAGGTGTTTGGGGTGCTTGTTGTTGTTTTGGTGGTTGTTGTTGTTGTGGTTGTTGATTATTATTATTTTCAAGCACCTTTACTTTTTCAGTGATCTCGTCAAGAACTGTGTATTCCTTGTTTTCTTTTTCCTGTTTCTTTTCTTGCAACTGATTCTTATATAAGACATTTTCATTGAATATTACATCTCTGCTCCTAATGATTTTGTAATTTTCATAATCATATAAGTGATAACCAAAATCATTAACACCATATCCAATAAAGGTACATTTCTTTGATTTTTCCTCAAGCTTTGTTCTATTTTCTTTATTAATATGGACAAAGGCCTCACAACCAAAAGGATTTAAAAGGAGTAGTTTACTTTTTTACCTGTCCATGCTTCCTCTGAAACACCACCATCCAAGGAACTTGAAGGCCCTTTATTTATTAGATAAACAACCGTATCTACAACATCTACCCAAAATTGTAAAGGCAATCCTGCATGCAATCTCATACACCTTGCACGCTCCATGATTGTTCTGTTCATCCTTTCTGACACACTATTTTCTTGTGGTGTTCTTGGAACTGTCTTCTCTCTACGAATTCCATTTTCTGAACAGTACCTATCAAACTCTTTGCTGCAATATTCACCTCCATTATCTAATCTGAGACACTTCAACCTTTTCTTGTCTCATTTTCAACCAAAGCTTTCCATTTCTTGAAAGTATCAAATACATCAGATTTATTTCGAATATAATAACCCCAGGTTTTTCTGGTTGCATCATCAATAAAAGTAACATAATAATGAGATCCACCAAGAGATGATATCTGAGCAGGTACCCATACATCAGTATGCACAAGATCTAATTTTTTGCTCTTCTTTTCTTTCCCAACTCTAAGGAATCTAACTCTCTTCTGTTTCCCATAAACACAATTCTCACAGAATTTTAAATCAACATGCTTCAAACCTGGCAACAAATTTCTTGAGTGAAGAATCTGCATCCCCTTCTCACTCATGTGTCAGAGCCTATGATGCCACAATGCCGTATTTTCTCCTGTAGAGGTTAAAGCATTAACATAATTAGAAATACCATTGCATAAATACAATGTACCAACCTTTTCTCCTTTTGCTATTACCAGGGCTCCTTTGGTGACCTTCTAAGCTTTATGTGTGAAAGTTGTCACACAACCTTCACCACCTAACTGTTCTATTGAAATCAGATTTTTCTTCAGATCTGGAACATGCCTTACCTCCTTTAATAGTCATTGGTTTCCATTCTACTGTTTTACAAGAACCTTACCCATTCCAACAATTTTACAGGGTTTATCATCACCCAAACAGACTTGTCCAAAATCTCCTTGAACATAGTCATGAAAATATTTCTTATCAGGTGTGGCATGGAATGAGGCCCCTGAATCCCACCTAGGAATCAGTAATATTTTCAAAAGAAAGAATCAAAACATCTTGTAACACCTCACTTGTCACAATTGCTTCATGATTGTTTTCTTGTTGTGCATATCCTTCTTTTCCCTTCCGAGATCTACAGCCTTTCTTTAGGTGTCCTTTCTTTCCGCATTTCCAGCACACTATCCCCGATCTAGACTTGGATCTATCTTTCCTTGATTTACTACAATATCGTGAGCTCTTTCCTCTTTCCATTTTTCTTCCCCTAGACTCTGCACTCAAAGCATTACCCGATGTCTCACCGGAGCTTTTCTGTCACATTTCCTCGCTAAGGATAGCACCAACAACATCATCAAACTTTAAAGTACTAAATCTAGAAACAGAGTTACTAATGGCCATTACTAAACCATTCTAACTTTCTGGCAATGAGCACAAGAATAACAGAGCTCTAACTTCATCATCAAAGTTTACTCCTACATAACTTAATTGACTTGTAAGACTATTAAAATCATTTAAATGGTCTGCAACAGATCCACCTTCTGACATCTTCATATTAAATAACCGTTTCATAAGAAATACCTTGTTTGAGGCCGAGGGTTTTTCATATAGTTTTGCCAACACCTTAATCAAACCCTCTGTCGTTGTTTCCTTTGAAATGTTGAAGACGATTGATGGTGTGAGGCACAACCGTACTGTTCCGAGTGCCTTTCTATCAAGAAGTTTCCGTTCTTCATCTGTCATACCCATCAGCATCTTTGTTTTTCCGCCCAATGGTAGGTACAACTCTTTCTGATACAGATAATATTCCATCTACATCTTCCACAGCGACAAGTTTTGGCCTTAAATTTCTCAACCCTAAAATTACCATCCTCTGCCATTGCTCCCAGTCAAACTAGGAACCCTTCTCTCCTGTGAGTTTGTCAGCCAAATAGACCTTCGGCTCTGATACCAGTTGTTAGAAAATTATATATTACGAAGAAATGGAACACATAAAATATTGGAGAAATATAAACACAGAAAATGCATAAAACAAGATAGACACAGATATACGAGGTTCACCCAGTTTGGGCTACGTCCACGGAGAAACAATCAGTCCTTCTTTTATTATATTATCCAGCAAACTGAAGAGATACAAGCTACAGTAGATCCGTTGTAACACCCTCTTCACTCTCAATCTCCTCTCTCTTCCTCACTCAGAATACAGATATACATAGACGCAATAAAATTCCCTCATATATAGTGAGGGGGTTGCCTTCTAGGGCAAAAACCCTAAACTAAACATAAGTTCTACCGTCATATCATCTGCCTAATGAACGGCCCAGATTGACTAGAAATTACTATACTTTTACAAGGCAATTTTACATCTATTTTTAGCTTCGGGGGCACTACCCCTGAAACCCCCACCGGGGGACTGCTGGCCCCTGGACCCCCCAACTGGGGCGGATCGGCCCCCTCGAACCCCCGCTAGGGGAACAAGTCCCCCCCGCACCTCCTCGCATGGAGGGTTGTACAAACTTCTTTGGGTATACATCCGGTTGAAACAAAGACCTCTAAATAATCATGCTCCACACCCAACAACAACTTGACTGCACTCGCCATCCCAACCTTTGGTGGTGGCGGAGGAGGGTTGGGTGAAGATAGATTTGATGTAGGTGACGTAGGTGATGGCATGGATGGTGATGGTATCAGTGGAATGCGCTGCTTAATCAACTGGACTGCACTTCTCAGAGAGAACCCCGCGAGCTCCTCCTCGCTCTCTCGTGAAATAGAAATCAGAGGATTGTTCTCTAATCCTTCGGTTCCTCGGTAGCCTTTTCCACTCCGCATTACACTGGACATTAATGAATGTGCATAATCTATTTTTCACATAACAACATTTTAATACAAGTATTCAATGATTTGATATACTTACCTCGTGGTCCTTAGAGAAAGCACCTTTCTGCTTCACTATAACTCACAGTTGTGTCTATCGCAAACTCAGTGATAAACCCTCCTATTATCCGATCCAACCAGTGATCTATTGCACGTGCGATTTTGTCTTTAGATGCTTCTAGCCTGCGCACTAATTCTGGCATCCACATAATGGGTTGATCTAGTCTACACCTTCCCACGCTGTTAGCTAACCTCGCAATCCACTCGTACAAATTTGTCGAGAATGACGCGAAGAAGATCTCGTGGACCTCTGTGTATATGTAATGATCCAACCACCTTTCTTCTGATATCCGCAAATTTCTGTTTTCCTGAACCACAAACTTGTGAAGCTTCTGATCCAACCACACTTCAAGCTCTTTCTTCATAGGGTTCCAGTGTTCCAACATCAGACATCCCTTAGGCAGATCCCAGTCCCGACAACGAAACCATTTGTGACAACGAAACCATTTGTTGGCTTATTGGGCCCTAACCTAGGTTCGAAAGAGTTATTAGCCAAACAAATCCCATAGCTACCGACCCTTTCGGCAACAGCCCACGGAGTGCGGACTGAGGTCTCACCCGAGGTAGTAGGGGAGGGTGCTAGAACTAGGTTTCCGCACCCTTGGGATGTCTTGATGTGGTCTGGAGGGGTCGTGAACCGTTCTGTGGCCTTGCGCCACTGGGTACTGCTATCAGCTCTTGCGTAGATCCGCACAAACACAATTTCTTATTAATCAAATTATTACAGATCTGAGCCTTTTATCATAGTTTTTAAGCAAACATTTAAACTTAAAACCCCATGTGGGCAATTATAACAGATGATGCATAAATTCATAATATAAGGAATAAACAGATTCACAAGAAAACACACAATGATTCAAAAATTCTTATCTTTATTGATCTTCTTTTCAATACAACCAGATCCGCCCTGCGTACTCAGCTGCAGGGGTTCACGCACACAACTGCAGACTATTCCAAGCCTCTGCGCACACAGCTGCAAAGCCTCTATCTACTCAGCCACACCATTGACTCAAACTTATAGACGGTTCAAGACTTCTTGCTTCATAAATCCATTAAATTCGAGATAAAAAATACATCCCCAAAAAACTGACTTCTAACCATAGAGCCTTGGTCTATTTATACATTTCCATGGTCCATGGACCATGAGCAGGCCGACTTATTTTACATTATTTTTTGGCGGACAACCCTTTGAATTGACTCATTACACTTCGCACTCCACGCATCTTGTAGAGTCTTTACCCTACCTTTACCCAAAATTGCGGGCTTTGAGCCCCAAAACCATTACGTGGGGCCTCCGCTACCCAACAAGCAACCTAAGCCTATCCTCCTCCTTTTTGCCTTTTAGAGCCTGCCTTAGCCTAGCTTTCATCTTTTTGACCCTCATGTTGCAAATTTTGTTTTGGGTACCATAATGGTAGGCCATGTGCCTGATCATCTGGTTGTCTCTATTAGCCTTCTGCAACATATTCTCTAAGTGAAAATTGACCCTCTCAAGCCAAGTCTCTCTATCATCCTCAATTTCCTTCTCAATAGGAGTCAAAGTTATTTGTGCCTCTTTGTCACTTTGTCGTTTCACCTTGAGAAGTTCCAACTCCATGAGGACCTGCTTGTCACTCAACTGCTTGTTCTCTTGTTCCAAATATGTGATGACATACTTGGCCCTCTCCAAATTGTCCATCAATGCTTGGAATTGAGCCTCCTTTTCCTATATGATGATTTCCTTTATTGTTTCTTCATCCTGAGCCTCTAAGTCAACTATTTCCATGCCATGATGAGTATAATGCTACTCTGGCTCATCAGGCTCTATCAAATCAATGTCTCTCTCTTTCTCCTCATCATCAAAACTTTCCTCTGACATCATTTCCTTCCCTGTGTGCAGCTGCTGCACCTCTACCTGATGTGTTGATGAAGAAGGCAAAGCCCCTTCCACACCCTATGGAGCAGGCATTTTCCTATGGGTTGATGAAGAAGGCAAGGTACCTTCCACATCCTATGGAGCAAACACTTTCCTATTAGCTGCAAACAATCTCCTTATGCCCCTCTGATATGTCATGTAAGTCCTGGGCATCTCAGTAGCTCTAGTCTCTTTGGCCTCCTCATTCATTTTCACCTGAGCACTGCTAGAAGTTCCTCCTGATTCTTTAGACGCTGGTGGAGGAATTTGAGGACCCCTGAAGATGTCATGAGCAATAAATTTCTCCCCTATCCATGTTTGCAAGTTTTGAGGTTGTGAAATCCTATAAAAGTGATGGAGGAACTGAGTAAGAGTGATTAGGAATAAGGGAAGGGGAGGTGATCTTGTGAGGTATTTGGTGGACTAGGTAAACATGAAAATGAGTGGGAGGGTATGAACTATGAAAATGAGGAAGAGGGGCTAGGGTTTTAGGGTATTTCTTTGGGAATGAAGGAAAAAAGGGATATGGAGTGATATAGGGGAGGGGTTCAGGGCTTTAGTGATAGGTGATGGGAGAAATAATAGGGGTTAAGGTTTCTAGGGTATAATTTAGGAAGAAACTAGGGTTTCACATTTTTCATGGTAAATTCTTTCAAACACTTCAATTGCAACTTCAATGATGAGGTAGAGGGAGTGCACTTACTTGTTTGAGAGATGAGAGGGTTCTTTGGAAGTTTTTATGAAGTTTGGAGGCTTTCTAGTCTTTGCTTCTCAATGCACAATGCCAACTACAGATGCGCAGTGCCACTTCTCAATGCACAATGCAGTGTAATTTTGTACTATTGAAACCTCCCTACGCGCAGCGCCCAGCTCAAATGCGCAATGCCACCTCCTGAACACGCAACACCATTTCAATCCAACTTTTGACTACCTTCTTGATGTTCAAATTGAGTGCGGAATATCTCGTTGGAAAGCTTGTCGAGTCTAATTTCTATAAAATCTTGATTTTTTCAATTTGGAGCTCATTTTCCCTATCAAAAGCTCAATCTCCCAAGACTGGTCAAAATGTGAAAAATGAGGCTGCCAAAATGCAGAGTGCTATTTAAGTCAACTTGTGGAGGTCTTCCTCAACTCCAAATTGAGCTCATGATAGCTCATTGGAAAGATATATGTGTCTCGTTATCGTTTGACTCATCAAGCAAGTCATTTGGTCACTCCAGATAGGAGAAATATTGATTTTCCCAAGGTCACTCCACAAGTGCATCAACTCTCCTGAGGCAAATGATGTTTTGGACATTTCTCCCAAACCATGAGACTTGTGTAAAACTTGAAGGAGGTTTTTATTATTGGGTCTATTACAAACAAAAATCTCTCATTTTTGTTAAATTCATATTTTCTTTCTCAGAAACATTATTTGAATAAAACCTATCTCGATGTGTGGAACAGGGGATTTGTAGAAATGAAGGGAAATGAAGGGGATGAGGGGCTTCTAATTTCTTGAGAAAATTTTTGGAAGTAGGGAGGGATGTTAGGAAGCAGTGGAAAGTGGAATTTCAAGGATTGAGTGAGGGGAAGGAGTCCAAAAGGGAAAAACACAGGCCTAACCTAGAAAAGTGTCAAATTGTAGCAATAGGCTAGGGTTTGTGGGAAAATGATGAATTTGAGGGATATCAGTGATGGGATGTGTTTAAGAAGGTATATTAAGGATAAGGGAAGGTTTATGAGCATCAGGATACAAGTTTTGTTGATGATTTGACCATCCAAGAAAAAATACCTTCAAAACCCTAGGAGAGGGAAATGAGCCTTACCTAAGCACAACTGAAGCACAAAGAAGGTGTAAAATGACCCATTGGAACCTAAAATAAGGATGACAACTCTTTGAATGATGGTACACTCAGCTGAATGGTGACATGAACCAATACTTGGAAAACTTTGGAAGGAATGAAAACAATCCTAGACCTAATACCTAGTGACCAAATTTTACTTGAAGACTCACTGAAATGACAAAATATGACTTTGACACCATAAGATCACTTTGTAAGAGGATGTTTGATCACTGGTGGAAGGCTGCAAATACTGAAACTAACAAAAGTCGACATAGGAGGGCCTACTCGAGTTGAGGAAATAAGGAGTACTCAGTAAAGGCAGAAAGATCATAGTAATGTGACTGATAGAGACTGAAACTAGGGGTGATGATGGAGAAATAAGGGGAAGTGTGGACTTATGACTTCCCTTGCTAGAGAATAATATGCAAGGTTTACTTGGTAACAACTGACATGATTATAGAGGGGATTGTCTATTACTCAAATGAAGGCCTTTCAGAGACTGATCATGATAGATAGAGGCAAAATATGGGCAAGACAGGATGAATAAAACACAAAGAGGGAATAAGATATTGTGATAAGAGTCAATGGTATGTTGAATATACTCCATGAGACATAAGGGTGACTCATCTCTGAGGCTCTGAATGAAGGTGACTTAATAATATTTCCACATGGGAAATGCCCAAAGGGGACCATAAAAACATGAGAAAATAAGGGTTACTCATGATGAAACTCAACACATGCGTTGAAAAGTGCAAAGACAAAGTGGTGCCAAAGTACATGTGACCTATATGGAGAGATTCAATTTGAATGGGTGACAAAGTGAGACCTCATGGAAAAAATGGCTTCCTAGTGAAATTTCAAATTACAAAAAATGAAGAGAGACCCATTATATAGCTTGGTGATATATTTCCAATGGTGTGCATGGTTCGTCAAACCAAGATACGGTTTACTTGTAATGGCCAAGGGAAAATTAGCATTTTTCCTATATAAGAGGTTCTTGCCCCCAAATCCAATTCATTTGTGTATTTACATATTGGAGAATTTGGAGAGGAGGAGGAGTCCCTAAAACTTAGTGAGGTCATAATGGACAAACCTTAGAGGAGACAACTGGATGAGTTTGTAGAGTGCCACTATGTTCTAGGTGGTCAAATAAGGGAATCAAGTGTCTAACCTCATGGGAACGAGATACTCTAGAGGATGATGAATAGATGTTGAGGCATAGGTTCCCCCTCCCCCCTCGGTTTTATATGGTTATAGCATGTGATGGACATGATTGATATATTAGAATAGTGGAATCCAAACATTGATATGGATATGGGATACAAATGTTATTATGCATGATTTTATGGTGTCGTCGCCATTTGTTTCTTATGGTTGTCTTCCTATACGAAGAATTGGTGGATGTAGTCGGAGAAAGGAAATGTTTGATTACCAATATCACTTGGTACTACATATATTTGTCAAAGGGATTAAATTTATGGGTTTTCTTACATGGTGTATGTTGGGTACTAATTTGCTCCTAAAGAATCATCTTAATCCTATGTCCATTAATTTATCGACCTAGGATTCGTCTTTTTATTACGAGGTTGTCGGCACAGTCAATTCAGGGATAATGCTTAAATTACTGGGACATATGTAAGACTAATGTAAAGCAAAGGCTAAGAAGGAACACTCTCAGGAAAATACTGGATCCAATCAAAGTATAGATAAGAATAAATCGTTGTGCAAAAATCATAGAACAATTTAACTATCTTTGGAAAATCATAAAAAGATATTAAATTCTACAAAACCAACAATCCTCATTATACTGAGAAATTTAAGAAGAATGTATAATGTTTTTTAAAGGAAATTCTCTCTAATCACTCATTACCATAATCACTCGTAAATTCTAACCGCAAAACATGGCAATGGAAATTCACTCAATTACGAAGTAAATCTGAAGATGCACATGACTGAATAGTAAAATATGAGAATTCACCCTTCACACAAATGGATCATAAATATGAGAATTCATACAACTAAATTGTAAATCTAAGAATTCACATAGCTGAATTGTAAATCTAAGAATTCACATAGTTGAATCATAAATCTAAGAATTCAGATAACTGAATCATAAATCTAAGAATTTAAATAGGGTACATCAAATCATTCAAGCGGAAAGCAACAAAAAGTAAGGATACAAGGAAGACATTTATCGTTCCAGGATTGGGCCCACAGTCTCTGGAAGTTAACCCTCTTAGAGAAAATTCAATATGTTAGATTAAAACTGAACCATATGACTTTCATTGATATAAAAAACGAATTACAAAAAGGTCTGCAAAAACCTTAAATCAGTCTATTGTTTAATCACCTTTTACAGTCTGTGAGAATAATCCAAATCATCCCCCTTTTACTAGATTTTAATTGCATTTATGTATTACAATGTATTTCTAATGTTGGAATAGTAAAGTTATCCCGAGAATCAGAAGATTCTCAAGATTACTTATTAAACTATAAAATATCCATCATATTTATGAGATAATAGAGTGTATCCTCTCTCTGATTGTCCCATGCACATAGGCACATATCCTTGATCAGCATTTCATGATGAGCCCAATGGTTTTTTCACAACTTGGTTTCTCTTCAGCGATTCTAGGGAACAATAATCGTCCATCAAATCTCTATTGTACATAAATTAACCCAAATTTTGAATTAATGATATCTTAAGTATTCCAATTGACTCATTAACAAGGTAGAATACCAAGACGTCATTATCTACTTTTTAGGGCTTCTAACTCCCAAATGATTACAATTTGAACTTAAAGAACTTGAAAAACAAATTATTAAATGAAGAAACAAAGGGAAGAAGAATACCAATTCGATGACCCAACAGTGTCACCATACCAAAGAGTGGCTTCAGATATAATGAGCCGATGCTCATATAGATAACCGTTGTGGTTGAACAACAACAATGTCTAAGGGATTGGGTTGTTAAGGGAAGAGGCAGGGATGATTAAGTGGGGTCATCCTTAGGGTGATTTGAGTGATATGGGACTCGATAATATCTTAAGTATGGGGAAGAAAAGTGGCACTAGAGTCTACACTACCAGATGTACTGGGAGGGCTGGGGAGAATTGCTTCTTTTGGAGCCTCAAAAGTGGATGCCCCCTTATCCAAACATTGTGTGGCAGTGTAATGGCCGCAGGGTGGATGTGTTTTTAATTCTTGGGTTCAAAGTAATGGATGATGGAAAAAATCATCATCATGGGTGGCATGGTTCACATACACATTCTCATGAGGAGGAGATAGATGACAAGTGGATGAAAATACAAAGATGTTGAGACTGAAGTGTCTTTAGAAGATGTATCTAAATAAAAACATTCAGAAGCTTACAAGGAGTATGAATAAGTCAATCCCATGGATTATGAAATGTAGAGAATAGGCACAAAGTTGTCTATCATTTCGACATCAGGAGGGGGGATCACTATGGTGGGTTGAGGAGCCTCCTCCCCTGGCAAGGAATTGGTGCCAGGGGCTGCACCTAGAGAAGTAGAAGGGTCACTAGGAGTGGTATCCATTTCACAAAAAATGCGGAGTATATCGAAAAATATATCGAGATGAGTACAATGATGATAATAATGTTTGTACATACCACACAAATAATAGGGGTGTTTCAAGTGTAACAATTTTTTTTTTCTTATCAAAATTAGGGAAGGTGACTTTCACCTAAGGGATGCTAAGATGTTAGGTTCCTATAATACTAGTGATTACCCCATTACTATTGTAGTTGTATCCCTTATTAATATTCTCATGCCCCTATTGTCCCCATATTATTATTACTGTGCCCCATAGAATCCCTCTATTTTTATTTTTGTGGCTTTATATTATTATTGTTAGGTCGGCTGGGTTATATTGTGACTGCTTAGACTCCTATATATAGAAAGGAGGTTTTGTCATTTGAATCATCCAAGAATTGTTCATTTGTGTAATGTAAAGGAGGTTTCCCCTTCGAAGAGGCTGAATTCTAAGGCGTTCAAATATCTTTTCTATCTTTTTGTGAGCTGGTTTCATAACATTTGGTATCCGAGCTTTCGATTCTAGGGTTTCGCTGCTCCAAATAAGTCATCGTGGCATTTTTTCTATAACTTTTTTTCTGCGATGTTTCAGAAGCTAAAAAAAAACATTTGAGACGAAATCACACTGAACCTTGAATCCAAATTTTAGAGCTTTTCACACTATATTTGTGGAGATATGATCTGAGGAAGTTGGTCTTTTTGCAGACTCCTAAATAACATTCCAAACAGGTGACCTGGGGAAAATCTTCATAACTTTCTCTCTGAGCATCGGATTGAAATTTTGTAACAAGTTACAGAAAGAGGACGGCCTGTAGTTTCTTGTATATATTTTTAGAGCCAAAGGTTGAAACAGTGACTCATGGCACGTCATACAAGTTCACTCTACTGAACAAGTCTATAATCAGGTCACTGTGGGAGATTTGGCATAACTCTTCCGTGGAGAATCCAATTTGGATGAGATTGGTGGCATTGGAAAGAGGACGTAGAGGGCTACTGTAGATTGCAATTTCAGAATTGGATGATTCGAAATTATAGAGATACATCAGATTCAATATCAAGCTCCTACAAAGTGAAAAAAGGTGTGTAATTTTTTTAAAATTTTTGCATAAGCTTGGTTGGAAAAATTAGTTTGAAGGAATTCAAAGGGCATAGTAAAGCATTATTATCAGTAATTGATGCCCCAAGCAAAGAAAATGCAAACACCTAGTAAGCAACCTGAAAGCTCTAGCATGACTCATGAAGAAGAGGAAGAAATGCAACATGATATATCAAAATTACGAGACCAAGTGCAACAAGTGTCACTTGCACAAAAAGGAACAGAATCTAAGATGGATGGTTTAAAGAAAGATGTAGAAGCTAAGATGGATGGTTTAAAGAAAGGCGTAGAAGCTAAGATGGATTGTTTAAAGAAAGGCGTAGAAGCTAAGATGAATGACGTGGAAGCTAAGATGGACGATTTGAAGATAGATTTGAAGACAGGCAAGGAAGATTTGAAGACAGATTTGAAGGTAGATTTGACAAAGTTTCTACAAGAAATGCTTACTAATGGTGGAAGGGTAGTAAAGGAAACTCATGATGAGAACAAAAGAAATGTCAATCATGATTTCATAGACTCTAATGTTGGATTAAAGACCCACCATATTCCAAAAATTGATATGAGGAAGTTTGATGGCAAGGATCCCGCAACATGGATATTACAGATGGAGCAATTTTTCGATCTCAATAATGTGCAAAACACACAAAAGGTACGTATTGCAACCTTATATTTGGAACCAAATCAGTTTGTATGGTATCAATGGCTTTTCTCTCATAAAAAAATTATCACTTGGGCAATTTTTATGGAAGAATTGACAGCACATTATGAGGAAACAAAAAACAACACTTTTTTTAGCCAATTGATAAGTCTCAAACAAAAGGGTTCAATAATGGAGCACATTGAGGAGTTCCAAAAATTGAACATAAGGGTAAAAAATATTCCAGAGGAGCATAGGATTGATGTGTTCATAGGGACTTTAAAGGATAATATCCAACATGATGTTCACCTTTGGGAACTTGATTCATTAGAGAAGGCATTTAGGTTAGCAAGAAAAATGGAAAGCAAAATTATGGCAACCAAGAAGCATACCACTCACAACTATAAAGATGGAAGTGTTGTTGCCCCTAGTCTTCCACAACCTATAAGGTTGACACCACAACAATTGGAAGAAAAAAGAGAAAAAGGGCTTTGTTACAGTTGTGATAGAAAATACACTAAAGGTCATAAGTGTGCTGAGAAGAAATTATTCTACATAGATTGTGAAGAGGAAGAAGAAAAGGAGCAAGAAAGGTCAAAAGAAGAGTATATACTCCAGGAACAAAGCCTAGATAAAGAAGAAATGAATCCAACCATATCTTGTAATGCATTGGCTGGAATTACCACTCCTCAAACCATCAAGATAGAAGGACAAATCAAGAAGAAAAAGGTAATAGTGTTGATTGATTCAAGAAGTACCCACAATTTTATTCATTGTAAGATAGCAAAAGAATTGAATTGCTTCCTATATCCAGCACCAGAGTGTCAAGTGATGATTGCAAATGGAGGAATGATAAATTGCTCTGGAAAGTGTCATAATATCAAGCTATCCATGGGAGAATATGTATTGACTAGCCCAATGCTTTCCATTCCAATGGGAGGTGCTGATGTTGTACTAGGAGTACAATGGCTACAATCCTTGGGTACAATAGCTTTTAATTTTCAAGAACTTTTCATGAAATTTTCTGCGGAAGGAAAGGAAGTTGAATTAAGGGGTATTGCAGGGAAACCGGGAAAGATAATCAGCTCTAACGGTATGAGAAAGCTTCTAAAAAAGTAACAAAAAGGTGTAATTGCACAATTATGTTCGCTAGATTTTTCCACATTGGAATCATCTATTTCTCCATATCTCCAAAAAGTCTTGGACAATCATTCCAAGGTATTTGAGACTCCCAAAGGTCTCCCACCTATGTGTGATCATGATCATGCTATTCATCTGATTCCAGGAAGTGTTCCTCCAAACATCAGGCCGTACAGATATCCCTATGTCCAAAAAAGTGAAATTGAACGTATGGTTGCAGAAATGCTAGAGGCTGGTATAATTCAACCGAGTCAAAGTTCTTTCTCAGCTCCAGTAGTATTGGTGCACAAGAAGGATGGATCATGGCGCATGTGTCCGGATTATAGGGAGCTCAACAAGCTCACTATTAAAGATAAGTTCTCCATTCCTGTCATTGATGAATTACTGGATGAATTGCATGGATCAATTTACTTCACCAAGTTGGATCTTCATTCAGGATATCATCAAATCAGAATGAAGATTGAAGACATTCCGAAAACGACATTTAGAACTCATGAGGGTCATTATGAATTTTTGGTCATGCCTTTTGGCCTTACCAATGCACCTTCTGCATTTCAAGGTTTGATGAATTCCATTTTCAAACCCTTCCTTAGAAAATTTGTGTTAGTATTTTTTGATGATATACTAATCTACAACAAGTCTTGGAAGGATCATGTTGAACATGTTGATAGGGTGCTACAACTATTGAGGAGAAACAATTATATGCAAAAAGATCCAAATGTTTCTTTGGAGTACTAGAGGTAGAATATTTGGGTCATATTGTATCTCATGGAGGAGTTAAGGTAGACCCTAGAAAAATTAAAGCCATTAAGGAATGGAAAATCCCCACATCCATAAAGCATCTGCGAGGATTTCTCAGGTTGACAGGGTATTATCGCAAGTTTGTTAAGAATTATGGGAGAATAACAACACCTCTAACAACATTATTGAAGAAAGATGCATTTTCATGGACTCCAGAAGGATCAAAGGCCTTTGAACATCTTAAAGAGGCAATGTGCCAAGCACCGGTCTTAGCTACACCAGACTTCAGAAAAATATTTATTGTGGAATGTCATGCTTCAAGAAATCGAATTGGTGTTGTTTTAATGCAAGATGAAAGACCCATTGCTTTCGAAAGTCATCCAATCAAGGGAAAGTTTTTACACAAAGCTATTTATGAGAAGGAAATGTTGGCAATAATACATGCACTTAAGAAATGGCAACCCTACCTAATGGGAAGACACTTCAAGGTAAAAATGGATCATGATAGCCTTAAATACTTTTTAGAACAAATATTAACCTCTGAAGAGCAACAAAAGTGGGTCACAAAGATGTTGGGTTATGACATTGAAATCATCTACAAAAAAGTGAAGAAAAATGTGGTGGCAGATGCTCTCTCAAGAAAGGATGAGGATGTGGAAGCATTGTTTTGCGCCATTTCTAGTATCCAACCAGATTGGATAAACGAAGCAAGGGAGGAATGTAAGAATGATGAAGAAGTGTGGACACTTATTCGAATGTTACAACAAGATTCCAATACATCTGATACATTTAGCTGGCAAAATGATTTGTTATGGTACAAAGATCACTTATACCTCTGTAAGAATTCCCAACTCAAAAAAAAGATTCTTATGGAATTGCACACTTCTCCCTTAGGAGGGCACTAAGGATTCTTAAAAACTTACCATAGGTTTAAGAAGGAATTTTTTGGGATGGCATTAAATCGTATATTCAAAATTTTGTGGCAGAATGTTTGGTTTGCCAACAAAATAAAGTTGAAACAATTAAGTCCCCGGGTCTATTACAACCTTTATCCATTCCAAGCCAACGTTGGGAGGAGGTTTCAATGGATTTTATCACAGGTTTACCCAAGTATGAGGGAAAGAGTGTCATCATGGTCAGGGAAAATTTTAAGAACCCCCCCCCCTAAATTTACATGTATAATAAATGGGCGAATCTCCATGGTATATAGGAAAAATGGAAGATGATTTTATCAATAATATGATAAGTATATATAATTTTTTGGTGAATCTCTCACCAGGCATGGCGAATATTTTACTCAATTATAAAATCTTGTGTTTATTGAATACACAAATGAAATCATTGCATTTCTTTAAAATATCTTTTGAAATCAAAATTACCGAAATTACATATCGATAACCTAGTGGGTGTAGGATAAAATTCACCCATGCCATTCACAAAAAGCATGAGAAAAAACCTAATACTATATATAAAACAAAGAAAAATTCAAATTCATCACTTCTAGGGACCTCATAACCACCCTTCCAATACACAAGTATGTTCCTGTTTGCAATTAGAAAAATTACCCAAATTACAATCTATTTACTCCACTTCTAGGGACCTCGTAACCACCCTGCCAATACACAAGTATGTTCCCGTTTGCAATTAGAAAAATTACCCAAATTACAATATGTTTACTCCAGCATATGTTGGAAAGTTATAGAAGGATGACTAGTGCAATCAATCCATTCCGTTTTGCCCTGGATTTGTTTCACTTTAAAACAGAAGTATACAAATATACTTGTCTAATGTCTATGCTTTAACCATTCACCTTAAGATGTTTTTACAATATAATTTCCTAAATCTATTTAATATCTTCATTATCATAAAAACCAACCTATATCCATCTTAACTCCACATCTACCACTCTTAGGGGGATGAAATCTATTTATCCCTCTGAGCACTTGGTAGACCTAGAATTAAGATGGATCTAAGATAAAATTTCCCCTTTAAATAGTCTATGCTCACATGAATACCATGGGTCAATACCATGGGTTATCATAAACCTGGAGCTTAAAAATTACTATTAGTAATTTATAAGAATTAATAAAATTAATAGTTGATTTTTATTTTATTTTTATTTTAACCAAGCTAAAATGTTCAACATACATTAAATTACAACATCCATTTTTACTCTTGATCGGATCAAATATTTTTTCACTCTATGCTAGTTTGCATATGACGATATTTGATACCTCTCGGGGGTTAGTAGATCCAGAGTAAATATGGATCTATGCTGGTTTAATTCCCCCATTTAAATAGGCTACATTCCAAGTGAATACCATGGGTCAATACCATGTGCCATTTTGGTGAATACCATGGGTCAATACCATGTGCCATTTTTATTTTTATTAATATTAATATTAGGGTTAATAATGTTTTTTTGGATGGTATTAATAACAATCTAGTCCATGGTATTTGTCCCATAGTATAAATATAAGGTGACTTATGGAGTAAATATAAAAAAATGTTTTATTTGTTTACCATACCTCTCGTTTATTTATATTTTTATTAATTTACCATACCATTCATAAATACAACGTGACTTATGGAGTAAATATAAAAAAATGTTTTATTTGTTTACCATGCCTCTCACTTATTTATATTTTTATTAATTTACCATACCTCTTTTACAAATATGGTATTTGGCCCATAGGATTCACTTAAATAAAACCTCTTTCTTGAGCCTTCATAAATAAGTGACTTATGGAGTAAATATAAAAAATTCTTTATTTATTTACCATACCTCTCATTTATTTATATTCTTATTAATTTACCATACCTCTTTTATAAATATGGTATTTGGGCCTTTGGCCCATATGATTCACTTAAATAAAACCTATTCTTGAAAATGGGCGAATGGAAGGTTGTAACTCCTAATTTCAAGGGCTAAATTTACATTTTTTACCCTCTCCCTTGAAATAAGGTGGGCTATTTTAGGTGATTTGTAAAAATGTACTATGATACAAAATATTCGCCCACTAAAAATTTAAAACCCCTTAATTTCGCCTAAGGGCGAACATTCGCCCTTAAAATCACCCCTAATCATGGTGGTAGTTGACAGACTTACCAAGTATGCACACTTTTGTGCATTATCACATCCATTTAAAGCCAGTACAATTTCTACTACATTTATGGAAACAATTCAAAAGCTACATGGAAATCCAAAGATTATTGCAAGTGACAGAGATCCCATTTTCAGTAGAAATTTTTGGACAGAATTATTTTCTTGTCTTGGTACTCAGTTAGCTCATAGCTCATCTTATCATCCTCAATCTGATGGGCAAACTGAGATGGTAAACAAATTTTTGGAAGGATATCTTCGTTGCTTTGTATCTGATAAACAAGAACAATGGGTCAAATGGTTGCCTCTCGCTGAATGGTGGTATAACACTTCATTCCATACAAAAAGAAAAATGACCCCATTTATCGCAGTTTATGGATATTAGCCACCATCCATCACATCATAATTAAGAGAAACTTCTAAGGTTCAAGAAGTGGAACATCACATTTAACATCAACAACAAGTCCTCCAACTCTTAAAGGATAACCTCGTGTTGGCACAGAATAGAATGAAACAACAAGTAGATCAACATTGCAGAGAAAGAAGTTTTGGTGTAGGTGATTGTGTATTCCTACAACTATAACCATATAAAAAAATGTCCCTCAAGCAAGCTAAGAAGGACAATAAATTATCACCAAAGTATTATGGTCCATACAAGGTGTTGCAAAAGATTGGTATGATAGCATACAAATTAGAGCTTCCTGCAGCTTCTCGAGTGCACCTAGTTTTCCATGTTTCATGTTTAAAGAAGGTTATAGGTGACAAGCTCCGAGTTCAAACAATATTGCCAGAACTTGATGAGGAAGGAGAAGTTATATTGGAACCAGAAGCAGTCACAGAAACAAGAACTCGACAGCTACGAAATTGATCAATTTCGGAGTATCTCATCAAGTGGAAGAACTTATCCACTTAGGTTTCCACATGGGAGGATGAGAATTTTGTACAGAAGCATCCAGAACTACTAAAGCATTGAGGAAAACACCTTTTTGAAGGAGAGAGGCATGTTAGGTTCCTATAATACTAGTGATTACCCCATTACTATTGTAGTTGTATCCCTTATTAATATTGTTGTGCCCCTATTGTCCCCATATTATTATTATTGTGCCCCATAGAATCCCTCTATTGTTATTTTTGTGGCTTTATGTTATTATTGTTAGGTTTGATGGGTTATATTTTGTCTCCTGAGACTCCTATTTATAGAAAGGAGGTTTTTTCATTTGAATCATCCAAGAATTGTTCATTTGTGTAATGTAAAGGAGGTTGCCCCCTCGAAGAGGCTGAATTCTAAGGCGTTCAACTATCTTTTCTATCTTTTTGTGAGCTGGTTTCATAACATAAGATTAGGTTAAATGTTGGATTCAAAAACCATGATTTTAATGTGGGGAAGATCAGGGTAATTTTTGGTGGCATGACCATGAACATCACACAAAGCATATGGAAGAGTAGACTTCAGTGCCTTAGTAGGAGTAGGTGCCACTTTGGTTGCCATGTCGTTGTCCCCCTCACCAGATGCTTTCACAACAATAGTGATTTCCTCATAAGGTTTTTTTGGAACTGAAGCAAAGGAAGGGGCTATAGAAACACGTTGTATAAGAGTCAAAGACATGTAAGGCTTGAGCTGGTTAGGAGAGGTGTTTGCAGGAGGATCAATGTACCAAATTCGGATCCCAAAACTCATGTTAGGAAGACTCAACATAAGCATTAGTAGTGTAGAAAATATTCCTGGTGGCGGGAATAAGAAAGGAATCTAACCAAAGGGGTAATGATCTAGAGGAACACCTCCCAAGGGCAGATGGCCTGGGTGAAAATCACTAGTAGGGAAATGTCTTGGAGGAATTGTTCCTGAAGGACCAGTTAAGTCTTGAGAAGTAGATTGTTGGGAATTTGACTACTAAGAAGATGTATCGTACTGCTTGTTGGAGGTCTGTAATGCTTCAATCATGCAAACATTTGAAGATCTAAGCTTAGTGGAAATAAGCGATGGGCCGTGATAAGCCCCAAGTAGTGTGGAATCTTTATAGACTCCAGGGGAAACATCAATGAAGGTAGGAGTGGCCTTATTTCCCACCATTGATGAAATGACATTTTGAGGATACCTCTAGGATTGAGGGCCATAGAAAGTTAGTTGATCGATGGTGATTATCTTGCCGTTATTGGGAAAGCACATCTTACGAAATACAAGAGATGCGGCTGGTGAAACAACGTACATGTAGCACCGACCAAGCAAGAGGTTATAATCTAGAGGGGCATCAATAAATTTAATATCATTCATGACCTTCTTGCTAGCAACACTAATGGGGCAATTTTCATATAAAATAAGATGTTGCAAGGGGTGATTGTCCCATGCACTAAGAGTGATATTTGATGGTGACAGGCGGGGGAACCAAGTTGCTTCCAGACACTAGCAGCCATCACACAAGTGTAAGTGCCTTACTCTACTATACATCATTGAACAATGGTGTTTTTAATCAAGATTGGTATATGAAAAGAAACAAAGGAGGGAAGCGGGGAATGATTCACTTTATCACCATCAAAGGCGATCATATGATCATCAAAAGGATCCATAGTTCCTAAGCAAGTTATTAGAGCTTTCCATTGGGATCGGCATGTCTGAAGGGCTTCTAGTGTTTACTTGGTAGCAAGAGACTACGCAAAGTCATATACAATACTATAACTGTGGGTGACTCAAGAACTAGTATCATTTCGACATAATGGTCCTTTGGTGGAAAAAGGGAGTCATTTGAACCTTTATGTTGAGAATCAGTCATTGAATTATCAGGAGGCTTATCATATGGGTGTGATTGAGTTTGGAGGTTGATTTCTTTAGAATCCATCATGAGAATCTACTAATTTCCATTCCTACATTACGAAGGTGGAGGATTTTGGCAAGCATGGGTGGCCACATATCCTTGCTGAGGGAACGGATTGGTAGGCACTTCCAACTGCATGAAAGGAGGAGGGGGTTGACCGATAGGTTGCTTCCCTATATAGGTAGCATCTTGGGCTTCCCATGCTTAGTGCATCTGAGGGAGAAGGGGATAGTCATGAGTGTAATGGCCATAATTCTTGCAACAAGGACAAGGTTTATTTTCCCCAAGAGCCTTTATATGCTTGGGTTGTCTTCCCTATTGATGGGATGCGAGATTTGACTCATCACCATTATTAGCATTAGGTTTTCTACCTTGGTTTCCATGATTTCCTTGAGATGGTTGATTCTAGTTACCCTTCCCCTTGTTCCTTCTCTTAGGGTTGGGGGGAATAGTAGTACTCTACTGATCATACACTTGACACTATGGACGTAGTTATTTCTGTGGAAGATATTGTTTAGGAATGGGGGGTTGAGGTGTTGGTGTTTTTGGGGTTGGAGAACTAGGTAGCGCATATGAATAGTAAGGGTTCACAGTAACATTTTGGTAACCAGGTTGAGCAATAACTGGTGCTAGTATTGGCTAATGTGAATGGGAAAATGTGTATGATGTACTAGTACATTGGTAAGAGTTGATGTGCGAAGGATCAGGAGGAGGATAATTGTAGTTGGAACTGGTCCCCCCTGGGGTTGACCATAACTTGTAGGAGGTTGATAATATGGTGATGAGTGAGGTTAAGATAGGGATCCAACAATATTGTCAATGACATGGGATGCCCCTGGTGCAAAAGCAACACCATGCTTAGGAAGATTGGGAAGGACGGTATAAAAATAACTTAGCTAGTCGTATATCAAATAATATTTTAGAGCTATGTGGAGAGCTTATTCCTTGGTTTGAGGAAAGTGAAAGGTGACATATTTATTTATTGGGTATGGGAGATTTCTCAAAAACCAATCCATCTAGACACAACTGCCAAATTCAAGAGCTCTATAGAGGCTCCTCCTTCTATGTCATTCTTGTACATGCTAAAAAAGGCGAGTGGCAGAAGTTTGACGGAAGTAAGTCAAAAATTTGGTACCAGTGTCATATCGAAGAGGTAATTGGAAATATGATAGGAAGAAATTAGTGAGAGTCACAAAAGTATAATTAGAGGCATGTCATTGTTTGACATACCACTTGGAAACAACTCCAGTTAGAGTGTGTTAGAATAGATGAAGACAAATGGAGTCCTTGGTGATGGAGTTGGAAGAGAACAACATATGGAAAGAGAGAACATGGTTTGTAGGGTATTCTCCAAGATTCCCTTCAAATTTGGGGATGTATGAGGAAAGTTTGGTTTCCGTGGGAGGCCAATTTTGATCATGGAGAAGGGGGTCATTGATGAGTTGGTTTAAGTCAGGGAGGCTAAAGCTAGCCATGTAGGGAAGTAAAGGTTGATTAGCCACCAACCTGAAGAGGTTCTGGTATTTCATCCTTAAGGGTTACCTTGGTTATTACCAATGTTACCATCATGGCTTCCACCACCCACATTAGTTCCTGACATGGTAATAGTGTGGGGTTAAGATGATGAAGAATCAAAGCAGGAGCTAGAAGAACTAGAGTCTGTATATGGACTAGATGGTAGACTATGTGGATGGATATTGATGCATCATGCAGGGGTAATAATATGTCCTAAAGGAAATTCGGGGCCAAGGCCATGAAGTCTCTATGAAAAATTCCTAGGGGGAACATTGGTGTTAGGATGAAAAATAACCCTAAACAATAAGGGATGAGGATAAAGAAAGAAAGTAAAAAATAGCAAGAAAAAACCTAGTGCAATGGTGCAAGGTGAGAACTAAATATAATTATATGTTACTCTAATTTAAGAAACCAAGTCCTATAAAAGAGAAATGACCTCTAGCCTAAAGGTTTTCTAAATTCTTAAATAAGTCCTAGTTCCATTGTTTTAAATGGACTTCCAAAAAACTTCTTACTTGATAGGGTTTGATGTTTGCAAGCAGAGTTATCTAGTGGAAGGTAAGGTAGGGGATTGGTCACTTCCCACAACCACCCCTATAGGGTATTTTCTTAAGATGATCCATTAACGTTCATTTGTCCCACGGGGGTAGTTGAATATTAGGCTTCTTGGTAGTCAGTTGCCAATGCAGAACCCTAGAACAATGAGTCAAGTAGCCTCATGGAGAGTCGTGCACATCGAGACCTAATTATAACCACCTCTTAATCGAGTTTTTGGTGCACTTCGGTTTTAACCGTGGGATTATGAAGGATTTCAAACTCCCTACAAGTACAAATTTCTATGTCTCAGTGGAAGTGATTGATGGTTGTTTTGGAAACCTATCCCACCATCTTAATCGAAACTACAAGATTGCTTTTCCCAAGTGCCCAAGTGGGCTTAAATATATGTGAGTTAAGTCATTAATGTAGATTGTTTAAAGTCTTGGCTTGGCAATGTTAACCGAGCTCTCATTCACTTAGGGTGTGAGTGTGTGTAAAATGTGTATGTGCATGGGTTGATTAAAGAATGTTTTATTATTCCAAATCTACTAATAAATAAAGTTCATAAATTGTAAATAATATGGAAAATGAATAATAAAATAACAACAAACTCAAGCACACAAATTCCCACCCAAAAAGGCTTATGAAGAAGCAAGAAAAGAGATGGAAAATGAAAGTGACCCAAAGAAACTAAAGGACCAAAATATCTATTGTCTATAGGGACTCGATCTTAAGGACAAATCTGTTGAAATAAAAAATCAACAAAAATAGAAGGTAAAGCGTTGGAAAATAGCAAAAAACAAACTGCAAAATGAAGGATTCTTAAGGGAATCCTAAAGAAGAAATTAAACACAAGTAATTAAGAGAAACAAAGTGTTGTAAAAAGGTCCTAGAAAGGAATGAAAACAATGATGGAAAACAATGGTTGAAAGTTTTGCAAACTAAACTCCTCAACTCAACATTTTTTTTACTAAATGGCAGAGGTGTACTCTAATCTATAAGGGGTTTTTCCCTTCCTCAAAATGAAAAAAAATAATAAGAGACTTTAGGCCTAGGGATGAATGGGAATAGTGAAGAAACTCTTATGAACACCCAGATAAAACTCTTGGAAAAATTTAAAAAATTGTTGAAAATTTTGGAAAAACATAGGCAATGTAGGTCCTAACCTATTTTCTGTGTTTTGGTGCAAGTATTGGCCCAAAATTTTTGTTGGCTTGTTTTGGCTCTGCTCCAAAAAGTGTGTTGGCCCTCCAAGATTCCCGCTTTATAAATATGTTGTAGACAATGTTGTCTCCTACATCGATGGTACCTGTGACCTGCAAAAAAGAAATGGAAACCTAGAAGAATAAAGCTTTTTTTGGCAACGAATAAATATCTAAAAGTAGAAATAGAATGTGAGAGAAAGAAAAATGCTAAAAAATGTTGAAACAACAGTCACTAGGGTTCTAAATTTTTAGGCAAATGGAGTTGCCATTTTTTAGTATGAAGTTTTCTAGTGAGTGTACCAAAATCCTTCACTTAAGCTACTGGTGACAAATAGCCCTAACAACAAACAAAAATGGTTGCTAATATGCTTCAAATCTGCGAAACATTAAGTAGAAAACCTACAAAAAGATGGCATGCAAACATAAAGGAACATATAATTGAAAATGATATACCAAAATCCCAATGGAAATAGAAGAAATTTGGTTTTATTAAAAATATAATGTTTACACATTGTGAGGAGAATATGTAGGCTTCTATCTGCAAATCCTCCTCCATGAGATGGGTTCTTGAATACGGTGTGCTTCATACTCAAATTTCTCTCCTAATGGTTGCAGTGGGAAAATGGTGCTAATGGTGGTTTGAACTAGAAAATGGGAGCTAAAATATCGTAATAAGATAATGAGGATGATGAGAATAGTCATGGTGATGAATGAGGATAAAACATCTGTATCTATAACAAAATATTAAGATAGATCTAGATTTAGGAAAATAATAAAAAATCTTGGACTAAATCAAGATCTAGCCATTAGGAATATTTATCATATTTTAGAAAGAGATATTTTATTTGAAATAATCAAATGTCTTTATTTAGAAAGTGATTAAAGTAATTAAGAAATAAAAAATATTTATTAATTAACTTATGGGGATAAAGTCAAAGATGGATTAGAAATAAATATTAAATAAACATTTAATAATTATTTCATGAGATAAATAAGGGATAATTATGGAATAATAAATAAATAATGATTTATTCAATTATTCTCATGAGATTTTTTGGATTCTAAAGAAAATTATTTGAGGAAAATGGTTCACAAATTATTTCCTAAGGTGAAAGTTGGTTTTAATATGTAAAGCCCCATCTTACACGTTGTATTTTGATCAACCTAGAAGAAAATCGCTAGGTAATCATTTTTTGGGTGATAACACTCTACAAAAGATACAATACTTTGCTCACATCAACAAGCTACAACATAATTACAACTACAACCAACATAGTTGCAACAATAATAAAAAATATAGCTAATAGAGTTTCAACAACAATAATAGCTACAATCAATGGAGTTTCAACAACATATAATGAATAGAGTTGCAAAGTTAGACATTGAAGAAAGTTGCAACAATGTATAGTTATAGCTAAGTTGCAACAACTATGAGCTACAACAAAACAAAAATACATTAGTTTTATTCCACTACTATGTGTTCTTCCTTTTGTTACATTCATCCATATTTATACATAACTTTCAGTCATTAATTAGACTCGAAAAAATTAATAGCCCCTTCGTTGATAAATCTTAAAATATGAATTAGGTAAAAGGATAAGGTTGAAATAAATTATATGGTGGTGTTTCTCATTCAAATTTAAACGAGTTGAGGATGTGGTAGCTCTTCACATTTTCATGTTACCCCTTCAGGTTTCAATGAGATGAGACCGAGGCAAATCTTCATGATTTTAGCCACTAATGAAATAGTTATTGTTACTGACATTCTCCCCCTTAATTGTTTCAACCAAAAGTTTTGTTGTTACATCAAAAACGTAGTTACACCATACACACACCTATATTTTTCCCATGAATTTGAATAACTCATTTTCCAAGGGTTTTGTAACGTACATCCAAATTAGTCTTTTGATCTACAAATTCCATACAAATTTCATTAGAGTTTACTAATTCTTAGATGAAATGATTCCTTATATCAATATGCTTACTTCTTTTATGGAAAAAACATTATTTATTGATAATGCAATGGAAAATTTGTTTTCACAAAAAAATCGAGTTGCTTCTTCTTACCCATGCAACAACTCAATTAACATTCCTCTCACCCATAAAGTTTGACAAGCTATTGTTGTTGCAGCAACATACTTTGCCTTATAAAATGGTAAAGTCACAATGGACCACTTATTTTATGTGCATGATACTACACTTAATCTAAAATTGAGCATATACCTTTACATGCTTTTCCTGTAATCAATATTTCCTACAAAATCACTTTCTGCATATCTGGTCAATTTAAAATCTAGATGTGATGTATACAAGATACCATAAAAAAAAATTCGAACAATATACCTTAAGATCCTTTTTACAACTTTCCAACAGGTACTCTTTGGAGACTCCATAAATCAGGAAATTAAACTTACAACAGACATTATTTCAACACTTGTTACAACCAAATATATGATACTTCCAACCAACTTCTTGTACAAGGACATATCAACACTTAACCTGTAATCCTTCCTATTGAGTTATGTAGCAGTCGCATTATAACTTGATTACAATTCACCATCATAAATCTTTTCAATATATCTTTCTCATATTTAGATTGACAAATAAAAATACCATCTTCATATTGAGCTATTTCAATACCAAGAAAATATTTCATCATCCATAATTTAGTCATATTAAAATCTTTTTTCATCATTGTCTTAAAATCATCTATTGAAATATCTCCACTGAAAATAAAATCATCAATATACAAGCAAACTATCAAAATTTTACCTTCCTAATTTATCTTTGTATATACAGTTGGTTCACTTGGACTTCTATTGGATCCTTTATTATTTAAATATTCATTTGTCATATTGTACCATATTTGGGGTGCTTGTTTCAGTCCATATAATACTTTATTTAACCTATAGAAATTATCTTCTTGTCCGTCAATTTCATATCCTCAAGCTAGTTTCACATAAAAAATTTCTTCTAAAAATAAATTTAAAACTGCAGACTTAACATCTATCTAATACATTTTCCATCTATTTTTCTTCTCTAATAGCCAACACCATCATTACTCTATCAATTCTAGCCACAGATGCAAAAAATTCATTATAATCAGTGTCAGGTTGTTGATTGAACCCTTGTGCTACAAGTCTTGATTTTTGTTTCTCAACTTCACCTATAGCATTCAACTTGCTCTTGTAAATTCATTTAAGACCTATACTATTTTTTCATTTAGGTAGATTTACAAGATCCCAAATATTATTTCTTTCTATGGAATCAATCTCTTCATCCACACCCTTTACCCAAAATTATTCTTTAATAACTTATTCAAAATTTACGGGATCATATGCAATTAATGAAATTTTTGAAACTTGATCTATTTCATCATTATGCTCATATATTTCTCTTAATATTCTAGTCTTCTAACTTTTAACTTTATACTTTAATGTAGCTAATGTAGGATTTGAGTTATTACTTACCAGGATCTTGTTGTTTTTCGTACTTCATAACTTGATGGTCCATCATATTCTTAAGTTCTGGGTGTTCTAAACTTTAACATTAGGGGATTTTTTATGTTTGAATTGGGCCTCTTGACAAAAATAATAAAATAATAGTTAAAATAATAAAATAAGATCTATGAATTTTTAAAGAAAAAGAAAGGAATTTTTTTATATTGTATTTTTGGTTTATCTCCTTTTAATTTTACTCAAATTCCAATTGTAGACACCTGTTGTATGTGGATTTAAATTCCACATCTAACGAGTGCCCACTAAACATACTTATGAGAATGCCCACAACGAAACATATTTTTTTCATGTTTTTTTAATATGGGTCTACTTAGAAATATCCAGAGTGGATACTCATTGGATGCGGAATTTAATTCTGCATCCAACAAGTGCATACACTTGACATTTGAGTAAATATATAAAGAGATAAACGATAAATCACTACAAGAAAAAAGGTCATTGGTGAGGGTCATGCTTGTGACGAACCTTTAAGGTCTGTCACCAATGTCGCATATGGTGACGATCTCTAAAAAAGAGTTGTTGTAAGTGTATATAGTGATGGTCCTTTACAGTTTGTCACCAAAGCCATTTTCAATGACACTTTTAGTGAGGGCCATTAAAGGCTCGTCACTAATTCTCTCTTTGGTGAAACTTTTGGTGAGGGTCGTTAAAGGTCCATCACTAATTCTCTCTTTGGTGACACTTCTAGTGACGATCTTTTATTGATCGTCACCAATGATCTTTTTGGTTACTTTTGGTGATAGTCAATAAATTTTCGTCATCATTTATCATTCCAATGAGTTTTTGATGATGCTTCATGCCTGTGACGGACCTTTAAGGTCCATCACCAATGTCGCATATGGTGACGGTCTTTAAAAAATCATTGTTGTAAGTGTATATAGTGATGGTCCTTCAGGTTTGTCACCAAAGCCATTTTCAATGACACTTTTGGTGAGGGTCGTTAATTGCCCATCAATAATTCTCTCTTTGGTGACACCTTTGGTGAGGGTCGTTAAAGGCCCATCACTAATTCTCTCTTTGGTGACACTTCGAGTGACGCTCTTTTATTGACCCTCACGAATGCTCTTTTTAGTTACTTTTGGTGACAGCCAAAAAATGTTCATCATCATTGATCATTCCAATCAGTTTTTGATGACGCTATGTACTTGTTACTATAATTTTTGTCAAAATATAATGATTTAAGACCATTGTTGTGGAATCTTATTCATTATGTGTCCAAGGTCATAGTGGTTATAATAGCCAACCAATTTGTTAAGAAGTAATTAGTGTGTATCATTTGTTAGAAAATTATATATTACGGAGCAATGGAACACATAAAATATTGCAGAAATATAAACACAAAAAATGCACAAAACAAGAGAGACACAGATATACGTGGTTCACCCAGTTTGGGCTACATCCACCCCGAACAGCCAGTCCTTCCTTTCTATTATCCAGCAAAATGAAGAGATACAACCTACAACAAATCTGTTGTAATATCCTCTGTTTTCTCTCACAGTCTCAGCTCTTTGTTTCTCGCTCACAGAATACACATCTATCACACAGCCTCAAATACAATGCCCTCATACAAAGAGAGGGGTTGCCTTCTAGGGCAAAAAAAAAACCCTAAACTAAACATAAGTTCTACTGTTAGATCATCCACCTAATGAACGGCCCAGATTGACTAGAAATTACTATACTTTTACAAGGCAATTTTACATTTATTTTTGGCTTCGGGGGCGCTGCCCCCGAGCCCCCGCCGGGGGACCGCTGGCCCCTGGACCCCCCAGCCGGGGGGGATGGACCCCCCCAGACCCCCGCGGGGGGGACAAGTCCCCCCCGCACCCCCCCCCCCGCGTGGAGGGGTGTACAAAACTTCCTGTGGTATACATCCGACTGAAACAAAGACCTCTGAACAATCATGCTCCACACACAACAATCTCCCACTTGGAGAATGATTGTAGCAACTCCACCGCTGCTTCATTTGCTGGAAAATGACTCCTCTTTGGACCTGGTTGTTTCTCATCTTCATCGTCATCCTTGAAGACCAATTGAAACTGAGCATGTTCTCAGTTTCTCCCTGGTTACAACTTTTGTTAGCATATCTGCAGGATTCTGGCTAGTGTGTATCTTTTCCAGCTTCAACTCTCCATCTTCCAACACTGATCATATGAAATGGTACTTGAGCTGTATGTGTTTAGTCCTGAAATGAAATGCTGAGTTCTTTCCAAGATGAATGGCACTTTGGCTATCACTGTATAACGTGCTCATATCATGCTCCTTACCCAATTCACCCATAAACCTTTGTAACCAAATCATTTCTTTACTAGCCTCTGTAGCAGCAGCATACTCTACTTCTGTTGTTGAAAGTGCAACAACACTTTGGATTTTTGAAACCCAACTGACAGCTGTTCCTCCAACAGTAAATACATATCCTGTAGTGCTCCTCCTGTTATCTCTGTCACTTGCCATATCTGCATCAACATATCCTTGTAGGCAGATGTTTGAACCACCAAAGCATAATGCTTGATTTGTGGTACCTTTCAAATATCTGAGAATCCATTTCACTGCCATCCAATGTTCCTTTCCTGGATTGTTCATGTACCTGCTTACAACTCCCACTGCATGTGCAATATCAGGCCTTGTGCAGACCATTGCATACATTAAGCTTCCAATTGCTGATGCATATGGAACTTTAGACATATAATCCATGTCTTCTTGGGTCTTTGGGCACATTTCCTTGCTAAGTTTGAAATGGCTAGCAAAAGGTGTACTAACTGGTTTTGCATTGTGCATGTTAAATATTTTCAACACCTTTTGTATGTACTCATTCTGAGACAATGTTAATTTACGATTTTTCCTGTCTCTAGTTATTCTCATACCAAGGATTTGTTTTGCAGCTCCCAAATCCTTCATTGCAAATGAATTTGCCAATTTTCTTTTGAGCACATTTATTTCCTGCATGTTAGATCCTGCAACAAGCATGTCATCTACATACAATAACAATATAATATAGCTGCCATCATTTTGCTTTTTCAAATAAACACAATGATCATAGTGACATCTAGTATAACCTTGTTCAGACATAAACTTGTCAAATTTTAGATACCACTGCCTTGGAGCCTGTTTTAAGCCATACAAGCTCTTCTTCAACCTGCACACTAGTTTCTCCTTCCCTTTCACCTCATATCCTTGTGGCTTTTGCATATATATCTCTTCCTCCAAATCCCCATGGAGAAAGGTTGTCTTTACATCTAACTGCTCAAGATGCAAATCTTCAGCTGCTACAAGACTTAAAATAGTTCCGATTGAAGTCATTTTAACAACAGGAGAAAATATTTCATCAAAATCAATACCTTTCTTCTGTGCAAACCCCTTCACCACAAGTCTATCTTTATACCTCTATTTTCCTCCATCTTCTTCCTTCAGCCTGTAAACCCATTTATTCTGCAATGCTATTTTACCTGCAGGCAACCTGACTAAGTCCCAAGTCTGGTTATGTGCTAAGGAGTCCATCTCTTCTTTCATGGCTTGCTCCCACTTCTTCCTGGTTTCTACCTGCACTGCTTCTTCATAACATTCGAGTTCACCAGAATCAGTCAACAATAAATAATATAATGAAGGAGAGTAACGTTCAGGGGGTCTACCTATCATGGTAGATCTTCTAACACCACTTTCGGGTGTTTTGGGTGCCTTTTACTGTTGTTGTGGTTGTTGATTATTATTATTTTCAGACACCTTTACTTTTTCAGTGATTTCGTCAAGAACTGCGTATTCCTTGTTTTCTTTTTCTTGCTTCTTTTCCTGCAACTGATTCTTATACAAGACCTTTTCATTGAATATTACATCTCTGCTCCTAATGATTTTCTGATTTTCATAATCATATAAGCGATAACCAAAATCATTAACACCATATCCAATAAAGGTACATTTCTTTGACTTTGCCTCAAGCTTTGTTCTATTTTCTTTATCAATATGGACAAAGGCCTCACAAACAAAAGGCTTTAAAAAAGAGTAGTTTACCTTTTTACCTATCCATGCTTCCTCCGGAACACCACCATCCAAGGAAATTGAAGGCCCTCTGTTTATTAGATAAATAGCAGTATCTACAGCATCTGCCCAAAACTGTAAAGGCAATCCTGCATGCAATCTCATGCACCTTGCACGCTCCATGATTGTTCTATTCATCCTTTCTGACACACCATTTTCTTGTGGTGTTCTTGGAACTGTCTTCTCTCTGTGAATTCCATGCTCTGAACAGTACCTATCAAACTCTTTGCTGCAATATTCACCTCCATTGTCTGATCTAAGACACTTCAATTTCTTTCATGTCTCAATCTCAACCAAAGCTTTCCATTTCTTGAAAGTATCAAATACATCAGATTTATTCTTGATACAATAAATCCAAGTTTTTCTAGTTGCATCATCAATAAAAGTAACATAATAACGAGAGCCACCGAGAGATGATACCTAAGCAGGTCCCCATATGTCTATATGCACAAGCTCTAATTTTTCATTCTTCTTTTTTTTCTCAACTCTGAGAAATCTGGCTCTCTTCTGTTTTCCATAAATGCAGTTCTCACAGAAGTCCAAATCAACATTCTTCAAACCTGGCAACAAATTCCTTGAGTGAAGAATCTTCATCCCCTTTTCACTCATGTGTCCCAGCCTATGATGCCATAATGCTGCATCTGCTCCTTTGGAAGTTAAAGCATTAATAGAGTTAGAAATACCATTGCATAAATACAATGTACCAACCTTTTCACCTTTTGCTATTACCAAGGCTCCTTTAGTGACCTTCCAAGCTTTATCTGTGAAAGTTGTCACACAACCTTCACCGCCTAACTGCCCTGTTGAAATCAAATTTTTCTTTAGATCTGGAACATGCCTTACCTCCTTTAATAGCCATTGGTTTCCATTCTGCTGTTTTACAAGAACATTACCCATTCCAACGATTTTACAAGGTTTATCATCACCCAGACGAACTTGTCCAAAATCTCCTTGAACATAGTCATGAAAGTATTTCTTATCAGGTGTGGCATGGAATGAAGCCCCTGAATCTAAAACCCAGGAATCAGTAATATTTTCGAAAGAAAGAATCAAAGCATCTTGTAACACCTCACTTGTCACATTTGATTCATTATTGCTTTCTTGTTGTGCATCTCCTTCTTTCCCCTTCCGAGATCTAAAGTCTTTCTTTGGGTGTCCTTTCTTTCCACATTTCCAGCACACCATCCCCGATCTGGACTTGGATCTGCCTTTCCTTGATTTACTGCGATATCTTGAGCTCTTTCCTCTTTCCATTTTTCTTCCTCTAGACTCTGCACTCAAAGCATTTCCCGATGTCTCACCGGAGCTTTTCCATCGCATTTCCTCGCTAAGGATAGCACCGACAACCTCATCAAACTTTAAAGTACTAGATCCACAAACGGAGTTACTAATGGCCATTACCAAACCATTCCAACTTTCTGGTAATGAGCACAAGAATAACAGAGCTCTAACTTCATCATCAAAGTTTACCCCTACAGAACTTAATTGACTTGTAACTGTATTAAAATCATTTAAATGGTTTGCAACAGATCCACCTTCCGACATATTCATATTAAATAATTGTTTCATAAGAAATACCTTGTTTGAGGCTGAGGGTTTTTCATATAGTTTCGACAACATCTTCATCCAACCCTCTGTCGTGGTTTCCTTCGAAATGTTGAAGGCGACTGACGCAGCAAGGCACAACCGTATTGTTCCGAGTGCCTTTCTATCGAGAAGGTTCCATTCTTCATCTTTCATACCCGTCGGCATCTTTGTTTTTCCGCCCAATGGTAGGTATAGATCTTTCTGATACAGATAATCTTCCATTTGCATCTTCCACAGCGAGAAGTTTTGGCCGTTAAATTTCTCGACCCTAAACTTACCATCTTCAGCCATTGCTCCCACTCGAACCAGGAACCCTTCTTTCCTGCGAGTTTATCAGCCAAATATACCTTCGGCTCTCATACCAGTTGTTAGAAAATTATATATTACGGAGCAATGGAACACATAAAATATTGCAGAAATATAAACACAGAAAATGCACAAAATAAGAGAG
Organism: Pinus tabuliformis; assembly: GCA_031772625.1. Lineage (NCBI taxonomy): Eukaryota > Viridiplantae > Streptophyta > Pinopsida > Pinales > Pinaceae > Pinus > Pinus tabuliformis. Next base: position 1,592,905,046 of record CM062816.1, read on the forward strand.
ACACAGATATACGTGGTTCACCAAGTTTGGGCTACGTCCACCTCGAACAGCCAGTCCTTCCTTTCTATTATCCAGCAAAATGAAGAGATACAACCTACAGCATGTTATGCTTTTAACCTGCAAAGCAATACCCAAACATAGAATTTGCAAAGAAAAGATACCGAGAACACAGAATATGCGAAGAAAATATACCCAGAGCACATAATAGCAATGATTTTATTATTCAGAGAGAAATGTTCACAGGCCTCTTCGAGGGGGCAACCTCCAATAGAGCAGAGCTCGATCACAAAAACAAGACACGATACTCCTCGCAGGGAGTCTCTATCCTTTATATATGACTCATACATGCAATACCACGGGCCAATACCGTGGGTTTTATTAGTACCATCTATCTAATACTACCGCCCATTTGCAACTAACTGTGGTCCCGTCATTAATTACGGGTTAACCACTTACAAATATTAATATGGGCTTTATTGACTCTTGACTATGACGTGATCCCATGACATAAATAAGGGGGTTAGGGTGGGACCCTAACATGCCCTCCCCCTTAAGACTAGCATTGTCCTCAAGGCTGAAGCTGCGGAAACTGCTGAAGAATAGTGGCTGCTTCCCAAGTTGCATCTTCCGGAGAGGTGTCTTTCCATTTGACGAGGACCTCCTTAATCATGCGGCCGTGCAGGTGCTTGTCTTGGGTGTCTAGAACCTGTTCAGGTTGAAGCCAGATTGACCCTTCTTCGTCTAACTCAGGTAGACTGGTTTGAACTCGGCAATTGTTCCCAATCACTTTCTTGAGGCACGATACATGGAAAACTGGATGGATTTTTGCCGTAGGTGGCAAAGCCAACTTGTAAGCTACTTCTCCAATGCGCTGAAGTACTTGGTATGGTCCGTAGAATTTTGGAGAGAGCTTTTGACAACCCTTATCTTTGAGTGATGTTTTCTTATATGGTTGCAGCCTCAAAAAGACCTGATCCCCTTCTTGAAATTGGCGCTCTGAGCGATGTTGGTCGGCCTGTTGCTTCATGCGGTTCTGAGCTTGATGAAGATTCTCGCGAAGGTGGGCGAGCATGGTTGCGCGGTGTTGTAGGAGTTGATCCACTGCTTGTACTTTGGAGCATCCCTTGAGATAAGAAGTAGGGGAAGGCGGAAGTTGACCATATACTGCTTCATAGGGAGTCATTTTGGTGGTAGCATGATAGTTGGTGTTATACGACCATTCAGCCAGAGGTAACCACTGTGCCCAAAGGTGTTGCTTCTCTGAAGTGAAACATCTAAAGTAGGTTTCTAGACATTTGTTGACAGCTTCGGTTTGACCATCTGTTTGCGGATGATATGAAGTACTGAGTTTGAGTTGAGTGCCTTGTAGTCTGAAGAGTTCCTGCCAAAAATTGCTGGTGAAGGTCGGGTTGCGGTCGGACACTATTGAAGTGGGCATGCCATGTAATTTGAAGATCTGATCCATGAAAGTTTGAGCAACCAAGGTTGGTGTAAACGGGTGGGGTAGGGCGTAGAAAAGAGCATACTTCGACAGTCGGTCCACAACCACCATGATGACTGACTTTTTCCCTGACTTTGGAAGACCTGTAATGAAATCCATAGAAACCTCCGTCCAAATTGAGGCCGGAATGGGCAATGGTTGTAAGGTGCCTGGTGTGTTGACGGTTTCCCCTTTGTGGCGTTGACAGACATCACATTCGGCTACGAAAGTAAGGACGTCCTTTTTCATGCCTGTCCAAAAGAATGATCTTCTGGTGCGAGCATACGTCTTCTGAAAGCCCGAATGTCCTGCAATGGGAGATGAGTGCAATTCTGCCAAAAGGCGACTTTTGAGGGTAGATGTTGGTGATATGACGACTCTGTCCTTGTAGCGAAGAATATCATTCTGCCACGAGTAGCCCGTGTTGGAATTAGGATCTACCTGCAATTGAGAAATGAGTTGGGAGAGCCCTGGGTGTGAAAACCATTCCCTGCGAGCCTCTTCAATCCAGTCTGGAATGGGAAGGGAAATTGCGAGCAGAGTACTTTCCTCCTCAAATTGGCACGATAATGCATCTACTACCCTGTTGTCTTTCCCTTTCTTGTAAATGATCTCATAATCATATCCCAGCATTTTGGCTAACCATTTGTTTTGTTGTGGGGAGGATAGGTGTTGCTCCAAAAAATATTTAACACTGTGATGATCTGGGCGGATTTGGAAACGTCGCCCCAATAAGTAAGGTCGCCAGGTCTCGACTGCATGTAAGATGGCCATCATTTCCTTCTCGTAGGTAGATTGACCCAGATTCCTCCCACTGAGTTGTTGGCTTGTGAAGGCCAATGGTCGCCCTTCCTGCATTAAGACCGCCCCAATACCTGTACCCGAAGCATCACTTTCAATGACAAAGGATTTGGTGAAGTCAGGTAGTGCTAAGACTGGAGTGGTACACATGGCGTTTTTTAGCGCGGTAAATGCCTGTTGTGCTTCCTCGGTCCAGAAGAAGGAATTTTTCTTTAGGAGTTGAGTGAGGGGCTTCGCTATTCGGCCATAGTTGCGGACAAATTTACGATAATAGCCTGTGAGACCGAAAAATCCTCTCAAGCTCTTCAAAGTCTTAGGTTGAGGCCATTCTTGCATTGCCTGGATCTTTTTGGGGTCCACCTTGACACCTTCACACCCCACAATGTGGCCCAAATACTCAACTTCTTCCATGCCAAACGCACACTTAGACATTTTGACAAATAATTTATGCTTGCGGAGCAGTTGCAAGAGTAGATCTACATGCTGAAGATATGCCGCCCAGGTGCCACTATAGATGAGAATGTCATCGAAGAAGACAAGAACAAATTTTCTGAGATATGGTTTGAGGATGTGATTCATAAGACTCTGAAAAGTAGAAGGGGCATTACAGAGACCAAATGGCATGACCAGGAACTCATAATGGCCTTCATGAGTTCTGAAAGCTGTCTTGGGAATGTCGCCTTCCTTCATGCGAATTTGGTGGTAGCCGGAGCGAAGATCCAACTTGGTGAAGAATTGAGCCCCATTGAGTTCGTCCAGCAAATTGTCAACCACCGGAATGGGAAATTTATCTTTGACTGTCAACTTGTTGAGGGCCCTGAAGTCGGGACACATCCTCCACTCCCCATCTTTCTTGAGGACCATGACCACTGGGGATGAATAAGGACTAATGCTGGGACGAATGACACCTGCTTCCAACAATTCCTTGATGATTTTTTCTATTTCATTCTTTTGAGTGAATGGATATCGATATGGCCGCACATTTGGGGGTTGAGCCCCTGGAACCAAGGTGATGCTATGATCATGTTCCCCTCGCGAGGGTGGAAGCTCATGAGGCTTGTCAAAGACCGTCCGATGGGTATTTAAAATCTGCTGCATCTCAGGATGAATTGGCAGAGGTCTGGTTTCGACTACCTGGATGGCATTAAATTGCGCTACCACTCCATGATGGCCCTTTTTTAACAATTTTTCCATCCGATGTGAGCTGATGACCGAGGGGGCTCCCGCTTGGAGGCCACGGAGGGTATGTGTGGAGTTTTTCTGCTTAAAACTCATATATAACTCCTGGAAATCCATTGTGATTGGCCCAAGGGTGCGGAGCCATTCAACACCTAGGACAATGTCGCATCCCCCCATGTGTATGGCAAACATGTGGGTTTTCAACTGATAATCCCCCATTTAAAGTTTGACATTTTCATAGCGGCCTTCACATTTTATTGTGCCCCCATCTGCAATTTGGACTTGGAAGTTAGAAACTGCCCTTACAAAATAGTGCGCTGCTTCGGCGATTTTTTGATGGATGAAATTATGGGTACTTCCACTATCAATCAGGACTATTACTTGGCGATGTTTAAGAAAACCCCTGATTTTGAGAGTTTGAGGGGAAGAGATTCCTGCCAATGCATTGAGCGAAATAACTGGGTCGTCAGATACAATCTCCTTTTGGCTGTCTTCTTCGATCACCTCCGATTCCTCAAGAGGTGGATCTTCCTCGGTGGAGCTGTAGTCAGTGGCATCTATTTGAAAAAACTTGGGCTCCTTGCATTTATGACCAGGGGAATATTTTTCATCACAGTAGTAACATAGTCCTTGCTTCCTTCTTTCGGCCATTTCCTGAGGTGACACCTTTTGGACCTTAAGTGTCTGAGTCGTGGTGTGAGCTTGTGGAGAACGACATTTAGTGGGGAAATTGGGGCGGCTGTATTGGGTTGTTATGGCACGTTCCACCTTACGGGCTACCTGGCAAGCCTCCGTCCATGTGGGAGGGTGGTGGAGTAGAACTTGAGCTTTGATGGCTTCTTTAAGACCACTGATAAAACATTCCGTGTAGAACTCATCTGAGAGATGCTGAGTGCGGAAGGCTAAGGCTTCAAAAGCGGTGATATATTCATCCACTGTACCCGTCTGTCGGAGCTTAGTGAGATGGCCCAAAAAGGAGTCTCCCTGTTCAAAGCGATCTTGAAGAGCTTTGGCAAATTGGGCCCAACTCGAAAAAGGTGCATTGCGACATTGATGCCATTCTGCCCATTGCCATCGTTCATTGTCCAAGTACATGGTCGCCACTCCAATCTTAGTCCAATCATCTTGGAGACGATTCAATTTGAAACACTGGTTCATTTGTGCTAGCCATGCGGACGGGTTAGAACCATCAAATTTCTGCATATCCAACTTGGGAGGTCGCTGACTATCCAACTTGGGAGGTGGTGGATGGGTGTGCCAAACGTGAGGTGAGTGGCTAGACTCACCCTCATGGTGTATATGGTCATTATAGGGTTCCTCAAGAGCTGGCTCCTTGCCCTTATCAAGTGCTTGCCGTACCAGGCTCGATAGTCCATCAAGCGTATTTTTGAGCTCGTTCATATCTGTTTCAAGTTTGTCTAGTCTTTCATTGGCCATTGCTTGAGCTCTAGTTTCTACCATACACCAACTTGATGAAAAATTGGGACCGCCAAATTTTTTTTTCTAAGAAATTGAATGGTACCACCGTGCTCAGCTCGTTGTCCTGATGCTGATGGGCTAGATCACAAATAAGCACTTCAGAAGATCTCAGACTCTTTTTTTTTTTTGGAAAACTCCTAACGGAGTTTTACTCCTTCCTGATCAATACTGCAGTCGCCAAATCCTCAAAATGTCAATGCCGCCAAAAGTCTTGCGAAAATTATATCCAGGTACAGGAACCCTTCACAACTACTTCGATCTGGTGGATCTGGAAGATCTGAATGGTGGAACAACTGCTGCTGCTGATCTGGAATATCCGATCTGGTGGGTCTGAGAGATCTGAATGGTGGAACAACTGCTGCTGCTGATCTGGAATATCCGATCTGGTGGATCTGAGAGATCTGAATGGTGGAACAACTGCTGCTGTTGATCTGGAATAGATGATGTGTGATCCCCCGATCAAAAGGGAACTATGGTCTTGGGGAGTGTCAGGTGCTACAGATCGCAATATACATAAGGGTCTGACATTAGTACTCGGCCCAATGTTTCAGGGCTCTAACTAAGGAGGATCGACCGTACCCTTAGCCGTACAACCCCACTACCCTATCGTACGGGCGAGTAATCTCTCCGAGTGCTGTTCTCGGTGTACTGTAGCCACAAGACGGCCGAAGGTTTATCTATGGCGAGGTTTCAAGGGAGCTAGGGGGCTTCCTATATACCCAGAGGGTACGTGGAAGACAGTTCGTGCGCGGTTCTGTCTAATGCGCTACTACTCGAAGGGGTACCCACAAGGGTTACAAGGGAGTCCAACAGACGTGACCACCTCTTGTATTTCCTGCGTGCATGCCTCCCCAAATCCACAGGTTTATGCGCTTAACGACAGATCCCGTGGTTTAAAGACGCCGGAACACGTCTCTAGCCAAAAAAAAAATTGCTAAAATTTGGAGATCCCACCGAGCCCTAGAAAGTGCTCTGATACCACTTGTTATGCTTTTAACCTGCAAAGCAATACCCAAACATAGAATTTGCGAAGAAAAGATACCGAGAACACAGAATATGCAAAGAAAATATACCCAGAGCACAGAATAGCAATGATTTTATTATTCAGAGAGAAATGTTCACAGGCCTCTTCGAGGGGTCAACCTCCAATAGAGCAGAGCTCAATCACAAGAACAAGACACGATACTACTCGCAGGGAGTCTCTATCCTTTATATATGACTCATACATGCAATACCACGGGCCAATACCGTGGGTTTTATTAGTACCATCTATCTAATACTACCGCCCATTTACCATCTATCTAATACTACCACCCATTTGCAACTAACTGTGGTCCCGTCATTAATTGCGGGTTAACCACTTACAAATATTAATATGGGCTTTATTGACTCTTGACTATGACGTGATCCCATGACATAAATAAGGGGGTTAGGGTGGGACCCTAACACAGCAAATCCACTGTAATATCCTCTGTTTTCTCTCACAGTCTCAGCTCTTTGTTTCTCGCTCACAGAATACACATCTATCACACAGCCTCAAATACAATGCCCTCATACAAAGAGAGGGGTTGCCTTCTAGGGCAAAAAAAAACCCTAAACTAAACATAAGTTCTACCGTCAGATCATCTGCCTAATGAACGACCCAGATTGACTAGAAATTACTATACTTTTACAAGGGTATTTTACATTTATTTTTTTACTTCTGTCTCCCCCCCGCACCCCCTCCCCCCCACCCCCCCCCCCCCCCCCCCCCCCGCGTGGAGGGGTGTACAAAACTTCCTGGGGTATACATCCTACTGAAACAAAGACCTCTGAACAATCATGCTCCACACACAACATCATTTCCCTCAAGTCATAATAATATAGTCTTCCTATGAGTCAACACATGATTCATCTCTATTAGGTTTATTATCTAGCAAATTTCCTTTAAATAAAGTTTCACTAGTGTGTAGGAACTATATTATTTAATACATAATCAAGCTTTGTCAATTCTATTAATGAGAGATACCTAGCACTCCTCAACACTCATGGGACACCTTAACATGCTTTGGAACAATACACTAACATTCCTTAGCACCTCGCATGTCTTGGAATATCTTTGCACCTGGAACATCTTTGTACCTAGAACATCTTACCATGATTAGGACACCAAAGCACATGTTGGCATGCCATAGCATAGCATAGCACTCCCCTCTCATGTGTTGGCATTCCCTGTAGTCCCTAGTATGCCCTGGAATGCCTTGGCATAATATTGCATTGACACAATTAGCACTTGGCACACATTGGCACTTGGCATGTATTGGAACATATTATTAGTGTGCATAGCATGCCCCTTTTGAAAAGGATAAAGTCCTGACTTATTAACCCTCTTATGTGTTCATTTCCTTTCATTTTAGCTTGGTTATTCCTTTTGTTGCCTTGAAACTCCTTGACGCATATTGGCATACTCTAGCACCCTGCACATCCTAGCATGTCTTAACACTTGTAATGCCTTGGCACTATTTGGCACATGTTAGCACACCCCGGAACTACTTAGCACACTCTAGCACTTCTTGACATTCCCTGATATTCCTTAGCATGCCTTACCCATTCTTAGCATACCTTGTCATTCCTTCCTTGGCATGACAACTAGCACTGATTGACACTCCCCAACACACCCTCATATTCATTCACTTCCATGCATTTTGACCTAGTGCTCCCTTGTGTTGTCCTAGTACTCCCTAACTCCTCAGCATGCATTGGCACTCTCTAGCTCGCCTTAGAACTCATAAGTGAAGAATGAAACTTGTAACCAATGTTATCAGACTTGGAATAAACAATAAATTGACAAGGCAAAAGAGCTAAGAGTTTTAATTAGATTGGGGAAAAATCAGAAAAAAAATCGGGAAACAATCAGGAAAAAATCAGTGAACTCAATAAATAAAAATATACACATATATTGAATTAAAAAAAAAAAACATTTTTCATTGATATTTAGTAAAGCCATGTCCAAAAATTCATAATATAAATAGATGTCCAAAATATCATGAATGAATCAACATCTCATATATGTTATGAGTCCAAACATGATCCAAAGTACTGAGTCATGACTCCTAACTAGTGACTACATAGAACTAGAAGCAACTGTTTGTAAAAGTTTACAAACAACTACATACTAATTAGAAAAAATTAGTAACTAAGAGTCTAAGACTCTTAAGAGTGAGAACTAGAATTGATTCCTCCCACTCCTCCACTTTCTTGACTCTCAAAGTTCTTCAAGTCATGTAGGCTTAAAAGAGGAGCCTCCTCTAATTGGACCCAATCTGTTGCATTTGTAGTTTGCAAATCTATCTCTTCAAGGTCTATTGGTGAATGATCCAAACCTATCATTATCATGAGACATTGAAATGTGAATTTAAGTTTGACTTTGAACTTTAAAGTTTAAACTTTAAATTCCAAATCAAATTATGAAACCTTCAAATTCAAGCTCTCACCTAGTATTTTCTTGTTGCGAAGTTGTAGATTGTAATGGAAAAATACAAGGTCATTTAAGCGCTTTTGTGTCAATTGGTTGCACTTCTTAGAATGTATTTTCTCAAACATGCTCCAGCTGCACTCACGACCTGAAGCACTGCATACTTGGTTTAAGATTCGAATGGAAAATCTCTTCGAATCTGGCGTATGACTACAAAAGTTTTGCCACCAAAGACCTAGAAAGTGGCAAGGGTTCATGAGTAGATGTACTAAATACTAAATAGGAAAAACTTAAAAAGACAACAAAATTTAATGAAACATTTAACGTAAAAAATAAAGTTTAAACAAATTTAATGAACTGATAAAGCCTTCAAGCCTCAAAGGATACCTGGCAACACCTTAGACCTTTCTTGTATAACACTGGTATAGGAAAGTAATCTAGGTGGTGCTCTATAATCCTATAATTGGGAAAAGACACGACTTTGAAATTCTAGACCAGGGAAGAACCTTTCCATGCATGTCATAAGTCCTCTGTGAACCTCCCCATCCTCATTAAATTTGCATTTATCATAAAAATACTATGGGTTTAAGAAGTACCTGGTAGCATGTAAGGGGGAATGCAATTTCCTATCCCAATGTGCAGCAATAATGTCCCAAAGAGGCATGTGCTTTGCCTCCTCATCCCCATATATTCTTTTGATGGCCTCCTTTGCGAGATCCATCACCTCATAAATGTAACTGATAGCGGGTTTATCACCATCAACAATCCTGAAAGTTCAAGCTTTCAAATTTCAATTAATATGAAACATTGAAAATAAAAATAAGCTCGAAATGAAATTTAAAACATGAAAAAGTTAAAAGACTTGAAGTACCTGAGAACTCTAACAAGGGACTCCATCACAGCAATAATCTCTTCGGCATCTTTCCAAAAACCATCATTAAACATAAGTGCAATAATTTCAATGCCTTCAAGGGTCTTGGAATGTTTAGATGTCGTCCACTCAGGTCCCAACGACATCCTCTTCATATTTATCTTTTGGTCAACCACAAATTGTAAAGATATGAAATTTGTTGCAAATCTAGTCAGTGCAGGTTGAACAATTTCTTTACCTTCAGTGTATTTTCTCATGGTGTTTAGGACAATAATGTGGTTGTATAGGTATTTGGTTATGGATTTTTCCTTCTCCACAACTTCATGTATCCAATGAAGCTTACCAATGTCCTCAAGCATTAAATCTATACAATAAGCAACACAATAGGTCCAAAAAATAGTAGGGTGCCTAATCTCAAAAAGTCTACCAGCAGCCATATAATTAGCTACATTGTCGGTGACAATTTGTACAACATGTTCTTCTCCCACTTCTTGAACGACTTCCTCCATCATTTCACAAATAAGTTGTGTAGCCTTAACCTTGTCTAAGGCATCCACTGCTTTGAGAAACATTGTACCTACTGGACAAGATACAAGGAGATTTATTAAAGTTCTATTCCTTTGATCTGTCCATCCATCACTCATGATCGTGCACCTTGTTTCTACCCATGATGAACAAAACTCAAATAGCACAAGCATGGCATCTTCAACACTTTCTAATAGAAAATTTGTCCTAATTCTCTCTAATGAAGGAGCTTTGAACCCTGGACCTATAACAACAACTGCATCAGTCATATCTTGCCAATAAGGGCTTATGGCATAATGGAAAGGTATGTCAAAATAGTACCAAAAGTTAGCAATGGCCTTCCTTGCCTGACTATGGATATTTTTTTTCCAACCAGTGGTATCCAAGGTAGGTTGGGAATTGGGTTTTGTGCGGGGAGAAAAAAAGGTGTTTATGTTTCCACCTGCAATGTTGAATGCAAGAATATTCATTTGGCCTTGAGTTTGAATTGGACTTGGAGGCATGTGTGGGAAACTTGGGAACTGCATCGAGGATTCAACAGAGGGAGATGACAATGGGGTAGTGGAAAAAAAAAATTCAACTCTAGGAGTTCCTATTTCTTTTTTTTTCTTTTCTTTCTTTGCATTATGCTGACTCAACATATCAATGGCCAAGGTTTCTTGGTGTTTGACATTTTTGTCAACATTTTTGCAGAGACCTATATCATCGCCCGGTATTTATGCAAGGTGGTACTTGAATCTATAAATGCCTCCACTACATTTTGACTTGAAAAATTTACAAAGGAGCTTAAGGTCTCCAAGATTCATGTCACAATAAGCCAAAGCAAAGTCCTTCTCCCTCGGCATTGTTGTCATTTTGGACTTGTGTTTAAATTGTAGCTTCTGTTTAGATTTGGAGTTGTGCCTTCTATTTAATTTGGCTCCTATAAAATACAATAAAAAATTAAAATTAAAAATGCCATATATTACTTCGCAAAACAGAGGGTTGGTTTTAAAGGATATGAGGTTTTGTTAAGGATCAAAGAGGAGTCTGTCCAGCAACACAAGCACATTTCGACCTAATATATCATTATGACCTTGAAACACAATTAGGTATATATGAGGAAATTCTACCTAAAGGAAATATTATTAACATATATTGCATTGTAATCTTGAATTTTCAAGTTTGTTTAGCATAAGACAACTGAACCAATACATCAATAATACATTCTGGAAGAACAAAAATGCCCAAAGTTGTGTATGCATGGTTAAAGCCTTTGAATTCGGCAAGACATCGACCAAGGAAGGAATGCTTGATGACTTGGTCGATGGTTGGTATGAAACCATTTCTCAGTGAATTTTTAAAATCTATTTAAGCCCCATTTATAGGGTTGAAAAGTCATAACTAGAGGAATATGCCGAACATTCGATTGCTGAACAGTGAAACTTGAAACTTGCCATTGAAAATGACATTGAAACTTCAATATAGTAATATACCTATTATTTAAGCCAAGTGCCAATGTACCTCGATTGTTGAATAGGGAAGCGGATAAGCCTAAAGGTAACACATGCTAAAGGTGACGCGCAACTACCCAAGTGTTGATATGGAGTATGGATACAACACACATTGGCGACTGCCCGATATGGAGCCTAGACTTAGGCTCACCTTGGCAGTTCCCCAATATTGAGTCTGGACTGTGTAATAGTGAGTAGTGATTGATTACTAAAGGTCTCGATGTATGATATTTGGGCCTGAGAAATGAGAAATAAATTTTGGAATGACTGACATTTAGTTTGTATATATTGTTCAGAGTCAAAGGTCGAAACAGTGACTTGTGGCATGTCGTACAAGTTCGCTCTACTGAACTAGTCTATAATCAGGTCACTGTGGGAGATTTGGCATAACTCTTCCTTGGAGAATCCAATTTGGATCAGACTGGTGGCATTGGAAAGAGGACACAGAGGGCTACTGTAGATCGCAATTTTAGAATTGGATGATCTGAAAGTACAGAGATACATCAGAGGCAATATCGAGCTCCTACAAAGTGAAAAAAGGTGTGTAGATTCTTTTAAATTTTTTCTTGAGACTGGTTTGAAAAGTTATTTTGAAGGAATTCAAAGGGCATAGTAGAGAATTATTATCAGTAACTGATGCCCCAAGGAAATAAAATTCAAACACCTAGTAAGCAACCTGAAAGCCCTAGCATGACTCATGAAGAAGAGGAAGAAATGCTACATGATATATCAAAATTACAAGAACAAGTACAACAAATGTCACTCTCACAAAAGCTAACAGAAGCTAAGATAAATGGCATGGAATCTAAGATAAAGGGCATGGAATCTAAGATGGATGATTTGAAGATAGATTTGAAGACAGATTTGAAGAGAGACATGGCAGATTCGAAGACAGATTTGAAGACAGACATGGCAGATTTGAAGACTGATTTGACAAATTCTCTACAAGAAATACTTACTAATGGTGAAAAGGTAGTAAAGGAAACTCATGATGTGAACAAAAGAAATGTTAATCATGATTTCATAGAATCTAATGTGGGATCGAAGACCCACAATATTCCAAAAATTGATATGAGGAAGTTTGATGGCAAGGATCCCGCAACATGGATATTACAAATGGAACAATTTTTCGATCTCAATAATGTGAAAAACACACAAAAGGTACGTATTGCAACCTTATATTTGGAACCAAATTATTTTGTATGGTATCAATGGCTTTTCTCTCGTAAACAAATTATTACTTGGGCAATTTTTACGAAAGAATTGACAACACCTTATGACGATACAAAAAGCAACACGTTTTTTAGCCAATTGATAAGTCTCAAACAAAAGGGTTCAATAATGGAGCACATTGAGGAGTTCCAAAAATTGAACATAAGGGTAGAAAATATTCCAGAGGAGCGTAGGATTGATGTGTTCATAGGGACTTTAAAGGATAATATCCAACATGATCTTCGCCTTTGGGAACCTGGTTCATTAGAGAAGGCTTTCAGGTTAGCAAGAAAAAATGGAAAGCAAAATTATGGCTACCAGGAAGCATACCACTCACAACTATAAAGATGGAAGTGTTGTTTCCCCTAGTCTTCCACAACCTATAAGGTTGACACCACAAAAATTGAAAGAAAAAAGAGCAAAAGGGCTTTGTTACAGTTGTGATAGCAAATACAGTAAAGGTCATAAATGTGCTGAGAAGAAATTATTCTACATAGATTGCGAAGAGGAAGAAGAAAAGGAGCAAGAAAGGTCAAAAGAAGAGGATATACTCTAGGAATAAAGCCTAGAAAAAGAAGAAATGAATCCGACCATATCTTGTAATGCATTGGTGGGAATTACCACTCCTCAAACCTTCAAGATAGAAGGATAAATCAAGAATAAAAAGGTAATAGTGTTGATTTATTCAGGAAGTACCCACAATTTTATTCATTGTAGGGTAGCAAAAGAATTAAATTGCTTCTTATATCCAGCACTAGAGTGTCAAGTGATGGTTGTAAATGGAGGAACAATAAATTGCTCTGGAAAGTGCCATAATATCAAGCTATTTATGGGAGAATATGTATCGACTAGCCCAATGTTTTCCATTCCAATGGGAGGTGCTGATGTTGTATTAGGAGTCCAATGGCTACAATCCTTGGGTACAATAGCTTTTAATTTTCAAGGACTTTTCATGAAATTTTCTATGGAAGGAAAAGAAGTTGAATTAACGGGTATTGTAGTTAAACCGGGAAAGATAATGAACTCTAACAGTATGAAAGAGCTTCTAAAAAAGGAACAAAGGGGTGTAATCGCACAATTATGTTCGCTAGATGTTTGACATTGGAATCATCTATTTCTCCAGATCTCTGAAAAGTCTTCGACAATCATTCCAAGGTATTTGAGACTCCCAAATGTATCCCACCTATTCATGATCATGATCATGCTATTCATATGATTCCAGGAAGTGTTCCTCCAAACATCAGGCCGTACAGATATCCTTATGCCCAAAAGATTGAAATTGAACGTATGGTTGCAGAAATGCTAGAGGCTGGTATAATTCAACCGAGTCAAAGTTCTTTCTCTACTCCTGTAGTATTAGTGTAGAAGAAGGATGGATCATGGTGCATGTGTCTGGATTATAGGGAGCTCAACAATCTCACTATTAAAAATAAGTTTCCCATTCCTGTCATTAATGAATTACTAGATGAATTGCATGGATCAATTTACTTCACCAAGTTGGATCTTCATTCAGGATATCATCAAATCAGAATGAAGACTGAAGACATTCCAAAAACAACATTTAGAACTCATGAGGGTCATTATGAATTTTTGGTCATGCCTTTTTGCCTTACCAATTCCCCTCCAACATTTCAAGGTTTGATGAATTCCATTTTCAAACCATTCCTTAGAAAATTTGTGTTAGTATTTTTTGATGATATACTAATCTACAGCAAGTCTTGGAAGGATCATGTTGAACATGTTGACAGGGTGCTACAACTATTGGAGGAGAAACAATTATATGAAAAAGATCCAAATGTTTCTTTGGGTACAAGTGGTGGAATATCTAGGTCATATTGTATCTCATGAAGGAGTTAAGGTAGACCCTAGCAAAATTAAAGCTATTAAGGAATGAAAAATCCCCACATCCATAAAGCATCTGAGAGGATTTCTCGGGTTGACAGGGTATTATCGCAAGTTTGTTAATAATTATGGGAGAATAGCAGCACCTCTAACAACATTATTGAAGAAAGATGCATTTTCATGGACTCCAGAAGCAACAAAGGCCTTCGAACATCTTAAAGAAGCAATGTGCCAAGCACCAGTCTTAGCTACACCAAACTTCACAAAAACCTTTATTGTGGAATGTGAAGCTTCAGGAAATGGAATTGGTGCTATTTTAATGCAAGATGAAAGACCCATTACTTTTGAAAGCTGTCCAATCAAGGGAAAGTTTTTACACAAAGCTATTTATGAGAAGGAAATGTTGGCAATACTCCATGCAGTTAAGAAATGGCGACCCTACCTAATGTTGAGACACTTCAAGGTATAAACGGATCATGATAGCCTTAAATAATTTTTAGAACAAAGATTATCCTCTAAAGAGCAACAAAAGTGGCTCACAAAGGTGTTGGGTTATGACTTTGAAATCATCTACGAAAAAGGGAAGAAAAATGTGGTGGCAGATGCACTCTCAAGAAAGGATGATGATGTGGAAGCATTGTTGTGTGCCATTTCTATTAGCCAACCAGACTGGATAAACGAATAAAGGAAGGAATGGAAGAATGATGAAGAAGTGTGGGCACTTATTCGAAAGTTACAACAAGATTCTAGTACGTCTAATACATTTAGCTGGAAAAATGATTCCTTATGGTACAAAGATCAATTATACCTCTGTAAGAATTCCCACCTAAAACAAAAGATTCTTATGGAATTACACACTTCTCCCTTAGGAGGGCACTCAGTTTTTTTAAAAACTTACCACAGGGTTAAGAAGGAATTTTTTTGGGATGGCCTTAAATCGGATATTCAAAAATTTGTGGCAGAATGTTTGGTTTGCCAACAAAATAAAGTTGAAACAATTAAGACACCGAGTCTATTACAACCTTTATCCATTCCAAGCCAACATTGGGAGGAGGTTTCAATGGATTTTATCACAGGTTTACCCAGTTTGAGGGAAAGAATGTCATCATGGTGGTAGTTTACAGACTTACCAAGTATGCACACTTTTGTGCATTATCACATCCATTTAAAGCTAGTACAGTTTCTACTGCATTTATGGAAACAATTCAAAAGCTACATGGAAACCCAAAGATTATTGTAAGTGATAGAGATCCCATTTTCACTGGAAATTTTTGGACATAATTATTTTCTTGTCTTGATATTCAATTAGCTCATAACTCATCTTATCATCCTCAATCTGATGGGCAAACTGAGATAGTAAACAAATGTTTGGAAGGATATCTTCATTGCTTGTATCTGATAAACAGACACAATGGGTCAAATGGTTGCGTCTGGCTGAATGGTGGTATAACACTTCCATACAACAAAAAAAATGATCCCATTTATGGCACTTTATGGATATCAGCCACCATCCGTCACATCATATTTAAGAGAAAATTCTAAGGTTCAAGCAGTGGAACATCACATCGAACATCAATAACAAGTCCTCCAACTCTTAAAGGATAACCTCATGTTGGCATAGAATAGAATGAAACAACAGGAAGATCAACATCACAGCGAAAGAAGTTTTGATGTAGGTGATTGGGTATTCCTATAGCTACAACCATATAAGTAAATGTCCCTCAAGCAAGCTAAGAAGGATAATAAATTATCACCAAAGTATTATGGTTCATACGAGGTGTTGCAAAATATTGGTACTATGGCATACAAATTGGAGCTTCCTGCAGCTTCTTGATTACGCCTAGTTTTCCATGTTTCATGTTTAAAGAAGGTTATAGGCGACAAGCTCCCAATTCAAACAATATTGCTAGAACTTGATGAGGAAGGAAAAATTATATTGGAACCGGAAGCAGTCACAGAAACAAGAACTCGAAAGCTACAAAACCGATCAATTTCGGAGTATCTTATCAAGTGGAAGAACTTATCCGCTCAAGATCCCACATGGGAGGATGAGAATTTTATAGAGAAGCATCCAGAACTACTCAAGCGTTGAGGACAACTCTTTTTTGAAGGACAAGGACATGTTGGGTCCCTATAATACTAGTGATTACCCCATTACTATTGTAATTGCATCCCTTATTAATATTGTTGTGCCCCTATTATCCCAATATTGTTATTACTGTACCCCATAGAATCCCTCTATTGTTATTTTTGTGGCTTTATATTATTATTGTTAGGTCGGCTGGGTTATATTATGACTCCTTAGACTCCTATATATAGAAAGGAGGTTTTGTCATTTGAATCATCCAAGAATTGTTCATTTATGTAATGTAAAGGAGGTTTCCCCCTCGAAGAGGCTGAATTCTAAGGTGTTGATCTATCTTTTCTATCTTTTCTTGAGCTGGTTTCATAACACACTTGCGCCGCAAAGCCTGCGTTGTAGAGTGTGGAGTTAACACCTACCTCTACATGAAAAAAGCTACACATACCTTTTGACTAGGTTTTTTCACCTTTTGTCCATTATTTGTTTGGAGTCTGGGACGACAAGCTCCACATATTTTTTTTCCATACCTCTATGTGAGTGTAACTTTGCACATTTTATCTGCTTCAACCAATATTAAAAGCATCTGTGAGCTTCTTTCAAGGCATGAATACATGCTTAAATCATGGAAATTAACAAAGTTTCTAAAGCAAAAAATAACCATGGAGTTATCCTTTTCCATTTCAAATATTTTAAGATTCTATTAAGAGTTTTTTAGAGATAATTATTAACTGACCCTCTACGTTTCCCTTTTCCTTAATATAAACTGCATCTCTTATTACATTTCTAATCAAGTGATTTACATCAAATATTGGATCAAAGGGCCAAGGACATTTCATAAATTCTTCCTTGTCTAGTAGAAGAATAAATGGTCAACATGTCAGCTTGGCTCCAATTTCTTGGGAATTAATAATTGTTTTGAAAAATGACTACTCTTGTTTGAATCTAGAACTATGTTTAAGCTTTGAAAATGGATTTTCCTCCAAATTGATCTTGTAAAGTTCCTTATTAAAGGCTTCTCTATATCTCCTCCACTAGAATGAATGGCTTGTATGTTGAAAAGTATAGCAGAGCTCCCTTTTGAAAAGCCTGATCATCCCATTGTCACCAAGAGCTCCTCCTTTTCCCCAAATTGGACCCAAAACAATAATGAGTTCTTAATTATGATCCAACCTGAGAAATTTTGATTAACACTGCAACTCAAGAGCTATTAAATTTAAAGTGTGCTAATATGATTCATCATTATTTCATTGAATAAGCATATTGTTTTTGAATTTGTCATTTGTGCTTGTAGTATGTGGTATTGACCTTGTTTCACCTGAAAGGGTTTTTATTCTTGAACTATGACAATGCTAGTAAGATTTAGGCCTTTTGTAGTATTTGTACCCCATGATCATTTTTGCAAGATGTATGTCCTATGTGGAAAGAAGTAAGCATTTAGTTATTACCTCCTAAACTAAAGCACTGCCTCTTTTATTAGGTGCCATGTAACGTACTCTACAAATTGAGGATGAATGGGACGTAATATCCTATCACTCCCTGTAGAATATAGTCCTCCATTAAGGGAAAAAAACCCCAAAATACCCATTGTTGGGTAATTTTTGGGGAAACTGGGCTTAAAAACCCCAAATTTGGGGTTTGGAGTAAGGTTTACTCAATCACTTAAGAATATGAAACCCCTCTGGAAAATCTATAAATAAAGAAGGATTGAATTCATTTTGGATTACCAAGTGTGGATTAATCCATTTTTTCTTGAGCATTAGGTTTGATATTTTTCAACCCCTTCTATCTCTTGTCAATTTCGATGGTGAAATATTCCACCCTAGTTGACATTCCCTTATTATCTCGTTGTGTGAGCACAAGGGTCTATGGCCGGTCAGCAAATTCTGTTGGATATTGGTCTCTTATCTTTTTCTAGGCATAAGATTTCTATTAAAGGTGAATGGATTTGGAGGATAATGCATGATAGCTTAGTTCTATTTGGCATACACCTCTATTGAAGGAAGCAACAAAGTTTCTGAGTCCTTAATATCTTGTTCTAGGAAAAGCACTTACCTTAGGTAGTGGATTCGTTTCTGGCACCTAGAGTAGCAAAACTCTTTATTTAGTTTTTGCATGCACAGTTAAAAGGATCACTTCCCTAGTTATTAATTCTCAGCCTTAGCTAAGGAAGCATGTTTTCATATCTCATATCATATTTGCTAGTGTCAAACTTTAATTGTCTTATATATCCATGGGAGGAAGGTGCATTAGGATTAGGAGTTAAGAAAGTTGAGACATTGTTGTACATGTTTCCAGATTCATTGTACCTTCTAGACTAAAGGAAAAGTGAATAGTCGTGTTTGAAAATTTTAGTTATTTCTTGTTTCAAAGAGTAATAAATAATGATGTGATTTGAGTTTCAAATATGTGTACTTGTTGTTACTTTCTTTAGTGGCATGTGCTTCCCTGTTCAGAACAAGGGGTTTTTCTGTAGTATCTAGCCTCCAAAGCTTCTTCAATGCAAACTAAATATCAAATCATTCCCTCGTACTCCAAATCATCTAAGGTATCACCCTAGAGAAGTTCCAAAGTAGATGAATGAGCTTTGACAGGCCAACTCCAACTCCATGTCACTTACAAGTGTTGACATCACTGTTACAAAAATTATTCTGAAGTGTTTCATCCTACACCAATTCCTAAGATGGATGCCCAAAGGGGTTCTAGAACGAGGCTCAACCTTCATTACCACATTTAAGAATTTTCAAAGGGATCGGTCCCTTTAAACCATACCAATTTTTACACTTTCAAAATTTGACCATGTTCTTATCAATTTATATTTTGTATTGAAAAGTCAGTCCTATTTTACATGTTTATTAAATTTAGGAACAATTATAGGTCAGCTCTAGCAAAATTTCAACAAATTTGTGGGTTAGGTTGGCATTTCTCCAAATACTATCACACATGTATTTATAATCACACATTTTCCCTTTTAGATCTTGATTTGTTGAACAAAAAGGTTCACTTCCTATGGAATTTTGTCCCATACCTCCACATCAGCACTCACAGATAAAAATATTCTTAATTCTTCATCTGTGTGCACAGTAAGGTCCCTTTTGGTTGTTATTTTTGATGGAGCAACCTCTGATAGTAAGCCTTTTTCCACAGAGATGTTGTTGTTGGATAGAAATCTCCAGAGGAGTCTTACACTAGACATAAAAATGGCTATTGTATATCACAATAATAAGCATTAGCATATGAAGATGTGCATACCCTAAACTATGTGCATTCAATCCATTACTTTTTCTTTCATGGAAAATTTTGTTTTGCATAGTAGATGTGTTGTGGCACATGAGTGTGTTCTCATAAAAAATTCTAAGGCCAAACCGGGATTCTCATGTGTCATGGAAATTCAGCATATGCCTTGTTCACCTAAGAACTCCTTGTAACTCATCTTTGGGTACTCATGTACAATCTCACTCATCCCACTTAACAATTTACCAAGACAAGGCTCATCACATCCAACCTTGGTCTAAAACAATTAAGCAACACAATTTACATCTTGACATGCCATAGCACCTGACATGTCTTAGAATGCCTTAGCACTATGTGGCATGCATTAACATCCCCTACATTTCTTGGCATGCTTTGACACTGCCTAGCACACTGTGGCACTTCCTGACATGCCTTGGTAGTTTAGCATACCTTGGCATTGCCTAGCATATAACCTTGTCACTCCCACCTTAACACACTTAGAACTCATTGAAACTCCCTCTCACACACTCTTATTCATTAATTTCCATGAATTTTGAACTAGTGCTTCCTTATGTTTCCTTGACACCCCCTAACACTCCCTAGCTCACCCTAGCACCTGACACATCTTGGCCTACCACCTTAACACTCTAGCATTCCTTGGCACTACATAGTATACCTTGTCACTCTCTCCTTAGCACACCTAGACATCATTGACACTCTTGGTCACAAACTCTTATTCATTCATTTACATGCATTTTACCTAAGTCTCCCTTGTGTTTCCCTAGCACTCCTTATCACTCCCTAACATGTGTTGTTACACCCTAGCACCTATGACATCTTGGCATGTTTCCCTAGCCTCTAGAGTGCCTTAACACTAGCTAGCATACCTTGTCAATTGATCCTTAGCACACCTAGAACTCACTGAAACTTCTAATCACAAACTCTTATTTTTTCATTTCCATTCATTTTGACATAGTTCTCCCTTGCGTTTCCCTGGCACTCCCAGCTAACACTTCCTTACACGCGTTGGCACATCTTGGCTGCATGTTGCCCTAGAACTCTAGCATTCCTTAGCATTGCCAAGAATGCCTTGTAACTCCTCCTTAACACACTTGGAACTCACTAACACTCCATGACACACACTCTTATTCCTTCATTTCCATGCATTATGACCTAGTGCTCCTTTGTGTTTCCCTAACACTCCCTAACACTCCTTGGCACACATTGGCACACCATGGCACTTTTCACATCTTAGTAGGATTTCCTAGCACTCTATCATCTATTGGCACTACTTATCATATGTTTCCACTCCCTCCTTAGCACACCTATAACTTGTTAAAACTCCCTATCACACACACACATCCATTCATTTACATGTAATTGAAACGAGTCCTCCCTTGTGTTTCCTTGGCAATCCCTAGCATGTGTTGGCACCACATCCTAGAACCTAGCACACATTGGCATGCCTTAGCACTTGGCATATCTTGACATGCCTAGAATTCCTTGTAAATTTCTAACATGTGTTAGCACTTCATGAAATTCCTTGCACACCTTGGAACTCCCTATTTTTCATGCCCTCATAGATAACCTTACTTTTTTTGTGACGGGGGAACCCAACCAAGTCATTGAAAAAATAGTGTTGTGCCTAGACCAAAGTCTCCCTTTGTCTCAAATTTCTTTTTCCATCCTCTTATCACAATTGTAGGCTTCCATCCTACAAGTCCTAATATGAAATTATCCTAACACACTTCGTCCATGGGACACCTAGAGTTCACTGACACTCCCTGGAATAATCTCTTATTCATTCATTTCCATGAACTTTGACCTAGTTCTCCCTTACGATTCCCTGACACTCCCAAACACACCTTAACACGCATTGACACTATCTGGCATATTTCAGCATGCCTTTTCATTCCTCGGCATGCCATGGCACTCCTTAATTATAATTCCCTCATAACTACCCTTATTTTATTTTAAACTTAGGAACCCAACCAAGTCCCGCCTCGACTACAACAAATTGACCAAGTTACATTTACTACAACTAGAATATGCCTTGTTCCCCTAATGGACTATAAATCATCTTAGTCTTCTCATGTCCAATATTAACTCATTCAACTTAACAAGTTACCAAGTCAAGGCTCATATCCAATAGTGCCCATAAAAAAACTAAGCAACATAGTTTACATCTTCACATGCCATAACATCTGGAATGTATAAAACTCCATTGGCACTACATGGAACACATTATCACCCCCTGCATTCCTTGGAATTATTTTCCACTCCCTAACAGACCCTACCACTCCTTAACATGCCCTAACACTCTAGCATGCCTTGGCACTGCCTAGAATATACCCTTGTCACTCCCTCCTTAACACAATTGGAACTTGCTGACATTCCCTATCACACACTCTTATCTATTCATTTCCATGCAATTTGAACTAGTTCTCCCTTGTGTTCTCATGGCACTCCCTGACACACATTGGCACACCCTAGGACTTGGCACATCTTGGCATGTCGCCTTGACACTCTAGCATTCCTTGGAACTACCTAGCATACCTTGTCACTCCATCCTTAGCACACCTAGAATTTGCTGACAATCCCTGTCACACACTCTTATTCATTAATTTCCATGCATTTGAAACTGGTGCTCCCTTGTTTTTCCCTGACACCCCATAACTCTCCCTGGCATGCATTGACACACCTTAGCACTTAGCACATCTTGTCATGTTTCCCTAGCCTCCAGAATGCCTTAGCATTACCTAGCATACCTTGTCACTTCCTCCTTAGCACACCCTAAAATCACTGACACTTCCTATCACAAACTCTTAATAGTTCATTTGCATGCATTATTTTCACCTAGTGCTCCCTTATGTTTCCCTAAAGCTCCCTAACAATTCCTAACACTATTTGGCACACCTTGGCACCTAGCACATATTTACTGCATGTCGCTCTGGCACGCTAGAATGACTTAGCGTTGCTTAGCATACCACATCACTCTCCTCTTACCACATCTAGAACTCATTGACACTCCATGTCACACACTCTTATTCATTCATTTCCATGCATTTTGACCTAGTGCTCCCTTGTGTTTCCCTGGCACTCACTAACACTCATGACACATTGGCACACCTAACTGCAATGAGTTTCACTAACATTCAATCCAAAAACCCTTCTAGAGTCTAGCTAGTTACTTGTTCTTCACTAAGATCTTAGGGTTAAGTTTATTGTATAGTGTTCAGTGTGAAAATATTACTAGGTGTTTTTATTGCATAGGGTAATTATGATCTTCCCCATGTACACAAGGATAACTGAGAAGTGTTTCCCATAATCATGCAAGTGGAAATTCAACATGTACATCAGGATAACCACAAAATATTTATCATATTTACACAATGCAAGGTGATAGGAAAATATTTATATTATCTACGTGAATGTACTAAGATCAGGACCATTAGCATCATAACTACATATTTACCACAAGATGAGGGTCATTAAAACCCCTTAAAAATAGCCATAAGGCCTTCCTCTTCTGCAACTCCTTGAAAAAAGGGTTTAATTGAAAAACACATATTTCCTTCAAAGATTTGTAGGTTGAGGCAGCCACTTCAAGCCCCTGAACTTAAAGATAACCAAATATTTGCAATTTGTTACAATAATAAGTCCATTATGGACACTCCTCATCTTAGAGTTGGGTAGAGAGGGAGAACACTTGATTGATGCCAACCTTGTAAATGAAAAACTTTGCCTACTCATTGGTTGGACACTCCACCACTAGTTGACACCACTAACGCACACCAAAAGTCCAAGATACCCATAATATGTGCCCTACACCCAAGGGATTAGACTACACCTCCATAAAATGTACTTTCAACTTTAGATGTCCCAAAACGGCAATATCCTAACCCTAGGCTATTTGTTAGATTTTTGTAACTTTCATCTTAACTAACATTTGTTTTTAACTATTTGATCCACTTACCATATACTCTCTCTTGTTTGCACCCACCTAGTATACAAGAAAAATTGTGTTTTTAATACAACCAAGATAAGAGGTCATGTGTCTTTCTTGCACTTAAATGTTTGTAATAGAAACAAGTTAAGATCACGTGTTTCCTTTTCAAATTCCAAAAGTATAACATGTTTATCTCTATAAACTAACAACAAAATCATTGCATAAAAAGGGTAAGCTTAAAATTAAATTAAAATTAGATTATTATTATTACGATAAATACGCCAAATATGGAAAAATTGTTTTCAAACACAACCATAAAAAAAATTGCTAGTTTATCAAATACAACTACAAACTTATTAAGCCAGCCTAGATCCACCTTAACTTGGATCTATCAAGCGCCGATAGGGATCCAATCTCTCGATGTGCAAAACTCTTTTTTGGCGCTTGGTAGATCCAGGTTAAGATGGATCTAGGCTAGTTATATAATACTATATAATATATATATTTGTATCTATGTGTCTCTTTCTTATTCCCTCTCTCTATTTCAGCCCCCAAACATACACACTCTCTCTCCATATCTCTCTCTCTCTCCCTCCCTCTTCCTCTCCGCCTCTCTCTCTTCTCTCTATCCCTCCTCTCTCCATCACTTCCTTGTCACTTCCTCTCTCTCTACCTTTCTCTCTCTATGTCTTTCTTCTTCCTTCCCTCTCTCTCCCCCTCTAACTTCATCTCTCTCGCCTCTCTCTTAGTCCTCTCTCTCCCTTTCTCTCTCACCTCCCTCTATCCCTCCCCCATCACTCTCTCTCTCCCCCCTCCATCTCTGTGCGTCCCTCTCTCTCTCTTTCCCTTCTCTCCCTATGTTTATCCCCACCTATTCTCTCTCTCCCCTCCTCTCTTCTCTCCCTCTCTCTCTATCCATCTATCCCTTGTCACTCCCTCTCTCTCTCCACCTCTATCTCCCTATGCCTTAGTTCTTTCCTCCCTCTCTCTCCACCTCTATCTCCCTATGCATTAGTTCTTTCCTCCCTCTCTCTCCCCCTCCAACTCCATATCTCTCTCCCCCACTCTCTTCTTCTCTCTCCCCTCTCTCTCTTCCTACCTCCTCCTCTCTGTCTCCCCCCATCATTCTCACTCTCTCTTTCTCTATATTTCTCTCTCCACCCTCCATCTTTGTCACTATCTCCCTCCCCCTCTCTTCCCTTCACTTTGCTTGCTATCATCACTTGGATCCTTAGTTAAGATAGATATATGTTGGTTCTTACTAATATTTGTATTATATAAATTTCACATCTTTAAATACAAAATTATTCTCATTTTTAATTTTATTAAAACCTTAATTTAACTTATATGGGAATAATTTAGTAGCCATGAGGATATAGGGTTTATATATATCTCAAAACTAATTACAACCCTTTTCCTATTAGCTTCAAATAAAAAATGTTATGAAATTAAATTAAATTAAAATATTTTTATTGTGAAATAAGTTATGGTTTTTGGGCATGTGGTATTGATAAGTCATGATATTGGCCTGTGGTATTGTAACAAAGCATATTTACAAATTAATAATGTCCATGGTAAAGTGGGGGTGAATATCGATGGTTAAGAATCTTGTCATATTGTTATAAAATATTTAGATTATGAAATAAGATATGATTTTTTGGCATGTGGTATTGATAAGCCATGGTATTATCCCATGCTATTGTAACAATGCCTATTCACAAGTTCATAATATCAATGACAGAGTGGGGGTGAATATCCATGATTAAGAATCTAGTCATATTCTTATAAAATATTTTGATTTTGAAATAAGTATGTTTTTTGGGCATGTGATATTGATAAGCCATGGTATTGGCCCATGGTATTGTAACAAAGTCTATCTCCAAGTTAATAATATCCACGGTAAAGTGAGAATGAATATCCATGGTTAAGAATATTTTGATATTGTTATAAAATATTTTGATTGTGAAATAAGTTATGTTTTTAGAGCATGTGATATTGATAAGCCATAATATTGGCCGATGGTATTATAACAAAACCAATTTTTTACAAGTTAATAATATCCACTGTAAAGTGGGGGGTGAATATCCATTGTTAAGAATCTTGTCGTATTGTTATAAAATATTTTGGTTGTGAAATAAGTTATGGTTTTTGGACTTGAGGTATTGATAAGCCATGGTATTGTAATAAAACCTATTCACAAGTTAATAAAAAAATCAAAATATAACAAATTGAATTTTATTATTTTTATTATTAATTGAGCCAACATTTAGATTTTGCACTCATCCCCATACTTTTGACTTTTATTATTATTATTACTATTACTCTTTAACTAAGCCCATATTTAGATTTGTTTACATACTTACATTACACCTACACATCTACTCTATACTCTATAAATATTGTATTTATTGTTTTTTAGGGAGGGAAATTTCAACATTTTTGAAAAAATTCAGCCTTAAATTTGATGTGACAAATCCCTCCTAATTCCAATCTTCATTTACTTTCTAAAACAAGTAGTATATTTTCACTTTTCATAGGGTGGAGGGAAAACTAGTAGATATTTTCACTTTTCACAGGGCGGGAGGGAAAACAAGATTGAAGAGAGTTGTGAATTAAATTTTCACTTTTCATAAGGCGGAGGGAGGAAAAACTAGTAGCATATTTTCACTTTTAACAAGGCAGGAGGGAAAACGAGATTGAAGAGAGTTGTGAATTAAGGTTTTACCAATAGCAAATTGATATCGAACCCCACCATTAGATCTTCAATCCATTAATGGAGCCCAGGTATGTTTCATTTCTAACCTCGCTACATTTACACCCCACTAGATTGAAGAGAGTTGTGAATTAAGGTTTTACCAGTAGCAAATTAATATCGAACCCCACCATTAGATCTTCAATCCATTAATGGAGCCCAGGTATGTTTCATTTCTAACCTCGCTACATTTACACCGCACTTTTAGTCTTCTTCCACATAGGGAGTACACACACCTCAGATCTCTGGTTCAAAATTCACTATTTTTTTCATCCTTGCTTTTATGTTCAATAGTAGTGTTAGTGTCAGTCTTTCCAGCCTTCCTCCAGTGATCAAATATGCTCTTACAAAGTGGTCTCAGAGTGTCAAGGTCAAATTTTGTCATTTCAAAGAGTTTTCAAGCAAAATTTGGTCACTAGGTATTAGGTCTAGGGTTTGCTCTCACTCTTTTCAAAGTTGCCCAAATGCCCATCTATGTCACTATTCAGCTGAGTCTATCATCATTCATAGGGTTGTCATTATCATCTCAGTGTCTAATGAGTCATTTTACACCTTGTTCATGTTTTAGTTGCACCTAGGTAAGGTCATTTCCCTCTCCTAGGGTTTTGAAGGCGATTTCTCGTGGACGGTCAAATCATTGGCAAAACTTGTATCCAGATGTTCATACACCTTCCCCTATCCTTCATGTGTGGAGCTCTGGAAAGGTATGTTTTTGACCAACAATTTAGTGACATTTCGGTAGCAATTGTAACCCTTTCGGCATAATGAATTTAAAGAGATAAAGCATTTTTAGTGGAATATGTGAGAATTAGTATGAAAAGCTTAATCATTGATAATTGTTATTTTTCTATGCAGGAAAGGGTGGAAACGAAGGATTACTGCTTAAGAGGAAAAGACAAAGGAAGAGTAACTGCTGTCCCTTTGGAAGGGAACCAGATGCGAACAAGATCAAGCGGATCGAAGCAGAACGACCCGGGAAAGAAAGAAGAATTATCGAGTCGACGAAGCAGGGAAAGGAAAATCAAGGAGTAACGGCTTGGCGAATCCCTCAGGATCTTTGATCCTGAGGGATCGCTGTCTTGCTTATTTTTGCTATCTAGATACCTCCGCCAATTCTCTTATAAAAAGGGGCAGCAGTGTTAAGCTCGAGGACCTTTTTCATATATGTAAATTTAAGTCTCAGTTTGAACTTTGATCATCGAGTCTCGTTAAGACTTGTTTTGCTGTACTTTTGTTGATGCATTAATACGAAAGACTTGGTGCTTTATTTCATCTCTGCGACTGGAGTAATCTAAGGCAGTGTATCCTTGGAAGCTAAGGGCCCGGCTCCGAAGGACACTTGCTTTTATATCATTATAATTTGGTTTCTGTGTGGATTGTTTGTATAATTTGGTAATCTGACGTTTGTCATATGTTGTTCCATGCTCTGTTATGACTACTTCATTAATGGTTTCATTCAGGAGATTTATGTAAGTAACTCTGTATCGTGTAAATGAATCTCTTCAGAGTTGATTGCATGTTCACTATTTAAGCCAATTGTTTCTGTTACAGAGCTTTCATATTAAATATTGCTATTGGATTCATTTGAACTCTTATTCGTGGGAACCTGAAAGTAATATTATTTCATTTGGAAACAGAAGTCATGTTCTTTGGGAACATCAGATTGCTATAATAAGTGTGTTGTGTATATATGATAAATGTTGTTCCATAATTCATTTGTGAATATCTCCTCATAAAATAAGGTTCATTGGAATTGCTTTTGACGATTGTTGTTTGATTGCGGAATGAGAGTTCAGTTCTAACTCGCGAGATCTAGTTTACTGAGTTGCTGTTCCATTTATTGCCGTTCCATTTACTGCTGTTCCATTTCAGATTTGTTGTTCCATTTTCCGTTTGCTGTTCCATTTCACTTTCTGTTGTTCCATTTTCCTGCATTTACTGTTTTGGTGTGAGAGGAGGTCGAAAGCTGTAGTGAGTCAGCAAGTCGCTGCTTAGCTCCCAGATCTTTGGTCCATACTCTATTTTTCCTTCCATCAGTTTCTAGAGGGATGGGTTATTGCTTCCGCACCCTTGACTGATAAATTGCCTGGTGTGATTCCTTTCTTTTAAAAGCAAATTAGTTATAGCTTAGCATCCATTTACTCTTGTATTTGCTAGACACTGTACTACGAAGCATTACTCTGACGAATAGCCTCGGATTGAGCTACTCTTTGCAATAACAAAGCGTTCCCGGATTGACTTATTAATGTAGCATAACTAGAGGTGAAAGAGACCCTTGTTACAGCCCTACATTTTGGCGCCGTTGCCGGGGAAAGAGTACAGCCATTTGTCTTTTACAGAGTAGTGTACGAATCTGCTAGGGGAGAGTTGGATTTTAAAAATGGAAGGTAAGAACCTGCGTACGGAGCATGTAAAAGCCTTGCTCCACCGTCCGCTTTCCTGGAAGAATTGTGGGTTGAATAGAATTTGGTAGTTTATAGAATGAATGACTAAGCAGAAAAAGCCAGAAAAAATTATCAAACCTCCATTCAAACCCAAAAAAGCTAAAGGGCCGGTAACCCTTGGCTGAACGACCTTCATAGACGAAATCTATAAGAAAACTGAATCTCAGCCATCAGTAGGTTTCAGAAAAACCAATTCCAAGCAGCCTACTAGTTCCCTTCAGGCCACAGGGTCACCATCTGTAGCCTTCGCTGAGGTGCATAGTCAGACTGATGGACAGGACTTTCAAGAAATTGAAAATTCTATTCGAGAACGACTGCAGGAAGGGAATCTAAGCAATCTTTGTGAAGGAGAAGGGGAAACAGGAGAAGTTGAAGAACCAAGATCTCCTAGGATAATCCATCCATTAGAAAGTCCAGATAAAGGGAGCGCTGTAAAAATCATTGAAGGGATTCAATCTCCTCAAGTAGCAGGAGCTTCTATTATTCCAGACAAAGGAAGTGCTATTAAGACAACCAAAACTGTACCTTCTCAGCCTAAGAATACCCTTTTAGAAATCCCTGAAGGTTATTGGCACATATTCGATCCGATGGCGCAGAATCAGCCCAATACTCAAACTTCTACATTACAATATCCTATAGTGGATTCCGCAGCAAATGCTCCTATGAAAGCAATTCCCCTTCAACACATTCCTACATTTCATGGACTGACATCAGAAGACCCGGACGCATTCTTATTTGAATTTGATGTCTTATGTAGGGGATATGATTACACCACTGACCCCCAGAAATTAAATTTGTTCCCCTCCACTTTGAAAGGAGCAGCCTTAAGATGGTTTATGGGTTTAGGTGGTGGGCTTATAAATAACTGGGAGCAGATGAAGGAATCTTTTCTAAAGAAATATCAAGACTACTGTAGGTCTAGAGAATTGAAAGATGAAATATTCCAAATGATAGCTAGACCGAATGAAACATTAGAAGAATATGTAGAACGTTTTCAGTATAATTTACAAAGGTCGCCTTATGCATCATTACCACTGCCTGATAATGTGTTAAAAACTGCATTAATCAAAGGCATGAAAGAGTAGTGGATCGAAACATTAAATATCATGGGAAAATGGGATATTTATCAAGAAAATTTTGCTGACATCATTGATCTATGTATCAGAAGTTCGAGAGGCAGCATAAGGATAAAACCAGCAGAATATGATCGGTTTGTCAGAGATAACAAAGCACCAACAGAAGGAGTAACACGTGTAGAACTTGGCAATTTATTAGAAAACTTTAAAACTGATATTCTGGGGACATTAACTACACAACTTGATATTGTGCAGGCTAAACAGAAGCAGATTGAGGCAGAACAGAATTTGGCGATCTTCTGCCCCCGATGTAGAAAGAAGCACAACCACAAGGAATGTCCGCTGGATACAGTTTAAACATGTGCCATCTGTGCAAAAGATCACCTTACTGAAAGTTGCCCCTCACTTCCTGGATTGAAAGCAGTATATAAGGAAGCAGAAGAAGAACCAGAACCAGCATACTTCATTAACCAGCGTCGCCAATGGCAACCAAGACAATCAGGTATGTTTTCAGACCCGACTTCTTCTTTTCAGCCTCCACAATATAGTATGTGGCAAAATCAATCTCAACCCCCATTTCCGAACTGGTCATCACAACCATTTCCTTCTCCAAATCCATGGATGAATCAGCTAAGCCAATTTGGTTGGCCAAATTTTTCTTACACTCCACCATATTGGCAAAATAACTCATACCCTCCGCAATGGACCCCCCCTACTTCACAAAGTCCACCCTGGCAGACAAATTGGCCAAGATCGACATATCAGCCAACAGGAACTATTCCACTCCCTCAACCGACTCTGCCAGCTTTGCAACAAAATCCCCAGTCTAATCTGAGACCACAACTCCCAGCCCAACCTAATCCTAATCCCAATAATAGGTCGGTCGAGTCTCTCCAAATCATAGAATCAACAGAAATCGAACCTGAACTGAGGGAGTGCAATGATCTTCAGTTAAGATCTGGACGAATAATAGAAACAGAGGGAGATACAACGATGCACATTGAAGATCAGTTACCAATAGAACAACCGTTACAATAAGAGAGCGTAAATAAGGAGCAGAGTCCTCATCAAATAAATGAACCCGCCCCTCCCTTCCCAGAATGATTAGTCTTACCACGACCTGTACAGCAACCAGACTTCGACATTCTGGGGGAGTTACAAAATCTGTACATAAGAATTCCATTCCTCCAAGCCATTCAAGACATCCCTATATACGCAAAAACTATAAAAGAATTGTGCATAAAGAAATCAAAGAGGAATCCAACCACTAACCCAAGAGTCCAAGTAGTCGGTACTTTATCTGACTTGTTATCAGGAATACCCATTAAATATGATGATCCGGGAAACCCAATAGTAACTGTTCAAATCTATGGACAGACTCTGACTAATGCTTTAGTTGATTTAGGAGCTGCAATTAATATTTTGACAACTTCTACGTGCCAAAAACTTGGGATTACATCGGTAGAACCCACTTCTACTTTGTTAGAAGTGGCTGACCGATCTGTAGTACGACCAGAAGGAACTCTATACGATGTCATGGTTTCCGTAGATTCTTGGGAATACCCGACTGACTTCCTGGTAATTAATCCAAAAACCCGACTGGATGGACACCCTTTAATTTTAGGTAGACCCTGGCTGGCCACTGCCGATGCATACATTGGTTGTCGGCAGGGGAATATGACAATAACCAGAGGACCAAATATCAAAAATCTAGTCCTATATCCTCCAGCACAGCCAAGTCTTACAACAATAAAAACTAACCAGCACCCTGTATCATACCTTACTGACAATATCAGATCACCATTGACTATACAGAAGGCTCTAGACTTCAAAGATATAACAGAAGATGATGCCATCAATAACTTCGTTAGTCAAACGGAATCTAGACCTCATGCACAGTGTTTTATGATAGAAGCTGCATTCGAGAATGAACTGGAAGAAGACCCCTTGAAAGATACACATGACCAAACGATACCTGTGACTTCTGTTGCTAATAGTAAAGTAGTGGAAATTGAACCGGGAAAAACACTAAATATTAATGCCAACCTTACACCAGAACAAGAAATCAAACTCATCCATTTGTTACGAAAATATCAAGAAGCATTTGCATGGGACTATCCTGATATGAAAGGGATTGATCCCCAATTGTGCACCCACCATATTTACATAGAAAAAGATGCAAGACCTGTCCGACAACCGCAAAGAAGACTCAACCCCCATCTAAAAGATGTTGTGAAAGCAGAACTTCAGAAGCTTTTAGATGTTAATTTTATTTATCCTATTTCTGATAGTAAGTGGGTCTCTCCACTTGTGGTTGTGCCCAAGAAGAATGGGAAATGGAGGATTTGTGTGGATTATAGGGAGCTAAACAAAGCCACACAAAAAGACCATTTTCCCCTCCCATTCATAGACCAAGTACTGGACACGTTAGCAGGAAAGAAATTCTTTTCTTTCCTAGATGGCTTCAGTGGATACAATCAGATTCAGATTGCCCGTGAAGACCAGGACAAAATTACCTTTACTTGTCGTTGGGGAACGTACGCTTATAGAGCTCTACCCTTTGGCCTATGTAATGCCCCTGCCACATTCCAAAGGGCCATTCTTAGCATCTTTGCAGACATAATAAATGATGGGCTTGAAGTTTATATGGATGACTTTACACCATATGGAGATGATTTTGATCCAGCTCTAGACACTCTAGAAAACGTCCTACAACGCTGCATTGCTACCAGGCTTTGCTTAAGCCACGAAAAGTGTTATATGATGATGACAGAAGGGCTTATTTTGGGGCACTACGTCTCAGCAGCCGGAATTCAGGTAGACCCAGCTAAAATTCAGATTCTTTCGCTCATTCCCACCCCCACTACTCAGACGGAGGTACGCAGCTTTCTTGGATTTTCTGGGTATTACAGACAATTTATAGAACATTATTCACACATTGCTGCACCTCTATATGCACTAACATGTAATGTTGATTTCATGTGGACAGAAAAATGTGACCGCGCTTTCCAGGATTTAAAGAAGCTTGTATCAACAGCTCCAGTCCTTCGAGGACCAAACTGGAATTTACCATTCCAAATCTCATCTGATGCCTCAGACACAGCAATTGGTTGAGTCCTTGGACAGGAGGAGGATAAAAAACCTTATGCTATTTATTACATCAGCAAAAATTTAACCCCTACTGAATTAAATTACACTGTCACCGAAAAAGAATTCCTTGCTGTAATACATGCTGTCAATAAATTTAGACATTATATCACAGGCTATCCCATTGTTTTATATACAGATCATTCTGCTATTAAATATTTAGCAAATAAGCCTGTTACAAATGCGAGAGTAACAAGATGGTTGATCTTATTGCAAGAATTTGATATCACAATCAAAGATAGACCCGGCAAGGAGAACCCTGTAGCTGATTTTCTCTCACGGATACCAAAACCAATTGAAGCAGCAGCAGTAGAAGACCAATTTCCGGACGAACACCTGTTTGTTGTTGCTGCTCAAACACCCTGGTATGCTGATGTTGCCAATTACCTTGCAGCAGGTAAACTACCAAAGCACTTAACCCCTAATGAACATAAGCAGATTGTTCAGAAGAGCACTCGATTTTCGTGGATTGGGGGCTATCTGTTCCACACAGGGGCAGACATGCAAATCAGGAGATGTATTCGAGAAGATGAAATTTTTGACATCTTAAAAGCCTGTCATGACGGACCTTGCGGAGGACACTTTGCAGAAAAAAGAACAGCACATAAAGTACTGCAGACAGGATACTACTGGCCTACAATTTTTAAGGATGCGAAGAAATTCGTTCAAGCCTGTGACAGTTGCCAGCGAGCAGGTCGACCTGGTCAAGCCGACGAGATGCCTTTGAGACCACAATTGGTTATTGAACCATTTGAACGCTGGGCTCTTGACTTCGTTGGACCCATCAACCCATCATCAAATCAGAGAACATATATCTTGGTAGCCACAGAATATGTTACTAAATGGGTTGAAGCGGAAGCGTTACCTAGAGCTACAGAAGATTCGGTAGTTCAGTTCCTATTCCATTTGTTTGTACGATATGGCCTTCCGAGAGAAATAATTACAGATGGAGGACCTCAATTTGCCGGAAACAAATTAGCTGCAACACTTAACAACTATCACGTCCAGCACAAAATTACTACCCCATATCACCCGCAGGCGAATGGGCAAGTAGAGAGTAGCAATAAGGTAATAGAATCAATTTTAACAAAAACCATTGCTTCACATAGGCGTGATTGGGCCGCCCGACTACCTGAAGCACTCTGGGCCTATAGAACCACCTGGAGAAGTACCACTGGTTATTCGCCCTATCAATTAGTGTTTGGGAAACAACCTATTTTCCCCATAGAATTCGAAATCCAAACCCTACGAACTGCACAGGAAGTTGGCCTAGATTTAAGTGAGGCACAAATCAATCGACTACAGCAGATTAATGAATTGGACGAAATAAGGCTCTCTGCATTACAGAATACAGCACTTATTCAACAACAACGAGCTAAATGGCATGATGCACTTATCAAGAACAAAGTCTTTCACGAAGGGGACTGGGCTCTGTTATATGACTCTCAGTTTCAGGATTTCCCGGGGAAACTGCAGACTCGATGGCTGGGGCCATATGAAATTCAGAAAGTACATGATAATGGGACCCTTACTCTCATTACAATCGATGGTTCTGGATATGCATTCAAGGTAAATGGCCATCGAGTTCGTCTCTATCGCAGGCCACTCACTCGGGAATCCTTCTGTGATTAGCTACGTCAAGATACTGACATGAAAATTTTAGGAGAGGAAGTAAAATCTTCCTCACCTACAATTCAGTGAGGAACTCATTCTTTTGACTTGTACATAAGTTCTTGTATATACGTTTTTTTAATATTTTTCTTGATCTCTCTTTCTTAAGATTGCTTTTTACAGTTAGTGTGTTTTTGCTGTTCCTTTTCCGGAAGGAACAGCAATGGTTTGTTTTTGTGTCTTTGCTGTTCCTTTTTTCCAAAAAGAACAGCAGGTGTGAATTTTTGTTGTTCCTTTTCAAAAAGGAACAGCAGTTGCTTGTTTTCGTGTTTTTAGCATTGTCGTGTTTTTGTTGTTCCTTTTTCAAAAGGAACAACACTTCGTGTTTTTGTTGTTCCTTTTTCAAAAGGAACAGCACTTCGTGTCTTTGCTGTTCCTTTTTCAAAAGGAACAGCACTTCATGTTTTTGTTGTTCCTTTTTCAAAAGGAACAGCACTTCGTGTTTTTGCTGTTCCTTTTTTAAAAGGAACAGCACTTCATGTTTTTGTTGTTCTTTTTTCAAAAGGAACAACACTTCGTGTTTTTGCTGTTCCTTTTTCAAAAGGAACAGCATTTTGGGTTTGTTGTTTTAAGTTTTTGCTGTTCCTTTTCAAAAAGGGACAACATTTGCAAGTTTTTGTTGTTCCTTTCCAAAAGGAACAACAGTTGACAATTTTTTTAGACAACACTCATGATCTTAGGAGAACGGCATCCCAACTATTTTCTTGCATGGATTCTTCTCTTTCAAAAGGAACACCATAGTCATATCTTTGTCTCAGTGATGATTCATATTGAGGATGCTTTCTCACCCATCCTCTTTCCACTCTCTAAGATTCAGCTATACACTTATGCAATGAATATCAATTACAACACACCGAAGTCAGGATATCATAAAATCGCTATCTTTATAGAGCCTAGTATTGATAAGAGGACAAGAGGGGGGACATATTTACTTCTCATCCCCGTTGTCATTGACCTATTCCCATTGCCTGGTTGGTTATCTTTATCATGGCGATTTCCTTTAAATATTTTTTTTTTCTAATTATTACATAAGAATAAGAACAGAGGATTTATATTTTCCTGTTGGGATGATAAGACTTCTTCTGCCATTCCCACTCTTAAGGAGTGTTGAACCACCCTTATGTGTAAATATATAAGAAAAAGTACTGGAAAAACAAAAGAAAAAAGGAAAAAATGATGATGAATGTGATTTATTGTCAAATGCAGGATAGGGGGTCTCAGCAAGAGCCAGCCTACCATGATCATCAGGTTGGAAGCGAAGTGGCATTCCCAGCATGGCCACCATACCAGGGAAATGGTCCAAAGGTATATTAACTAAGCAGACCTTGGAACAGGGGGTCTCATCACGAGCCGGCCTGCCCACGTTTCGCGCCTTCCTGGTGAATGGCATTATGGTTACCTGGTTACCAAGCCAGCATAATGGCCTGTATTTTGACAAAATATTTTTATACACATACAGGATTATGGTTCCGGGGGCGAAATAAACAACTCTGCCAAGGTTATGGACACCTGTTGGCAGCAGAGCTCTGTTAATGGTATCGAAGTCATAAATGGTTACACCAACAGGGATAATATTAATACCTCTTTATTTCTTCTATCTTATGAATAATTCATATTTTATTCCCTGATTAACATATCGCATGAATACTCATTACTACCAATCATGGCAAAGGAACTGACAATGACCCCTCGGGACTTCGTACGAGTGATAGACATCCCATCCCCCAGCCTCGCATCATATTACGAAAGCTCTTATGTAAAACGCGATCCACCTTTTTGCCTCGATTTCGGTATTTAGTTGTCTATCCAAAACATGGCGCAATTTTATATGCTGTTCTTTATGACTGGTAACACGATGGTTGCTGCTCCTCTATTTGACGGCTGGGACAGCCTATCACATCGTGGGGGGGGAAGGTAATCTCATTACTCCACAGGGTACGTGTCACCACACCATTCGGGGTAGATAGTGTATGAAGGAATGGCATGGTTTAACGGTATGATAGTTCTATTTTACGCAAAGTTGCCATCCGCAATCCATTTTTGTTGCATGCTCTGTTTTTTCGCAACGATCATCTTCTCTGCATCCCAAAACAGCTCAGACAGTTGCTGTTCCATTAAAAAAAATTTTTTTTAGTAGAACCATGGGAGGTAAGGCAGTCCGAAGCGAGCCCCAGGAATTGACAGCCTCTGCTGCTGCTCGGGAGATCCTGGAAAAGGCTGGATGGCTGAATTATTTCAATCGCTTACAAGAACCAAACGAGACAGTGGCGTTGGAATTTCTGCAAAACTTGCAGGAAGACTACTCCACAGTAAGAGAAAGACGGATACTGGTCACTGACGATGTAATTGCAGAAGTTTCAGGCCTACCAGCCACCGGACCTGTTTGGACGTTGAAGAAAGAAAGACTGCAGAAGATTATAGAGATTTTTCAGGATGAAGGCCAAAGCCTGACAGTGAAAGGGAAGGGAGTTCTGCCAGCTACGTTGGGAGAACCCTGGACCGAACTAGCAAAGATAGTACAGAGCTACATTACTTGCGAAGGAAGGAAGGACGTGGTAAGACCTCGCCATCTTAAACTGTTAGCTGTTTTAAAAGAAAAATGTTCTGTAAATATGCCTGCACTTTTAAATTCGCTATTGCATGATGCGGCCCGAAGCCTGAAAATGGCCCAGCACGAAGACGCAGTTGTTAGCCACCATGGATTGATTCGATTGATAGTGAGCCATAGTCTCACTCAACAGCAGAGCAGCTGGGAGGAGCTCATTGCAGTGATTAAAGGGGGATTGGTTGCACCACCTCCAAAACCTGAAACCTCCTCCAGCACGCCAGAACAATCAGAGAAACGTAGAGAAGTGGCAGCCGGAAAACGTGTCGCTTCGAAACGGAAGCATTCTTCAGATACACCGGAGCGACCAGAAAAATGCAGAGAAGTGATAGCAGAAAAAGTTGTTGCCTGCACACCTAAACAACCAGAAAAACCAAGGAAATCAGTTCGTCTAGCTCGAATACGAGGGAGGCTGGAAAAGATTCGGAACACCAGCCAACCAATTGAGATGAACCTCTAGAACCAGAAGAAATACCTTCTGATGAAAATGCTGGACAATCTGGGGACGAGGTTGAACAAGCCGGAGAAGAAGGAAAGGAAGGAGAAATGCACTCTGAAGCTGAACACCCCAAGGCAGTCACTGAACAAGACAATCGGGAGGAGGAAGTAAGACAGCCAGAAAGCAATCCGCTGCGAGACCTTGTGGGCGAAGAAGAATTGGCCACAATCCTGGCCAGCTTGGGGGAATATGGCCAACCCTCCAGCCCAGCAGGTCCTCCCGATGGACCGCCAGAGGAAGAGATACCCGAGAATTCACATGCAGAGAACCAAGGAGAATAAAATCCACCCGTTCATGAGGAAGAAATAAGGGATACCAGTCGGGAACAATCTGTTCCCGAAGCACCAGAAGAAATGCTGGACATAGGGGCAGATTTAAGGGCTAGGTCCAAACCCTCTGCCGAGACAAGGGAAATCAGGAAATTGAAGACTAAACAGCAGAGGCTACTGAGCACTATAGCCTGACTCCGACAGAAAATTCGCATTCTAAAAGCGAGTCTGAGGATACAAAGGACCACACAGAAGAGGAAGAGGACCGCTACAGCAGAATCCCATCGAACAAGAAGCCAAGGGACTTACACTTGCACTGTTGGTCGAAACCCGATTAGAAGACCTGCAGCTGTTCCAAATGATGCTGAGTAACAAATTGCTGTTCCAATGGCCACTGAGGGACAGACTGCTGTTCCAATTGATAATGAGGAACAAGCTGTTGTTCCAATTGCTATCGAAGAATAGACTGTCGTTCCATTAGCAGAGGAACCACAACAACCTTTTGTTCATGTCAAGAAATAAAAGGAGAATAAGGAAATCCAAACAGAGGCACCGCCCTCAGGGGTGATCCGGGTTCGGAACTCTAAGCAGCATAACAAAAAGGTTCAGGTAAAACTCCTGGCCTCTACAGCCTTATGGAAAAAGAATCCAAAAACAAGGACCTTGCATAAAATGATGAAGGAAGCTCAACAGGAAACTGAAAGATTGAAGGAACAAACAGTCCCCCGGGAGAGATATGAAGAGTTGCAGCAGCAACTTCGGAATATTAGTCAGTCCAAGAGCCAAGCCTTCGAAGGCTGGCAAAAAGAGCAGGAAAAGGTTGCAAAGGTAACTCGTCGATTAGATATTGTTGTTAGACAGATGGACACTGTGTGTTCCTTGTATAATGACGTTTTAGCCTGTAGGGCCTCTGCTAAAAACTATGCTTTATTTTTGCTTGAACGATATTTACGATTAAAGATAAAAGCTGTCAGGGTAGGTGCCCCTATACAAATCAATACCCTTAATGATTTCATAGATTGTTGCAAGCATTATGGAAGTAAGGTCCAAAGATTATTATGTGAATTTTACTTGCATAACCTCGTGCTAGACCAGTAAACTGATTTAAATCCTGGCCCTTTCGTTGGGGACATACAATTGCAATCCTTTGTTTCCTTCAGGGTTAATCAGCTAAAATGGCTCAGGGCTTATACCACTTTCCAGAGGCAGGAAAATAGCCTAGATTTGTGGGTGAGGGCCAAGCCTAGAGACCCAGTATGGTTATGGAGAGCACATAGGAACCTTATGAGAACCCCGGGTGTTATGGAGACATTAGGACCCATGCATGAGGATTTAATCAGACAAAATTTGGAATATTTTCTCACTATTAAAGACCTTGCTATCGATGCTGCAAAATTCCGATATCAGATTTCGAACCCAAACATCCAGCTCAGGGAACCATTCAGATATGAAAATTTTGAGCTGGCAGCCAGCCGTTTGAACCTTTATGGCGAGCGAATTTTGCAAGCAGGGCCATCCTGGTTAGGGTATCGATTTCGTAGTCCAATCATTTGGCACCCTGCACCCGGATACCATGCCTTGTATGAAATGCCTGAAGGTCAAACAAATCAGTTTTTTGATGATTTGGTTGCTCATCACGGTTGTAGGTCTCCACACGAGATTCCCTCTCCGGCCTACTCTCTTACTGCTCTGCATATCAACTATAATGTTTTCATGAGGGCATGAAACAGGGTAAGCAGGGGGGTGTGTGGAGCTCTGGAATGGTATGTTTTTTACCAACAATTTAGTGACTTTTCGGTAGCAATTGTAACCCTTTCGGCATAATGAATTTAAAGAGATAAAGCATTTTTAGTGGAATATGTGAGAATTAGTATGAAAAGCTTAATCATTGATAATTGCTATTTTTCTATGCAGGAAAGGGTGGAAACGAAGGATTACTGCTTAAGAGGAAAAGACAAAGGAAGAGTAACTGTTGTCCCTTTGGAAGGGAACCGGATGCGAACAAGATCAAGCGGATCGAAGCAGAACAACCCGAGAAAGAAAGAAGAATTATCGAGTCGAAGAATCAGGGAAAGGAAAATCAAGGAGTAACGGCTTGGCAAATCCCTCAGGATCTTTGATCCTGAGGGATCGCTGTCTTGCTTATTTTTGCTATCTAGATACCTCCGCCAATTCTCTTATAAAAGGGGCAGCAGTGTTAAGCTCGGGGACCTTTTTCATATATGTAAATTTAAGTCTCAGTTTGAACTTTGATCATCGAGTCTCGTTAAGACTTGTTTTGCTGTACTTTTGTTGATGCATTAATACGAAAGACTTGGTGCTTTATTTCATCTCTGTGACTGGAGTAATCTAAGGCAGTGTATCCTTGGAAGCTAAGGGTCCGGCTCCGAAGGACGGTCAAATCATTGACAAAAATTGTATCCAGATGTTCATACACCTTCCCCTATCCTTCATGTACCTTATCAAATTCTTCCCATCACTGAGATCCCCCAAATTCCTCATTTTTGCACAAACCCTAGTTTCTAGCTACAACCTGGCAATTTTCTAGGTTTGGCCTGTGTTTTTCCCTTTTGGACCCCTTCCCCTGACTCAATCTCTGAGATTCCACTTTCCCCTGCTTCCTAACATCCCTCCCCACTCCCAAAAATTTCCCCAAGAATTTAGAAGCCCCCTATCCCCTTCATTTCGCTCCATTTCGACAAAATTCCTTGTTTCACACATCGGGACAAGTCACACTCAAATGATGTTCCAGAGCAATAAAATATGAATTTTGGAAAACTGAGAGAGGTTTTTGTCCACAACATGTCAAAGAAGAAAAACCTCCTTCACGTTTTGCACAGGTGTCATGGTTTTAGAGAAGTGTCAAAATTGCAATCGCCAGATCCAAGGAGGTTGGCCAAGGCACTAAAATGACGGAAAAGGCCCAATCCACTCCAAATTTTGGCCAAAGCCTCTTTGACTGAGCATGGTACTTTATTGGGGACTCCCAGCCCAAATTTCAAGAAATTTGGAGAAAATTTTGTCAATTGTGAATTTTTTGTGCCAAACACAGGTTTTCTCCACCAATGGGTTGCGCGCCGCGCGCGACCCTTTCGTTGGGCAACTCCTTTTTGGGAAAACTCAGCATTTCTAGATTTTTCATGGAAATTTACACTTGCTCAGCCATTGCCAA
This sequence comes from Pinus tabuliformis, assembly GCA_031772625.1. Taxonomy (NCBI): domain Eukaryota; kingdom Viridiplantae; phylum Streptophyta; class Pinopsida; order Pinales; family Pinaceae; genus Pinus; species Pinus tabuliformis. The sequence continues at coordinate 1,592,946,280 of CM062816.1, forward strand.
GAAATTTCACCAAGTTTTGGGCCTCCAGAAAGTCAAAAAACAAGCAAAAAATGACTTTCTGCCACCTTTTTGACACACAGGAAGCAGTCTTGGGAGATTGCAATTTTGGAGGGGAAAATGATCACCATATTCAGAGATTCCACTTGGGTTGGAAAGTAGACATCCATACCTTTCCAACAAGCCCACGTTTGCCTCATTTGGACACCTGGAAGTACTTCAAAATCAGCTCTAAAGTAGCGCGACCCGTTCAGGAAGAGGGCGCGACCCGTTGGGCAGTTTTCACAGGAATTCATCTACAGCTCGGGAATTCGCCCAGTTTTGACCAGTTTTGACTTGTGATGGGATTTTTCACCCTCTTTGATGTAATTTATGTATTTTCATGTTGACATGACACTTATTTACCTATTCTAGAAGATTCATTCATGAAATAGCAAACATTTAATGAATGAATTGGTTTCCTAGCTTATAGAGGCAAGTTGTTTTGACTGCCTAGATTTTAGTGCTCAGTTTAGAATTGGTTGAAACAGCTCCTAGAAGGATGAGCTCGACCCCTAGAGGCAAGGAAAGGTGTTAGCTTGCCTATATTATGTATTTTCTTAATCATTTTCAGGGGTTGGAGAGGTTGGACTCTTGAGGGAGAAGCTACTATTGTATTATTCATTGTATCTCTGCAGTTTTGGCAAAGGAAGAAAGACCAGGGTTTTGCAGTCCTTTTTGGGATTCCTGTGGTTACATGTATTGATGGTGTGTATCTCTTTGTACTTGTAAATTTTTTATGTGATTCATCATCTTACTTTTCCTTCTACAAATTAGGCAAATGAAGTGTTAAAGTAGAATTCATGATTGCCATGCTCTGCTTTTAAGTTTGCTTAATATTTATGTTTTCATCTGTCTAAAGAGAACCCTTGAAGGTTTCTTGCTCTCTTTAGCTCCTCACCAGTCATTCCTATCCATTCATTTAATTCAAAGGCATCAGTACAGTCTCCTACCTTGCCCCAAAGAACCCCCTGCAAAAAACTGTGTCCAATCCCCGCACCCAAAATTGCCTTTCCCTGATTTTCCACCAAAATCCTAAAACTTCCCAATTCAAACCTTTTATCAGTTTACTAGCCTAAAATCAGTGTTCCCTTATTGGTCATCTCGCCCGTTGAAGATCTTTACCGAGATAGACCGGAGAGAGCCCTCTCCTGCCCCGTAGGGCTAGCTACGAGGCTAAGTGGTTTGATGTTGCCTTGGAGTTTACCTTTCTCATCCTGAGGTGAAATTTCAAGCGCTAACAAGTAGCATATTTTCACTTTTCACAGGGCGGTGGGGGGGAAACAATATTGAAGAGAGTTGTGAATTAAGGTTTTACCAGTAGGACTAATATGGAACCCCACCATTGGATCTTCAATCCATTAATGGCACCTAGGTATGTTTCATTTCTATCCTCGCTGCATTTCCACCCAAGTAGGACTGGTTCAAAATTCACCATTTTTTTCATCCTTTCTTTTAAGTTTAAGAGTAGCATATTTTCACTTTTAACAGGGCAGGAGGGAAAATAAGATTGAAGAGTGTTACGAATTAAGGTTTTACCAGTAGTAGACTGGTGTCAAACCCCACCATTAGATCTTCAATCCATTAATGGTGCCCAAGTATGTTTCATTTCTAACCTCGTTGCATTTCCACCCCACTTTTAGTTTTGTTCCACACAGGGAGGAGTACACACACCTCTGGTCCCCCACCATTGGATCTTCAATCCATTAATGGCACCCAGGTATGTTTCATTTCTAACCTTGCTGCATTTACACCCCACTTTTATCCTTCTTCCACATAGGGAGGGGTACACATACCTCATATCTCTGGTTCAAAATTCACTATTTTTTTCATCCTTGCTTTTAAGTTTACGAGTAGCATATTTTCACTTTTCACAGGGTGGGAGGGAAAATGAGATTGAAGAGAGTTGTGAGTTAAGGTTTTACCTCTTCAATCCATTAATGGTGCCCAGGTATGTTTCATTTCTAACCTAGCTACATTTCCACCCCACTTTTAGTCTTCTTCCACACAAGGAGGACTGGTTCAAAATTCACTATTTTTTTCATCCTTTCTTTTAAGTTTAAGAGTAGCATATTTTCACTTTTCACGAGGTGGGAGGGAAAACGAGGGAACATCGGTGAAAGCATATGTATTTGTCCTTCTTTTATGGTTTGTCTCTATAGAGTTGATTTTACTGGGTGTACACTGTATGCATCTCAAAATTTCTCTTTAAGAAATCCTATTTTTATTCTTTCCAAGAAAAACTGTCTAGGGAATCCCAATGGATGTTTCCCCACATTAATGGATGACATCCCTGGTAAACCCATTGGCATTGACTAGTGCACCTCACCCAAGGGATTTCAAATAGGGCACCTGCCAACATAGAACTAGCCAAATAACTAGTAACATTAATGACATTCGGTTGGGCTAATCCCTTGGGCTCAATAAATCATAATCAACTACACTATTTTCCATATTAACATATTGATCCTATTTAACATTTTGTTAGAGTAACCATAACAATCCAAGCCTGTTACTATTTTTATTTTGGTTTTTAATTCCTTCTTTGGTGTGGGGACAACTTTATATGACTGTATAGATGTCTATTTTTGTTAGAGTATATGTTGAAAAGTAGATTCTCTCTTACATTCTACCTTTTCTGTTATGTATTGATGGAGTTCAGTTTCATTAGTTGTGACCAAAGAACTATGTCAGACATGTATACAAGGATTCTTGTATCATTATTTATAAAATTAACATTGTCCCTAAACAAGCAAAGTAGATCCTTAATACTACATGTTTGTATCTCAGGGAACTTCCAATCCTAATAAATGAGATGAAATTTAAGTGTTTCCAGAATCCAAATCTCATGTTTTGTGAATTCACTCATATATGGTGCTAGAAAAGTGAAGTGAAATTTAATTATTTCCAAATCTTAAGTTCTGCGAATTCACTCATATTTGGTGCTGGAATCTTTTGAGAAAACTAGAAGAATTTCTTTTAGCTGCATTCAAATTTTCCAAAAATAATACTAAATTTCTCCTTGACTAAAATTCTCCCTGAAATGGCTTTGGGATTGAAAATTTTGTAAATATTTTTAGGGAAACAACCCAAAATACTTTTTCCAGATTAGAGTTTTATAACACTAGGTACTAAAACAGTCTTCTATTTTCTGCTACAAATGTCTGATAGAGTATTCCCAGAAACTGATCAGAAAATTAGGTAGATGCGCTGGACAGACTAAATAATTTTTAATGAATAATAATTTAACATAAATGATATATTAGATTGCATAAATATATAACTTAGAAGCATGAAATGAAGAAGAAATCTCAACGAGATTGACATATTCTTAATTGAGTTGAATGAGGCTAGGAATAGCTTTGACTAGAGGGTGCTGAAAATGGCATAATTTTGTTATGGTTGGATAGATTTAGAACTAAAAATTAGCAGTTTTCTTGCTTGCATAACTTGGGAAGATTTATGTATCTCAAGTCTCAACCTTATTGAATAGTATGATTTATGCCTTGCAATGTTTAGATATGCTATGATACCACTTTCTAGTAACCTAAGCACTTTGGACGAAAATTTAGTTGTGAATTTTACTTGCAAAAGATATAAGTGAAAATATAGATTAATTGTCCCTTGTGTAGAATTTCCTTGAAATTCTGCTACTGCTTGAATGAATAAATCTGAAACTAATTGTTGCATGAAGACAAAATATATCTCTACCAATTTGTAGTGGAATAGAACAAAAATAAAACATAGTGACACTATAGCAAAAAAAGACAAAATATTCTAGGGAACCCAACTAGGAAAACCCTCTGTTAGCTGTAGAAATTTAAAATACTATCCATATTAGACTTTGAGACGCCTTCTTCAAGGGCAGGTTCATCGATGCTTATTACTTTCCATATTCATTTTCATAAGCATTAGGGTTGTTGTCCGTCAAATCAGAGTAGCTATAAAGTGTCTCTTTGATTTCAAAAAGAAGATCAGGATCAACTTCATCCAAGAATCCCCTAGAAGGCTCATTAGTAGCAAGAAGAAAGGTCTTTTTTAATTTTATTTCATCACATGCATCCATCATAATCATTGATTTGCCTTCATTTCTTTCACAGTCATTTTCAATGTTAGATGAAAAAGGTATTTTAGTATGATATAATCCTTAGGTAACCAACCTCAGACATATTGTTGGTTAGTTTATGTTGTTTGAAGTTTATTGAGTTTGAGATTTATCATGAAACTACTAGAAGCATAGTAGAATGGGTAATTTGATTATCTTGATAAGAATGTTATGGTTTGATCTAGTCCTTGAAAGGAACTTATATTTGATGGTCAAAATTTCACATTCCTTTCATTTTTTTATCTTCACATATAAAAAATATATTTATGTTATAGCCTCTAGCAAGATATATACAGTAACTGCCACTCAGAAGTTGGATGCCATCATTTTGGAGCTTGAGCTTACTCAACTTACCTTTGTTTGAGTTCAAAATTTTGTTAGATCTCATTATATCGTCTATTGCAGAGCATGAATCCAATTTACCTTTGTTTCAATTAAAAATTTAATTAGATCTTGTTATATCATCGTTTGTAGAGAATGAATCCAATTTCTCATAGTCCATTTGCTTTAGGTATAACAAAGCTACTTTAATTCATTAAACTTATTTTTCATATTCTATTTGCTGATTGTGATTCTGTAGGTCACATTTGCATTGGAAAAGGGTCATATTTAATGAAGTGTGGAAGGAGAGGGAAGCTTCAGTTATGTCCTTTCAAACTTTCTAAGGTATGTAATAAAATTTTAAAGAATTTCTCCATAGAATGTTGTGCTTTAACTTTTTCTTTTGATAATGGATTATTTATGTGATCTCCCCTCTCTTACACACAGCCAGAGTCCATACATACATGGTTTTTTGGGATATGTGGACAATGGACAGATTTACGCTAACCATTTATCTAGAAATTTACACTGTAGAAGATCAAGCATTTACAGTTGAATATTTCGTTTCCACTAAATTAGAGTTGAAGAGTCGGTCTCCTATTTTTCAGGAATATGCCTCACTTTTAAATCAATTTATTGCTGACTCTGTATAGACCTTCCATGGGAGGGAAAAGAGTGATCACTACCATTGCTTAATCTTTTTGAAAACCAAGAAAAGATTCCAAATCTGTATAAATTAGTGGCTCCTTGGAGAATCCTAAGAGTGGTGCTATTGTAGCAACAAGAAATTCGTTTATTTTGAGTTCTTCATTAGTGCATTGATAGTATATTGTTTACTCCATACAATACCTCAAGAGTGTATGATCAAATTATAGTTAAGCTTGTCATAATATTTTGACTTACCCTATTTTAGAGGGAAACTGGAGTGCATGTCAAGCTTGCACTTCACAATTGTATCATGCAAAGTTTACCTGGGACAAGTTTTGTGGATCTAAGCAGCAAGATACCTGTTGGAATTCAAGAGGCAACAATACTACAAAGTGGGAAAGAGGTTTCATAGTTAACTTGGATTTCACATTATGGTTGGAGTCAATTTGTTGGCAAGATGCTGGATACCCCAACTTCCTTTTCATGACTGAGTGCAAGAATGAATCCTTCGACATATTCCTCGCTCAATTGTCATTAAGTGATGGGTTTTCTCAAAAGTGTTGCACAACTATAAACTTGACTAGAGCTGTTATTGAGTCTTCAGAGGTGGTTAGCTTTTCAAAGCACACACGTACAAGAAGAGGAGAAATAATATGCCCGGCTAATTTGAAGTTATTTACTTGTGAATAGGGTGTTCTAATTCATAAACCTGATGACTCGCTCTACTTCTTTCTAGTGAACAACTTTGGGACTTGCCATGAATCGTGAGACAATTCCAACCCCATAACTATAAATTTCTTATTTATATCTATACCCAATAGATTAGAATCTACACAAGGAGAACTCCATTCTTTTTTCGAAAGAACCTGCAATCAACTTGTACCATGTTATTTAATATTTTCTGTATTTATTCGCATCCTTGGTCTGTGACATAGAGATGCAATAAGCTGCCTTGCATTTTGTACACTAACACTCCTAAAAAATAATAAAGCATGCTCAAATCTATCATTTCAAATGATCTATGTAGCTCACCTTTTGCTTTATCAATTATCGAAGTTGTTACCTATATTGATGATAACTTCTACAACTGATACCATAGTGACAACATATGTTATAGTTTAATCCGTGTTTCTCTGAATGTGTTTCTCCTTTAGTAGAGCAACAATACATTCTAGTTTCCATTTAGGGGAGAAGTGTACCCAATATCAAACTTGGCCTGTGTGTAGATGGGTTGAATGCATATTATACTCTATCTGTTGTTTTGAAGGTGTTTCTCCTTCAACAATACATCTTAGTAGATACTTTCCGTTTTCACCTTTAGTATATGCATGCAGCCTTCGGATACATGTTGTAGATTATAGTTTTCCTATGAGGTTGTAGCAGCGATGAAAGAAGTGCATTGATCTTAGGCATATTTAGTATGTTTTTATAGTTTGATTTAGATGCTCACTTTTCTTAATTTAGGTGTTTTTCTTAGTTCTGTTTTATGCACAGATTTATCTTTGAGAAAAGTGCACAGTAGAGAAGGGTTCTATATTTTGAGCAGGGGACACACTTCTAGGTAGGAAGTACTCTATTCTAGGAAGCTTTTTCCATGCAGGTTAGGTGCTTTATCTGAGAATCCCAAAAGGCGCTATTGTAGCAATAAGAAATTTGTTTATTTTGAGTTCTTCATTAGTGCATTGATATTATATTGTTTATTCCATGCAATGCCTCAATATTTTATACATCCATATTTAGTATGCTTTTATAGTTTGACTTAGATGCTCATTTTTCTTAATTTAGGTGTTTTTCTTAGTTTTGTTTTATGCAAAAATTTATCTTTAATAAAAGTGCACAATAGAGAAGGGTTCTATACTTTGAGCAGGGGACACACTTCTAGGTAGGAGGTATTCTATTCTAGGAAGCTTTTTCCATGCAGGTTAGGTGATTTATCCGAGAATCCCAAGAAGCACTATTGTAGTAATAAGAAATTCATTTATTTTGAGTTCTTCATTAGTGCATTGATAGTATATTGTTTATTCCATGCAATAACTCAATATTGTATGATCAAATTACAGTTAAGATTGTCATAATATTTTGACTTACCCTCTTTTAGAGGGAAACTAGACTGTGTGTCAAGCTTGCACGTCACAATTGTATCATGCAGAGTTTACCTGGCACGAGTTTTGTGGATATAAGCAGCCAGATACTTGTTTGAATTCAAGAGGGAACAATACTACAAAGTGGGGAAAGCGGTTTCACAGTTAACCTGCCTTTCAAATTATGGTTGGAGTCAGTTTGTTGGCAAGATGTTGGATACCCCAACTTCCTTTTTATGACTAAGTGCAAGATTGAATCCTTCGACATATTCCTCGCTTAATTGTCATTAAGCAATGGGTTTTCTCAGAAGTGCTTCACATCTATAAACTTTACCAGAGTTGTTATTGAGTCTTTGGATGTGGTTATCTTTTCAAAGCACACACGTACAAGAAGAAAAGAAATAATATGCCCGACTAATTTCAAGTTATCTTCCTGCAAATAGGGTGTTCCCTTCCATAAACCTGATGACTCACTCTACTTCTTTCTAGTGAAAAAATTTGGGACTTTTCATGAATTGTGAGACAATTTCAACCCCATAACTATCAGTTTCTTATTTAAACTTATACCCACTATATTAGAATCCACACAAGGAGAATTCCATTCCTATTTCAAAATAACCTATAATTGACTTATACCATGCTATTTAATATTTTATGTATTTCTTCGCATCCTTGGCCTATGACATAAAGATGCAACAAGTTACCTTGAATTTTCTATACTTACACTCCTAAACAATAATAAAGTATGCCCAAATATGTCATTTCAAATGATCTATGCATCTCACCTTTTGTTTTCTCAATTATCGAAGTTGTTACCTATATTAATGAGATCATCGACAACTGAGGGCACAGTGACAATATCTGTTAGAGTTTTATCTGTGTTGCACTAAAGGTGTTTTTCCTTCAGCAGCACTATAATACATCGTAGTTTCCATTCAATGGAGAAGTGTACCCAATAGCAGCCTTGGTCTGTGTGCAAATGGGTTGAATTCACAATAGACTTTATCTATTGTTTTGAAGGTGTTTCTCCTTCAATAGTACTTCATCTCAGCAGATACTTTCAATCTACGCCTCCAACAAATGCATACAACATTGGGGTACATTGTCATAGATTCTAGTTTTGTTGTGAGGGTATAGCAACGATGAAAGAATCTCATCGATTTTAGGCATTTTATTGTTGTTGTATGAAAGCATGCTTGTCTAGTGTTTCCCAAACTTATATAGAGCCATATTTATTATACTTTTATAGTTTGACTTAGATGCTAACTTTTCTTAATTTATATGTTTTTCTTAGTACTATTTTATGCACAGATTTATCTTTAAGAAAAGTGCATAGTAGAGAAGGGTTCTATATTTTGAGCAGGGGACACTCTTCTAGGTAGGAAGTACTCTATTCTAGGGAGCTTTTGTCATGCATGTTAGGTGCTTTATCCTAGACAGAGTTCCAAGTCCCTAAATTTTCCAAAAACCCACCTAACCCTAGCTATCTAGCTAAAAATCCTTTACATTCCAGTCATCTCTTGGTTGTGATTTCATAGAGAGAGCCCTCTCTGGTTTAGTAGGGCTAGCTACCAAACTAAAAGCTAGGTCTGTGGTTACCTCCATGAATCTCTTCATCAGCTCGGGACATTATGGAGGATAACAGGCAACATGACAACTAGCGAGTGCCAAGGTGTTCTAGTGAATGTAAGGTTCCCAATTCATGGAAAAATGCAATTCTAGTTGTGAGGTCATGACTGCCAAGGTGTGTTAGGAATGCTAGGGCATAGTAAGATGTGCCAGATACTACAAAGACATGTCAAACAAGCTAAGATGTGCCAAGTGCTAAGGCATGCCAAGATGTACAAGGGTTCCAAGTCCCTGCCTCCTCTTCTTCCATATGATATCCACTTATGACATTTCCTTTGCAATATTTGGTGCATTTGATAGTTATAGGTCATTATAGGTTATAAATGTCTTCAGAGTTTCACTTCCAATTGAGTATTCAACTTAACATATTGATTCTCTTATACATAACTATTTTTCCCTCCACCCAATTTTCATAACTTCAATAACCATTAGGTAGGGACCTACACCTTCAATGTTGCTTTGCTTGTTTAGTAAAATATTGTTGAGGTTTTAATTTATTGAAAGTTGTATAGTTTACAATTTATGAAGTTTTAAGGTCTAATTTTAAAAAGTATAATTCTTTAAAGGGTGCTAGCTCAATGGAAGGGCACCTGCTTTACAAGCAGGAGGTTGGTGGTTCGATTCCATCATGCCCTGACATCCATAAGGAATGGAGACGATCAATTTTTGGTGACGGAGGCTCTTTTGACCATCACCAATGAGCTTTGGTGACATTTTTCGACCCTCATAAAAAATATGAAATGGTGACGGTCAACAGACGCCACCATATATGCGCATCTATAGTGACGACCCTTAAAGGTCCGTAACCATAAATAGTTGTTGTTGATATGAAATGGTGACAAACATTATCCATCATTATAGTCCTTATTCATGATGGACATTGAATGTCACATCAACAGCTATACTTCTAGCAATGCGGCTTTTGATGACGGTCAATGAACGTCACCATATATATACACCAATAATGACGACCATTAAAGATCCATCACAATAAATCATTATTGTTCATATGAAATGGTGATAGTCATTATCCGTCATTATAATCAATATTCGTGTTGGACCTTGAATGTCACCATAACACATATACTTTTAGCGACGCCACCTTTGGTGACGTTCAATTTTTGGTGACCGAGTCTATGGTCCGTCACCATTGCTCATATGCAATGGTGACGGTCTCTATCCATCATTATAAATCATTATTGGTGACAAACTTTGAATGTCACTACAACACCTATACTTTTGGTAGTGCCACCATTGGTCACATTTAGTTTTTGGTGACGGAGGCTACGGTCCATCACCATTGCTCATATGAAATGGTGGCGGTCATTATATGCCATTATAAATCATTATTGGTGATGGACTTTGTATGTCACTAGAACACTTATACTTTTGGTGACGTTCATTTTTTGGTGACAAATGCTCTTTTGACCATCACCAATGAGCTTATGGTGACATTTTTCGCCCCTCACCAATGTCCTTTTTTCTTGTAGTGAATACAATAATAAAATGTTTTTCTTCTTTTCCCTCCAAAATATTTTCCCTTGCTAATGACATCATCATCTTGAACCATATTGATTCATTTAAAGATAATTTTGTTAGTACATTTTTAGTTTTGAGGCCCATTCTTTACCAAACAATTCCCTTTATGTGGGCTAACTCCTACTGATTTCCTTGTTGAAGTACTTGCAACAAGTGTATATAAATATGGAGTCAACTTTATAGGATGTACATCCTTCTCATATCCATCATCATCTCAATGAGAGAATACAGTTCCCTCTACAATAGATTTATATATTCTTCCATCCCAAGCCTCTTCTTCCTTGAATCAACATCCCTACCAATAATATACTTCTTCATAATGGGATTATAGATTCTATATGCCTTATAATCCTCACTATATTAACTAAAGATACAGTTCTCATTGTTTTCATCCAACTTCTCATCTCTTTAGGTACATGTGCCCAGGCTACACACCTGAAAATCCCCCAATAAGATATATTTCAACTCTTACCCCTCCCTCTTTCTTCAAGAACTCGTTCCTTCACACTCTTAGTTAGACACCTGTTGAGGATATAAACTAAACAAATAACTTCTTCTCCTCAATATTCATGTGGTGAATACTTCTCTGTTAGATTTATTTGAGCCATATTCATAATGGTTTGATTTTTCCTTTCAGCCACCCCTTTTTGTTATGGAGTATAACATGTAGTAAATGGTCTCTTCATTCTATGATACTAACAAAGCTCCATGAAATCATCTAGAATATATTCACCGCATCTATATGATCTTGAAACTTTAACATATTTTCTACTTTATTTTTCAACCATAGCTTTAAACCTTTTGAATATAGTAAAAGATTCATACTTTTCTCTTAGAAGATAAACCCAAGTTTTTTGAATATAATCATTAATAAAAGTTAAAAAGTAAATATTACTAACCAAAGCATGTGTTTTCATTGATCCACACAATTTTTTTGTACATTCTCTGATGGAGATTTCACCCTATATGAAATTATAGATACAAATTTCTCTCTCGGATGCTTTGTAAGTATACAATTCTCACATGAGCTTACTAGTTGTTGAATTTTAGGCAGCCCATACACCATCAACTTCTTTTATAAAAACTCTACAACACCAAAATATAAATGACCATATCTTAAATTCCATAACCAAGATTCATCGAAGCACTTAGTTTTATAAGCATGCAAAGAGTCAGTGAATTTATTTTTCATTATAAGTGGAAACAACCATTTCTTTTTCATCTCCACCCTTGCTATCAACTACTTACTTGGATACTTACCAATGATTGTACATACCTTGTCCTTGAAGAAAACTCTGTATATTTTCTATATCAGTTTCCCAATGCTTAACAAATTTCATTTTAAACTAGGTACATAGTATACATCATTGATCATTCTTCTTTCACCATTTCTGGTATATACAACAATCACCCCTTTACCTTGAACACATACCTTATTATCATTGGCTAGCTTTACTCATACTAAATACTAGTGTCTAGACTCACAAAAAATATATGTTTCCATTCATGTGATTGAGGCACCTACTATCTAAAAACCAAACATCATTTGAACTTTCTTGAGTCACATTATAGGTCAAAAACACAAGTTTACGATTATCTTCAGAATCCTCTTTGATTCCTCCATACTAGATTTTGTTGTTACTCACCATTAAATTAAAAGGGTATTGTTGAGATTTCTTCTCAAATCTAAAATTATCTTTGTTGTCCATTTTATTAGATATTTTCCTCCTCTTCCTTTGTTACTTAACCTTCCTATGCCTCTTGCTTTAGTAAGTTGTAGTTTATTTTTGAAGGAATTCTCCAATGGATTACGATCATATATTGTCCTCATGGATTCATGTTCAACCAAAGAACGAGTGAACTCATTAATTTGCATTTGAATTACAACCATAGCTTCAAACTTCTTTGGAAGACTTTCTCAATCACTCTCTTATTTCATATGTAATCACCATATTGTCTTAATTGATTAACATTGCTCATGACATAAGTCATAAAACTAACCACAATCTCACTATCTTTCATTTCCAGATTCTCGAAATCTCTCCTTAAGTTTTGTAAACTGAAATTTTTCATCTTGGATACACCTATAACAACCCTTTTTGGCTACCCCCTCATATAAATATTTTCATGTGCAATGGTAATTAATTGTGAGAAATGTAAAAGTAACTGGATTGATGAGAGGACATGGATTCAAAGTTTGAGAGGAAAAGTTTCTTGGGAATTTCTTGGGGAAATAACCAAGATTAGAATTTTGCATTAAATGGCCACCCATATCCTTGTTGAATTAAAAATAAGCTGGTACAACAATTAAAATGGAGTATTTGCTCATGACATAAGTCATAAAACTAACCACAATCAAACTATCCTTCATTTCCAGATTCTCGAAATCTCTCCTCAAGTTTTGTAACTTAACATTCTTCATCTTGGATACACCTATAACAACCCTTTTTGGTTACCCCCTCATATAAATATTTTCATGTGCAATGGTAATTAATTGTGAGAAATGTAAAAGTAACTGGAATGATGAGAGGACATGGATTCAAAGTTTGATAGGAAAATTTTCTTGGGAATTTCTTGGGGAAATAACCAATATTAGAATTTTTCATTAAATGGCCACCCATATCTTTGTTGAATTAAAAATAAGCTGGTACAAAAATTAAAATGGAGTATGGTTGGTTAACCAAAAGGATGAGCCAACTTGATCTCATGGGACATGTTGTTCCAGTCCACATGCAAAATAATCTCAAAATGAAAAAGGTGTTATAGTATGGTATACACTTGATAGCAAGAGACACAAAGACATGTTACTCCAAACAAGACTGCACACTCAATAGAGGAGCATATGAGGAGAGAGAACACTCTTAGTTTCTCAAGGGATTTGCAAGTGAATGACTAAGGAAAAAGGCCAGAAAAAATTATTGAATACACTGGCTTGGAGCATGTTTAGGGGCATAGATTAAAGATGAACTTGTCGTGTTAAGAAGTTGGAGTGACAGTGGAATCTCGATCCCTACTTAGCAGGTGGAGAGATTGTGCAGTCTGGGAGTTCTCTCGATGTTTCACAAGTGGATACCATGAGGGAAAACTCTAGATTCCCATGAAACATATTAGGTAGAGACATGGTGTGTTATGGATTCCTTCCGGATTGTAGGTGGAGGCACTATGGGATCTAGACTGTTGTAGTGTGAATTAAGTGGAGACATTGTGAGCTCTAGATTCTTGTAGTTATTATTGTGTGGATCATTGTGTGCTCTAGATTCTCTAAAGTGTTGTTTGGGTGGAGATACTATGTACTTTTGACTCCTGGGTGCTAGGTGGAGGCACTGTGTGCTATGGATTCCCATGTGAATTCTTAACTAGACTAGTGTGAATGTTATTTAAACACTTCACTCCTCAGACTCTAAATATGGATTAGGCGTGGTTAACTGCAAGAAATAATGGCAGTGCAATTGACCTACAATTGGGAGGAGAGTTGAAGTCCCTTCCTTAGTTTCGAGTCACTCTACTAATAAGGTAAGTTTATTACTTGTATCTTTATGTGTACCTATTGCACTTTGAATGATAAAAATTGTTGTTATATGACAACGAGTGTATCAACACAATTAATGATGGAATATGTATTCTTGTGTATTTTCAATGAGATGGTTTGTATGATTATTATCATGGCATGAGGGGCTTACATACCCCTATAGTTTCCTATATATTTTATAATTTGTAGATCTATCTACATGATTACGTATGACTATCTAATGAACCCAATTAAACCATTATAGTGTGTGTAATTACCTGGTTTGGGTGCTATAACTGTCAAGGAGTCCCTCTAGTGTAAGAACTACTGAAATTCTATTCTCAAAGGGATCCATATGGCATGCTAAGAATTAGTATGGATTTTTGTTGTACATGAATGATTATTTTCCCTCTTTACTCATGGACCAATAATGAATTAATGCATGATATATTAGGGAACCTAATATAAATTATTTTAGATCCATTCCATAGGAGGATTTGGTATTACAATAGAAGAAACCATAGAGCATTGTTAGCCATCGATTGGCTGGTTATAACTCCTATTAATATGTGGATTATGTTTGATGTTTGAACTTGGATTGTTTCTACTTGATGTAAGAATGTATTCCAATGATCATGGAGGTTTTAGGTAAAGTTGTTCTTCTAGGAGAGCCTTGGCCAGTTCCCTGAAAAGCTTAAGGAAAAACCTTAAATCATTTTGAGTTGAATAAGCATAAATTGGCACTGTACCTGGGAGTATCTGGGCCAGATATAATTCAGGTGATCTAGGCATATATGAGAATCTCGATATATAGGAGTATTGTTATGACAAATCTCATGGGGAAACTAGATAGAGATCAGGCTTGATACATATGAAAAAGGATTGATTCAAGGTTTATCTAGTGTGGGGCCTAGTTTGAGTAAACCTCAAGAGGCCCAAATGAGTGCCCAAAGCCGGATATTTGGGATTATGGAAATATGTTTGGGGATTTTGATGCATCTGGGAATCCAAATCATTTGCCTCATGATAAAAAGTCATAAGAAGTATATACAATGTATCGCCAGATGTTTGTAACAAGTCCTAACACAAACATGAATCTAAATGATTTTTATTTGAAAATTTCTTAGTAGCGCCATATTTTTTTACAAACTTGATATAGCGTAAAACAAAGAAATAAAATGTGAGGGACAGACTTGATGGGGTCCACAGGATTTTCTATACAGAAAGGGTTACGTGGATGTAGCCACATCCACATTGGTGTGAAGGATAACATGGAACAACCTAGTGAGGTCCACGCAAGTGCCACATGGATGCCATGTGGTAGGATCTTGTTTGTGTGGCAATGATTACATGATCAAACTTTAAATGGGCATACTTTTTGGCCTCTGTTTCAGATCAAGATAAAATTTATATTGTAGAAAATCTCTTAATGAGTTACATGTGATGGTATATTCCAAAGTTAATTCGACTAACTTTGGAAATGAAATATTTTTATGACCGCATCTTCATAATGGGACCATGGAGGTCAACTTACTTAAAAGTAACACCTCTCATTAACCTAGAAATGTCCAAGGGATGGGAGGGAACATTACAACTCCCTGATAACATGTTTCAAGAGTGTCCCAAGCCTTCTTTGAAGAATTTGCACTTGACTCTGGAAATATAATGTCATTTAAACCTTGTTGGATTAAACCAAGGGCTTTATTATCCTTCTTTTAGTTCTCCTTCAAAAGAGTTCACTAATTTTTTGTTAGAGCCATTTTTTTTGCTTGATCAACAAACTTTGGATACTCATAGTGAAAATCTCCAAAGTTCGGGATAATGTAGTAATGTTCTC
Organism: Pinus tabuliformis; assembly: GCA_031772625.1. Taxonomy (NCBI): domain Eukaryota; kingdom Viridiplantae; phylum Streptophyta; class Pinopsida; order Pinales; family Pinaceae; genus Pinus; species Pinus tabuliformis. The sequence goes on from CM062816.1 coordinate 1,592,961,984, forward strand.
ATTCTAATAAACCAAGAATCATAATTTCTCTCCATTAGAATAAGAACCTATGATTGAGCCATACTAATGTTGGATGATATTTCAATTTAACATCAAAACAATTAAAGCATAACTTTTTTTTTCTAACTTTGATACATAACTATATCTTCCAACTCACTACATGTTTTGAACATGAAAAAACAACATAATAACAAAAAAATTGTAGCATATAAAGCATATGATTTCACAAATACAATACTCTATTCACAACAAGAAGTTACAGTAGAATTGTAGCATTATGTTAACTCAGCAACCCCACGAACTAAAGCGAATGTACCGATGTATTTACCACGGCCTCATGTAGTGCGAAAACCCTATGCCACGTCCTGAACTATAGTCTCGAGAGTGATGCCTAAGCCCAGCACACCTACTCTATCTTTTTTCTTTCACTGTCCCCGTGTCCGCTTCTGCTGTCATGGTGGCTCCTGGCGTAGCTGCTGCTGAGTCAACCGAATCTATTGGCTAGCATCCACCCGACCAAGACTAGGTCAGAAACATTTCAGTCTGCTTGTCAAACCCTTTATCGAACACGTTCGGCAAACTGTCATGGTTATAAAGAGTGGTCTCCAAGCCCGTAGCTTCTCTTCTCTATGTGGAGTCTGACCCGTAGCTTAGCTCCTTCCCCTCGAAGGGTCAAGCAAGAAATTCCTCTCCCTTATGGTCGAGCCATGCTTACGCATCCTCTCCCTTATGGTCGAGCCTGGTTACGCATCCTTCTACTGATTGTTCGCATCAGATTTCTTTCTATTGCACTCCCTTTCCTAGGGTTCTTTTCACCTTTCCCTCACGGTACTTGTAGGCTATCGGTCATTTCGGTGTGAGTCGAAGGGTTCAAGCGTAGTAGCCAAGTAGTAACACGCCGGAAACCGATTCGCCAAAAGTGTAATAATGTACAATGAATAAAAATACAGCAATGGATAATGAACGGAGTTATAGCAATGGATAATGAACGGAGTTACAGCAATGGACAGGTATTGCGGCAACTATGCACTACAACTAAGCAAGTATAAACTACAATTAAACAAAAATATTTTGTTTAAACAAAAATACTTTGTTTTTATTACACTACATTGTTTTCTTCCTTTTGTTATATTCATCCATATTTATACATAGTTTTAAGTGGGTTAATTGGAGTTAAAAAAAATGCATAGCTTCAGTAAGTTAATTGGAGTTGTTTTCTGCATTAAAAGAAAAAATATGCCCCTTCATTGATAACCCTTCAAATCTCAATTATGTAAAATGACAAAATTGAAATAAATTCAATGGCGTTGGTGCTCCTTGGGAGTTCAATTATTTGAGATAATGGTAGCTCTTCACAATTTCATGCGACCCTTAAGGTTTCATGGAATTGAGGTTGTGTTGATTCTTCAAGAGTTAAGAGACTCGTGAAATAATTATTTAAGAAATTATGATAATAGATTTTAATAATAATGGTGTTGTTTAAGTGTTTTAATAAAAAAAAATTAATATAATTATAAGTGAAAATTGGATTTTTTATTATTTAAAATGTAATTTTTGCTTTATTAATACATTCATATAGTTAAAAAAATTCTTAAAACATTTAAATTATATAAATTACACAAATCCAACTGATGTAGTTTTAATAAAGTTATGCTAAATTTCAATTTCAAAATAAAGTAGGAAATATAAAAACACTTCAAAACATTCTTTCACGTGATAAATCAGACTTCGCCATCAAAATGAACAATATGGTTTATGATATAAACGGTGGCAAATATAAGACCAACATATTCAAACCCCTCGGCAAATTGATAACGCTATGCACCATTACCATCATAGTCACAGCTGTAGTGGGCGGATAAGAACATTGAATATTTGGTCCTTTACTTCATTGTCAGGAAGGCATATGCCATCTTTGTATTTGAAGAAAAAGTGCATGCCTCGTGCAAGATTGAAAGTAAACTTTTTGTAACACAGCGACACATTGTCATGCTTTAGAAATTCCCAATTCAGTTGGCTGACAGAAAGATCCAGGATGCATTTCATATGATTTAAAGCATCTTCCCCGGTACATTCGGAATTTTCTTTAGGATAACACTCGGAACTTGAAGCTAACTCACCGTGTTCCTTGTATTGCTTCACACACACACTGGAAAATGTTAAAACAAATGCTAATCTCATCATGTTTAAAAAAAAGCTTAGTTTTTATGTCAAATACCTCAAGATCTGTTATGTCGTCCTTGAGTAGGACGGTCAATTCTAAGAGATTATGGATCTTGGATGGATAGAATATTTGGTTCAGAATATCGTATGTGGAATTGGAAAATTTGGCAAAATTTTGATAGAATGTAGAGATTTTTGTAAATCCAAATCATAGTTATCAAATTTCGAAGTTTTAGATGCTTTCAAATTTTTTTGATGATATTAAATTTATCTCTATTATAAAAACATAATTTAAACAAAACTACAACAAAAAATTTTAAAATATTTTTACCCAAATTCAAACCACTTTTAACGATCCAACAATTCCTCGGCCTCCTTAAACTACGCCTTTTTTATTATGTACGCTGCCATATCCCGCCCTTACTTCAACATGTTGGAGGTACTACACACCTACATGTGAACACTTAGTTAGAGCATGGGACTACATGCAAGATTCCTTTTGCATGATTTAGAACCTGATTTGATCCTGTTAGCCTCCTGCTGCAGCAGGTTAATAATCTTTCATGATCGACATTTTTACATGCCAAATATGTCGTACTATGCATGCTGCACTGCTCCATATTTGCTACAGATGGCCAAAGAAGTGTCCATAAGAGTGTGCTAGTCTAAGTGCCACTGCTGTGTTCCAATTTTGATAAGCAATCCATTTTTCGGTTTAAGGCAGTTTTTCAGTTGGAGGTACTCAGGCTGGAATTCACTAACCTCTCCCTTTTTCTCATCACCCTTATTATGTAACTCCCTGACAATTTTCCCCTTTCCCCTATTTAGAACATGTTTATAAATCCCCTTATGTAAATATTCCCCCCTGGCAATATATCCATATTTTTACTAAGTCAGGGAAATCACAGTCCATCTGGGACTGTTTTTAGCCCATCCGTGTCCAGGGATTACTCTGACATCTGGTCAGAATAATAACCTCTTCCCTAAACCAAAAAACCCATATTCCGCCCCTAACCCAAAGTTTCTGTGCATAAGTATTAAGCCCGCACCTGTAAAACCCACATGAACCTGTTTCCCTAAGTTTTTAACCCATCCGCGCAAATATTAAAAAGCGAATATACTCTGCATATACCCCGCACTTAACCCGCCGTCCCTTCGCATCCGCCGCCAGCCGTCCGATCCACAGCCCCGCAGATCGACGGTGGGCGGGACGCCCCATCCCCGAACCGCCCAGCCTTTAACGTCCGGAAGATGGGCAGTTTTGCCGTCGTACTCCCGCCACGCGTCAGGCGCTGGGATGTGGCGGAGCCCCTCCCTCCGAAACCACTCTCCCCGAAAAGCGGTGCGCCACATACCACTTACCGCCTCCTGCCTAGGTGACATCACCGCCTACATCACCGCTACACAGTCACCGCCCACGTCACCCCTTATCCAGTCACCCGATGAGTCACCTGCCTGCGTGGCCTCCTGCCACGTCACTGCCACGTGTCCCTGCCACCGTACCTGCCACGTCATCGTCCGTATGTGATGACATCATGCTGATGTCATCCCACCACATCACCTTGTTGACGTCATGCTGATGTCACCCGCCGTACAATGCTGACGTCATCAGCCTTTTTTGGACGCAGAGGCGCAAAAGTCGCACTTCGGAGCCCCGGAATCGAATTCTGAGGCAGCTCATCGCAGGATTTTTTAGGCCGAAATGGAGAATCTTCAGGGAATCTTTAAGGAATCTTCTCACCATGCGGCCCCAGGAAGCCCGAAAAGGCTAAAAAATGATCTGTTTTCTTCACAGAACATACCAAAAGGATCAGAAGACAATTCCAGATGATACAGAGGCCGAACAGCGGCCATTTACTGGTGAATAGACCCACAACACATCAGATCAGCAGTCCAGATTTTGTCAGAGAGTATCAGTGGAAGAAAAGACGCCAGAGAGAATCAGTCATGATTTTTTTAGGGGCTCGAGGCACCTGAACATTGATGAAGCCCCTAGAAAGTCAAATCAATAAGCATCAGCCCATCCTTGCCTTCAAATAACCATCAAGGCATTCAAAGCACCAGGACAGCAAGGAAGCAGAAACCCATACTCATTTATTGTAGAAAACACTGCAGCAAGCCACCAAGGACAACACTATTTATTCAGTTTTGATACATCGGCCCTGAGCACGGCCCGAGATATTTTTGTATTTATTTCAGGATAGGATTAGGTCAAGTAGTCATTTTTTATGACCTAATTAGGTCAAAATGTAATAAAGGAACTCTGCAGAGGGTTTTTTCCCTATATATACCACCCTCTGTATAGTTTTAAGGGTTGGTTAATTGAGAATTTTCACTAGAGACTCGCTGTGTATACCTGAACTTTTCTGTAATCAAAGATTGCTTAAAGCTTGGAGAGCGAACTGTCTGTTGTTGATGAATGTTTTTAAGAGTTGAAGATGGAATTCCTGCGCTGCAGTCTGAAGCAATAAGTGCCTCTTATCTCTGTTTATGTGTTTGCCATTATCTAAATAGCAGAAAAAAGGAATAGCCTAGAATTAGTTTAAATACTCTCTATGCTCAATTTCTGTTGTTTCTTGATGTTTTCTTCTAAAGAATTGTTTATGAACATTGAATTCCTTCCGACTCATGTTTACCCCAATTCACCTGTGTTGGCCAATTATCTAGGGATTCTTAACTGCCCCTAGGTAGCGCCCTGTTATTTTCCCTGCTAATCTGTTGGAGAGATTCTTAACTGTCTCTCTTTCTTTAGCATTCAATTCATCCCTTAAACCTGAAATTTGCTTCAACCTCAGCTATCTTGCTCCATGTTCCCTCACTGTTATTAAGAAAATACACCAGCAGTTCCCCTCCTCGACTCCACGCCCAATGGCTTGAAAGATTCAGACTATACTCAGCCTCTCTACCTGAAAGTGTCAGTTTTCCCACCAAAACTCAATCAAAACCCTTGTGCATCATATCTAGCCTAAAATCATCCCTTTTCAACAAAGCTAAATCATAAAGAGAGAGCCCTCTCTAACTGCAGGTAGGGTAGGACCTACAGTCCAAAGTTGGTTTGTGGTTACCTTGGCCGTATCCCTTTAGGAGTCAAAAGGGACAACCTGAGTGATAAGATAATGGCGACTCCGCTGGGGAAGTGAATCATGTGTTTATTAGTGTAAATCCTCAATTTTGACCAGTTCGCCTCATTTTCTGGAGAAAGTGTTCCTTTTCTTCAGGGTTTTTCATGTTCAGCTCTGATCTGTGACGGTGGACAGAGATCAGGCACTTCAAGGTTGATTCATCCAACTGGAGACTCCACATCATCCTCATAATAAAGACTCTGCTGGAGAAATGAACCCGAAGGAGATATATAAGCAGACTAGGCTCTTGACCTGGACTATCATCCAAGAAATCATGTTCTTTCTCTTGCACAAGATTTTGCTGTGCATATTGTACTTTAAAAACGATTTTATGTCAGATTTTTATGTTTTTCCTTTGGAAAAGGTTGTCGAAAAGCATCCTTGCACATCAGAGCAGCAACTTTCAAATGCTGTTGAAAATCATCATACAGCCAAGGAGGAACCGAAAATAGAGTCCAGTCTTCTAGTTCCTATACATACTCCCGTGCCTCGTAAAGTTCCTAAAAGATATAAGCTGCTCATTTTGCCTCCTGTGCTTGGTCCTCTACCGGCAAATCATCCTGAATATCTCCCTAGATTTGATGGAGAGAATGGTATTACTGCCCAGAAACATATCCAGACTTTTGAAGATTATCTTAATACATTTGAAGTGGAATATGAAGATGTCAGTCTTAGACTATTTTCCCTTTCTTTGCAAAGCGAAGCTAGGACTTGGTTTAAGGCGTTGCCTGAGGCGAGCATCTCTAAGTTTCAGCAGTGTGCCAAGCTTTTCCTTGATAGATGGATGATCATAGGTAATCTCTTCGTGCTCATCGAAGAATACAATCATTTAGAAAGGCATCCAGATGAATCTGTTCAGCAGTTTTCAGACAGATTCAATCAAGTGTATCAGTCCATGCCTTTAAATATAAGACCTCCCCTGGATCTAGCTCTATTGCAATATCCTAGAGCATTTGACACAGAGATGGAATTCTGTTTGAGAGAAAGATGCCCATCCACTTTGAAACAGATGCAGGACATAGCTGTGGACGTAGAGGCAAATCTAAGAAGGAGGGAAGAACAGCGCAAAGCAGAGCAAGAAGAAAGATTTCATAGTGTGTTACAAAGGACAGAGGAAATGATGCAGCTGATCACAATGAAAGTGGAATGTTCAGAGCACCAGAACAGATCTGTTTCACAACAGGAAAGTAGTGACATTCACGAACAAACCTGCCACAAAACAGATGACATATTCATTCAGCCATACATGATGGTGCAGTCTCCTGATATACTGTGTGAATATAATAGCTTCTCTTCTTTCAACTCCCTGCCCAAATATGATCTGTATGATGATGATTATGAGCCTAACGACCAAATCAACCTTGCAGAGAAATCAGATCCTATTTTAGTAGGAAGCGGTGTTCAGATTCAGCAATCTAAACCCAATGATCAACATGCCCATCTCATCTATGAAGAAAAGGAAGAAAACGCAGAGTGTGTTGATTTCAGTGAAGGAACTTTACCCTTTTGTTTTGAATCTTTTCAATTTATCAAGGATAACTATCATGCTGTATATGATCAAGTGTCACCGTGTGTTGCTATTGACTGTCTGGAGGTTAATCAAAATATTGTTCCAAAGGTATTGCCTCTAGTTTTGCAGCCCCAAAGAGCCATTGAATATCAGATTGAGGAGGACCTAGAAGCAGCAGCATATGACCAAATGATCCAAGTGGACCCCCTGCCTCTTTGTTTTCAGCCATCTGAGTTGTTCAAAGAAGAAGAAGACCTGCCGCCTGCACAGATCAGTCAAGTCCTATTCGAGCCAGATTGTAATAAATTACAAGCACCTCTGCAAGTTCTGAATGACCTATCCGCTGGCAGGCAGAATGATGAAAGAGATCAGTGCTCTTCTCCATCAACAGGCTGCACGGCTCAGTATAGAGTTGTCGATGATCTCCCGACTCCAAGGCATGGTAGTGATCCTCAACCTTTGTATAGTTCTTTAATTCAGTCTAGAAATTGTATATATATGTTGCAGGACAGTTTTGTATAGTATTTAAACACCGCAAAGGAGGTCAGTAGCTTCCTGATCTTCTCAAAGATTGACAAAGCCATAATAAATTGCAAAATCTTAGTTGGTCTCACCAGTAAGCAGAAGCAGCAAAGCCCACTCATGTTATTATTGCTTAAGTGGCTGCATTGGCTATTTCACTTCACCTAACAGCAAAGTAAGTACTGGTTAGGGTAGGTAGGTAGGTAGGATCAATAAGGCAGCCAGCCAAGCGAAATTTGCAAAACACAGCAACAATTGAATACAAGGCAGTCTGACCTGCTGTTCTTGACTTTTCACAAGAAAAAGCCATCCCCAAGTGGAGCCACTATTAGCCTCCTGCTGTAGCAGGTTAATCATCTTTCATGATCGGCATTTTTACATGCCAAATATGTAGTACTATGCATGCTGCACTGCTCCATATTTGCTACAGATGGCCAAAGAAGTGTCCATAAGAGTGTGCTAGTCTAAGTGCCACTGCTGTGTCCCAATTTTGATAAGCAATCCATTTTTCGGTTTAAGGCAGTTTTTCAGTTGTAGGTAGTCAGGCTGGAATTCACTAACCTCTCGCTTTTTCTCATCACCCTTATTATGTAACTCCCTGACAATTTTCCTCTTTCCCCTATTTAAAACATGTATATAAATCCCCTTATGTAAATATTTCCCCCTGGCAATATAGCCATATTTTTACTAAGTCAGGGAAATCACAGTCCATCTGGGACTGCTTTTAGCCCATCCGTGTCCAGGGATTACTCTAACATCTGGTCAGAATAATAACCTCTTCCCTAAACCAAAAAACCCATATTCCGCCCCTAACCCAAAGTTTCTATGCTTAAGTATTAAGCCCGCGCCTGTAAAACCCACATAAACCCGTTTCCCTAAGTTTTTAACCCACCCACGAAAATGTTAAAAAGTGAATATACTCCGCATATACCCCGCACTTAACCCGCCGTCCCTTCGTGTCCGCCGCCAGTCGTCCGATCCACAGCCCCGCAGATCAACGGTGGGCGGGCCGCCCCATCCCCGAACCGCCCGGCCTTTAACGTCTGGGAGATGGGCGGTTTTGCCGCCGTACTCCCGCCACGCGTCAGGTGCTGTGCTGTGGCGGAGCCCCTCCCTCCGAAACCGCTCTCCCCGAAAAGCGGTGCACCACATACCACTTACCGCCTCCTGCCTAGGTGACGTCACTGCGTACGTCACCCCTGCACAGTCACCGCCCACGTCACCCCTTGTCCAGTCACCCGATGAGTCACCTACCTGCGTGGCCTCCTGCCACGTCACTGCCACGTGTCCTCGCCACTGTACCAACCACATCATCGTCCGTACGTGATGACGTCATGTTGACGTCATCCCGCCACGTCGCCCTACTGACGTCATGCTGACGCCACCCGTCGTACAATGCTGATGTCATGCTGACATCATCAATCCTTTTTTGGACGCAGAGGCACAAAAGTCGCACTTCGGAGCCCCGGAATCGAATTCTGAGGCAGTTTTTGATGAGCAATTTGCGCCTCACCGCAGGATTTTTTAGGCCGAAATGGAGAATCTTCAGGGAATCTTTAAGGAATCTTCTCACCATGCGGCCCCAGGAAGCCCGCAAAGGCTCAAAAATGATCCGTTTTCTTCACAGAACATACCAAAAGGATCAGAAGACAATTCCATATGATACAGAGGTCGAACAACGGTCATTTACTGGTGAATAGACCCGCAGCACATCAGATCAGCAGTCCAGATTTTGTCAGAGAGTATCAGTGGAAGAAAAGACGCCACATAGAATCAGTCATGATTTTTTTAGGGGCTTGAGGCACTTGAACATTGATGAAGCCCCCAGAAAGTCAAATCAATAATCATCAGCCCATCCTTGCCTTCAAATCACCATCAAGGCATTCAAAGCACCAAGACAGCAAGGAAGCAGAAACCCATACTCATTTATTGCAGAAAACACTGCAGCAAGCCACCAAGGACAGCATTATTTATTCAGTTTTGGTACATCGGCCCTGAGCACGGCCCGAGATATTTTTGTATTTATTTCAGGATAGGATTAGGTCATGTAGTCATTTTTTATGACCTAATTAGGTCAAAATGTAATAAAGGAACTCTGCAGAGGGTTTTTGCCCTATATATACCACCCTCTCTATAGTTTTAAGGGTTGGTTAATTGAGAATTTTCACTAGAGACTCGCTTTGTATACCTGAACTTTTCTGTAATCAAAGATTGCTTAAAGCTTGGAGAACGAATTGTCTGTTGTTGATGAATGTTTTGAAGAGTTGAAGATGGGATTCCTACGCTGCGGTCTGAAGCAATAAGTGCCTCTTATCTCTGTTTATGTGTTTGCCATTATCTAAATAGCAGAGAAAAGGAATAGCCTAGAATTAGTTTAAATACTCTCTATGCTCAATTTCTGCTGTTTCTTGATGTTTTCTTCTAAAGAATTGGTTATGAACATTGAATTCCTTCCGGCTCATGTTTACCCCAATTCACCTGTGTTGGCCAATTATCTAGGGATTCTTAACTGCCCTAGGTAGCGCCCTGTTATTTTCCCTGCTAATCTATTGGAGAGATTCTTAACTGCCTCTCTTTCTTTAGCATTCAATTCATCCCTTAAACCTGAAATTTGCTTCAACCTCATCTATCTTGCTCCATGTTCCTTCACTGTTATTAAGAAAATGCACCATCAGTTCCCCTCCTCGACTCCACGCCCAATGGCTTGAAAGATTCAGACTATACTCAGCCTCTCTACCTGAAAGTGTCAGTTTTCCCACCAAAACTCAATCAAAACCCCTGTGCATCATATCTAGCGTAAAATCATCCCTTTTCAACAAAGCTAAATCATAAAGAGAGAGCCCTCTCTGACCCAGGTAGGCTAGGACCTGCAGTCCAAAGTTGGTTTGTGGTTACCTCGGCCGTATCCCTTTAGGAGTCAAAAGGGACAACCTGAGTGATAACATAATGGCGACTCCACTGGGGAAGTGAATCATGTGTGTATTAGTGTAAATCCTCAATTTTGACTAGTTTGCCTCATTTTCTGGAGAAAGTGTTCCTTTTCTTCAGGGTTTTTCATGTTCAGCTCTGATCTGTGATGGTGGACAGAGATCAGGCACTTCAAGGTTGATTCATCCACCTGGTGACTCCACATCATCCTCATAATAAAGACTCCGCTGGAGAAATGAACCCGAAGGAGATATATAAGCAGACCAGGCTCTTGACCTGGACTATCATCCAAGAAATCATGTTCTTTCTCTTGCACAAGATTTTTCTGTGCATATTGTACTTTAAAAATGATTTTCTGTCATATTTTTATGTTTCTCCTTTGGAAAAGGTTGTCGAAAAGCCTCCTTTCACATCATAGCAGCAACTTTCAAATGCTGTTGAAAATCATCATACAGCCAAGGAGGAACCAAAAATAGAGTCCAGTCTTCTAGTTCCTATACATACTCCCGTGCCTCGTAAAGTTCCTGAAAGATATAAGCCACTCATTTTTCCTCCTGTGCTTGGTCCTCTGCTGACAAATAATCCTGAATATCTCCCTAGATTTGATGGAGAGAATGGTATTACTACCCAGAAACATATCCAGGCTTTTTAAGATTATCTTAATACATTTGAAGTGGAAGATGAAGATGTCAGTATTAGACTATTTTCCCTTTATTTGCAAAGCGAAGCTAGAACTTGGTTTAAAGTGTTGCCTGAGGCGAGCATCTCTAAGTTTCAGCAGTGTGCCAAGTTGTTCCTTGATAGATGGATGATCATAGGTAATCTCTTCATGCTCATCGAAGAATACAATCATTTAGAAAGGCATCCAGATGAATCTGTTCAGCATTTTTCAAACAGATTCAATCAAGTGTATCAGTCCATGCCTTTAAATATAAGACCTCCCCTGGATCTAGCTCTATTGCAATATCCTAGAGCATTCGACACAGAGATGGAATTCTGTTTGAGAGAAAGATGCCCATCCACTTTGAAATAGATGCAGGACATAGCTGTGGACGTAGAGGCAAATCTAAGAAGGAAGTAAGAATAGCGCAAAGCAGAGCAAGAAGAAAGATTTCATAGTGTGTTACAAAGGACAGAGGAAATGATGCAACTGATCACAATTAAAGTGGAATGTTCAGAGCACCAGAACAGATCTGTGTCACAACAGGAAAGTAGTGACATTCACGAACAAACCTGCCACAAAACAGATGACATATTCATTCAACCATACATGATGGAGCAGTCTCCTGATATACTGTGTGAATATAATAGCTTCTCTTCTTTCAACTCTCTGCCCAAATATGATCTGTATGATGATGATTATGAGCCTAACAACCAAATCAGCCTTGCAGAGAAATCAGATCCTATTTTAGCATGAAGCGGTGTTCAGATTCAGCAATCTGAACCCAATGATCAACATGCCCATCTCAACTATGAAGAAAAGAAAGAAAACGCAGAGTGTGTTGATTTCAGTGAAGGAACTTTACCCTTTTGTTTTGAATCTTTTCAATTTATCAAGGATAACTATCATGCTGTATATGATCAAGTGTCACCGCGTGTTGCTATTGATTGTCTGGAGGTTAATCAAAATATTGTTCCAAAGGTATTGCCTCTAGTTTTGCAACCCCAAAGAGCCATTGAATATCAGATTGAGGAGGACCCAGAAGTAGCAGCATATGACCAAATGATCCAAGTGGACCCCCTGCCTCTTTGTTTTCAGCCATCTGAGTTGTTCAAAGAAGAAGAAGACCTGCAGCCTGCACAGATCAGTCAAGTCCTATTCGAGCCAGATTGTAATAAATTACAAGCACCTCTGCAAGTTCTAAATGACCAATCTGCTGGCAGGCAGAATGATGAAAGAGATCAGTGCTCTTCTCCATCAACAGGCTGCACGGCTCAATATAGAGTTGTCGATGATCTCCCGACTCCAAGGCATGGTAGCGATCCTCAACCTTTGTACAGTTCTTTAATTCAGTCTAGAAATTGTATATATATGTTGCAGGACAGTTTTGTACAGTATTTAAACACCGCAAAGGAGGTCAGTAGCTTCCTGATCTTCTCAAAGATTGACAAAGCCATAACAAATTGCAAAATCTCAGTTGGTCTCACCAGCAAGGAGAAGCAGCAAAGCCCACTCATGTTATTATTTCTTAAGTGGCTGCATTGGCTATTTCACTTCACCTAACAGCAAAGTAAGTACTGGTTAGGGTAGGTTGGTAGGTAGGATCAATAAGGTAGCCAGCCAAGGGAAATTTGCAGAACACAGCAACAATTGAATATAAGGCAGTCTGACCTGCTGTTCTTAACATTTCACAAGGAAACGCCATCCCCAGGTGGAGCCACTGTTAACCTCCTGCTGCAGCAGGTTAATCATCTTTCATGATCGACATTTTTACATGCCAAATATGTCGTACTATGCATGCTATACTGCTCCATATTTGCTACAGATGGCCAAAGAAGTGTCCATAAGAGTGTGCTAGTCTAAGTGCCACTGCTGTGTTCCAATTTTGATAAGCAATCCATTTTTCGGTTTAAGGCAGTTTTTTAGTTGGAGGTACTCAGGCTGGAATTCACTAACCTCTCCCTTTTTCTCATCACCCTTGTTATGTAACTCCCTGACAATTTTCCCCTTTCCCCTATTTAAAACATGTATATAAATCCCCTTATGTAAATATTCCCCCTTGGCAATATAGCCATATTTTTACTAAGTCAGGGAAATCACAGTCCATCTGCGACTGTGTTTAGCCCATCCGTGTCCAGGGATTACTCTGACATCTGGTCATAATAATAACCTCTTCCCTAAACCAAAAAACCCATATTCCGCCCCTAACCCAAAGTTTCTATGCATAAGTATTAAGCCCGCGCCTGTAAAACCCACATGAACCTGTTTCCCTAAGTTTTTAACCCACCCACGAAAATATTAAAAAGCGAATATACTCCGCATATACCCCGCACTTAACCCGCCGTCCCTTCGCGTCCGCCGCCAGCCGTCCGATCCACAGCCCCGCAGATCGACGGTGGGCGGCCGCCCCATCCCCGAACCGCCCGGGCTTTAACGTCCCGGAGATGGGTGGTTTTGTCGCCGTACTCCCGCAACGCATCAGGCGTTGGGCTGTGGCGGAGCCCCTCCATCCGAAATCGCTGTCCCCGAAAAGCGGTGTGCCACATACCACTTACCGCCTCTTGCCTAGGTGACGTCACTGCCTACGTCACCCCTGCACAGTCACCGCCCACGTCACCCCTTGTCCAGTCACCCGATGAGTCACCTACCTGCGTGGCCTCCTGCCATGTCACTGCCACAGTCCCCGCCACCGTACCTGCCACGTCATCGTCTGTACATGATGATGTCATGCTGACGTCATCCCGCCACGTCGCCCTGCTGACGTCATGCTGACGTCACCCGCCGTACAATGCTGACGTCATCAGCCCTTTTTTGGACGCAGAGGCGCAAAAGTCGCACTTCAGACCCCCGGAATCAAATTCTGAGGCAGTTTTTATGCCGAAATGGAGAATCTTCAGGGAATCTTTAAGGAATCTTCTTACCATGCGGCCCCAGGAAGCCCGAAAAGGCTCAAAAATGATCCGTTTTCTTCACAGAACATACCAAAAGGATCAGAAGACAATTCCAGATGATACAGAGGCCGAACAACAGCCATTTACTGGTGAATAGACCCACAGCACATTAGATCAGCAGTCCAGATTTTGTCAGAGAGTATCAGTGGAAGAAAAGACGCCAGAGAGAATCAGTCATGATTTTTTTAGGGGCTCGAGGCACTTGAACATTGATGAAGCCCCAGAAAGTCAAATCAATAAGCATCAGCCCATCCTTGCCTTCAAATCACCATCAAGGCATTCAAAGCACCAGGACAGCAAGGAAGCAGAAACCCATACTCATTTATTGCAGAAAACACTATAGCAAGCCACCAAGGACAGCATTATTTATTCAGTTTTGATACATCGGCCCTGAGCACGGCTCGAGATATTTTTGTATTTATTTCAGGATAGTATTAGGTCAAGTAGTCATTTTTTATGACCTAATTAGGTCAAAATGTAATAAAGAAACTCTCCAAAGGGTTTTTTCCCTATATATACCACCCTCTGTATAGTTTTAAGGGTTGGTTAATTGAGAATTTTCACTAGAGACTCGCTGTGTATACCTGAACTTTTCTGTAATCAAAGATTTCTTAAAGCTTGGAGAGCAAAATGTCTATTGTTGATGAATGTTTTGAAGAGTTGAAGATGGAATTCCTACGTTGCGGTCTGAAGCAATAAGTTCCTCTTATCTCTGTTTATGTGTTTGCCATTATCTAAATAGCAGAAAAAAGGAATAGCCTAGAATTAGTTTAAATACTCTCTATGCTCAATTTCTGTTGTTTCTTGATGTTTTCTTCTAAAGAATTGGTTATGAACATTGAATTCCTTCTGGCTCATGTTTACCCCAATTCACCTGTGTTGGCCAATTATCTAGGGATTCTTAACTGCCCCTAGGTAGCGCCCTGTTATTTTCCCTGCTAATCTGTTGGAGATATTCTTAACTGCCTCTCTTCCTTTAGCATTCAATTCATCCCTTAAACCTGAAATTTGCTTCAACCTCAGCTATCTTTCTCCATGTTCCCTCACTGTTATTAAGAAAACGCACCAGCAGTTCCCCTCCTCGACTCCACACCCAATGGCTTGAAAGATTCAGACTATACTCAGCCTCTCTACCTGAAAGTGTCATTTTTCCCACCAAAACTCAATCAAAACCCCTGTGCATCATATCTAGCCTAAAATCATCCCTTTTCAACAAAGCTAAATCATAAAGAGAGAGCCCTCTCTGACTGCAGGTAGGCTAGGACTTGTAGTCCAAAGTTGGTTTGTGGTTACCTCGGCCGTATCCCTTTAGGAGTCAAAAGGGACAACCTGAGTGATAACAGATCCTTCTTTAACTCCGCAACTGGCTAATTCTTCTGCATGATTCCCTCCCTGATTTGCTCCTTCTTTAACTCCACAACTGGCTAGTTCTTTTGCATGATTTACTCCTTGAATTGCTCCTCCTTTCACTCCGTAACTGGCTAGTTCTCTCCAAAACTTGTTGTAGGTGTTGAGTCCTCTCATTGATCACCACTATGGTGCATTACGTTGGGATCTTCACCGAGTAATGCTATATCATGAGCATTGCAACCTATTTTCAAATGAATCATTCTTTTGTTCTTTTGATTTTCTTTTAGTGTTTTTGCTCTGCAAAGCTGTGTGTTCAACCTTTATTAGCTAGATTCATCTGTGCAGATTTTCTAACACATTTACATGGTATCAGAGTCCACAGGTTGCTAGATAAAAGGCACACCAGTGCTTTATTTTTCAGGTATTACAGCTTGGAGATCGAAGATCAACAGAAAAATGGAGTTTCCTAAAGCATCGATCCTAACACCGTACAATTATCACGAATGGAAGGACCAAATGGCTCGATACCTTCATCAAAAAGGGTTGTACAGGATTACCATGGCTACAGAAGTGGAACCCACTTCAGCCATAGAGAAATCCAAGTACCTCAACCGCATTGATGAGGCCCACAGATCCATATGCATGTGCATCTCGCGAGAGTTGCAGTTTCATCTATCTCCCTGCAATACTCCCAATGAGATTTGGAAAAAGGTTGAAGAACTCTACGGGAAATAGGATGAGATGAAAGGACATCTGCTTGAAGTGGAGCTACTGTCATTGGATCCACAGAACTATGACAGAATTCAAGACTTCTTCACCAAATATAATGATCTATTGCTGCAACTCAAGGGTTGTGGAATTGACAAATCCAAGGAGGAGAGTCACCAAGTTCTCTCTATTATGTCAAAGCTCAAACCGAAATACTTCGTCTTTGTGTCTACATTCCATTTAGTAAGGCTCGCAACAGGTAAATCCTACACTATGCCTTCTCTCAAAGAGTTCATGGAGTCCCTTATTTTTGAGCAAGATAAACTCATTGGCATGGGGAAAATCAAACCACCAAAAGCGCATGCACTTGCTGTGCATGATGGCAGCCATAATAAAAATCACAGATCTGATTCAAATCAGAAAAATCAGCAACAAAAAGACAAGGGTAAAGCACATTCCCATCCAAAGAAGGAAGGGTGCACCAAGCCCTTCAATGACTCCTCCGGCTTGAGAAATGAGAAAGAGAAGAAAGGAAACAAATGCACCGACTGTCAAAGAGGATTCCATCCAAAATCCTCTTGCATGAAGAAACAAATTGACCAAATGGCAGAAATCCTTCAGAAGCACAACCTTGGGGACCACAACCCTCAGCGTGCCAAGAAGAAAAATGAGGATTCGCCACAGGGGAAAGGTAACAATTTTCATGCTTTAGTTGCAATTAATTCTTCCCCAGATGCATGGATTATAGATTCTGGTGCATCACATCATATGGCTATTGCAAAGGAAGTCTATTCCTCTTTGGGTGCATGAAAAGGACCTCCCATCCTCATGGGAGATGACTCACCTATTGAGGTCACCGGAAAAGGTAGAGTGGAACTTTTACACGGAAGCTTTGAAGATGTGCTTCATGCTTCAAAACTTTCGATAAATCTGCTTTCAGTTTATCAAATCACTCATTTTGGCACCGGAAAGAGAGTGGAATTCACTCTAGATGCAGTGAACATATATGACCTACATAGCAGCTCCAAAATTGCAACAGGTGAGGTAAACAATGGAGCCAGACTGTATGCATTTTTTGAATTTATTGAATCCAAATCTTCCTTATTGCTTACACATGCTGATGATAGTAATAGGCTTTAGCACGAGAGGTTTGGTCACTTAAATTATAGATAAATGCAACAGCTAAGCAAGCATGAGATGGTGGAAGGCTTGCCAAATATCATTTTCTCCAAAGGAGTTTGTGAAGGGTGTGTCCTTGGAAAACATCCTAGAGAAAAGTTTGACACTAGCAAGACTCTCAGAGCATCCTCTCCTCTAGATCCGATCCATAGTGATCTCATGGGGCCTTTTCCTCATCCTTCCATCAACAAATCAAGGTATGTGCTTACATTTATTGATGATTTCTCACGATATACTTGGGTGTATCTTCCCAGGGATAAATTTGAAGTTTTTGCGCACTTTGAAGATTTCAAAGCACTAGTTGAGACACAGTCAGAGAGAAAGATCAAAGCCCTCCATAGAGACAATGGGGGGGAATATGTTAACACAACACTTCAGAACCTTTGCCTTCAGTCTGACATACAGTTGCAGTACACAGTTCCATACACTTTGCAGCAGAATGGATTTGTTGAGAGAAAGAACCAATCTCTCAAAGAGATGGCTTCCTGCATGCTGCATGCTAAGTCACTGCCTCATAAGCTATGGGCTAAAGCACTTAATTGTGCTAACTACATCCAGAATAGATCTCCTCATAGGTCTATCAAGGATCAGACCCCCTTTGAGGCTTGGAGCAGCACTAAACCGGAGGTCACCCACTTCCGTGTTTTCGGCTCCCGAGCATGGGCTAGGATCCCCTATGAAAAGAGGAAAGCTCTTGATCCACAGAGCATTGAGTGCATATTTGTTGGATACCCTGATGGTGTGAAGGGATATCGACTCCTGATTTCCTCTACGGACAAGCTTATCATTGAGCGAAGTGTCAAATTTGAGGAAAGTCTCTCGCATGCACCTCAATCACCACATGCAGACACCTTTTATCTACCTCATGTCCGAGATGATGACTTAGTACACTCAGATGCAGATACAGAGCATGCAGATGCAGAGAAAGAGTCTTCAGATACAAATCTAGTGCATGCATATGATGATCCACATCCATGCACAGATCGGGCTTCCCGCAGTGAATCAACTTCCCCTGTCATAAATCAAAGAACAAGGAGCTTACGTGAGATATATGCACAAGACCACCCAGCTACTAGAAATGGTCTTGTGGGGGATAATTCCGATCTGCAGAGGGCTAGCTCAGAGTTTATTGAGCCTCCTCTTGCCCTCACTGCCACTAAAGCATCGCCATCCTAGCATTGTCATTTGGTTCAGTCTTCTGATCCACAGTCTTATGTTGAGGTTGATGGGCATCCATCTTGGGAGTCTGCCATGGAGGAGGAGCATAACTCCCTACTCGAAAACCAGACCTGGGATCTGATCCGCCTTCCTTCAGGAAGGAAACTTGTCCGACGCAAATGGGTCTACATGACCAAGAGTGTTGCAGATGGGCAAATCACTAGACAGAAAGCTAGGCTAGTAGCCAAAGGCTTCCAACAAGTGCATGGCATTGATTATGATGAGACCTTTACTCCAGTAGCAAAGATGGATTCCATACGCCTTGCACTTGCCATTGCGGCTGCACAAGGGTGGGAAGTACATCAGATGGATGTGAAGAATGCCTTTCTTCATGGAGCCCTATCTGAGGAGATCTACATGGAGTAGCCACATGGTTTCATTCAGGATTCATCTTTGGTCTACAGACTAAAGAAATCTCTCTACGGCCTTAAGCAGGCCCCGAGAATTTGGTATGCGAAGATGGATTCTTTTCTCTTATCACAAAACTTTGAAAGATGTAAGTCTGATCTGAATGTTTACATGCTCAGAACACATGCGTCTCTTCTTATCTTAGTTTTGTATGTGGATGATCTCCTGATCATCGGCAGCTCGGCTTCAACCATTGCTGCAGTCAAGAGGGCCTTGCATGGTAGGTTCTTGATGATGAACATGGGTCCATTACAGTTCTTTCTTGGTCTTGAGATCAGCCAGGATGCCATAGGCATCAAACTCTCTCAAGCTAAGTATGCACGGGATCTCCTCGAGAGATTTCACATGACTGACTGCTACACTTCTTTCTTGGTCTTGAGATCAACCAGGATGCCACAGGCATCAAACTCTCTCAAGCTAAGTATGCACGGCATCTCCTCGAGAGATTTCACATGACTGACTGCAAGCCAGCATCGACTCCTTTTCTGTCTGGGGTCCGCCTTGAGGATGGAGGGGACACTCCATTAGTTGATAGCACTCTCTACCGACAGCTAATGGGGAGCTTATTGTACCTCACCCACTCTAGACCAGATCTCTCATATGCAGCAGGGGCAGTTTTCAGGTACATGCAGGAGCCGCATGAGCTACACTGGAATGCTGCCAAGTGCATTCTCCGATATGTGCAGGGCACCATCACCTTCAGGATTCACTATGCAACAGGCACTGCGTTGAATCTCCTTGGCTTCACTGATTCTGATTGGGCGGACGACAATATTGATCAAAAGTCCACCTCTAGATATTCACTCAGTCTAGGGTTTGGCCCTATCTGTTGGTTGAGCAAGAAGCACGCTGCTATTGCTCTCTCTTCAGTCGAGGCGGAGTCTAGAGGAGTAGTCAACATCACCATTCAAGCTCTATGACTACAACACTTCCTCACTGAGTTAGGCGTTCAGTTCCACCAGCCCATTATCATCTGGTGTGACAACCAGAGCACTCTCAAATTTTGTAGGGATCAAGTACAGCAGCAGTGGACGAATCACATAGAGATCCATATGCACTACATCAGAGACTTAGTACATGATCGGGTCATTGATTTGCAGTGTTGTCCTTCAGCAGAACAAACTGCAAACATCTTCACCAAGACATTCACTAAGCAGAAGTTTTGCTCTCTACGCGATCGTCTTAGAGTGAAGGACACAGTTGCTTAGCAACTGTCTTTCCTTCTCTTTTCTTTTGATTACATTGTATTTTGAGGGGGGCGGGGGGGGGTTCCCATGAGGCTTTCCCTCTTTCCTCAATTTTAGTACAAGTTGCACTGTATTTTGGGTGACCTTTGGCCTTAGTTTCCAAGGTCCGTTTTCTATTTTTCCCCATAGTGGTGTTCAGGGGGGGTGTTGGAGGTACTACACACCTACATGCAGACACTTAGTTAGAGCATGGGACTACATGCAAGATTCCTTCTACATGATTTACTCCCTGATTTGATCCTCTTTAACTCCACAACTGGCTAGTTCTTCTGCATGATTTACTCCTTGATTTGCTCATTCTTTAACTTCGTAACTGGCTAGTTCTTCTGCATGATTTACTCCTTGATTTGCTCCTCCTTTCACTCCGCAACTGGCTAGTTCTCTCTGGAACTTGTTGTAGGTGTTGAGTCCTCTCATTGATCACCACTATGGTGCATTACCTTGGGATCTTCACCCAGTAATGCTATATCATGAGCATTGCAACCTATTTTCAAATGAATCATTCTTTTGTTCTTTCGATTTTCTTTTAGTGTTTTTTCTGTACAAAGCTATGTGTTCAACCTTTACTAGCTAGATTAGACCCTGATGACTTTTGGGTTTGCAGATTTTATCCCAGGAAACTAGGGCCCATTTCTTCTTGATTTCCTCCTTATATATATATATATATATATATATATATATATATATATATATAGATAGTTATAGATATAGATATAGATATAGATATATAGATATAGATAGATATATATATATATATATATATATATATATATATATATATATATATATATATATATATTATAAAATAGTAAAGACCTTTAGGTAAATTCATATAAACAATTAAATTAGTTAATACATATAGGTTAATGTGACAATTAGAGAAACTATTAATTAAATCTGAATATTTAAAATCTTATTTTTTCTAAAACTTGACTTATTCTAATATTTATATTATATATTTTTATTAAATAGTTAATATTTTTTATAACTAACTATCAACTTAATAATAATTTAAAATCAATTTATTATTTATATATATATATATATATATATATATATATATATATGATGCTAGAACCTTTTGCTAAAAATATGGATATTCAATAAATATTTGCATGTGAACTGAACATAGTATAAGTTGCCCATAATGCAATATCAATTATATTATTTTTACATGCCATTTGTCAACTCCATATTAAGTAGTTAAGAAATTACATAGTAATTTTTTTTTTTTTTTCTTTCATTTCTCTATATAAAATTGATTTAAAATTAAGCTAGAAATTAAAATTTTTATATTTTTATTTATGATTAGCATGGACTTTTTTTTACTATTATTACTATTTCTATGTTTGTTAATAAAAAAATTATTTTATTATTTTAAAGCGTAACCTAATAAAATCTCCTTCATATTTTATAAAATAAACTAAACCAATTAATAATCAAATATAATCTATAAAGTTCACAGGTAAATAAAAATTAAATATTTAAAATACCATTTCTTCATATTTAATATAAAAATTATGATATATAATAATAAGATCCAATTTAATATAAAAATTACGATAAGATAAATAATTAAGAAGTAAAATAATATTTTAATATATATTAAATTTTAAAATTTATAAATGTAATTATATCACTCCTTTCAAATATTATTATTACCTTATTGTATACCCTAACATACCTTATATTCATTACATACCAAAACAAACGTCTTGCACGTATGCGCTGGTTATGTTACTGATAACTACGGTGACGTTAGTGATAATTTAAATAAATATATAAATTTTAATTTTAATATTTTGAAATTTTGTTAATTATATTAATTTTTTTAATAATTAATTTAAAATATTGTCTTAAAAATAAGATTAAAATTAATATATATATATATATATATATATAACCAGATTAGAATTAAACGAAAAGATTAAATTTAAATTGTTTTGTTTTAAAAACAAGATTATAATAAAAAAAGATTACATTTAAATTGTTTTATTTTAAAAACAAGGTTATAATTAAAAGATTAGATTAAATTTAAATGGTTTTAAACAAAATTGGTTAATGATTAGTTAAAAGATCTATTAAATTTGAAATTTAAAATATATATATTTTTAAAATAGTCTAAAGATCTAAGTTTAAAAATAAAATTAGAATTAAAGATCTAAATCAATTTGAATTTTTTTAAACAAAATTCAATTAAAATACTAATCAAGAGTTAAAAGCTCAGATAAAATTTGTGATGAGAGTCGATTGTGATTTTGCTTTCTTCCTGAGAGGCTGCCACATGCTTTTTTAACGGACGGTAACACGGTACATTGTGAGAGCTATGTTTCCCACTGCGGGAAAGGGCATCTCCATTCTCATTCATGTGGCCGAACTCACAAAGGGCATCTCCTTCTGGGAATAACCTTTTGCTACCAACCGAGCTTTGTATTTCTCCACATTTCCTTCTGCATTTGTTTCTTTCTTGAACACCCATTTTTTGCCAATGGGTTTCCTTCCAACCGACAACTCCACCAGATCCCAAGCCTCATTTTTGTGCAAAGATGCCATTTCATCAACCATGGCCTCTTTCCAAAGTTTTCCATCCTCTGAATCTACTGCTTCCTTCACAGTTCTGGGATCATTGTCAGTAATAGATAAAGAAAAATTTGAACAGAAAGCAGATGGAATATGCCTTTCTGGTTTCCTTCTTTCTCGAACTGATCTTCTCACACACAGAGTTTGTGGCTCTTCATCTTCTGATTCCTCCTTTGCTGTAGAGTCTGATTCTTCCTCCTTAAGCTCAAACTCTATCTTCTTAGGTTCCTTTGGTTGGACTTCATGTTTAATAACATCTTTTACCTCTCTGAACACCACATCTCAGTTGTACACAACCTTCTGTGTGACTGGGTTCCAAAGCTTATAACCCTTTAAACCATCCTTATACCCAATAAAGATGCACTTTTCATATTTACTATCCAACTTGGTTCATTTCTCCTTTGGAACATGTACATATGCATTACATCAAAATACTTTCAGATGTGAAAGAGAGGGTTTATTACCAGTCCATACCTCTTGTGGAGTCTTATCCTCCAATGCTAATGAGGGTGACCTGATGACCAGGTAACATGCAGTATCCACCAACTCTAACCAGGATTCCTGTCCTAACTCGGCACCACTGAGCATGCTTCTTGCCCTTTCCATCAACATCTTATTAATTCTTTCTGTAACTCCATTTTGTTGAGGTGTATATGGAGTAGTCTTTTGTCGTGATATACCACACTTCTTACAAAATTCTTCAAATTCCTTGCTACAAAACTCTCCACCATTATCTGTCCTCAACACCTTTATCTTCTTCTCTGTCTGATTTTCCACGAGAGCCTTAAATTCTTTAAACCCGTCAAAGGCTTCAGATTTTGTCTTAAGGAAATATATCTATGTATTCCTTTAGAAGTCATCTATAAATGATACATAGTACACATACTGCCCCAGTAATGGAACCTTCATAGGTCCAAACACATCACTGTGCACAAGTTCTAATATCTGTTTCGCCCTCTTACTACCAGAGGGGAAACTCACCCAATTCTACTTCCTATATGCACAATTTTCAAAGAAATCAAAATTGTGCTATTACTCATACCTTCTACCATACCTTTACATGAAGTATTTGAAGGCCCTTCTCTCCAATATGTCCAAGCCTTTGATGCCACAACATGGTCTTCTCTGCAGAGACCACTAGTTTTCTGCTCCACTTTCAAGAACCACAGAACTATTGCACCCATCAATAACAGTGCTACTTTGCAGCTTGTACAGAGTTCCAATTCAAACTCCCCGCATCAATACCAGTGTTCCCTGAACCATTTTGCAGGTATCCTTCTCGAACACTATTTTTACACCTGCATCATCCAGCTTGCTTACAAAAATCAGATTTTTGGCCAATGCAGGAATATGCAGAACACCCGGAAGTGTTTTAACCCTTCCACCTTGCAACTTAAACTTTACTTTTCCGCGACCAACGATTCTAGCCTTCCTATCATCACCCAATAAGACATCACCACCATCATATTTCTCATACTCGCAGAACCACTCTCTATGGGGAGTGAAGTGAAAGGATGCACCTAAGTCAATCAACCATGCCTCATGATCTACATGTGTACTTGAAGAAGCCAAGTACACATCCCCACCTTCATTTAAGGTGGTTTTTGCCTCTGCAAAAAGAGCATCATCAGATCCCTTTCCTTTATCAAGAGCTTTAGATTTACAGTCCCTTTTGTAGTGCCCTTCCTTTCCACATTTCCAGCACACCACCTTTACAGGTTTTCCTGGAGATTTATATCTCCTACTCGATGACTTATTTTTGTTTCTATTCTAGGATTGTCCTTGTACAGGCAAGGCATCACCATTCTAGCTCTTCATATTTTTCCGTCTCATCTCCTCTGTCAGCAAGGATGAGACTATTTCATCAAAATGAAACGCAGTTGCATTGCTACCTATTGCAATAACTAGACTATCCCACGAATTTGGTAGAGAACACAACAAACTGATGCACTTATCTTCATGTGAAATTTTAATATCAACAGATGCTAACTGACTTACCACAATATTAAATGCGTTTAGATGCTCTGTCACTAAGTCTCCATCTTTCATCCTCAGGTTATACAGCTTTTTCCACAGGAACAGTTTATTCACCAGAGACTTAGATTGGTACAAAGTCCCTACCTTGTCCCACAAAGCCTTCACTGTAGCTTCCCCTGATACATTCAGTAATACTGAATCTAAGACACACAATCGTATTGTGCTCTTTGCCTTTTGATCCAACTTCTTCCATTCTTCATCGGACATTTCCATTGGTTTAGTACCCAGATCTACCGCGATCCACTGATCTTTATCCACAAACAGATCCTCCATCTTGAGTTTCCACAACTCAAACTCTGACCATTAAATTTCTTGACCTCTATCTTTCCACTGCTCACCATCTTCTTTCACCACCAGAATCGATCTCGCAGATCTCCCACTGAACAGGGTCTACCACAAGCCCGAGCGAAACCCCTCAGCAACAAAGGCATCCTCTTGAAGCCAAAATAGCTCTGATACCAAATGTAGGTTTTAACTCCGTACAAAAATTACTTGCATACGAATTCTAAAACACATAAAATAAACTATGTGAAAGCATAAAACATAAAACACATATACATAGAGATTTTCTCCTGTATCCCAAAACTAGGACTGCCAGCCTGATTTTTCATTATTGTTCCTTTCAATGTTATAATACATATTTATAAATGCCGAAGCATCCAATACCATGGACCGAAAACCATCGCGTCCAAAAACATGTGCAAAAATCATGCACAAAACCATAGGTGGGTCCGCCCATCCTAACATAGGGTCCAAAACCAAAATTTTCCGGGGCGCTGCCCCAGACCCCATAAAGTGGGGTTACAGGGACTCCTCAAACCCCCTGTGACCCCTCGCCCCACCCCACTAGACAATCGGCGCAGCGAAGGGGGGCTCTGCCCCCCCCTCTAACCCCTTGGTTAACTACGTGGGTTAGATGTGGAAAGAATATAACACAACCCAACAGGTTTGTGGTTACCTCGGATTATTCCTTCTTTTATAACTTCTAGGGAAGACTTCTGAGTGATAGCATAACCAAAAATGAACTAGAAGAGAATATGTATCATTTGAAATCTAACATTGAAGCAATGATGAATGTCAAGATGGAAGGTTTTAAAGATGGTTTAAAAAATGAAATGAAAATAGACCTAGAAGGTTTGAAGGAAGGTTTGACAAAGTTGCTACAAGAAATGCTTCCTAGTGGTGACAAGTTACTCCATGAAAATCATGAAGAGGATAAAAGGAATACAAATTACGATTTTATAGACTCCCATAGTGGGTTTAAGACTAACCGCATTCATTGATATACATGATGTGTCGAACACACAAAAGGTATGAATTGCATCTTTATATTTAGCACAAAATCAGTTTGTGTGGTATTGATGGCTTTGTTCTCATAAATCAATTCTCACTTGGACAATTTTGCGGAATAATTGGTAGCACATTATGAGGATACAAAGAGAAACACCTTCTTTAGCCAATTGATAAATATCAAACAAAAGGGTTCAATGGCAGAGCACATTGAGGACAT
Organism: Pinus tabuliformis; assembly: GCA_031772625.1. NCBI lineage: Eukaryota > Viridiplantae > Streptophyta > Pinopsida > Pinales > Pinaceae > Pinus > Pinus tabuliformis. The sequence goes on from CM062816.1 coordinate 1,592,988,078, forward strand.
CCAAATATTCAATATTAAGGCAAATGATATTTCAGAGGAGCATAGGATTGATGTCCTCATAGGAAATTTAAAGGATAACATTCAACATGAGGTTCATGTTTGGGAACCTGAATCTTTGGAGAAGGCATTCAAGGTGGCAAGAAAAGTTGAAAGAAAATTTATGGCTACCAACAAGGAAGCCAACCACTCACAAACATAAAGATGGAAGTGTTGTTGCTACTAGCCTTCCACAACCTATAAGGTTGACACCACAACGATTGGAGGAAAAGAGAGAAAAATGGATTTATTATAGTTGGGACAGAAAATACACTAAAGGCCATAAGTGTGCTGGGATGAAATTATTTTACATAGATTGTGAATATGAGGAAGAAAAGGAACATGAAGCATCAAAAGAGGAGGATGTACACCAGGAACCAGCCCTAGAGAAAGAAGAAATAAATCTGACGATATCTTGTAATGCATTGGTGGGAATTGCCACTCCTCAAACTCTCAATATAGAAGGATATAAAAACAATAAAAATGTAATAGTAATGATGGATTAGGGTAGTACCCATAATTTTATTCATTTTAAGATAGCCAAGGAATTTAATTTCTTTCTATATCCAGCACCAAAGTGTCAAGTGATGGTTGTAAATGGAGGAATTATAAATTTCTCTAAAAAGTGCCATAATATCAAGCCAACCATTGGAGAATATGTATTGAATAGTCTAATTCTTTCCATTCCAATGGGTGGTGCTGATATTGTACTATGAGTCCAATGGTTACAATATACGGGGATGATATCTTTTAATTTTCAAGAACTTTACTTGATATTTTTGGTAGGGAAAGTAAATTGAATTAAGGGGTATCGCAGTCAAACAAAGGAATATAATCAACTCTAATAACATGATAAATATTAAAAAAAAAAAATGAGGTGTATTTTCACAATTATGCTCGCTAGAGGTTCAAACATCGAAATCATGGAGGTTCCAAGGAGTTTGAGACTCTCAAAGTCCTCCCACCAATTTGTGATTATGATCATTCTATTCACTTGATTCTAGGAAGTGTTCCTACAAACATAAATCCTTACAAATATCCCTAATACCAAAAGAGTGAAATTGAACGTATGGTTATAGAAATGCTAGAGGCTGGTATAATTCAACCTAGTCAAAGTTCTTTCTCTACTTTGGTAGTGTTGGTGTATAAGAAGGATGGATCACATTGTATGTGTTCGAATTATAGGGGGCTCAACAAGCTCACTATTAAAGATAAATTTTCCATTCCTGTCATCAATGAATTACTGGATGAATTTCATGGAGAAATGTACTTCACCAAGTTGGATCTTTGTTAAGGATATCATCAAATTAGAATGAAGACTGAAGACATTTTGCAAACAACATTCAGAACTCATTCAGGGTAAAAGCATGTTAATGTGTATCACTTTTTCCCTTTTTGTGGCAAAGAAGTTTTGTAAAAATAAATGGAGTTGGAATGTTTACTCTTAAATTCACAAAATCATCAAAAACTAGGTGGTGGTAAAAGAAGACAAAACATGTCAATTTAAATTCAATTTCATGTCATATTTTTTCTAAAATTTAATATATAATTTTTATCTAATTTATTCATTTTCTTTAAAAGGTATCATTAATATTTTACATAAATTTTTAAGTAGTGACAAAACCGCGACCCCCCATTTCTATATTGATTTATGTTTTTTAATTCCAATTTCTTTAAGAGATGTGTTGTAAACATTCTAAAGATTGCTAAACAAATTTAAAAATAAAATGTAAGCATATTTTTTAATTATTATTAAAATACTAATAAAAATGGTCATATTTTCGTATATATAAAACCGCGACCCAAGGAACTGCCCTTTCAAGTTTATAAAATCATTTTCTTTAATAGAAATTTGAAAATAACATATAATAAAATGTTAAAATTATTTTTTGAAATTTTTTAAAATATATTTTATATTTTTTATAATAAAATTTTTAATTATGATTATAATAACGTATTTTATATTATTCAAAATATAATATATAAAATTATTTGTTTAGAAATTCTACTATATATATATATATATATATATATATATATATATATATATATATATATATATATATATATATATATTTTTAAATAGTTTTAGCATTTCATTTAACTTTACATCAAGTTATTTATATTTTGTGAGTGATTAACCATAGCTTTTACCAATATTTACTATCAGTTGACTTATTTGCAAATTTAGTATTTACTTTTTATAACATTATTTATATTTTCTAAACCCATTAAATAGGTTCACTATAGCTTTTACCAAAATTTATTGTGAGTTAGCTTTGTTACAAATTTAGCATTTATTTTTTATAATTAACAAGTATGAAACTCAACTCGTTTAATTGATATTTTTATATTATTTTTTTTTATCTTTTTTTATTTGAGTACTTTTTTGCTTTTGCCATATAATGAGACACATTATTCGGTCATGCCTTTTTGCCTTATTAATGCAACTTCCACATTTCAAGGTTTGATGAATTCCATTTTCAAACCCTTCCTTAGAAATTATGTGTTAGTATTTTTTGATGATATACTAATCTACAACAAGTTCTCGAAGGATCATATTCAACATGTTGACAAGGTTCTCAAACTATTGGAGGAGAAACAATTATATACAAAAAACTCCAAATGTTTCTTTGGAGCATAGGAGGTGGAATATTTGGCTCATGTTGTATCTCATGAGGTTGTTAAGGTAGACTCTAACAAAATTAAAGCCATTAATGGAAAATCCCCACAACCCTAAAGGATCTTTGAGGATTTCTCTGGTTGACAGTGTATTATTGCAAGTTTGTTAATAATGTGGGAGAATAGTAGCACCTTTAACAAAATTACTAAACAAATATGCATTTCCTTAGACTCCAGAAGAAACTAGGACCTCTGAACATCTTAAAGAGGCAATGTTCCAAACACCTCTCTTAGCTACGCAAAAATTCACAAAAACCTTTATTGTGGAATGTGATGCCTCGAGAAATGGACTCGGTGTTGTTTGAATGCAAGAAGGAAGACCCCATTGCTTTTGAAAGTTATCCAATCAAGGGAAAGTATTTAAAAAAACCTATTTATGAGAAGAAAATGTTGGAAATACTACATGCACTAAAGAAATGGCGACCTTACCTAATGCGAAGACACTTCAATGTAAAAATAAATCACGATAGTCTTAAATATTTTTTCGAACGGAGATTATCTTTAGAAGAGAACAAAAAATGGGTCACAAATATTTTGGGTTATGATTTTGAAGTCACCTACAAAAAAGGAAAGAAAAATGTGGTTGCAGACGCACTCTCAAGAAAGGATGAGGATTTGGAAGCACTGGCTCAAAAATGGTTTCATCTCCATTATCAAAAACAAAAGTCACATTACATAAACTGTCCTAAAAAAGGAAGCTCGAAACTAAGCTGAACAAGAGCTACACAAAAGTGTGAAAATTCTACTAATAACTGGCTAAAATCCAACTAACTCCACTAAGCACCTAAGCCCTGCTATTTATACAACTCAAGCCTCCAACAGCTCTCCTAAAATCAAGGAGCTCAGCTTCCCAAAACTGCAGATAAACAACAGTCCTTCTTTACTTTCTCGGCTGCCCCTTGGATGCACTCATGTGGTTGCTTGTGCTCCAAGTTTCTGATGGAAAATTTGAGGTAAGGGTTCATAAATGAAGGGGACACCCCCCTACAAATCCTCTTCCCTATTTTCCTCAAATATTGGCTACCAAATGCTCATAAATCCTTTGACTTTGTCCAAAATTGACCAAAAAATCTGCAAAAAGCACACATTAGACTTCATGGCATAATGACTAACCCAATTCACTCTATTAGCATAAATATAATAAAAAACATGCAATAAACTAATGACAGTGGTGGATTAAGTCGAATTAAGAGGCAGAATGAGCCCATATAATTACCCATTTATGGGGCTCAGCATCACCCCCTACTGAAAGTGTTGCTCAGAGGAACTCGTCCTCATCCCATCCCCTCTTCATACTTCCTTACTTATCTTGTGAATCATGCTCATTTGACTATAAGTTCCATGACTCCCTAACTTGTTGGTTTTCTTGCTCCACTCCTTTGTGTGTAATATATATGGCACAATGTCAACTCCTCACTCATGTCCCTTTGCTTCATCATTGGGTCCACTTGTCTCATGTTTCATGCACCTCGAGTTGGGCAGAATCTTGTCATTCCACCCTCACATGCATGCAACCACTCATTACATCTTCTCAACTATTCTATCCATTGGTTGGTCCCTTCATCATTCAATCCTTCCTCGTCTTGGGCGGACACACTATTTGGCTAAACATGCCCTCTTGACTCACCTAGTCCATCTCTTTGAAAATTAGACCACTACTCAGCCCTATAGTGCACCGAGCGAACATAGGAATTCAATTAAATTCCACTCAACCAACACATATCAAGGGCATGCTATGTCATGCCTTGTGGTTTCCATTCCATCAATTACATGATTCTCATCTCAACTTTTAGCCATCATTCATGAGAGTTGGGTGCTTCGTCGTGCCACATCCCCCATTCCACCAATCCATCCATATGTGCTTGATTGAAACCCCCAGTTTCAGTTTTTCGACACCTTATGTTGGTGTGCCCTCACCCAACATCCACTTTCATCACATTTACTATGATATCTTTGTATGATGGGGATGTGACCTATGGTGTGAGCCTCAGTTAAAGGTGTGCCCAAATATAGGGCCTAACACAAACAAATAGAAGAAATATTTGTTTCACCATAGGTAGCCACACCATTTCCACCCAACTATAAGTAATCTACTATAGTCTTTCACCAATCCAAACATACTTGAACAACCATCTTTCAAATGTGAGACAATGTTGTTGTCACCTAAAAGCTAGTCATCTAAGACAAATTTTCTACAAATATTACCAAGAAATATCATTTTAGCATATTTTACTCCCCTTTCACCTCCTTTTCCACCTCCACTAGAAGCCCAAGAAGTTGTTGGGATAAATCTAGTTTTACCTCTAAAAGTTGTTAGGATAAATCTAATTTTTAACATAATAGGGGAAATGCAAATATTAGTCCTAAAAGTTGAGCTATTAGTACAGAAAGTACCCACAAAAGTTCCATAGCTCTACAAAATTTTACATTTTTTACTATTTAACATAATTTTACAAAAAAGAGGATAAGATTTTGAAGGGGGAGGGGGGGAGTGGTGGGGGATTCCAAGGGGTCCTTCCAAATGTTGTCCTTTTTGTCATTCTTCCTTTTTCTTTTTAAAATTTTGTTTTTTGTTTTTTGTTTTTTGTTTTTTGTGTTTTTTTTTTAATTTTGAATTACTTTACTATTTGTATTTTTCATTATTATTGTTTTATTTTTATTTTTATTTTTGGAAATTTCATTCTAAACCTTTTCACTAAAAACTAAAATTCTCTTTATTATATTTTTTTTAAAACAATTGTTTTTTTAATTTGTTTCTCTGTTAGATTTTGTTTTTTTTATCTTTATTTATTATTACTAAAGTTCATTTTTGAACAATTATTTTTATTAATTGCATTTTCCTTTTCCAATTCTTTTTAAATTAAATTATTTTCATCCTTTTTCTATTGATTGGGTGGTTTCTTTAAAGATTTTGTTAGCTAGGGAAAGAGAAGGGCAAAAGAGAAATTCCAATTGTGCTCCCTTCAAATGTTGTCTTTTTTATATGGTTTTTTTCTCTTTTTCATTTTTTTCTATTTCAAATTTATTTTTATTTTTATTTAAAAAAAAAAAAAATCTCTTTTAAAATTAACTTTATACCTTCTCTTGAAATAATATCATGTGATTTAAAAAAAAATTGTTTTTCAATGCTTGTTTTAGATTTTATATTATAAAGGAGAGGATTTTTTTTCCTTTTTAATTTCTTTTTTTGTGAGGTAAACACCCATAGGGGGTTTGAACTAGTGATATTTTCACATGGAGTGCCTTAACAAAACACCTATTCACCGTCTATGCAAAGCCTTATGGGCCCATTTTAATTAATTTCTAATTATTTTTTCTTTGATTTGGTGGTTGTTTAGAAGGTTTTGATCACGAAGGTAATGGTTGTTAAAGACAATATCTCAAAAAGCCATAATTTTAAATTTGAAAAGAATGTGTGATTCTAGGAGTTCCCTAAGACCAACTAAATATTTGGTGCATAAAAACCCTAGACGCTCCCTTGATATGGACAAGGGTGCATCTCAAAGGATTCAGAAGCTCCCAAGGCAAGGGAAAAGAAGATTCTGGGAACTTTTTTCCCCTGTGTTTTTCCTGCAACTCCTAGATTTGTGCCACTTTTTCAGGCCCAAAGCCCACTTCACTACCAAGAACTCAACAACAGGTTTAAAAATGAAATTTCACTGTGGAAAAAATATACATTTGCAAAAACATCAACAAGGATTAGACTAGACTCCTACTAGCCATGACAGGCATTTCGTTGAACATGTCATAAACATGAAAGCTATAGCTCTTAACAACAAAACTGAGCATAGGGGTCTCATACTTATCTGAGATTCACTATTAGTCATTTTTTCCTTATGACATTAGCTTCATTATCATCTATTAATCCATAGATACATTGTTCATTCATTTACAAGTAAAAACACGATGAGAACCATACATAGACATTGTCATAATACATGTTCATAACCAACATAATAATACTATAAATACCAATGAAGAAACAACCATATAATCCACATATGAACCATCATAATACTCATAAAATAAGAAGGAGAAATAACCTCATATTAATGAATGCAATGGCCAACCAGGTTTCGAATTCCACGAACCACCATACCATAGATTGGCTGAACCAAATATTTCTTTCAGCTAATCACCCTCCTGCCATATTCCAAGCACGAATGTGGGAATTAAAACCAAACTCAAGTAGAGCTTCTCAAGGCTACACCACCTTACCCTCATCAATAGAACCAAGATTTACGACAATCCATCCCAAATCACTAGGCCATAAAACCAAGATGGATGCCACCAAATTTCTCCTCCTACACCACGACGAATTTCCCTCTCTTAGTCTCTAGGCTTTACCACAATCCACACTAGATCACTAGGCCCTAACCAATACTCCAACCTCTAGTCTCTACCATATATCCCACCACTCACCGGCAAGGATTCCTAGGCCTAATTAAGGGCAACCACCTCAAGGCTTTATCGTATATCCTACCATTAACCGATCGAGGATTCCTGCACATTGCTTTGTGTTACTTTTGTTTTTTGTCCCTGTAGTGAGTGACGAAAGAGTAATGACAATAAAAATCGACAAGAAATATTTAAGCTCTACGGATGTACAAAAACATGCCACCTGACGTAACCTGACTCTTCGAACAACACAGAACCATCTTTCATTAACAACTGGCGTATCATTCATTAATTATCATTAAAGCGCGTATCCAGTTTTTGGTTTATGGAAAACGGTTCTTGAATATTGAGCCAGGGAAATTTGTGATGGGATGCTTTTGCGATTCGCATCGCATTATCGCAATTTCATTGTGCTGTGTTATTGCAAGGTTGTTTCATCACGCTATTGCAAAATCGCGGATCGCAGTATCATAGGGCTCCGGAATTGTGTAGTGCAGTAGTCGTGGGGGATAAGAACTACACATTTTGTAGATCCAAGGGTCAAGGTGACATCCTCCTAACTACAACCGTGCAATACATAGTCCATGAAGGTTGGGTGAAACTATTTTTAACGGTTCACAAGCTTCTTTGAAAAGGCTAAGTGCTGGACCATGAAAGCTAACTCAAAGGGGCTAGTCTACTTATAGAAAGAAGCTGAAAGAAAATGCAAACCCTAGCAAACCCTAGTTTTACCAACTAACCATACTAGTGCAAGAAAAGAGATGAAAGCTATGGAAATGCAGACCTCATCATCTGCAGGTTCTGTGTTGGTGGACGTGGTATTGCCGCTTTCTCTCGTATCCTAGCTATCAGTGTAGGATAGTCTTCCATTTTATGATCAAACAACATGCAATACTTGCACTATGGATGTGTTGCATTGGTGAAATCGTGGGCATAGTGTCCTGGTCCTCCTCAATTGTAGCAAATCAACTGTCCTCGACATTTACCAGGTCCTCCTCCGCCTTGGCCTCATTTGCACCCCTGAAATCTTGTCTGCATCGTTTGTGCATTCTGGTCTGGGGGCCACGTTTTGGCTTAATGTTGAACGAAGATCAAGGCACTGGAAAACATGTACCTTTTGTGGTTTACCTAACCATACCTTTTCTAAGTGTTGGAAAAGAATGGCAGCACTCATGAGGTATGAAAGACCCTCTCAACAGCATGAAAAGAAGCAGGTTAAGTAGATATGGAGAAAGAAAGCCTACTGTAGTCATTGCGGTAGAAATGGCCATCAAAGAGCCACTTGCTGGAAGCTCCATCCAGAGCAGCGCCTTAAAGACAAAGCGTCGATGTGTGAAGCAGGAAGAGCAGTTGTTCGACAAGAAAAACCACCTCAAGGAGGTGACCCATTCATATTGATAAGTGAAAAATGGTTTTTTTGACATGTTGTCATTTCATGGTCTTCTTATGAATTTGAGGTACAAGAACTGTCTTGTTCCCAACTCAATTTTCCATTTGTAGTGGTGTTAATTCATTCCTCTTCTTTGGATATTAATTGATAGATATTATCGAGATGTTGATCCAGAAGGATTTTTTATCCCACATCTAGGTGTTATTAAATGTAATAGCTTGTTGAAAAGACTTGAAAATGAAAGTGAAAAGAGTCATAGCACTTGGGGCAATAATCAAGAACTTTATGCACAGATAACAAAAAAAGAAGGTGAGAAGGTTGCAACATCTAGAGCAAGGAGTGCTTGAACTGGTTCCAAAGGAAAGAACCAGAGAAATGCTAAGAGACAATAGGGAGCCTCCAGGGACACACTACTTCATATTATTCCATAATCAAAGATGGAATGGAAACCGGATTTATATTAAAACATCAAAACAGAGTTACAGTGGATCTCTCTTCAATGAGAGTTGATGATCAAAGTTTCAAATACAAAGGAGAATTACATAAAAAATAACAAGAAGTCGTCCCCCGGGCTAGCAGTGCTGCCCCTTCTTATAACAACCAAGCGTAGATATCAAAAAAATCATTAAGATAGTGATCCCTCAGGATCAAAGGATCTTGAGGGATTTGCCAGACTGTTAATCTTCAACTACCTCTTGTTCTATTATTCCGATTTGATATCTCCTTTTCCCTTTCTTGGCTGATACGCTCCAATTTGGATCGCCTTGCTTGCATGCGAGTCCCTGCCAAAGGGACAACAGTTAACTTTGTTCTATCTTTTCCTTTGGGACGACAATCTTCCGTTTTCTCCTTTTCATGCATAAGAAAATGGTAGTTATTAGTTATTTTGTGTTGCATACAAATCCCATAGATTTTGTCATCATTTCTTATTATCTACCTAGTTTAATAATAAGGTCCTTCTTGATTCCCCACTAATTTATGAAAATATTGGTTAACTCTGTCCATGAACGAGTAGAATTTTCCTGCAACTTCCTAAACCCAACTCTAACATTTCCTTCTAATGATTGGACAAACAACCTCATGTATACCTCTTCATGTTCTATATTTAGATTATCTGCAAAATCCAAAAATGCAGATAAATGATATTCTGCATTTAACCTTGTTTTCCCATTGTATCTAGGTAAGTGCTTTAGGTATCCATCAGGAAAATCATGAAGTTTCTCTACTGCTGGAAAATTAGCACTACATATCTAACAACCAAAATTGGTCCTACACCAGCCATAATTGGCTGAGAACTTGGTAGTTTAGGGGATTAAGGTTTCTTAGCGGATGGTTGTTTTGAGATTATAGGATTTTTTGGAAATATAGGATGAATAATTAAGTTTTTGAATTCATGAACCAATAGAGAAGTTTACAGATTTATTCCTTTAGAAAGAAGTTCCAAGAATTTAGGAGGTAGATCAGATAAATCAAAAGGTATTGGGATGCATTTTGTTTGTTTAGGTTGTGAAATTGATTCTGGTAAAATAGAAGAAGAAGAAGCTTCAAGTCTACATATGAGGGAATCAATTCGTACAAGTCTCTCCAAATATCATAATGGAGCAAGTAGTCCAAGATCAAAATGAGATCTAGTGTCTGTGTGAAGCCAAAAATTTAAAACTTATGAAGTTTTCAAGTGAAATATTTCATCCTACTAGCCTCTTGTTCACCATCAAGATGAAAGTTGTATCATTATCATAGGGAAAAAATTGCTTCAAAATTCATTCCTCGATAATGATTCCTATCTAATGTTGTATCTTTGTAGACAGTCGTAAGCCAAATAACTGTGCCAAAGCATCAGTTATGAGGTTCCTTCATTATAGTAACCATAGTTGCTAACCTCCTCATAGACCTCCTGCTCCCAGCATCTCTACATTTATTTGGTGCTCATCTTTGAATCGATGGCGACTTTCGTTGGTCAACTATCAGTGCTCTATCTAATAGTAATTTTTGGTGCCGCAACGACTGCCATGGTGACCAGCAGCAAGATAGGTTCTTAATTAATGAATCGATCAAAAGGACTTGGCTCAACGCACAGGGATTCAACAAAATGACAGTGATGGCTAGAAAGATAAAGAGTAGTGCGTTATTCAGTTTCATTTTATAAATTTCCAAACTGGAATTTCAAAGTTGAATATAATATAGTGTTGCATGAAATCACATAATAATCATGTAATAATAGCCCTTTTCCTGGTTTGGGTGTTCAGCATGTTTCTTTGTTGGCAAGGAACTTCTTTGGAAAATTGTTGATGTATTAATATTTTGATTTTTTCTGGCAGTGTTTCAAAATTCAATCTTTTACATATTTCATTGCAAGATGGAATCTACATGATGGAATTTAATTGGAATGTTTTGGATGGAAATAAAATAATTATTTTATTTTTATTTTTAATATATATTAAATTTTAATATATTATATTATTGTTGCTTCCAACTTGACATTTCTTGTAAATTTGGGAAAAGATCTAGCCATATTGGAAAATTGTTCACCTATACTTGAAGTACCCGCATACTAGAAACTTTTGCAACATAGTTAAAAATTAAATTTTAAAATTTGTATGTTTCATACACGACTTAATTTGATGGACACAAAATGTTATGTACAATGTGGAAGATTCATATTTTTCTAATTCAAAATCAAATGAATCAAGTGCATACATTTACACAAGTTCCCCCAATGAGACACTTCAAAGCCCCGTACTCAAAACCATTCATTGTCGCTATCTGACGTGCATTCACTAATCAAAATAAAATCCAGCGCTTGTCAAGAGAATCACCACCTAGAAAATGAAACATGTACATAAAGGATTTAGTCACAAGTTTATACAATTATCTGTAACTATAATTAGGGTAAGTTGGGAGACAATGAAATTGATGCTCAAGAAAATGGAACAGTTAAAGGTTGGAACAACATGGTGGATTAGGCAAACCCTTTGATCCCATGGCTCTAGAACATCTCGTTGTCATCATCATCGTTCTAGTTAGGCATGTTGATTCATGGCAGGGACTCGATCAACATCAATGACTCTACCCTAAACTCCTCACAAAGTCTTAGCATGTTGAGGGTAAGAATTGGAGGGAAGAGAAGAGGGCTTAGAGAGACAACTTTGTTTGAATTGGAGGGGTTTGGCCTGTGTAGTTGTAGCTATGTTATTGTATAGAAATTACGAAGCTAAGAAATAAATATGTTAAAATGGGGTCAGGTACGATGGTTTTGCTACTCACGTTGTCCATAGCAAAGGAAAATTGGTGAATGGTGTCAGGTACGATGGTTTTTCTGCTTACATTGTCCATGACAAAGGGAAATGTAAGGGAAATCACATCTGTTAATTGGGGGCTTGGAAAGTTACCCAACCTTCCCAATGCTGACAAAACCACTTTCTATATCTTTATGTTTTACTTGCTGAGGAAAATAGAAGGTTGACATTGGTTGGGATGAACAATATTTGGCTAGTTACCTAACCTTACCAATGAGCACAAAACCTGTTACCCCACCTTCTTAGTTCTTACAAAACCCCTTTTCATTTGTTGATGTTTTACTTATGGACGAAAATGGAGGGATGAAATTGGTTGAGTTGAATAGTGATTACCTATCCAACTCCATAAAAATATCACTTCGATGTAAAAATAAAACCAAATAACCATTTAATTAAGCTTATGAGCCGGGATGATAACCCTGGTCTTCCTCATCTCTTTGTAGTGTTCCTCTCATCATCTCTAGTAGTAATTTGATTTCATCTACTTCTCTATCAAATTTTTCCTAACTTAATCTACTATGGTTTCTCTATGAAACTTTACTATGACTCTCAGTAGTCACAAATCTCCTTCTTCTATGAGCTTCTCCCTGCATACCCAGACATATGATCGCCACATGTTCTAGAGTGACAGTCATTTAGAACCTTTTCAACTTCTTCATGAGTTAAACAACATCGAAAAATAGAATCCGCTCTAAAATGATAAAGTGTATCACCAATAATATTGTATTGTTGGGATTGGAAACGTATTTTCCATCACTGAGATCGTGAGATTTTAGGCCAAAAATATTGGGTTTGGACATAAAAAATAATATCTCCATACCATGGATCAAGAGTAATGATTAGAAACAAGGATTCATCGGTAATAGGCTCTTCCGCCATAGTTTCAGTATCAGTACGCAGGAAATCACACATCAGTTCAGCAAAAACCAAGGATTTCTTCACCTTGGATTTTTCAAATTTCAAGTCAAGATCCTACAGGATAACTATCTATTTGGAATACTTTCCCCCTAGCAATTTTTTGGTCAAGGTATACATCATAGGGTTACAGTCAGAAATTACCATGGTTTTCCATAATAAGATGTAGTGACGAAATCTTTGGACAACTTGAACAACTGCCAAGGCCAATTTCTCCACATGAGAATATTTAATCTCAGTTGGATGCAGAGTTCGACTAAGATAGCAAATCATATGTTCACTGTTGAATTAATCTTCCTAAACTAAAACCATCCCAATGGTGGAATGAGAAGCAGTGATGTACAAAAAGTAATCCTGGCTGTAATTGGGAGGATGCAGTAACGGTGCATGGGTCAACACTTGTTTGAGTGCATCAAAGGATCGATCAGTAATCTCATCCCAAAAGAATGGAATGTTCTATCTTAGCAACCTGGTAAAACCTTTCATTATCTCGACGTAGTTAGGAATGAAACGACATAAAAAGTTTTCTTTCCCTTGCCAACTTTGGAGATGGCGAAGAGTCGAAGGAGGAGGTAGATTGATAATAGCTTCCACCTTCGAGGGGTCAGAATGAATGCCTGCATTTGATACGATAAACCCCAGTAGGCAACCCGTTTCTACATAGAATACACATTTTTGTGGATTCAGCCGAATTCGATAATGCTTACATCTCATAAAGATAGCTCGTAAATGACTAAGATGGTTGGCTCTACGTAATGAGTGGGAAGGTAAATCATCCAGATAAGGCTGCACAATATGCTTGATGTCATGAAATGCATAAGACATAGCCCTTTGAAAAGTTGTTCCAGCATTCTTCAATCCAAAAGGTAATTTGCAATAAGCAAATGTCCCCCATGGACAAATGAAAGTTGTTTTAGCTTGATCAACAACGAGTATGTTGATTTGATTATAACCAGAAAAACCATACATAAAGGAAAACATTTCACTGTCGGCAGAATCATCAATAATTTGATCGATATAGGGTGTTGGATAATTGTCTTTAGGACAAGCTTGATTAATATCCCTATAGTCGATACATACTCTTATTGTTCCTTGCTTTTTGTTGACAGGAACAATATTTGATACCCAATCGGTTAAAGGAATTGGATAAATGAAACCTGCATGAAGTAATTTCTAAATTTCGGCTTTTATAGCAGCAACTTTTCGCAGATGTATCTGATGTAAGCATTGTCGGACAGGTTTAGCATCCAGGTATGTTTTGATTTCATGGAAAACAATTTACATATCGATTCCTGGCATTTCTTCATATGACCAGGCAAACACTTCATGGAATTCTTGAAATAGGGCTTTGTATGTTTCGATTTCATCGTCTGTACAACAAGCACCTATATGAATGTTTTCAATTATTCTAGGCTTAACTGAAATGTCAATAGGAACTGTTCGAGAAATATTTTCCAAACTTAACTCAGAATCAGAATGTTGCAATGGATTCTGCAATTCTTTGACATAGTCAATCATAAAAATAGAAGAGAAATCATTTTCAAAATGATCAATCTCAGGTAAAAACGAAGACCGGTGATGCAGATCTTCCAATGGTAAATCATCAACATACAATAGTTCACGAACATGAATCTGCTCATCAGAATGAATAGGATTAGAAAATGTTGATGAAGTTGAGTTTGATATTGAAAGTGACACTCCATGGATCACATTCATTGGATCAGTTGCGGTTGAATAGGCATTAGAAAACGACTTTACGGCCTGATATGAAATTTCAAAGGGACTTAGAGGCATCACGCCACCAAATGAATCCACCTCAGAATCTGAAGGTATGATTCAAGGATCATCAAAAGTAATAGTATTCAATGAAATCATATGAATAGTTGCAATAAAAGGCGATACGTTAGGGGGAGGGAAGGAAAAAGTTCCTAGTAAACCAGAATTTTTTATCAAACCTACGCCAACATCCTTGTAAGGGATATTCGTTTTACCAATGTGCTGAATACTATCTGTAGAGGCTGGGTTGGATGAGAAATAAGTCAAATGGTCTATCATAATGATCTTTCCGTTATGAGGAAACTTGATAAGACGAAAGACCGATGAAACAATAGCAGTCATAGCATACCAACTGCGACCCAGGAGAAGGTTGTAATCTAGAGGGGCATCAACCACCTCCACATCTAGATTTACGGTTTTTCCTTCGACACCTTGATGAGCCCCAATTTTGGTACAATTTGGGCTCATTTTGGCCTATTCTACTTGCTCAAACCATTCATTTTTTATTGCCTATGCATGCATTTCTTAGTTTATTCATGTTGTTTGTAGGAAGAAGGGTAGGCACTTTATCTACGTGACTAATGCATTATGATTCCAGGTTTTGGCATTAAAAGGAAGCAAGAGACAACGAAAAAGGAGATAAGGAGACAATGAGGTGGCACTGCTGGTTTTTAGGAGAGGATGTCCACGGTCTTGGGACATTCCTCGTGATTCCCACCAAGAACTCCGAGCTCCAATCCATCTCCCCTCCGAGCTTAGAAGCAGCCAGTTGTTCTACAGGAACAACAGTTATAAACTGCTCTACAGGAACAGCAGTTATGACTGTCCTACAGGATCAGCAGTTAAACTCTAGTTGGACAGCCGAGCTCCTAAAATCAAGGACACTTGCTGGATCATCGTTTTTGTATAAGTATAGAGGCCTTAGCTTTGGATAGTTTGTTGAAACTCTCGTATTGCTATTGTAATTTTCGAGCACAGCTCAGTTTTTGTTCCTTTTGTAAGCCAATTTGGCATGTTATCAGATTATGAATAAAGAAGGCAGTTTGTGATCTAGTTCTGAGTTTCTTAAGGAGACTATAGCTCTCAGGTTAGGGCCCAACCTGAGAGCCATAGATCCCCTCTGCTGTAGTGTTGTTTCCATTTCGTTTTCAGCACTTTGAGTTTTCATTTGCACATGCGATTCGAATTACAGGTTGTTAAGTTGGTCTTTTTCATGAGTTAGATAGGATTTGCTTATGGTGAGTTTGTTTACAGTTGTTTAGCGTAGCAGAGGATAGATATAATCGATTGGAGCTCCAACAAAAAGGTTGTTAAGGCTCACTGCCACCTCATCTGGGATTGGAGTGAAGTCCATGACTAACCACCAAAAATACGCATTTCTTTATTCCATGATTGCTGCAAACACAGTCACGTTAGGTTAGATGCTGTCACATGATTCACACCTGCACCACACTCCTTTACCACGGCTTCATGCACATTCTCCTTCGCGTTTGGATTGCTGATCGTTGAATTTATAAGCACAGGTAGTCTAAGTTAATGCATTTTCGGTTTGGTGATAGTCACAAGCATTTGTTCCATTTACACTGCTTTCTCTCATTCCATTACTTCGTCCTCCATCTTGATCACGCATGCAAACACATCTTTGACCCCTGCTCTACTCTGTCATCACCCAAAGTCTTTCACTCCTCACGTACTTCCATTCTCTAGCCCTTTCGTTGACATAGCCCTTTACCTTCCAACCTACTCCCTACACTCACTTCCCATCCTATTACTTCACTTCTACAGCCATCACCAGCCTCATTCCTACCTTACACATCTCCCCCTACCATTTCATCATCCCTCCATCACGCCAAACACTCACGATAGGTCATCCTGTAGCCATTTGTGGACATCCTGTAGAAACCAGAGTATCCTGTAGAATCCCCCGCAGCCATCCTGTAGGAAGGCACTCTCTCGGTTGCTGAGCATCTGAATGCGAGGAACCTCTGTGGATGGATGTTAAGGATCCCTAGGGACTTCTCCTAGCCTCCCCAACCTGTCCCACGCTTTCCTTCCTTCTCCATCCCATCTGCACAACCAAACCCTAGTTAGCACAAGATCATAATCATTCCACACACTTAGAGGAAAAATACCAAAAACATATCTTTCATGATGAAAGTAGTCTAGATCCATGCATTTGCACTTATTAGAGGTAACAGCAGCATTGGTAGAAGTTTCATTCACATGTTTTGCATTGTAGAGGTTAGACTAGTTAAATTAGGGTTTCCTAGGTTTACATGCTTTGATTTGCTTTCAGTTCATTTTGTCAAGTACAGTAGCTTTCCTTTGAGATTAGCTTTCGTCCATCAATTAGCAAGCTTCTTCTGAGAGCCTATAGAAGTTGGCTTGAGCCCTAGCGGACTTGTGCCAGCTGACCAAGTGACAGCTGCGACAAGAGCTAGTACTTGTGCATATAGCACCGTCGCTTCCAAGTTTGTACGAACTACCGGGTTGATAAAATTAAGAGACAGGAAGCTCCAGGAGTTGTAGCATTATTGCTACAATACTGGAGCTCACCATCTTTTTGGCGCCGTTGCCGGGGAAGCGTCAGAGTATTAGTAATTGTTTCTTTTCTTCTACTTTCGTACTCTTACTTCTGCTCAGTAGTTTATTTCATTTCCATTCTGCAAAAGTAGCTTAGCATTTCCTGCTTTCCTAGATTAGCATTTCCTGCTTTCCTAGATTAGCATTTCCTGCTTTCCTAGATTAGCATTTCCTGCTTTCATAGATTAATATTTCTTGCTTTCCTAGATTAATATTTCTTGCTTTCCTAGATTAGCTTTCCAATTCTGCAATTTCATTTGAGCAATATAGTTAGTTGTAGATCACTTTGTCTCAGTTTTGCAGGTACCAAAGAAAAAGCAAAAGCACTCAAAAAAAAAAAAAAAAAGTCCTTTCCATTTCATGCCTCGTAGGAACCGAGATAGATCAGGCAAATTCCTACCAAACACCCCCACCACATCACTGAGTCACCCTTCTCTCTTCTTTGGTGACAGTGACCCAGAGGAACCTATAGGTGAACATCCTGAGATATACCAAGACCCTATAGAAGAAGAAGAGTTAGAAACCACTCCATCTGAAGCCATGGCTGATAATAGGAGAGAAGATGAGAGAATAGAAGGAGCTTTCCCCATCCGAGAGACCAATGGAGATATGAAAATGAAAAACATTAGCCCCTCCGCCTTGCCTCACTTCCATGGACTGACCACTGAGGATCCTGATACCTTCTTGTTTGAGTTTTCTGTCCTTTGTAGAACCTATGACTATACTGAAGATGAGCAAAAGCTGAAGCTTTTCCCTTCCACTCTTAAGGATGCAGCACTACGCTGGTTCATGGGATTACCTGGGAATATCATCGCTACTTGGGCTCAGATGCAGCAAGCCTTCAATACCAAGTATAGGGATTATTGTAGGTCCAAGGAAACCAAGGGAGAGATCTTTCGAATGACCATGGGGAATGATGAGTCTTTAGAGGATTATGAGGAGAGGTTCCAACTTAGCTATAAACGGGCCAGGTGCACACTTGACCCTAAATCCCTCAAGTTGGTTCTACTCCGAGGAGTCCCTGAAGATCTCTTAGACACCCTTCACATGTTAGCTGGGGGGGACATTTACCAACTGCCTTATGAGGACATCAAGACTGTGTTTCGAAATCATTCCAGGGCAGCTAGAAAATGAGGTAGAGGAAATCTCCTCTCCACCGGTGTCCCTTTCTCCAAACATGAGCTTACAAACCAATTAGAAGATCTTAAGAGTGAGGTGAGACAGACCATTGCCATGCAGCTAGACACATTCAGGATCCAGCAGAAGAAAGAAGAAGCTGAGAGAGCCTTGGCTGTCTTCTGTCTTAGGTGCACCAGAAGACACCCTAAGAACGAATGTCCATTGCATTCGGTTGAAGTGTGTTTCATTTGTGAGGAGGACCACCCAACAAATCAGTGTCCAACCTTACCTGGGTTTAAAGCCATGTACCAAGGAACCGAAGCCCCCACTGAACCTCTCTACTTCATCAACCAGAGGAGGCCTCAAGGATCTAGACCTTATCAGTAGGGGATGCAAGGGGCATCTCAAGCTTATTACAACCCCAACCACTCGACTCCCATGCCTTCCTGGGGTCTCCCTGCTCATCCTTCTTGGTCCATACCTCCTCCATGGTCTTATCCACCTCAGTACCCTACTCAACCTACTTCTCATCCATATCACTCACATACCCAGTCGCAGCCTCAATGGAGTGCTCCTCAGTCGGGGTGGAGGCCCCAATACAACACTCCTCCTGCCATTTTGCCTCCACCACCAGTTCAACCTCAGCCCTTACCTCCTGCTCCTCCAAGGCAACCTCAGATGCCTGCTCAACCGAACCCGAACCCCAACAATAGACATGCTCAGCAGGTATATACTGGGGAGACCTCATGCCCTACCTATGCTGTGGAGATCCAGGAGATCAATCTTAGATCTGGAAAGACTCTTCTAGATCGCCAACCTCCTCCCCCAGAGGATGAGGAAAACCATCAGGAGAGTGAACCAAAGCCTATTCCACCCTTTCCTAAGAGACTAACAGCCACCACACAACCTAACCCAGAAGAAGATGAGCTTTTGGGTGAGCTCAAGCAGTTGTGTGTAAAAATCCCACTTCTCCAAGCCATCAAGGATGTGCCAATATATAACAAGCTGGTTAAGGAGAAGTGTTTCAAACACCCAGGCAGACGGAAGAAAGATGCCTCAACTATCAATGTCATAGGACAGCTGTCTGACCTTATGCTAGGACAAGCCATCTACCCAAAGTACCTAGATCCTGGAAGTCCTGTAGTAGATGTTCACATCAATGGCACCATTATCCCCCACACCTTGATTGATCTGGGGGCGGCCATCAATGTGATGACCGGGGATACCATGCTTAAACTCAATCTTCAGGGTTCCTTGAGGAAGACCTCGACAGTACTGCAATTAGCAGATCGCTCCACCGTGACTCCCGAAGGGATTGTGGAGGATGTCTTGGTCTCTATTGATTCTTGGGAATACCCTGCAGACTTCCTGGTTCTACAACCAAAGGCCAAGCTTACTGGATATCCTCTCATCTTGGGAAGGCCTTGGTTAGCTACTGCAGATGCTTACATAAGTTGTCGGGCAGGAAACATGACCATAAAAAATGGTCCCATGTCCAAGCAGCTAGTCCTATACCCTCCTGCCCAACCTTCTTTAGAGCATGATTTACCACTCTGGTTGGAGGAAGGAGAGGAAGACGAGGTGTACTCTGCACCTCTGTGCACCCTAGATACCACTAGAAGAAATTCTCCTACCGAGGATGATTTGATTGAGACCCTGATCCAGAATCCACCTTCCAGTGCACTATCTTTAGAGAAGTTGGTGGAGGATGCCCAAGCTAGCACCTTAGTGGACCTTTGTACAACCAGCCCTGTCACTCCCAGAGTCAAAAGTGTGGAGTTCGGCCCTGAGAGAGCATTAAAGATCAGCTCCTCCCTATCTCCTTCCCAGGAGAAGGAGTTGTGTAGCCTATTGGCCAGCCACTTAGATGCTTTTTCTTGGAGCTATAAGGAGATGAAAGGAGTCCATCCCTCGGTCTGTACCCATCATATATACATCAAAGAGGATTGTAAACCAGTTAGGCAACCCCAGAGGAGAATGAATCCAGCCCTTAAGGACATTGTCAAGGAAGAGTTGCAAAAATTGTTGGATGCCGGATTCATCTACCCCATCTCAGATAGTGAATGGGTGCCCCCTCTAGTGTTGGTTCCCAGGAAGAATGGGAAGTGGAGGATCTGTGTAGATTACCGTGAGCTGAACAAAGCTACCAAGAAAGACCATTTCCCTCTACCTTTCATAGATCAAGTGTTGGATGGACTGGCAGGAAAGAAGTTCTTCTCTTTCCTGGATGGGTTTAGCGGGTACAATCAAATCCAAATCAGCCCGGAAGACCAAGATAAGACCACCTTCACTTGTCCTTGGGGTACCTTTGCCTACCGAGTCCTTCCCTTTGGGCTATGCAATGCTCCTGCTACTTTTTAGAGAGCTGTCTTGAGCATCTTCTCGGAGTTGGTCCATGATGCAGTGGAAATATACATGGATGACTTTACTCCTTATGGGGCCAACTTCCAAGAAGCATTGTCCAACTTGGGAAAGGTCCTAACCAAGTGCATCGAGATGAACTTGTCCCTTAGCCCTGAGAAATGTGAATTCCTAATGACTGAAGGGACTGTGCTAGGCCATACCATTTCTTCCCAAGGATTGCAGGTGGATCCTAACAAAATTTCTCTCATCAAGAGGGTTCCACCTCCTCAAAAAGTAAGGGATGTCCGGAGTTTCTTGGGATTAGCAGGATACTACAGGAGATTCATTAAGGACTTCAGCAAGCTCGCCTCGCCATTGTTTGGCCTGTTGGCAAAAGATGTGGAGTTTAAGTGGACTGACGATTGTCAGAAGAGTTTGAATGAGTTAAAGGACAAGTTGGTGTCAGCACCAATATTGAGAGGTCCAAACTGGGCCCTACCTTTCCACATCCACACTGATGCCTCGAACAAAGCCATAGGTGTAGCTTTAGGACAAGTTGAGGAAAAACTTCCATATGCCATTTACTTCGTTAGCAAAAACTTGTCCAAAGCAGAGCTGGATTACACTGTAACCGAGAAGGAATTCTTAGCTGTGGTTCATGCACTAAACAAGTTCCGACATTATATTACTGGTTACCAGACTTTTGTACATACTGACCATGCTGCTATTAGATATTTGATGAATAAACCAGATGTGAATGCTCGTATTATTAGATGGTTACTTTTATTGCAGCAGTTTGATCTAACCATTGTTGATAAACCAGGGAGAGAAAATGTTGTTGCTGACTTCTTGTCTAGATTGGATTTGTCTACAGATGAAGATGGGACGGTGGATGACCAGATGCCTGATGAGCATTTGTTTGCTATCTCAGTACTCTCTCCATGGTTTGCTGATATAGCAAACTACCTTGTTTCAGCTCAGTTCCCTCCGCACCTCTCTTCAAAAGAGAAGAGCAAAATCATCAGAAAGAGTGCCTCATTTACATGGATTGGGGGCAATCTGTTCAAGCTTGGCCCCGATCAGATCTTAAGGCGTTGTGTAAGGGAGGAGGAAGTCTTTGACATCCTCCTCACCTATCATGATGGGCCTTGTGGAGGACATTTTGCAGCAAAGAGAACTGCCTTCAAGATCCTGCAGGCAGGCTACTATTGGCCCACACTTCATCAAGATGTTAGAAGATATGTTAGCCAGTGTGACCAATGCCAAAGAATGGGGAAACCGACCCAAAGGGATGAGATGCCTCTCCAACCTCAAGTGACTCTTGAGTCATTTGAGAAGTGGGGCATGGACTTTGTGGGTCCAATCAATCCCTCTTCGAGGCAGAGATCCTACATCATTGTGTGTACTGACTACTTGACAAAGTGGGCAGAGACTAAAGCAATCAAAGCAGCAACAGAAGAGAAGGTGGTCGAGTTCTTAAGGGAGAACATCTTCTACAAGTTCAGCTACCCAAGAGAGCTGGTGACCGATCAAGGGAGCCAGTTCACCTCCAACTTGGTTGAAGATCTACTAGCTCATCACAAGATCAAGCATAGGACTTCCACCCCCTATCATCCTCAAGCAAATGGGCAGGTGGAAGTCACCAATAGAGCATTAGAAGGGATCTTGACTAAAGTGGTGAGCAGCAGCAGAAAGGACTGGGCAGATCGCCTGGTTGAAGCCACATGGCCTTACAACACCACTTGGAAGACCACCACCGGCTTCACACCTTATGAGCTGGTCTATGGGAAGAAAGCTTTGCTATCCATTGAGTTTGAGTATAACACTTTGAGGATGGCAGCTCAGCTGGACCTAGATCTCAGCCATGCACAGCAAGAAAGGTTATTGCAGCTGAATGGACTGGATGAGCACCGCATGCAGGCCCTCCTTCACTCAGAAGTGGTCCAACTTCAGAGAAAGGTGTGGCATGACCAACATCTCCATGACAAGCAATTCCAGCCGGGAGATTAGGGTTTGTTGTATGACTCCAGATTCAAAGATTTCAAGGGGAAGTTGAGAACCAGATGGCTAGGACCATATGTAGTGGAACAGTGCCATGACAATGGATCTGTCCTCATTCGAACCATTGATGAGGAAGCCATTCCCATGCTTGTCAATGGGCACCGATTGAAGATCTACAGAAGACCTCTCTCAAGACAAGAGTTTATCAGCACTATGGAGAAATTTGTTTTGTTCATAGAGAAGGGTTCTGCCTCCACTTTGGGCATACCCTGAAGAGAAAAAAAAAAAAAAAGAAAAAAAAAAAAAAAAAAAAAGAAAAAAAGAGAGAAAAAATAAAGATCCTTGGGTGAAAACCTCTCTGAGGCGCCCAAGGCAGGTAGTAGGGGTGAAAACCTCATTGAGGCGCTCCTATTGTCTTTCAAAAAAAGAAGAAGAAAGTTTAAAAAAAAGATCCTTGAGTGAAAACCTCTTTGAGGCACTCAGGGCAGGTAGCAAGGGTGAAAACCTCTTTGGGGCGCCCCTGCTATCTTTTCAGAAAAAAAAGAAAAAAACAATAAGCACAATAAAAGTTTTGCATGCAGATGTTCTATGGAGGAGAAGAAGCCTCTCCACTCCAAGCCAGGGGCCTTCATCATGCTATCAAAGGATGTCATCAACACCTCCTCCAAGAATGACAATGTTTTTCAAGGTATGTGCAATTTTTATCATGATTTGGATCTTCTACAGGAAGATACAGTTTTCTACAGGAACAGACAGTCTTCCTACAGGAAGACGCGGATCTTCTACAGGAAAGTGCAAAATTTCTACAGGAAGCTCTGTGTTCTACAGGAAACTTCCTGTAGAAGGCTGCGACGGCCGAAATGTGTTTTCAAATGAAGATCTAGCGACTGAGGAGTGGATTGAATGCATGCATGCCACTGATGGCACCCCTGAACATTGCTATTATCTTGCTCCACCATCCTCGTCGCCATGCAACCAAGATCCCTGCAGCAGCACAACAAAGCAATGAGTTCTCGTGAAAAAATATCTGTCAAAGAAAAACCAAGCACCGAGAGCCATACCACATCCACGTTATGCATCGGAAGCGCTGGGATCGTGATCGAGAAGCCAGAACCGCCAGCATGCAGCATGCACCCAAGGAGAAAGGACTGTGACAAGACCCCTCGCGGGGATCCTGTAACAGTTCAACCTGCTCGAGTGAAGACCGTCCACAACACCGCCATCTGAGATAAAACACAGGCGCATGAATGCAAAACCATTCACTCCATCGCCAGCATCCTGTAACCACGAATCTACAGGACTGTGCAGCCACATGCAGCAGGTAGATCCATCGCTCAAAAACTGGAAATCATGTGCAGCCGCGCGCAGGTAAGTGTTCTAATCCTTCTCTCCATCAAATCACATGGATATTACTTTGATTTGTTTTGCATGGCATAAAGGTGAATGGTTGAGCGGCCGTAAGGCCAGTTGACTGGCCACGTTGGCTAGTGAAGGGATAGTCAGATGATGGGTGGCAGCCACGACAAAGGGAACACGCAGCCCGCACGTGAAGATCAGTCCCGTCAACCGAGAAACGAGTTTAACCGAAAAGGGTGGCGGAAGATTTGTGGGAATGAATGCGGCAGCAAGTGAATGTGCAGGCGGATGATGGGTGACGTCACCCAACGGTCCGGCGGGGACAGCTCACCCTCCGCGCCACGAGTTGCGCCGATTCAAAATCTAATCGGCTAGATTGTGCACGTATATCCATCCACCTCCACTTCAAAACTTGAGTAACTCTTTTGAATACCTCTACATGTTGATACGCCAAGCTTTCGGCTGACTGAACACCAGTGAAGCGCACCTCGACAACAGTCCAACTACCGTTCTCCCCAAAGCCTGCGCACTGCTCCTACAGGAACAATTTCTACAGGAACGCAGTCCTACAGGAAGCAGTTTCTACAGGAACGCAGCTCTACAGGAAGGTGAAGTCTTCACGTAAAAAAGGTGGCAGAAAAGAGGTAACCCTGAAACTCCTTCCGCAATTGGCTTTCAAAGGTGGCAAGGTCATTATTCATAGTCTGGTCATAAAAAAATATTGGATTGCCGTGCCTATACTATCGCTTCTACAGGATAGCAGGATAATTAGACTGTGGTCTGTGAATTCATTGCATGCTCTGTCTATAAGACCGAATTTCCTTTGTATCTACCGCCTTTGGTCAAAACCACTGTTTTCATCATGCCTGGTGGGTTTATCAGGCGAGAGCCCACTAATTCAAATACACTAAGGAGAAACCCGGCAGTGGTTGAGTTCTTCACTAGAGCACAATGGATGCCTTTTTGTGATAAACTACAGGGCTACGATGATGAAGTAGCCGAGGAATTCTTGCAGGCATTGAAGCCTAAATCCCAGACACTGGCCACAGTAAGCTTCAGAGGTCTCAGCCTCCAACTCACCCCAGAGCATATAAGTCGAATCACAGAACTGCCCATGGGTCTGCCGTGGGATAAAGAAGAGCGGAAGCAGAGCCAGCAAGCAAAGAAGGAGTTCTTCCCACCTGAAGAATCATTCACAGAGGACAAAAATGGGGTGAAAAGGACAAGCCTGTTGCCACAGTGGAACGAAGTCAGTTTGCAAATTATGAAATATATCACCTGTGAGGGTCGTTACAGCATCGTATATGCGTATCACTTCAGGCTGCTCAATGAACTAAGACACCAGATTAACCTCCCTGCAGCACAGAGGCTGAGCATTCCTTACTTTTTACTGCAGTCCTTGATGGAGTGCTCCACAAAGCTCAAGGACAGAATTCCGGATCAGGTAGCCCACCATGGGCTAGTCAAGCTTCTTGTGGAGGATGCTCTCCACTCATATAAAGTCCCCCTCGCTTGGGAATCATTTAGGAACTTAACAAGAGAAGGGAACATAAAAATGTTGCTTGAAGAAACGGAATCCTCTAGCGGAGAAGAAGAAGAGCCAGTAGCCGAGAGTAAGAAAGGGAAAATCCAAAAGGTCCCGACTCCAACACAGAAGAAAGAACGAAAGGAGAAGGAGGAGGGAAAGGATGACAGAGCAAAAGAGGACACCCCCATACTGTCAGCAAGGGAAAAGAGGTTGAAAAGCAGGGCAGTCAAAACCGAGGTGGTCCCTGCCAGCCCAAGCACCTTGTCAGCTCCTGCAGTCAAAGCCAAAAGCAAAAGCCATGCAGCCAAGCAAGAAAAGGTGGTGAGAGTTGCATCTGCAGGAACGCAAACACAGGCTTCTACAGGAAGCCCGAAAACACAAACACAGGCTTCTACAGGAAGCCCGAAACCAAAGACAAAGGCTTCTACAGGAAGCCCGAAGATCAGTAAGGAGCAGGCTTCTACAGGAAGCCCAAGAGCAACGACCAAGGCTTCTACAGGAAGCCCGAAAATCGTTGGAGAACAGGCTTCTACAGGAGGCCCAAAAACGGAGACAAAGGCTTCTACAAGAAGCCCGAGGTTGGAAAGAGGGGCTTCTACAAGAGGCCCGAAGGTCATTGAGAAACAGCCTCCTATAGAGAGTCCGAAGACAAAGAAAGAATCTTCTATAGGAGGCCCGGGAGCGGGCAAAGCAGGGTCTTCCACAGGAAGCCCGAAATCTAAAAAGGAGGGGCCCTCTACAAGGAGCTCTGAGAGAGCAAAACACAAGAAAGAGAAGGCTGGCATTCTCGAAAAGGAGGCAGCAGTGGCACTGGCTGCCCTCAGCACACCTCCAAAACCGAAAGAGAAAAGGGAGAGGGAGACCCCTCTACCACCTGAAGCCAGGAGAAGCAAGAGGATGACCGCGGGCAAGCCACAACCTCCACCCAGCAGCCAAACCACTTCAGGGGATGTCCCTACTTCACCCAGTGCAAGGACCCCCTCTAAAACATTAGCTACCCCCGAATAGGGGAGCCCAAAAATAACTTCCTGGACATGAAAGATAGGCCAGTCACCTTCCGAAGCCCGACTCAAGGAAATAGAAAAAGGGAAGGAAGCATCACCCTCGTCACCACCAGGGGCAGAGAAGGCAGGGCCATCAAAAGCAGAAAAGAAAGAGCCTGTTCTGGTCCCGAGTCCTCGGCCAAGGACAAGGAGCAGGAGCAAGGTTGCTCAAGGATGAGCAAATGGTTCAGCTGGGGGGTGATGATGAGCCCCAATTTTGGTACAATTTGGGCTCATTTTGGCCTATTCTACTTGCTCAAACCATTCATTTCTTATTGCTTATGCATGCATTTCTTAGTTTATTCATGTTGTTTGTAGGAAGAAGGGTAGGCACTTTATCTACGTGACTAATGCATTATGATTCCAGGTTTTGGCATTAAAAGGAAGCAAGAGACAATGAAAAAGGAGATAAGGAGACAATGAGGTGGCACTGCTAGTTTTTAGGAGAGGATGTCCATGGTCTTGGGACATTCCTTGTGATTCCCACCAAGAACTACGAGCTCCAATCCATCTCCCCTCCGAGCTTAGAAGCAGCCAGCTGTTCTACAGGAAAAGCAGTTATAAACTGCTCTACAGGAACAGCAGTTATGACTGTCCTACAGGATCAGCAGTTAAACTCTAGTTGGACAGCCGAGCTCCTAAAATCAAGGACACTTGCTGGATCATCGTTTTTGTATAAGTATAGAGGCCCTAGCCTTGGATAGGTTGTTGAAACTCTCGTATTGCTATTGTAATTTTCGAGCACAGCTCAGTTTTTGTTCCTTTTGTAAGCCAATTTGGCATGTTATTAGATTATGAATAAAGAAGGCAGTTTGTGATCTAGTTTTGAGTTTCTTAAGGAGACTATAGCTCTCAGGTTAGGGCCCAACCTGAGAGCCATAGATCCCCTCTGTTGTAGTGTTGTTTCCATTTCGTTTTCAGCACTTTGAGTTTTCATTTGCACATGCAATTCGAATTACAGGTTGTTAAGTTGGTCTTTTTCATGAGTTAGATAGGATTTGCTTATGGTGAGTTTGTTTACAGTTGTTTAGCATAGCAGAAGATAGATATAATCGATTGGAGCTCCAACAAAAAGGTTGTTAAGGCTCACTGCCACCTCATCTGGGATTGGAGTGAAGTCCATGACTAACCACCAAAAATACGCATTTCTTTATTCCATGATTGCTGCAAACACAGTCACGTTAGGTTAGATGCTGTCACATGATTCACACCTGCACCACACTCCTTTACCACGGCTTCATGCACATTCTCCTTCACGTTTGGATTGTTGTTCGTTGAATTTAGAAGCACAGGTAGTCTAAGTTAATGCATTTTCGGTTTGGTGATAGTCACAAGCATTTGTTCCATTTACATTGCTTTCTCTCGTTCCATTACTTCGTCCTCCATCTTGATCACGCATGCAAACACATCTTTGACCCCTGCTCTACTCTGTCATCACCCAAAGTCTTTCACTCCTCATGTACTTCCATTCTCTAGCCCTTTCGTTGACATAGCCCTTTACCTTCCAACCTACTCCCTACACTCACTTCCCATCCTATTCCTTCACTTCTACAGCCATCACCAGCCTCATTCCTACCTTACACATCTCCCCCTACCATTTCATCATCCCTCCATCACGCCAAACACTCACGGTAGGTCATCCTGTAGCCATTTGTGGACATCCTGTAGAAACCAGAGTATCCTGTAGAATCCCCTGCAGCCATCCTGTAGGAGGCCACTCTCTCGGTTGCTGAGCATCTGAATGCGAGGAACCTCTGTGGATGGATGTTAAGGATCCCTAGGGACTTCTCCTAGCCTCCCCAACCTGTCCCATGCTTTCCTTCCTTCTCCATCCCATCTGCACAACCAAACCCTAGTTAGCACAAGATCACAATCATTCCACACACTTAGAGGAAAAATACCAAAAACATATCTTTCATGATGCAAGTAGTCTAGATCCATGCATTTTCACTTATTAGAGGTAACAGCAGCATTGGTAGAAGTTTCATTCACATGTTTTGCATTGTAGAGGTTAGACTAGTTAAATTAGGGTTTCCTAGGTTTACATGCTTTGATTTGCTTTCAGTTCATTTTGTCAAGTAGAGTAGCTTTCCTTTGAGATTAGCTTTCGTCCATCAATTAGCAAGCTTCTTCTGAGAGCCTATAGAAGTTGGCTTGAGCCCTAGCGGACTTGTGCCAGCTGACCAAGTGACAGCTGCGACAAGAGCTAGTACTTGTGCATATAGCACCGTCGCTTCCAAGTTTGTACGAACTACCGGGTTGATAAAATTAAGAGACAGGAAGCTCCAGGAGTTGTAGCATTATTGCTACAATACTGGAGCTCACCACACCTATAGGTAAATCCTGCAAAATGCCAAAACGATGAAACTAACGGCCATCAAAAGGCTTTAGAATTGTCAGAGACTGATTGAGTGTGGGAGAACCAAGTGATTTCCAACACTGGATAGACATAATACACGTAGAAGCCCCTTCATCAATCACAGTCCTAAAACAAGGTCTGTTTTTTACTAACACGGGGATCTGGAAAGCCATTTGATGAGGGAGGTGGGGTGTACTATTCTCTAAATCGAAGATTATTAGGTTCGAATCCTGAATATCAATAGCTCCTGTAGCAGACAATAGTAATTTACATTGTGTTGTGCATGATTGCAACACTTCCAAAGCCGACATTACTGAAGGGGAAATAGATAAGTCTTCAACAATGTTATAATTCTGAGTAGCTCTCGCATGTGGATTGAAAGCTGATTTCCGAAGTATACCTTTAGTAGGCGGTTTGATTACTAAGTCAGGGTTTGGTTTCTCGATCTGTAGTGGACCGGAACTAGGAGGAGATGTAGTTGATGTGTTTGAATTAGAAGATTCTGCTTCTTTACCACCAATAGGATTTTTATTACCATAATCTTGTGATCGCATCACAATCTTGACATGAGACATCATCATAATGGGTTCTTATGAGGCATTCGAGGAAGAACCAATCATCTTACTATCTTGAGTAGGAAAAGGATCCTTCAAGACAGTAGGAATTTGAGAATCTTTAACGATTTTCAAAACCTCTACTCGATGTGAGCAGTCTTTGGTAAAATGATCCTCGTTGCAAATGAAACAAGGATAACGAGGTTTTCATTTTTTGTCAGTAGATTCATTTTTATCTGTTTTATCTTTTGAATTTTTTTTATTTTTCTTCTTCCACTTATTTTTATTACCGGATTTTGATTTGGCCGTAGATGATTCTACGACATGAAAATTGGCAGAAATTTCAGCAGAAGATTCTCCTGTTGGAGAATCAGGTAAATTTATTATAGGAGAAGAATTCTTTGAATATTTCTTCTTACTTTTAGTGCTAACTGTACCAATCATACCATCAGCGGCATGAGACCCTGAAGGAGCTGCAGTTATTTGACTGTGTTTTGGAATATCAGGGATTTTTTCATGTAAAGTACCTCACTGCATATAAATGAGGTTAAGGTACTGGGCCTGAGAAATGACTTTCTCTTCAGTAAAAAATCCTCCCATAGCTACATCTTCAGTGATTTTAGGTAATAATGATTTAATAAACCATTCCACTAAAATTTGATCCGGAATGAATACTTTCACTAAGTGCCTTCTATGTCGCCATTCATGAATGTGATTAGAAATATATGTAGACGTGGATTGTTTTAGTGAAGTCAACATTTCCATGCCATTGTTGTATCTGACAGGCAACTGAAAATGAGTTAAGAAAGTAGTGGCTAACTGATTAAAGTTATAAAAGGAGGCTCGTGGTAACTCAATGTACACTTTGGCTGCAAGACTAATAAGAGTTCGTTGAAAAAGACACAAACTAATTGAATCATCAATGATGGAATTAGATGCACACCAGAAGTGATAATTCATAACATGATTTGACGGATCCTCTCCTGACTTACCCTCAAATTTCGGGATATCACTAGGCAACTTATTAGGAATTGGTGTCCAATACAGAAGATAGTAAATCAGATCATTCGTAAGGTGCAACAAATCAGGTAAATCTAAAGTTGCAATAAATGGTAACTAGCGGTTAGGGTCACGAAAACCTTGAGTAGTGAGACTAGTTCTAGGAGGAGGATATCCATGATAATCTAGAATCAGATTTGCATTAGGAATGTTATAACCTCCTGGGAAACCAGGATTAACGGGACCAAACTAGGGTTGTTGAGGTTGTTGATAAGTATATCCACGATACGGTTGATACTGATAAACTACATTTTTCACAGTAGGACTGAATTGATATTGCCCCTGGTACGGTTGATACATAAATTGTGGTTGACTTGTAGCAATGGTAGCAATCCTATTAGCTTGTCCCAGAGGCATCTGGACTGAAGTCTGAACCATAGGTCCTGACTGAGGCACAAAGACTTGAGGAATTTTCATTGATGCAGGAGTAATAGAAACTAGAGCTACTGATACTCCAAAAACAAGTGTTGTAGGTTGAACAGAGGTTGTAGTAGTTGCAGCAGTCTGGGGCAGAGTACGAGGTGAACTAGGCCCAGGTTGCCGAACTGTACCAGATGCAGGCATTTGAATAGTAGGTTGGACAAGTTGCTGGGTTGGACCAGAAACCAAAGGCTGTCCAGGTTGATTAATTAACTGCACCATAGGTTGCAAAGTCTGTTGAGTTTGAGATGGATCCCACACCATGTTCATTCCGGAGTATGGACCTACAAAAGGTTGTGCATATGGAGGACCATAACCTGGTTGAACGTATGGTTGATAATTAGGCGGTAAATTTCCAACTCCTTGAAAAAATGGTTGACGAGAAGGCGGTTGGAAACCTTGAGTTGGGTACTGACCTTAGGGTTGATAACCCTGAGGCACGTACTGAAACTAGGGTTGACCTTGAGATATGTACTGAAACTGGGGTTGAGCTTGGGGTATGTACTGAGTCTGAGGTTGACCTTGGGGTATGTACTATCCTGAAGATTGATAAACTTGAGGAACCCCTTCAGGTGGTAACTGACTACCTTGGGGTTGCCCCCCAGGCGGTAACTGACTAACTTGAGGTTGCCCCCCAGGCGGTAACTGAATACCTTGAGGTTGAGGATTTAGAATACTACCAAACATCATAAGGAACTATTCTGTGTTCAACGCTTGAGTTCCATTATTTCTAGATGATAACACTTGTTCTATCAGTCGAGGAGATGCTCTTGAAAAAGTACCAGAGAGCGAGTGGTACCCCATAGGAACAGAAGGACTGCTAGATAAAAATGTTTCCAGTGTTTGGGAAAACATGGATGACTATCTTGACATAATGGATGGTGGATAATAACCTCTTAGTGTAGGATGAAAAGGAATTCGAGGTGGAGAAAATCTAAGACCCTAATTTTCTAAAAAAATTGTCAATGAAACATACCAAGCATCGCTCCTAAAAGGACTATAGAATATTGATTCACGGTCCCTAAGATTTAAAATCTATTGGTTTTTGGGAAAAGTTACGTCTTCTTTTCGATTAACAAGTTCCTCGATAGAAATGAGGCCAGGAGGAAGATTTTGAGTAACGATATTACTTACCCTAGGTGAACCAGGATTACCAGAGGCCGGAGAAGCAAATCCTGAAGTTGCCAGGTAACCACAGGTTTCGTGTCAAGTTTACAAATTTCAGGTTCTTCAGCTAATTCACTGGAAGGAGAAATACTACCAGTAACTTCGGAAAATGAAATTGGCTATTGAATAGACTCTGTTGTTTGTATTTGGTAATCAGGATGAACAATTAAAGATGACTCTCTGGCTTCTAGTGATCCAACTCTGCTGTCACTAGGTGATACAAGAGCTCGTATCCCTTTAAGTTGGCTCGCTGAATATTCATGAGGTTTTCCCTGAAGTCTACGAGATTTTCTTGGTAATTCAGCCACGATTAAATAGTAATTACTCACACGCAAACAAATAAAATTTAAATAAAACCACCTAAAGTCTCTAAAGAAACAAGCAAATGAATCACATGCCTAAAAAATCTAAGAGTTCAAACCACACACAAACAGTAACTTCGCGTACTAAAAACACTAGCTGGTGATGAAATCCAATGTAGTAGAAGTTTAATACAGAAAGGGCGGTTTGAACAGTTACCCCGACAACCTACTTAATGAAACAGACTGGCACAAGTTTCTTAAGAAAACCATCTCGAGTGAAGAGAACCCCCAGAGAGTCCAAGCGAGTCTAGTTGCTCCAAGTACAGTGAGACCCATCCTTCACCGTAACCTTAGGAAATAATCTTAAGTTTATGGACACTAAGGCTACCAACAGTAACAAATACAGTTGGGGGAACAATCTACGATCCGATCTACGTGCAAGGGCAGAGTAAAAAAGCTCAATCCCCTTGAAGGCTCCTCGACATGGTCAATTCGAGGTTTACCAACAAGTGACCCCAGGCTCCTCGACAATGGTTAATCCGAGGTTTACCGTTTATAATATGTGCAAATCTTCTATCTTTCCCAATGAAATAGACTTGATTGTCTCAACGGTTCGGACATGATCTCGCGATTGAATCCTTTAAGAGAAACTTCCCAGAATGTATCAATTACAATTGGATTTATTTCCTACCACAAGATATATCTACTTGTTTGTTTTAACTATCTTGGAGAGTTAATTACTCCCTACTCCAAATACTAGCCTAAGCTATATTGGTGATAAGAGCCCTAGAAATAAAAAAAGATTACTAGATCAATTTTAATTAAGCGTTGCTTTTATGGGTTGTTCCTTAAGTCAATAGGTATGGACATGAAACTTTGATGGTGTGAAGACTCAACTCCAAATGCTAAAAAATGCACCTAAAATGATAAGCAATTCATTTTTCTTTCAATGAAATTCTAGCCAAAAGAACGAGTTCGAGAATGCAATTATTTAAGAAACAAATCTTTCTTTCAACATGAGAAAGAAAAGAAAATATTTTTTTCTTTTTCAATAAGAACTCAAAACGAGACTAATAATAAATGCTCACAATAAATCCCTTTCCTTTTTCAAAACTCGAGACTACAAGAAAAACAATTTTCTTTTCAGAAGAGATCTACAAGTTCTAGAAAAGCACTCAAAACTAAAAAAACAAATTTTGAGATCTAAAAACTTTAAAATCTAAATAAATGGAAGATTCAATTCTTTTTTAGGACATTTTACTTAGTTTTTCAGTAAACTAAGGATTCATTTGTTCAAAATAACAAATCAACCAAAAAACATCCAGCTATGTTTTCTTTTGTAAAAATGAAATTCAAAACTTATGACAAAGTTTGTTCAAAGATTTGCAACGAGAAAACTGAATCTATTTCTCATAAAGGATAGATTTCACAACCAAGTCAGACTCATCAAGAAGACAAAAAGACACCAGGGTGATCTAAGGTTTCTCAGGCTTCTGATCTTTGAGTCACTACATAGACCAAGTGAAAACCACTCCAAGCATGCAAACTTCTAGAAAATCATCTAAAACACAAATACTATCGGAACTCACTCACAAGAGGTTTTTGACAGGAAAAAACAGATATCTAGGTAGACCCTAAAGCTTCTAAATCAAACCTAAACCTAATTGGAAAAAGGTATTTTAGGTTTTTCAAAAAAATTTACAGGGTCCGCAGGCTCCAGAAGTAACAGGTGCGGTCACGCTTTGTTTACTAAAGGAAAAGTGTGAAGATGCCCGCATTGTCTATGAAGAGAAAGTGTGGTCCCCTGAAAACTTTGAAAGAAAACAAAAAATACTCCCATATTTAAAAACTACCCAAACCATTATACATCAATCAAAAACCAGAAATGAAAACACTTTTCTCAAGTCAAAACAAAGGAAAACCAAAAACCAAATTCATTCCCCAGTGGAGTCGCCAATTTGTTGGCCGGATAAATTGAACTTGCAGACAAGACCAATCTTCCTAGTATCACAAGATAATCTAGTAACAAACAGACAAATAAATCTATCTTTCTCTAGACATATGAAATTTACAAATAAAGACTATAGAGGTGTTACGATCCTACCTTAGATCCAACACTTGTTTGTTGTAGTCATCCCTCGATTGTCCGAAAGAGTTATCTTTAAATACCTGTAATCACAAACAAGCAAACATCAAATAGCACCTGCATAGAAATGATCATAAATCATGTCTATTATGGTGATCAAGCAATCCATAAAATAAACCATAAATGAATAGTTTATTGAGAAAAACAAACTTATTTGTATTAACTTTGAAGTAGAAGAACCTTACAACATTTTCAGCCTTGATGTTGAACAAGCTCTTCCTGGGGTCTGAAACAGGAATTTCCTTTGCTTTGACAAGCCTTGCACTCTTCCAAATGAGATATTAGAGGTATGTAATCTCTCCTCATAAACGCTCTACTAAGAAGACTAAGTTCTAGCAGCATTTCACCTCAAAAATATTCAACTTTCAACCTCTCCAGTAACTAGCCCAATGCTTCATTTTATAGTGCAGAGGAGGAGGTTACAGGTCCATCTATGAAGGGATAGAATCCTCCTTCAAAGGGATAAGCTCCTCACATCAAGGGCTTAGCCCCTTAAGTATGGAGTGCATGAACCTTAAGAGAGCGAACTTGCTACCTAAATATTCCTTTCAGAAGCTTCTAGAAATGACTGAAAGTGATTTTTTTAGAATAAATTTGCGCCTTTTTAACTTTTACAGGGGTCCGCACCCATAACATAAGGACAGAGTGGTCACATGCGTAGGGGACATGACCATTAGGTGTGTGACCACAGGTAATGCAAAGAGAAAGTGTGGAACTAGAGTTTTAGAGACTTTTAGGGCCTTTCTCTTACTTTCAAGGCCTGATATGAAGAACTGAGGCTTTAGACTTGCAAAGGAGGAAAGTATGAGTGATAATGGACTCACACAGATTGCAGAATGTGAGGGTGACAATTTTTAGTGCAACAAGTAACAACACTAGAAGAGTAACAACACCCAAAGAGTAACAAAACTAGTGAAGTACCTCCAAGAAAAATAATCATAGAGTAGTATATATATATCTATATGTATGTATATATATATATATATATATATATATATATATATATATATATATATATATATATATATATGTATGTATATATATATATATATATATATGTATCTATATATATATATATATATATATATATGTATCTATATATATATATATATATATGTATGTATATATATATATATGTATATATATATATATATATATATATATATATATATATATATATATATATATATTATTATTATTATTATTATTATATTATATTATATCATATCTGTGTGTGTATTTTTGAATTAAACAAGAGATGAAGAGGAGGAGTTCTTTGCACTAACAATTTAAAAACGCGAATTATCAGAGAGATGTTTAATAAAGGAGTCTTTAGAAGTTGGATGGTGATAAAATCTAAGGTGATGTCCATTTACAATTAGGGCAGTATGTGCCTCATCAATTGTTACATGTCTAACAATCCTGTTATCAAACATGGGTCAACTTCATATGGTCCCATCCATATAGAGAAAAGTTTTCCCTTAAAATATTTGAATCGAGAGTCATAGAGAAAATACCAATATCCTCTTTGAAACACCTTTTACTTAATGAATTTATCTTTCCATTTATTTCATTTTTGTTGAGTTGCAGAAGTGTTCTAGACAACTATCAAATAAATTTCATCCAACTCATTTAACTGTTCCAGTCGGTGTTTATGGGCTTCTAAAATATCTAAGCCTACTTCAAGGGCTATCCTGAGCATGTTAATTTCAAATTCCACTAGAAACAAAGGGGATCTCCCATAGAAAATCTCGTATGGTGAAAATCTTATTGTGTTCTGCCATGTTCTTCTATACACCCAAAGAGCCCAAGGAAGCTTTTTGGCCCAATTTCAGTGATGGTTTTCTACAGTCTTCATAAAGATATTATCCACCACTTTATTTGTACTCTTGACTAGACCATTCGCTTGAGGATGATATGGAGATGTCACCATGTGCTTGATTCCATACTTCTTCATAAGTCTTGCAATCAGATGTGATGTGAACTGTGCGCCTCCATCTGAAACTATCTCTCTTGGAGCTCCTTACCGAGAAACAATTTTTTCGAATAAGACCTTTGCCAAAAACTATTTTGTTGCTTTCATAACAGCCTTGGCCTCTACCCACTTTGTCACATAATCTGTGCAGATGAGAATGTGGACTTTTCGATGTGAAGGTGGATTGAATGGTCCAACGAAATCGATAGCCCATTTCTCAAAGGGTTCAAGAGCAAGTTGAGGTTGTAATGACATCTCATCTGACCCACCAGGCTTTCCCATCCATTGGTAGTTATCACACCCTTGAACATCTTTCCTTACATCATGAAAATTAGAGGGCCAATAGTACCCCATCTGTAACATCTTATGACCTGTCCACTTATCTGCAAAATGCCCTCCACAGGGTCCATCATGAGTAGATTTAAGAATGTCATAGATGTCATCTTCACCTATGTAGTGCCAGATTTGTTGATCAGGACCTGTATAAAAGAGTCCCTCTATCCAAGAATAATAGGCACTATAATGGATAATATTTCGCTGCTCTCTGTATGGAAAGTGTTGAGGTAATTTTCCTGTAGCAAGATAGTTTGCAATATTTTCATAACAAAGAGTGTGAGTAGAAATTGAAAAGAGATGTTCATCTAGAAAACTATCCTCTACAGGTGTACCTTCATCACTAGTATCCAGCCTAGACAGGAAATCTGCAACTACATTATCTTTCCCTGGCTTATCTACAATGGTAATATCAAATTCTTGAATTAATAATAACCATCTCGTAATATGACTAGGAGTTATCAGTTTATTCATCAGATACCTAATGGTTGTATGATCAGTGTGCATGAAAGTGGGATACCCTGTAATGTAATGTCGAAACTTATTAAAAGCATAAATAACAACCAAAAACTCTTTTTCATTTACCGTATAGTTTAGATCAGTAGGGGTCAGATTCTTGCTGATGTAATACATAACATATAATTTCTTGTCCTCCTATTGTCCCAAGACTGCTCCTTCTTTCGTGTGAGAAGCATCCATAGAGATATGAAATGGGAGGTTCCAATCAGGACCACATAATATCGGAGCTTTGAAAACTAGTTCTTTGATTTCTGTGAATGTTGCTTCACATTCATATATCCACACAAACTCCGCATCCTTAGGTAATAATTGAAAAAGTGGGAATGATATCTTACAAAATATTTCTATAAAAATTCTATAATAGCCAGCATAACCAATGAAACTATGCACTTGTGTTGGGGTCTTAGGTGTAGGAAAATTTAATATTACCTCTACCTTGGCAGCATCAACCCGAATTCCTGCAGCTGAAAGCAGGTGTTACAACATTATTCCTTCTTTCGTCATGATATGGAATTTCACTGCACTAAGAGAAACATGTGTTTTATTACATATTGTAAGTACTTTCTCTAAGTTTTCCAGAGATTACTCAAAATATTCTGCATATGGGGTGAAGTCATCCATGTAGATTTCAACACTATCATTGACTAGATAAAACAAAATTTCTAATATTTCCTGTTGAAAGGTAGCAAGTGCATTACAGAGACCGAATGGGAGGACTCGGTATGGAAAGGTTCCCCAAGGGCATGTGAAGGTAGTTTTATCTTTATCCTCATGAGCTATTTGGATCTGGTTGTACCCACTAAATTCGTCCAGAAAGGAGAAGAAATTATTTTTGGCTAATGTGTTAAGGAGCTGGTTAATAAAGGGTAAGGGAAAATGATCTTTTTGAATTGATTTATTTAATTCCCTGTAATCAACACAAATACATCACTTGCAATTATTCCTCAGAACAATGACTGGTGAGGATACGCATTGAGTGTCCGAGATTGGGTAAATAAATCCCACATCGAATAGCTTTTGTACCTTCTCTATGGTTGCCTAAGAGGTCCAAATTCTTCTCTAATGTACATGTGATGAGTACATAAGTCAGTAGCGATTCCTTTCATATCTTTATATTCCCAAGCAAAGGCTTCTTTTTTTTCTCGGAGGACTTTCCATAACTGTTCAGACTGGGAAGGTGAAAGGTCAAGATTAACGTTAAATGTTCTCCCTAATTCTATTTCTACAAGAACGTTATTATGGGGTACCATTACAAAACGTTTTCAACTTCAGTCTCTAGTTCAATGGCTTCCCTAACATTGCAACTCATAACAGATTTTAATAGCTAGTGGGTTGAATCAGAAATGGAGTTGGGGCTACTGATAAAGGTATTAATGGCATCATCCTCTGTTAAATCCTTAGAACAGAGGGCCTCACAAATGGTAAGAATTGGTCTAATTTGTTCATTTTCAGGTTCAGACGCCTTCGTAGGTATATATTTTTGTGTTAAGGTAAATCCTGGTTTATCTAGTGAACTCGATTATGTAAGGGGATAATGGATAAGATTATTTGTAACTTCCCCATTATATACTACCATATTTCCCAATCAACACTCAATGTAAGTGTCTTCTGTCGCAATCCATGGTCTTCCTAAAATCAAAGGATGCCCACCGGCTGCGGATTGGGTATGTAATACCAAAATATTGATATTGTACTGCCATGAGTCTACTGAAATGGTTATATCTTCCAACTTCCCTACAAGTCTTATAGTAGATGGACCTTCCAATTCTAGGATGGTGGGAGTTGGTTTAAGGTTTAGTAGGCCCAAGGTAATCATAGTTGTAGAAGTTATGAGATTAATTGTTTCCCCCACATCTACCAAAACATTTGGGATATCAACCCCATTAATATGTACTATAAGAATTAGGTTCCCTAGATCCCCGTATTTAACAGGTGTAGAATTCCCCAATATTATGTCTGATAAATTTCCCATAACGCGAATAGTGAGTGGATTCTTTGGTTTTCTTCTAGGTTTCTTAGAGAAATATTATTTGATCATTTTGGCATAAATTGGTATGTCCCTCATAGCTTGGACTAATGGGATTTTGACAATTAAATTTTGCAATTCCCCTAAAAAGTCAAATTCAGGATGACTCTGTTTTCTCAAGGATAGTCTCTCAGGATAAGGTGGACTAATCTAACATCCTCTAGTAACAATTGTTTGAGAAGAGGGTTTTTGTTCCATAGGAGTTTGCTTTGACTCAGCCCCAGTTGTTCTAGTAGAATTCCTAGGTTTTGGTTCTAAGACTTCATCATCAGTATGTTTAACAATTATTGGTGAAGTCTGATTATTTACCACCCGAACAAACCAGAGATTTAATTCATTACATTCTGTGGTGGCAATACTGTATGTAGGAAGGTTGAGTGTCTCAACCTGTTGATCCCCCCTATTGTTTGGATTTCGCTTGGATTAAATAAGAAGTTCCTGACGAAGAGGAGGATTACTGATGGAGGAATTAGAAAGTAAGTGTAACTATTGTTTTTTTTTCCAAGGAAAAAAACGGTAACCTTTTATTAATAAATTAATGAAAAGTTACACAAAGCAGATGCAATTAAGCATTCCGTAAGTTGCCACATGGGCCTGAGTGCCTTCGCACTCCACGCAACGTTAGAAGACTAACGTGCAAAGAATAGAAAAAAGAGACAGAGAGGAGAGAGAAGGAGAGGCAAGAAAAGTTGAAAGTCTCACGCTTCAAGCTTTTCTCCCCTTTTTCTTTTCAACTTTGCGCCATCCTCCTTGAGTGGGCTCGATCGTAGCCATTACTAACTGCGTTTCTGCATTCCGTGGCCCTGTTTCTTTGTCTGAGTCTGAGGTTTCTGAATGGTGGTGCCGTTTAATGCCTCCCACACTTGGATCCATGGTTGTCATCTTTGCGTGAGTATTTTCCCGGGAATCTGAGGACATTTGTTCCTGATTGTTTACCGTTTGGGACGCTGCTGCGATATTCTCCCCAATAGGATCATCGTGTTGTTCAGGTGGAGCATTAAGCTCCCCCTCTTCCTCTATTTCTTCTTCTGGATTCACTGTACATTGCCATCCTCTTGGTTTGTGTACTTGTTTCTTGTTCCTTTTGGTTTCTCTTTTATTTTGCGGACAGTTATTTTGTAGATGTCCTGTTTGTTGACAGCCTCGACATCTGAAGGCCGTGTTTTCATAGTCCAGAGGCTGTTTCCACTGAGAGTTGTTGTGAATCAAAATTATATTGTCAGGAAGCCCTTCACTGAGATCAACCTCCACACAGATTCTGGCGAAAGTATGAATGCATCTGTCTATTCTTTCAACGTCCTACTTGATGAATGATCCTATGGCATTCCCTATCGCTGCAAAAACATTGGGGAACCAGAAATGTAATGGTAGATTGTGGAGCCTGACCCAAACCGGCATTTTGGATACCACCATAGTGGAGGGGTCAAAACCCGGAAACCAGGGGGTCATGAAAAGACCAGCATTTCCCCAGAACCATGGCCCCTCATGGAGGGCATAGTCTTTTTCCTTTGTTGTGTCGAAATTTACAATAAAGAACCCCTTGGAGCACAAATGTATATCACAATTTGTGGTCCAAGTGGAGAAAATCCACTGTCTTAAAGCATCTGTTTTGGGCCAAAACCCGTTGAATCTGCATATAACAGCCAATGAAGCAAGATGAGAGTGAATTTTTTTTACCTCAGGCAAGTCGATTTGCAAAGCAGGGGTCTGAGTTCTTTGTTCCACAATGTAGGGACCAGGAAGATTTGGAGATGGTGAAGGCTTGTTTTTGACTTCCCCCTTCCCTTTGACAGCATCTTTGAAAGAACCAGAGCCTTTAGGGCCTGAACCAGAGCTCCCTCCTCTCAACCTTGTGCTTATGATGATAGTTGAGTCTCTGCCAATGCCATAGTGCAGTACTGAAAAGTTGTCCTGCAAGATTTTACCTTCATGTATCAAGCTTTGCAGATTTGATGGGATGCCCGTATCTGCTTGTATTTCATCCTTCATATTTTTTATCAGCAGTCCTGTCCAGATCTGCTTGCAGATGGTTTTCCCTGTCAGGGTTCTGATGAAGATTTGAGTTCG
Source organism: Pinus tabuliformis (assembly GCA_031772625.1). NCBI lineage: Eukaryota > Viridiplantae > Streptophyta > Pinopsida > Pinales > Pinaceae > Pinus > Pinus tabuliformis. Next base: position 1,593,029,471 of record CM062816.1, read on the forward strand.
ATCCTCTTCTGGGTCTTTGAGGCCTAGCTTGAATTCTTTGCCCCCTGAAGCTTCTACTGTGCTTCTGACTGGACTGTCGCTTATTTTCAAAATATGCTTGACGGGCCTTCTGTTATAAAACGGCATCCAGGTTGTACGCGCCCAGATCTGCTCAGCCAGGAGCCTAAGAAACTTCACGCCCCGTTCCCTGCTCCCGCCCCTTACAAATTTATCTGTTAAAATCCGTCCTATTACGGCAGATCGACTCCATATTGCATCCAAATGGAACATGGGGGTTTCCTTTCTGCCATACCAGTGTATAGCTTTCGCAGAGGAGATCGCATCAAGGAAAAATCCGTAAAGAGCCTGTTGTTTTGAGATGCGGAACTCCGGCCAGAGGATTTCTGGTGTTGCCCTAAAATATTCGACCTGTGACTTGCCAGCGGGGCACGCCAGTCGCAGCCTCCTTTGATCCCAATCGTAAAAGACCTTCTTCCCAGCAAATCCTGCCCCGAACCAGAGAGAGCCGGCGGATTCAGGGTATCCAAAAGCCAGTCGCCCATCCGATCCATAGCCGAGCAGTTCTTTTGGAGTCTCGGCGGCGCAGAAGACCTCCTTTGAAACCCTAGATCCAAGAAAAGCCGCCATCGCTCGGAATGATCTAAACATTATTAAGTGTAACTATTGTTGTGGCATAGGCTGAGATAAATGTCCCGAACGAGGAGGGGGTCCATGCCAATTATGGGACCATGAAGGGGTTAGACCAAATTGAGGGAAAAATGGTCACGAGGCATTGGATATTTTTAGGACTATGACCATGAAGGTTAAAAGGATACATAATAAGGCCCAAGATTCAAATTATTCAAATATTGAGAGGGGTCTTGAGGCATAGCTTGATTCATGTTCTATGGTCATGGTTTCCATGATTTCCTTGATCCCATGAAGTATAGTTGATCTATCTCTTCATTTTCTCTCTGAAAAACTGCCTTCATCCTAGAAAGAGATAAACAAGTGCTAGTGGAATGACTCTACTCACATATCGCATAGGTATTGATAGTATTCAGTGGACATTCCTTTATCGGATGCTTCTTCCTACATTAAGGACAGAAAATGGACATAGCCTTCTCTGTTTCCATATGCTTATGTTTCACCTATAAAACATCCATCTACGAGGACAATGTACTCAATACATCAGTGCTCAAATTGTCCAACAAGTTTTCAATTTCTTCTTTTGTAACTCCAGTGTTGGATGTCTTGAGGGTGTGGATCCCCTTCCTATGCCTCGCAGCTCCACGTGAATACTTAATGCACAGTTTGCAGATGGTGTCAAATTATTCCTTTGATATATCTCCCTTTCCTACTATGTTCAAAAGTTCCAAAGATTCCTCCATTAGTGCCCAGAGAAAAAATATCTTTAAGATGTACTTATCCAGATCACTATGGCCTGATCTCTCCAAACTATATTTGAAATGTTCAACAAAGTCCTCCATGTTCTCATCCTCTTTCTGGATAATATTACAGATTTCTTCCTTAACATCTCGAGATTTGTAGTAGTCTTGAAATTTTTCGAGGAAAATTGTCATCATATCATCCCATGTAGTAAAATATATTCCCCCTAAACCCATGAACAATCTCAAAGTTGTTCCCTTCAAAGTGGCATGGAATATCTTCAATTTATGTGCATAAGAAATATAGTCATAACCCTAACAAAAAATGTCGAATTCAAATAGGAATGTGTTTGGATCTTTAGAAGAAAGACCATGGAAGTTAGGTATTTTTTTCAAAGGAATATGATTCATAGATGCATCACCCCTGATATCTCCAATTGGGAACTTAATCGAAGAAGTTGTAGGAGCCATGAATATATTCCAATATTCACTTGGAACCTCAACAGGTTCTGGTTGTTCTATAATAAACGATTCAGGTTGTTTTACAACACTTCCTTGACAAAATGGTGTAGAGCATTCCCTCAAGTCTTCTTCTTCTAAACTCGCAATGTTCATTTCCTCTAATCCTCTGCTTGCCACTTCTTCTTCCCTGAATTGTGCTTCTATTATTGGGGGAGGTTATGGTTATGAAACTGACTGCCCTCCAGATCTCGTATGAAATCTCACCCAAATAGCAGCTTGTGACGATGCTCCTGACTCAACTTTTGAAATGATTTCTTTGATGTAGGTAATTCTCCCTAGATCTCTCCTTCCTCTTTTCCGGGCTTTTCTTCTATCCCTTTTATGGGTATCTCTATCCATGCCATCTGAAAATAAAAGGAAAAATTTCAAGAGAATTGAAAGCCCGGGACATGAAGCAAGGTGAAAACCTCCCTCCCCAGGATAAGAGAGTGGGCCCTAAAAAGAAAGCAAAAGAAGGAAAATAATCCAACCACAAAATCTAAGCTCGGGACCTGAAACAGGGTGAAAAAAGACTTCCCTTCCTAGGACAAGAAAGCAGTTCCTATGAAAGAAACGAAACAATCTAATTCTCAGTACCTAGATCAGGGTGAAAACAATTCCCTCCATGGGATGAGAGAGTGGTCCTATGGTCAATACTGGATGTACTTTCGTGCCTTTGATAGCCTTCCCAACAATGGCACAAAATGTTGGTTTTCATATATGAATCATACAATTCACCCAATTCCACATTAATTTTCAACCAGGGGCTCAAATGTTTATTTCAAGGCTATCATGAAAGGTATATGGAGGCCACAGTTTCCCTACCCAATATTGAACATTCAATCATAAACATAACAATGTGTAACAAAAAGTAATAATTGTAACAATAATAAAAGTAACAACTAGGGAAGACTCACATCAACACATTGATAAATCATTACACAACAATAAAGTAATGCAACAAAAATAAACATGTGCACATAACTAATCCAACAACGTCTAGTGCAGAGATTGAGCTAAACTCCCTGATCAGGGCTGCGACAAGATGAAGAACTGTGAAATCCTTATAAGATCAGAAATTGCATTAATAAGAATAACATTACAGAGGTTTGTTGTTACAGCTCATAATTCTTGTGTATCTCGTAGTGGTGGCTTTCCCAGCCCTGTAACACTACTTATACATTTCATTTAACAAATGATAGTTCCTAAGATTATGGTAATTGTTTGCCTACAAATACATAACGATTCTCAAGATACACTAGAATATATAGATAATGCTTGTGCTAGTCGATAAGTTGAACCACCATTACAGATAATATCCAAAGATAGCACTGCCAACTCGATTGTCATCATACGTTGAATCATGGTCTTGATCATCATTCCTTCGAATCTACAAAGGAACTTAAGTTAGAAAGTCACTTTAGGCAATAATCCCCTACAACTACATTTCATCAATTAATAATTCACAAATTCATGACAATAGGTATACCTTTGTTGTTTAGAATACAAATCGACCAACAAGGACATGAAATGAGTACAGGAAATGGATAAAAAGGCTAGTAAAATGTAGGAAAATTTAGCAACCAACATGTAATATTAAAGGATTCACATATGCTCAAGGTGTGCACTAATCCAAAGTATACTAACTACGTAAACAAACACTTAGGACTCCAATATTTCATAAATAAATTTTGTAAATACATTGTTATCTCCATTCACTTAAAATGACATAATAAAAATGCCTATAAACTTTACTCTACTATAAATTTCTTAATGAATCTACAGACTAGTGTTTGAACTATGAAATTATTTCATAAGACACTCCTTCAATTCCAAATTGAACAAGAGATTTAGGGAAACCAAAAGCATCCCTGTTGTGAGACATAAATCAATCAACAACTCATATATGCAGACCCTGTCTTCATGTGCAAGTGGAAATAATTGAAAAGCATGGTCACAAGGGCTGTAATGTATGTTTTAACCAAAAAAACCATTTGGATCATGTCAAACCTATGTTATCAACAAACCCTAAGTCTCAATTATTCTGAAGCAATTTTATTACAAATAGATAGCTCTGCTACATTTTAGATTACAAAAAACACTCCATATGTTATACTGAGATCGGTCCCTAAGAAATAAACCCCAAAAACAACATATTAAATTTCTCACAGTGCATATACTAAATGATTATTGTCTTATGGATGAAATTTGCTTAGTAGTTTGCCTAATAGTGACCGATTGTGCCAAAATTATAGATCTAACCATATATATATAACAAGTTCAAAATAAAGGATTGTATTTGAAGGGAATAGTGTTATGAAACCAGCTCAAGAAATGATAGAAAAGATAGATCAACGCCTTAGAATTCAGCCTCTTCGAGGGGGCAACCTCCTTTACATTACATAAATGAAAAATTCTTGGATGATACAAATGAAAAGACCTCCTTTCTATATATAGGAGTCCAAGGGTCATAACATAATCAGAGCTGACATAACAATAATAATGTAAGGGCACAATAATAACAATAATGGGCTTCTATGGGGCACAATAGTAACAATATGGGCACTACATGGGTACATCAATATAATAAGTGGGTTATACTAATAACAATAAGGGGTTACATTAGTAGTATAGGGGCCTAACATGCCCCTCTCTTTCAGAAAGCGTTGTCCTCAACGCTTGAGTAGTTCTTGATGATTCTATATAAAATTCTTGTCCTCCCATGTGGAATATTCAGGAGGTAAGTTCTTCCACTTGATGAGATACACTGAAATTGATCGATCACCACTCCAGAGGGATGCTATGCATCAATTCTTCCATTCTATCATTAAATATCATTTCATCAAATCAACACGACATAAATATAATTTCAGCTCACCATAATCACTGCTTGGGAAATAGTCAAGAGCATAGCAGGTTCCATCCAACCATGAAATGTCTCCAATAGTTCCCCGGAGATAACATCTTCTTGCCTCAGGAATCAACAACCCCTTTGATTCCTAGGTGGTTCATTTTAAAGATTTATTCTGAGTATACTTTTAGCAACATCCTCCTTTAAGCTCTACTAGCATTTTTCCTTAGCCTTTTGTTTTAGTTTTACTTTCTTTTTTTTTAAACACTTTTTTTCTCTCCCACAATGGTTTATTCCACCTGAATTAATATTTATCTCCAACTAAGTAATTAACATGATCTTTCTCTCCCATTATGTTATTTTAATTTATCTTTAATTATTTTCTCCTAGATATTTTTTAGGAGACTTTTATGGAAGGTCCATCATGTGGTCTTGACCACCAACAACTTTTTATAAGCTTGCAAGAAATATTCTAGACACTAGTGCTATTTCATAAATATTTCCAAGCAATTCATTTATTAACTCAAATAATAATAAAATAATTACATCCTCACATAAGTCTCATCATGGCTTCCATCGCCATTAAATCCAGTCATAGTTGAATGTCTAAAACTTGTGACTTTATAAAAGAAAATCCATATGGTTGTTACATCTTCCCCTACTTTTTATAAAAAATAGTCCTCGGTGTTTCCCCAATTCTATTTTTTTCTTAAGATGGAAAGAAATGTGATCTCCTGCAATTCCTCTTTCATTTCTCCCCGATCTCTTGAGTACAAAGGTGTTTCCACCTCACTTTATTTTGAACAATGGCTTAGTTCCAAAATAAAAAATACTCTTATCTTCATTTCATGTTTATTCCTTAGAATACATTGATACATGCTAAGCCAGTACTTTCTATTTTCATCCATGCATTCCACCAAATGATCATCCACCTACACCCAACCAAAGCTATCCACATGCACCCAGCAGGGTCAACAACATTGGTGTAACATCACAATAATAATAGGTCCCTTTATTTTTTTCACCCTTAATGATAGGGTGTTTCAAGTAATATGGATCTCATCCAATGTTTCTTTCATGAGATTTAAAAGTGCGAAATTTCCAATTTCTATTAAGGTCATGGACTCACTTTGTAGTCCGAAATGTTGGGCTATTAAAACTCGTTAACAGGTCATTCCACACTCTTTAAATATCTATCAACGTCATTTATTCTACAACATTGAAAGTTAAAAATCTAGCTACTTACTTTGATACTCCCTATATGTTGCAACTAATAAGCTAATGTATCAGGTAAATTTCTATGATATTCTATCATAATTTCAAACATGCATTTGTCATGCATAACTAGAGTGCACGACACCCTCTTGTCTTTACCATCTTTCATGGTTGTTATATTATTTTCAATCCCACTTCCAAAGTGGACTTAGCCAAGTCCGTCCTTGCTATTTTTCCACTTGTTTCATACAAGTTCATAGCCACAAAAGTATAGAATTCATACAACCAACATAGGTAATTCAAGTATCATAGTTAAAATAATTAAATGTAGCTTCACAGAACTGCAATCATGCCTTTTTTCACTTCACCCACTTCAATCAATTTTTTTTATTTTTTATGTGTATCAACTTTCTTAAGACATAACACGTTAATATAATTGATTTCATTGATTCTGGATAGTTTCACACACACACATGTAAATATATATATTAGAACAATACATCAACTACAAAAAGTTAAGTTTAGAGTTTTCCTTTCATAGTTATGGATGCATCATTCAACCATAAATAAAAATCTTATTTTGGTTCAATAACAATCTAATTTTTGAAGATTCTAACAAAACAACAACATTGATCTCTAACCCCATACAAATTTGAGACCATTTCATTGTTAATATTGATGCCAAACAATGATTTTTTTCCCTTGTTAGGGCCACTTGAGTGAGTTGCCATCAAGTACAACACCTGTGCCATAGCGCCAAACCTTAATCATAATGCCAATAATCTCCCCCTTTGGACTTGATGGCAACCCCAAGATCCTCAAAGTCATTCTCCCCCTTTGACATCAAGGGAAAAGGGCGGACCAAGATATTCTCTTCCTTTGCTGTCCATACTCCCCTTGAGTGCCTGCTGAAATTTCTGAATGAGCTCCCCCTGACTATAGACCAGATCCGCAAAAGAAAAATTCTTCAAGAAGAACCATAATCTACCATACACCGTACATGACCTTGGCAAAAGAGATAGAGACATATTAGCAGAAATATTCAGATCAGCATCCATGTTCTCCTTCTGTACTTTCTCCTCCAAGATCTTCTACCATAATGCCAACAATGCATTATTAGAAGAATATATGCTCCCCCTGAACCTGTTCCATTCGATCTTCGACCAATCCATAACCCAGCAAATGTACGCGCATACCCCATATGAAACTTGCATACAACCAACAATCTCTAAAACAGATGAGATTCAACAACAAGATGATGCATCAACTACCCCTAACTTTTGCCTGAGTTATTCAAACGTTTCCCTGGGCAGTGGTTTGGTGAGAATATCAGCAACTTGTTCCTTAGAAGGAACATACTCCAATTTGACCTTTTGTTCCAACACTTGTTCCCAGAGAAAGTGATACTTGATCGGTATGTGCTTGGTTTTTGAATGCATGACTGGGTTTTTCGAAATGCTGATTACACTTGTATTATCACAAAAGATGGAGATAGGTGGTGTACAAGTGATTTGAAAATCCCGCAAGGTCTACATCATCCAAAGAATTTGAGTGCATGAAGATGCAACAGCCACATATTCCGCTTCAGCTGTAGATAAAGCAATCAAACTCTGTTTCTTGCTGAACCAAGATACTAATCTGGAACCCATAAAGAATGCACCACCACTTGTGCTCTTTCTGTCATCCACACTTCCAGCCCAATCTGCATCTGTATAAGCATGAAGAGTGAGATTTGTATTTATAGGATACCATAAACCATAGTTTTGAGTTCCTTGAAGGTACTTGAAAATTTTCTTCACTGCCTGAAGATGAGTTTCCTTTGGGTTTGCCTGAAATGTTCCAACTATTCCCACTGCATGCATGATGTCTGGTCGGGTACCTGTCAAATAAAGTAGACTTTCAATCATAGATCTATAGGTTGGCTGATGCACTGCTGCTGATTCATCATTTGCACTGAGGCTGCATCCTATAACCATGGGGGTACATACTGGTTTTTCATCTTCCATGCCATATTTATTCAAGATCTGCTTGAGATACTTGGTTTGATACAAAAAGATACCGTCTTCATTTTGTTGGATTTGCAAACCAAGAAAATATGTTAGTTCTCCAAGCAAAGACATTTCAAATTCTTTCTGCATCACCAAGGCAAAGCTTTGACTCATGGCTTCTTCATTACTGCCAAAGATAATATCATCTACATACACAACAAGTATTAGCAATTTTTCATTTTCAATTTTTATATAAAGATTGATATCTGCTGATCCTTTTGAAAAACCTTGTTGATGAAGATATTTGTCCAAATGGTAGTACCAAGCCCTTGGATCCTGTTTAAGGCCATAGAGAGCCTTCTTCAATCTGCATACAAGATTTGGATCATTCCCAAGAATGAAACCATATCGCTTCTCAATGTATACTTCTTCTTCTAAGTCTCCATTCAGAAAGGCTGATTTCACGTCCATTTGAAATACTTTGAACTTCTGAAAGCTTGAGAGAGCAAAGAACATTCGAATGGCCTCAAGTCTTGCAACAGGAGCAAAATTTTCTTCAAAGTCTATTCCTTCTTGTTGAGCATACCCTTTATAAACAAGTTTGGCCTTGTTTCTAATTACTTCCCCATTTTCATTCAACATATTTTTGAAGATCCATTTTGTCCCTATGACATTCTTATCTTTGGGTATAGGAACCAACTCCCAAGTGTTTTTCTTTTCGATCTGCTCAAGTTCTTCATCCATTGCCTTGACCCAGCATTCATATTTGCATGCCTCTCTTACATTTTGTGGTTCAATGGAGGCGAGTAATGTCAAATAGCTTGAAGCTTCTGGAATTGTTCTCCTTGTTTGTACGCTTGCCTCCTTTTGCCCCAAGATTTGAGATTCTAGATGATTCTTTTGAACATACCTGGATGGAGTCTTCTCTTCTAACCTTGTCTGTTCCTCTGGTGCCTCTTGAGGTTCTTCTTCATATTCAGTCTGATTTTGAGGGTAGTCTTCATCCTCTTCGATATTTTCATAATTTACTTGCCTAGGAATGTTTCCTTTTTCATCAACCACCACATCATTGCTGTCAACAATTCTTCCAAGTCTTTTATTGTAACACTTATATGCTTTTCTGTGGGGAGAATAACCAAGGAGAATGCCTTCATCTGCTCTAGGTTCAAGTTTGCCAAGTTGTTCATCATTATTCTTAATATAGCATTTGCTTCCAAAAATTTTGAAGTTCTTTACCGAATGAGTCTCACCATACCAGAGCTCAGGAGGAGTTTGAGTGTTGTTCACTCGGACATTTGTTTTGTTGAGAATAACAACCGCAGCAAATGCAGCTTCACCCCAGAAGGTTGCGGGAGATCCAGACTCATCAAGCATAGCACGAGCCATTTGTTGAATCGTTTTGTTCATCCTTTCCACTACTCCATTTTGCTAAGGAGTCCTAGCTGTAGAGAATTCCCTTCTTATTCCATGTTCTTCACAGAAATCGAAAAATTCATTTGAGGTAAAATACCCACCTCTATCAGACCTAAGGCACTTAATTTTGTGATCTGATTCGTTTTCAGCCAAGGCTTTGAAAGATTTGAATTTTTCGAATGCTTCGTCTTTGTGTTTCATAAGTCCTAACCAAACCATCCTGGAGAAGTCGTCAATGAATAATATAAAGTATTCTTCTCCTCGAGGTGACCTTGTCCTAAATGGACCACATACATCTGTATGGACTAGTTCAAGAGGCTTGCGGCTGATCCTTCCTTCTCAGGGAAATTAGTTTTGGTTTGCTTACCAAACTGACATGATTTGCATATGGTGTTGTCTGGAATTTTGATATCTGGAAGACCACGAACTGCCTGGTATTTGCATGCTTTCCTTATTTGTGAAAAGCTTAGATGCCCCAACCTCCAGTGCCATAACCAGTGTTCATCATCCTTGATCAAATAGCATTTTTGTTGTCCTTCTTCAAATTTGTATAAATTATTTGGAGTTCTTCTGGCTTTGATCACTGTTTTTCCTGTATCAAGATCACGAACACTACATCCATTTGATCGAAATATTACCTCGGTTCCTTGATCGCACATCTGACTGACACTCAGTAGATTATGCTTCAAGCCATCAACATACAAAACATTTCCAGCTTTGACCTTTTCTTTCAACTGAGTAGTGCCTCTTCCTTTTATGACTGCAGGGGTATCATTTCCAAAAGAAACTTTCTTTCCCTTTTCTAAAGCACTATATGATTCAACTTTTTCTTTATCACCTGTCATATGCTTCGAACATCAGTTGTCGATGTACCATTGATTTTCCTGTCCTTCTGCATAAAAAGTTATCCCACATCTTTCTGGTTGTGGTTCCTTGATTCTCCATGTTTTGGTACTTGAGGCTTGTTCCTTTGTCTGCCAAAACCTGCTCCTGCATTCAGAATCTTCATGACCAAAGTTATTACAAATAGAACATTCAATTTCATTTTCAAGGGCCGAAAAGTTGTTATAGGTCCTTTTCGTGATCCCAGTCATACTCCTTTGTTTTTGAGCTTCTCTAGTCATGATTGTTTTATAGGCAACACATTGAGCTGCTTTGTGGCCAAAGTTATGGCAAGAGAAACATTGGCCATTGAAGAAACTTCTGCGATTATCAATTCTACCTGCCAAATGATTGTAGTTTCTATTGTCATCCATTCTTGAGGCAAATTGAGAAGATTTTACCTGTGGCTAGTTGTAGCTTTTGTTCATCCTTAAGGTGGATTGCCCCTGATTTTCCTGGTAGTATTTGTTTATTCTTGATGTAATTCGTCCCTGTTTTACCTGGTCATCTCCATTGGGCTTTTGCTCATTCTTCCTTGCTGCATTGAGATAACTCTTTGAGGTGGATGCTTGAGAGGCTTCTCCATCATACCCCAGACCTGTCTTGATTAGTGGAGAACGTTGTACATTGATAATCTCATCCAGAGTTTCAGATCCTTTAACAAATTTGAGATTGAGAGCCTTTGTTTTCTCAATTTCTTTTCTAAGGCCAACAATTTCAAATTCTAACTTCTCAAGACATTTTTCTTTTTCATCAAGTTGGAATTGCAGAGTATCAATGATCACATTATTTTCTTCTAAACATGTTTTGAGTCTAGAAATCTCTTCATAAAATCCATCCACATCTATAGCATCCATGTAATCATCATCTTCAAAAGCCATTAAAAGTTTACAGTTATTACCTCGTTCATCTTCATCACTATTTGAAAGACCATCACTATCTTCATGAGTGTAGTAACTTTTCTTAGTTACATTATGTTTCTTGTTCCATCTAACAGGTTCCTTCCCTTTGTCAGTTTTATCCTTATGAGGACATTTGGCAGCATAGTGACTAACTCTCCCACAAGCAAAACATTTGAAAGGTAACTTACCTCTGAATCTTCCAGTCCCCTGTTGAAGGTTTTTGACAAAATTTGATTCTTCTTCCTCTTCTGACGCATGTCCTACCTCATAGTAGTCTCCTTTGCCTGAAGCCTTGAAAGCTGCTTCTCTCTTGTCTGATGGTCCTCCTTTCATCATTTCATAAGCAGTTAGAATCCCGTGTAGCTGTGACATGGTAAGGTTTCGAAGATTCTCCTTTTTTTCTATTGCAGAAACTTTAGACTCAAACCTAGGGGACAAAGATCTTAGAACTTTTTCAACCACAACAGCCTATTTTATTTCTTCACCCAAGTTTTTCATACAATTAACAATCTCATCTACATGAAGGAAATAGTTAGCCACACTTTCATCATTGTGCATTCTGAGATTTTCATACTGAATCTTGAGGGTTTGATGTTTTGCACGTTTTACCTATTCATCTCCTTCATAGCTCAGAACAATCTTGTCCCATATTTCTTTTGTGGATTTATACTGCATTACCTTGACAAATTCTTATTGAGATAGGCATCCTAATAGGGTATTCACTGCTTTTGCATTTGTTTCATATTTCTTCTTCTCAGCCGGATTTGTAGGAGTTCCTGAAGGAAAAGTGTACCCTGTATCTATGATATCCCAGACTTCTGTACCAAGTGATTGAAGATAGGCAATAACTCTTACCTTCCAATATACGAAGTTTGTCCCATAAAAAATCGGTGGCCTGATAGATGCTTCTCTCTTGTAGTTGCTCATGATGATGGATCTTCCTCCAAGCGATCAAGCTTCTTCAGAAGGACCTGCTCTGATACCAATTGCTAGAAATAATGCTGAGAGGGGGGGGTGAATCAATATAGTGTTGACACCTCTTAAGTTTGTGCAAACCCCAAGTTGATAATTAAAGTCGGTAGCCTTGGGAGTTGCAAAATTCTGTTGCAATATCGAGGATCATCACATCTACAACCATTTTTTCATTTTCTTGATATCCGTGCATCCATTTAAAAAATTGTTTCATGGGGAGATGAAAATGGATGATGGTAACATGCCCAAGCAATTTCAGAAAATTCCAGTGCACAATTTACAAGGAATTAGCCTCCATCACCTTCAGCCATTTTTAGTTTTTATTGAGATCTGTACATCCATTGACCAATTTGTTTTATGGGGAGGTGCATAATGATGTTGGAAACATGCTCAGAAATTTTCAAGTCAATCCATTCTACCGTTTGGGAGATATGGACAAAACAAGTCGTTGTCCTAAAAACCTACAAGATTCCCTGAGATCCTACAGGATATAGAACAACACCTATAGGATTGGCAGTGAGTAGTTTTAAAAGGAAAAAATAGAGGTTGGCTTCATCAAGCAGTGTTAAGGAGGTAGGCTCTACATTTCCCCACATTTTTCCAAGTGAAAGGAACATAAAAAACCCTTCTAGTTTGTTGAAAATAATTGCAACATAAGGGAATTGTATACACATAATTTTTAAATTTGGTATCAGATATACAAAAACCTCCATCCATCAGAGAAAATTGACAGGGGGAACCCATCAACACAGTGAGGATTCATCAACACCCTCCTGTACTACAGATATTCACAAGGCATTATTGAATGGGTTTCTTTGAAAAATTGAGGGGATATGATGGTGAAATAGCCAGAGATTTGTAGTTAGCTTCAGCATGGAGATCCAAAGGTCAAAGAAGCTCCTCTAGAGCTTAGCATCAACATTAGGATCATCACCATCACCATCCAGCACCTGCACATCAACATTAACTCAGCAGCAGCATGCAGTTATCTCCAACAACCATCAGGTAGGTACATGTATGAAATATTCTTGACCTCTTCTCTTGAGCATATTATAGTTAGAAATTTGTTGTTAATGCATGAGAGATGAGGTTTTATAAGATAAGGATGGGTCAACAGTCTCAGCCGCCTTCAACTAGTTGATTACAGCTCACTCCTTCACTCATGCAATTTTGGAAAGTCAAATTATGAAGGGTGTTGATTTCAAGGAATGAGGACAACAATTAAAGAAGAAAATTTTGCAAAGGCCAAGTGACCATGGCACTCCAAGCCCTCCATCCACTTAATATTCTCTATCTATTCATCATTCATCCATCCCATTTCATTATTGAGAAAAAAAAAACAAGAAGAGCATCCTCTCCATTTTCACAAACCTACACTACTCCCTTTGAGCCCTAGCATCATCATCTAATCCCTCTTCATCATTTCACTCCCATACAGTAAGAAGACCCTGAAAGAGGAGGAATAGCTATTACAGGAAGGCAACATGTTGCTACAAGAAGGAAGAAATTAACAAATTATGTTAAACCCCAAGATGGAAAAGCTTAAGAGGGACCTAATCAAAACAGAAAACTCCAAGGCCATTAAGCAATTATCTAGGCCACAAGAGAGAAGAAGGAGGCAAAAAAAGGAAATGAGGCATTCACCATAAAAGAAAACTCAAACTATAGTGATAAAATAAGGGTTTCCAAGAGGTCTCTAATCTCTTTCTAGCTTTGGTCCAATGCCTAAAAGATGTTATAAAAATGGGAGAAAGGCATGGAAGTCAAGTAAGGATCTGCCCTTGTTATAGACATTTTTGGGCACTGCAACCCCAATCATAAATGTCCATAAACCGAGGGCTCTTAAGTCCCTAAAAGTGTTGTTCCAACCTCTAAAAGAACAAGGTCAACTGATTACATCTTCTCCCAGAAGTTCTCCATGAAAACTACTCAGAACTGGTCAAAACTAGACCATCTCAGCTGTTCCATGGTCAAAGTGCGCTGTATCCCACCTAAATACACACGGGAGGTGCGATGCATACTAAAAAGCCCTTCTATGGGGTGTGACGGGCGAGAATGGACAAATGGCAGGGTCAATCTGCAAGGTGGAAGATCATGGAATCTTAAAGAAACTTCTCCTGTGACACTTGCCTCTCTGCATTCGCCCAGGGATGAGTAAGAGATCATCAATCTCCAAGTGGAATCAAGAACTATCAGAGAGAGGACACTAATCAAATCTCAAAAGCTGACTCACCCCCCTTGCAAACATCTATATATGGATCCCTCATCCTAGAGATCCAGAGGCTGGAATTTTGTATCTTGTAAGGAAGTGCTGCTGGTTTCTTAGTGCAACATCATAGTGTTGGGTGATCTAAGCTTTTCATGAGGTGAAGAAGGGCTTTCTTGCTGAGAGGATGATGCTGGGTCAGAATAATTAGTTGTAATCCTCTTTGCTATTCTTGATTATTAATAAAGCTATTCAAGTTTTCCTCCACATTCTTGTATGATTGATGATATATGCATTTTTGTGGTCATTATATATATCTGGTCCTATATTTTTAATGACAGTAGATCTATGTTCTTGGATAGTGTTATGCTGCTTTGATTCTACAGGTGCTCTTTGAAGCTGGGTAGATGAGGAAGTGAGTGGCAAAGATCTATCAGAAGGGAGAGGAATCAAGCAAGGAACCAAGCGCAAGACAGAGGTTTGTCTCCTTTATTCCCCTCTTATCTATTTCTCATAAAGGAAAACGAAAGTGGTTTTAGTTTGTTTGTTTCTAAGGTAGCTACCAGCCTTAGTGGGACTAGCAGCTCTGCATAGACACTAGATTTCCTGATAACAAAATGGCGACTCCACTGGGGAGCGAATAGATTGTTTGTTTGTCTATATTTGTTTGCTTTATAAACTTACAGACGGAGCCTGAAATCAAGCCAGCTAGCCTTCAAATTGCATTTGCCATGCAAGTGCAAAGTAGATCAATGCTGCTTCATTCTATCTCCGGGTTTTGTTTATGAACTGAACAATCGATTTACAAGCTCTCTAATTGCCCTTGTGGTGGCTCTAGTAACCTCTTTAGATCTACCCCTGTGATTGATTTACTGATTACCACTTGCTCGGCCTAAATCCCTGAACTGAGCTGCAAACTGTGACCCAGAACCTAGTTGAAGTCTCGTCCCTGGACCATCGCACTGTCTCTTCTTTGGATTCTAGATGCATCACACTTCTCGAGTGTAGTAGGTGTGTTGCATCTCACTTTCCCTGTGTTACAGGTGTGCTGATCAGATTAGACCTCTTCTGCTCCTAGATTTTGGTTTAGTGTTCACACTTTTTAGCTCTATTCAGGAGTTTTGCTGTCTATAGTCAGTATACCTCTGTTGAAACCCCCTTCCTTGCCATTATTCCGCCTCCATTGTGCAAATAATTGTGAATGTTTTTATATATTTTGAGCCATTTTCAGTTTTCTTTTACAAAGAAGTAGCGTAATTGAACTGTCGTTTCTTGATTTGAATGTGTCGCAAGTGCTGTTTTCAGTCATAGAAGAGAATCTGATTGTTCTTGATAGTCGATTACACTGTTACTCTTGTATTTGATTTGAATTAGTAGTTTTTCAAGTGTCGAAAGCAAGTTTTTAATTCCAAATCACAAAGTGTCATCATTGTCTTCATTTTGTCTTAAAAAGAAACTTGTTAGTAATGTCGCTTTGAAAAATAGTTCAGATTTGTGCTTAGCTTTCTTTTTATCATTTACACATTAAGAAGGCTGAAAACAAATACATGCATGTGCATTTGCATTTAGACTGTTTGTTGGTTTGATTTAGGACAGTGCATATAGTGTGTGCTATCTGCTCTATGTTGAAAGATTTTTGTCTCTCTTTCCTTAGTAGCTAGGATTTTCATTGCAAAAAGAAGATTAAACGATTGTTTATCATCTTAGATTGCATTTTAGGAATTGTACATCTACATCACGCGGTGAACCTGAAAGAAAAATTTCTTAAGCAAGATCAACTGTAAAATAAATTTAATGAATCTAAAAGCGCTTTGGAACCTAACGCACAACATTTAGAAGTCTAGGCTAGAGACGTATTCTGGCGTCGTAAAGCCTGGAAACTGTTGTTTTCATTGATGGTTGCGTGATTCCTCCACTTTGAGATGATAAGTTCCAGTACGGACTTGTGCTCCCATGTACTGTCGAGTATATATTGGGAGACCACAATAGGCTTTATCCTTGATCCATAGGAAGCCATGTCTGCCACCCTATCGATCGCAATGCACTGAACACAGCATTCGGGAAGATTGACTGCCGTACCGTAAAAAGTATTCTGAAGTTTTGCGATTGGTTTGGTAATCCCTCAGTCTAGATTTCCAGAGTAGTCTCTTTCGTTCCTTTTCAGACTCCTTAAAGGAAAAGGTCCATCTGAGCACTTGTCACTTCAGGATCATTAAAAATCGAAGGCGACTAGAGTCATATTTTGTTCTTTCTCGACTCTTAAAAATTGAAAAAACTAGTTGTGTCAAAGTGTCTAAAATTTATTTTAATCGGAATAAATATCACCTTTCCCACGTTGGTCTTAGGTTGAGAAAAATGGAGTCCACCAACCAAGGAGTTCCCCTTGGGGGAAATCCTAGTCCTTTTTCCTCTTGGGGAGATGTTGGCGCACCCCATATGGCCACATTGTCGCTTCCCGGATTGACAATCGGCTTGCCCATATGGCTCTTCTCAACCTCTGTCGTTCAGAACACCATGATTCCTGAACAATCAAGTCAGCAATTAAACGATACCAAAGTTACCCCTCAACCTTCTACTTTGTCTAGTTCTCCCTCTCCTCCTTCCTCTTCGCTTGATCAAGCTGGTAAAGCCAAAAATCAAGTAACCGAGAAGAAGAAGGAGAAGAAGAAGAAGGAGCCAAAGGCGAAAAGGGGCAACCAAGCATCGTCTAGCGAAAATCCACACACTGCACCGTCTAGGCCTAAATCGCCATGTGTCATTTGCAAAGGAGACCACTATCATCGATATTGTCCTTGCATCCCTCGGATCTTAAGGGACTAGTATCCTCGTTTGCACAATCTGGTGTCATCAACCTCTGATGATCATGTTGAAAATACAGCGTGAGCTAGTGAAAGTGAAGCCCCTGGACAAAAAGGAAAATGTAAATTTCCTTGTAAACTGTGTGAAGGCCATCACACCATCCATCGTTGTCCCTTCTTAGACAAGGCTAAAAGAGTTTTGGATGACCGTCTAGTTTCACCGTTACGACTTCCTCCTGGATATAAGGAACTCTTGCCGAGTCCGTCACTAGTTGAAAATCCGGCTGACATGCCATTGTGGTCGGCCGAAGCGTCTATCGTTGAAGATAAACCATCTGAATCCACACCAGACGAAAGTCAAAAAGTTGAGGCGACAGTTGACCCAGTCTTGCCTTAAGAGGATCCATCTTCAGATGATACAGTCACCGGAGAGAACAAGAACGACACCGTCAAAATTCTCTTCGTAAGCACAGACTCCGATGAACATGGGGGTAGTCTACCTGTTCCTTTACCGTAGGAAGGGAGTTCGTCAGAGTCATATCCGGCCATCTATTCGGTCCCACCTCCAAGCAACCTAGTTGTTTCCTTCGATTGGAATCTACTAGGCAGACCCCGCTTACCGGCTAGTGTACCATTTCGAATCATTGCTCAAATATACAGAATCGTCATGGCCGATACCATCATAGATGAAGGGGCTTCTGTGAGTATCCTTTCCTCAACTTCTTGGAACGCGCTTGGTTCGCCACCACTTTTGCCTAAAATGAGAAATCTAACAGGCTTTGACAAAGGAACCAGTTGACCATTAGGGATCCTTGCCAATGTGCCGATAACATTGAGAAGGAAAACCGTTCACATGAACGTAATGGTAGTCCAAGGACCCCTAGATTATAATCTACTCCTTGGACGTGACTATATTTATTGCATGGGAGCCATTGTCTCCTCACTCTTTAGAGTAATGTGTTTTCCGCATGAAGGAAGAGTGGTCAAGATCGTAGACCAGCTTTCATTCCCCGGTTCACACATAGAAAATAGTCATATACCATCCCTGAATGGTCTTCTCATGCAAGGAATGTCTCATCAATCCCCAGTACGTCCTCCTGATGAGCGCAAGTGATTCGGAGGATATGACTGAAACCCAGGGGGCATGCACCCTGGCTTGTTTCGACAGGAAAACCTTGGGTATAGGGTAGGTTTCTGCGAAGGATATATGACTGGTTGACACACCCGTCCATTTAGGAAAATGGGGTTAGACCATAATAAGATACCTTTGTTAGAAGGTAGGCCTTTCCCGATAGAACAAATGTTTTGTCTGAAAATTGAAGGGTAACCTGGAAAAGGTAGGCCTTTCCCGATAAAAAAAATGTTTTGTCTGCAAATTGAGGGGTAACCTAGAAACTCTGCTTCACTATACCTGGGGGAATGCAAACCTTTTGGCATGCAAGCGAAGAGCAACCGTTTATTTTTTAAATTTATAGGTCCTCTAACCCTTTAAACTCGTAGGATTGGCCGTTTCCTAACTTGCATAAAGAAAGGATGCGGGGAAAAGCTTTGAAAAAATGCCATTTTTAAAATGAGACATCCTTATTATACGACTGGATCGAGCAGTTTTAACGCGGAATTCAAGCTCGTTAAAAAATAAACATAAGCAATGAGAAGATGTTCCCCCAGAGCTTAAGCTCATTAAAAAATGAACCAATTTTCAGTAAATAACCATCATGAATATATTATCATCAGCCTTTGAAGCCTTGGTCATGTTCTCATCATCACCTCCACTCTGTATTGGCCGATCATTCACCTCCATTTGATTGTTTACCCTTTTTGAGGAACAGTTGTAAAGAGTGATCATGTTAGCCATCCTTGTGACACTGCCGTGATTGGAAAATTCCAAACCTTACCTGGAATCAGCTGCTACCTGAATTTATCACTCGTTCCTCAAAAAACGAGTCTTCTTTAAACTCTTTTCAACTGACTCGTAAAATATGAAAAGATTGCTGAGCAATTGGCCTCTCCTTGTTAAAGGGACCGGAAGTGCTATCCCTCCTTTATATTTTAATCTTTTTGGACTTGAGGGATCATTACACAAAAAGATCGAGCGCTTGTTTTGTTCGGCTCGTTAAAAGTACCAAAAATTCATCCCTTTTGTATTGTTTTATACTTTTCCAGACTCAAGGGATTTTATGACAAAAAAGGATTATTGGAGTTTTCTTTACGTCCCTTTTTCAGATTCTCTAAAATTGAAAAGGACCGAGTTATCCTTGTCGTTAAACTCGTTAAAACCGAATAGCGAAAAACTTGTCCATACAGAGAAGAACGAGTTTCACTATTGCTAGGCTCGTTAAAACATAGCGATGGGTTTGCCCGAAGGGCAAATTATAGAATAAACATATGTTATCCTCCTCAAGCTTGACAAAAATAAAGAGGTACTGGTCAGTAATGATTGGGGAAAAATTGGGAAGAAAACATGAAGAAACTTTATTGGTAGCAAGTCGCTCTTGAGCATGACACTTTCACTCCGCATCCGAGTCACGTTGGGTTGTTCCGTTCACTGGTCATATCACCATGGGTCCATCACACCATCCCTATTTGGGGTTAATGCTACTAATCCATCATGTCAGTGTCTCCGATATTTTCAAGGGAAGTCGCTCAGAGAATTCACCTGTGTCTCACCCACTGCAATACATTTACGCTCCATTCGTTCATGACCGCCACCCTGAACCTTATATCACCAGATTGTTTTCACCTCCATTAAAATCATTTGCTCCGTTCCGTGTCATTGATGTGGGATTCACTAAGGCCCTCCTATGACGGATCACTTCTTGTCAACATCAGCTCATTATCCAAGAAGTCGATCTAGGAACAATCGTTTCAGTACTTTGAAGCTTACATGCCTCAATGGCAAGTTTCTCACTTCCAGCGACAAGTTTACATCAATGGCCTTCGACCGAAAGATTTTGCGTGGTGTTCGACGCCAAGTCCCTTATTCACACCACGTGGATTGTACTATAGTACCTTGAGGGTCATCATCATTATCGGTGATTCCTCTCGTGCCTGTTAACAACTTACATCATTGGCTGGTAATCCGGCGATGTCTTTCCATGTTAAACTCCAGAACATCTCTCACATGGATCGACTTGTACTTTGAGTGAAGATCGAACGTGATTGAGACCCCGGATCTAGTTTCATCCATCCGGGCTGCAATATATATTCAGGAAAATAAAGAAATCAAATGTTGATGATTTATCGCGGAAATATCTACGTCCTCATGCTCTCGTTCTCACCAATCAAGCATGATGTATACTCTACATTCAACAAAAAAGGTGAAGTAGAATATGTAAAATTGAAATTTTTGGGTGAAATTTGAGTTTGTTATGTTTAAAAACCTTTGTGTAGGGTATGCACCCTCTCTGTTAGAGATAGTGTGTGGGTCCGCACATTGCCTTAAGGGCAGGTGCGGACCCCCGACTTTTTTCCTTGTGCGGAAAAGTTGGGGTCCGCGGGTCCCCTGTGTTATACCTGCGAACCCCCGCGCGCAGGTTTTTTGACCAAAAAGCTCCTAAAAAATGAAATAAAACCCTAAAAATCAATTTGATACTGATGAATTGAAAGAGTAGGATGATGTGGATTACCTGGAGGAGACGGCGTTCAATTAGACAGATTTTCCGCAATCTTCACGGGAAGTTTCTAACCAAAATCTCTATTTTCTCACCCAAAACTCAAACGGTAAAAATGAATTTACAAAAGCGGTTTTTATAAGTTTTTTGAATAAATGAGTTGTTAATTTGTTTATGTTTCACTTTGAAAGGTAACTTTTGCAGCATTTTTATCCATTTTAAACAGGTATGAGTAATGTTTGAGTGTTTGTTCAGGATAACGGATTTTTCAGGCGAAATAGGTCATTTTCGACGAAAAAAACATTAGAGTCACCTTTAAGCTCTTTTCTGACTCCTAAAACATGAAAAGATCGTCGAGTTTTTCTTTTTAAACTCATTAAAACGGAACTAAAACGATGGTCCACTTACAGCTCTTTTTCTGACCGTAAAAACATGAAATGATTGCCGGCTTTTTGTCGTTTCAAATTCGATATTGGTTATAAAACGACGTGTCATTGATTGCTTTTTTACTTTTTCGGATCAGAGGCATTAATTACAAAAATTACTCCTTGGTCGTAATGATCAAGCGGTTCTCTCAAGTATTATTTTATACTTTTTCGGGCTTGGGAGACACAAATTTATGAAAAAGGATAACCATGGAGTTTTCTTAAGTTTTTTCAGGCTCTCTAAAATTGAAAAACGCCGAGTTTCTCCTATACTGGACTCATTAAAATTTAACAGTAAAGGACCTGTTCAATTACAAATAGGAATGGACCACTCCTTCTTAGGGTTCGAATTTAAACTAAGTTGGACTCATCGGAAGGATGAGCTTATAATCAAGCAAATGTTATCCTCCTCAAGCTTGTCAAAAATAAAGAGGTACTTGCCAGAAATGGTGGGTGAAAAGAGAGAAAAATGAGCCTGTTTGTCATACTTTGTAACCACTCTCGAACACGACACTTTTATTCACCTGGGTTGGGAAATCCTTTGCCTAACAGTTGATCAAACCACATTGAAAGTCTTCAGCAGGTTTCTGGGTATTAACTTTGGGTCCATTGTCACCAAACCAACTGCTGTGTCGTTATGTGTTCAAGAGGTCAGTGAAAATAAGCCATTCATCTGCAAAATATCTGTTATCCATCTTGACCATCCCTGAGTCATTCCTTGCAACTAAATTTATTCAAACTTGATCTATCATTTCATGTTCTTGGCTTGCCTACGACAGATCGCTTTCTATTGACTTCAGCTCATTATCTAGAAAGATGATCTAGAAATCGTCAGTACCTTGGGATCTGCATGCCTCAATGGCAGGTTTCTCGCCTTCGATGATAGGTTGCATCATTGACCTTCGATCAAAGGATTCCGTGACATGTTCGACATCAACACATCTATTCACATCTCATGGATTGTACTGAGTACTTTGAGAGCCATTGACATTACTGGTGGTTTCTCTCACACTTGTTAACAGTTTACATCATTGACTAGTAATCAAGTGGTTTCTACCATGTTCAACTTCAACACATTCATTCGCATGGATAGAATCGTACTATTTCGGGAAGTAGAAATGAAGACCCTGGATCTAGTTTCCACCATCTAGGTTGCGAGGAATTTTGTATTCATTATACTGTGGACTATTCATAAATAGATGGATGTTGCCATACTGTGTCTACATGTGTCTATACTTGTGATGTATTACAAGATCATTCCTATATCAGAGCAGTAGTTAGTTTTCTAGTCAGTTTTGATCTGAGTATGGGAATGCCTACCTCAAAGATGATATGATCTTATATATATATATTTTGCATTGAATGTTTTTATAGGTTCCAACCGGGCTCTCCACAAGATGATCCTCGAAATGATAAAGTACTTCACTCTTCCTAGATGATAAATGAAATCCTCATCTACTACAGACTTCGCACTTTAGGGGGCAATCTGTTACACAAAATATTGTCACCATGACTATTTGCAGTCAGTATGAGTCTATCATCATTCATACTGTCCTCCTAAGAAAGTCTCAGACCTCAACTCTTCATGTCAAGCTTTGAAAATGAGAGAAAGACCTTAAAAATCATTGAAGTTCTGGTTCCACACTTTCTCTCACTGTTGCCTGTGGTCCCGCACCCCCTGTTCATATTACCTGCAGACCTGCCCGCGCTCTGTCTCTAAAGGAGTCGGTGCGGACCCCTGTGAAAGTCAAAAAGGCGCAAGTTTGTTCTAAAAAACTCACTTTGGGTTAATTCTAGATGATTCTAGA
The DNA here is from genome assembly GCA_031772625.1 of Pinus tabuliformis. Classification (NCBI taxonomy): domain Eukaryota; kingdom Viridiplantae; phylum Streptophyta; class Pinopsida; order Pinales; family Pinaceae; genus Pinus; species Pinus tabuliformis. The sequence goes on from CM062816.1 coordinate 1,593,052,410, forward strand.
AGGAATTTTGACGTGGATGGTTCGCTCTTAGGTGGTTCATGCATCCCAAAAGAGAAGGAGCTAATCCCTTTATGAGAGGAGCTATCCCTTTGTAGGAGGGCTTTATCCCTTTGAAGGTGGACCTAGTAACTTCCCTCCATTGCACTATAAATTAAGGCATTGGGCTGGTTGCTAGGGAGGTTAGAAGCTGAACATTTTTTAGGGTAAATGCTGGTGGAATTGAGACGTCCTAGTTAAGCTTGAGAGGAGAGATCACATACCTTTTGACTTCATTGGGAAGAGAGTGAAACTTGTCAAAGTAGAGGAGACTTCTTGTTGGACCCTGGGAGGAGCTTGTACAGCATCAAGGCAACATGTTGTAAAGTTCTTCTTTGATTTAAATTAATACAATCAAATTCATTTTTCTCAACAAATTGTCTTATGTCATTTGTTTCATGAATTCCTTGATCATCATGATAAGTATGCTTTATTACATTGGCTTTTGAGGTGCTATTTAATTTGTGTGCTTGTTTGTGTTTGCAGATTCGCTACAAGGGAGCTCATTTGGATAAAAGGAGTGAGTCTTCCACAAACTTGAATTGGACCCAAGGTAGGCCTAAGACACTTGTTTGCCTTTGTTTATAAATTGCATACTAAGAGAGAGATAGGATTTGATTGGCTTGCTTGTCACTAGATATCATTAGATACTAGGGAGGTCATTCTTGTCCGCAAGAATGACTCATTCCGTGTGACAAGAAGGGAAATCGATAGGTCTCCTGGAAGGCATCATACACTACCTTTTGATCCTGGTAGTATGTCGTGCTAAGAAGTAGATCACAACAACCTAGTAATAAGATCACAAGTGATACAAGTTCTTTTGGCTACCATTATCCAGCATCAACTATGCGATCTTTTGCCTAAGCTGGAAATTATAAGTGAAGAGAGCTTCCCAAGTTCCCTCTTATTGTAAAGGAGAGTTTGAGAAGAATTCTTAGTAGGGGAAACTTTGAGGTGGCCAAATTGGCTAGATTCCAAAAAGCCCAAATTGTTAGGCTATGACTGACTGATATGAGCAAGAGTAACTAGTGATGCAAATACCATAGTTACCAAATTCGATATGATATGGGGAAAAACAAAGGGAATGCATAAAAACTAGTATTGAATAATTTGACACTATACATCTCATCAAACTAAAACATTATATAAATTTTTCAAAATTCAGGTCTTAATAGGCTAATCCTAATTCCTTGCTTCATTCAAGGTCACTATAAAGGGATCAAAATCATGCCCACTTCCACCCCCCTGGTAAAGAATCCTCGGTCCCTCCTTGAGGTGGCTACGACCAATGTAGGCACTACAAAATTGAGGAAACATTAATGTTTTCTACATCATTGTTGGACTCTCTTTTTAAAGGAAATATAATCCTAGAACCAAAGTTTCAAGGTTCTAAAGAGAATGAAATAGTTTTATAGTCCATTACAAAAACCAATGAAAAGATTAAATTTTAAAAATTAAAATTTGGAGATCAAAAATTTTGCACAGGCCAGTAGTACATGAGAGGATAATGGTACTAGACCAAAAAAAAATGAAAGTAAAATGAAAAATTAAAAGACGTAAAGCAAAGACAAGGAAATCCCAAATAAAGTAGAGATATCCTACACAAGAAGAAAACCTTGAATAACCTCATCGGTTAGCTCAAGTGGTCATAAGCCAAATGTGAGATCTCTCCCCCAAAGTTGAGCAGGTCATGAGTTCTACTCTCTTGATCCCCCGGCATTAGGATCCATAATCAGGGCAGATTATTTACCCCATTTACCATCTATAGCTCAAAAGGAAGTACTCGAAAGAACTTCTCGTGAAGTGTCTTACTTGGGAAAAAGGAAGCAAACCCTAATTCAAAGATGACATTTGAAAAAGAATGTGATTGTCGAATCTTTAGAACATAGTGAGGAAGACAACCAATGGTGTCAATATCTAGCAGCAAAGAGCATGTGACAGTTGTGGTTCCAGCAACCAAGAATAAATTTGCAAAAACTTAGAATTAATGATTAGGACATCTACAAACATCAACTACCTGATACATCACAAGCTACTAAGCTAGAAGCACGAAACATAGAAGCTGAGTTTGTCCATCACAAAAGAGCTCATTAATTGTCAACAAAAATGGTGCCTTTTGTCTTTCTGAGCTATACATTCAACTCAAAATCTTTCTATGAGCATTCACAATACTAATCTCCCTGCTACCAAATTTTTACCTTGATTACACATACCATCCAAAGTAAATTGCACCAAATAATTTGATTGTATGATTTTTTTCCAAATTTTTAATTATTTGGCCCAATCCAACCAAACTTCATAATTATGCCTACTCCCATAAAGATAGAAGAATGAAATTTGTATCAAAAGAATATTGTAAAATTGTGCATGAAGTGATGTACACTCTACATTCCATTAGCTATATATAAGAGTCTAGAGCTGCAATAGGTGGAGGTAAGTCAAGAGTTTAGTGGAGTAGGTGGATTGTTAGATGAGTGATCTTTGACCAAGCCACCTTTACAATGATGTACATAAAATATTAAGTACAAGATTAAAAACAATACATTTTTTGGACTTATTCTTTGTTCATTTAGGGAAAATACTGCAAAGGACTCCATGGCAGGTCATGTGTTTACAGGTGTTGCACATGGAGGTTTTGTGTAGCATAATTTTGCACCTTTGGTGGAGATATTGTGATGAGTTTCTTTTGCAGTTTGCAAAAGTCAAGAGCTCCACAGAGAGTGTTTTTATTGGTGTCATTTGAAGCCATACCTTTTCATAGTTTGATTGAGGATGACTGAAGGGTTTCAAAGTTGTTTTGGCAGCATGTATGTAGAAGGGGAGTTTAGGCTGGTTTCATAGCCTACTTGATATTGGCAGCATTTTTGTGGAAGGCCTCGTTGCTACTATGCATCTACTACATTGTGGTTGTTTACTTTTTCTTGTTCTGTCAAAGGTTGGTTGTTCTTGTACACAACCACTGTTCTGGGATTGTGATGACATTTTCAATGGGCTAAAGAGGATAACGCCCTGCCATTGGGCTTACAGATCTCTATTGCAATGGAGCACTGGTATAAAATTAGCTTAAATATGGCCTCAAGGTGTATTTTTCCCCACACATTTCATTGGCATTTTATGGTAGGTCAGTTTATGTTTCTTCAAACAAGTACATATTTCTTCCTTGCAAGTTGCCTGAGAGACTGCAAGGGTACCCTTGCACCTGTATATTTATTCTCCCTTTCTCATCATTTCTTCAGAAAGGGGGTTTGACAATGTTTTCATGATTATGGTCAATTGTGTGCTTCAAAGGGATTTGTTTCTGATGGGATCTTGTTTAAAGTTGGGGACCCTGCATGCCCTTGCTTAAAGTTGTTTAATATACAAAGAGCATATTCCAGAAATGGATGTCAATATATTTAAAAATAATATGAACTAGAAATTAGACAAAACTATTATCTTTGTAGTTGTTACGTGTTTTTGAGAAGAAAGAGAGCCCCATAGGTTGGATTTGGTAACTGAGTGATCATAGTAATGTCTCATTTCCAGAATGAAAATAATTAGGAATAATTTCCAATAGAAAATTGATAGGAAACTTGATATAGATAGGAAAGATTTCTTTTTCGACTGGCATCATCTTAAGTCCAGACACACTTCTACTCTAATACATTATGTTGCCACTTTTTTGTTCTATTTCAAATATGAGTGCTAGTAAGAAGTTAGAACCTTTGTGGACATTATTATTTTTTTTCTCAGCACTGACAACAATGATTTGGCAAGGATGAAACTGCACCTAAAGAAAAAGGACTAGCAGCAAGTTGCAACTATAACAACAACAATATTTAAAAGGTTTAAATTTTCCAATAAACATATGTACTACTTAAAATTCACATTGTTAGCATGAGGTTAGGATTAAATATATAGATGGTCGTTTTTCCATTAGTGACTTATTAGCGTGAGTAGTTATTGTCCATTAATTGCATGCTTGGCAGGAGAAATTAACACTATAAGGCTTTTAATTTTAGAAGGGACTTTGTTTTTTTGTCTGTGTTTTTTTTCCACTACGGCAAGAAGGATACATGTGGACAACATGAAGATAACCATAAAATAGGCCCTAAAGATAAATAAATTAGGCATGATGGTTAATAGCAAAGGTATTTATCTTTAGAAAGGAAAAAGCAAGGCACCTAAAGGCTAAAACTAAGCACATGTTTCTCACAAAATCAACCACTATAAACTCAGAGGGACACAGTTGACGGTAGTGTAATATTACAGAACCAAGGGGCACTGATGTGGGTATTTAACTGCTGAAGAGAAAGAATGGTAGTATCATTGCTTTAAGAGTTGTTTTATCAAAGAATGATGGCCTCATTAACTGCAATATTTGCACACTGCAGTTTTTCAATTTCACGGATTGGAATTGATATTTTAAGGTTAGTGTCAAACTTTTATAGGTTGGAATATTTAGGGGAATATTTTAAGGTTAGTGTCAAAATTTTATAATATTTAGGGGAATGACTCACCTAGAAAGAAGCTTTTTATGTTCCCACTTGTTCTTGTGCCTCCTGCAAAGTTTGTGTAAGCCATCCTAGCTTCTCTGCTAAACTAGATTGTAAAGAGGCCCCTATTCCTTCATCAGAACCTTGCTGATATGAACCAGATTTTCTTCTTCTTTTAATCAGCTTTTGGGACAGCCAAGCTTTTCTCCATCAACCTCTACAAAGTGGCACTTGAGATTAAGAGAACAATGTATCCACATCAAATTTAACAACTCTACTCACCATTGTCTTCTATTGTGTTGGAATATAGAGCATAAGCGCATAACCACTCCATAGTGCAAATGACCAAACTACTTGTGCCACATCTTACACAATTTGTCATTTTCATGCATTAAAGCACAATGCTTCATCAAATCTACTAGCACACTATAAAGGCCACTCCTCTAGCTAAAACTCACAACCAAGATCATGATTGTGACCTCTAATGATGATTTGTTGATCATCAAACTCAATCACACAATTTAGATCTATCATGCAAGTAAATGAAATAAGATTCTTATCGAAGTTGAGAACATGCAAGACATCATACAACTCGAGAACATCACCTAAAGATATGCAAAAAGAAATGGACCCATTCCAATAACACGATATGGGGCATCAACACCCTACTCCACCTCTATGCCATCCTTGCATTCTTATAGTTTGCAAAAATACTCCTTGTTAGAGTCCATGTGTCTAGAAACTAGATGCTCCATTGTCCACCTACCACCCTATAACACAAATGGTATTAGTAGAAAAGCACAACGTGGAGAAAGTTACCTCAAGCTTGGATGCTAACTCATTTACTCAGACTAAATCTTTTGCACTCCTTGCAAACTACGTTTATTGTTGCTTGGAATTCTTCTTCTCGAAACATGGAGATGCGTAGTGGCCCATCTCATATGACAAAAATATTTCTTTCCCTAATTTGAAGAATCAAATTCTTTTGTGTTCCTCTTCTGACTCTTCTTGGATCATCCTTTCTTACCTCTTCTCCTCACCTTTCCAATGAGGACTAGGTTTTGGATCTTCTCCAATCTGGATGCAATTGTCTATTGTCTTGTCTCCTTTTGGATGAAATAAACGTCAATATCAAGAACAAGTAAACTTAAGATATACCCTTTCATAGTCACTGTACACCATCGGCCCACACAGATATTCAACATCCATTTGAGATTGAGACAGATGCCAGTGACTATGCCATGGGAGCAATGTTGATGCAACACGGAAAACCCATATGCTATCATTCTGAGACATTTACTTCTACAGTAGTTAATTATCCCACATATGATAAAGAATTGTATGCATTAGTACAAAATGTGAAAAAGTGGAAACATTACCTAATGGGTAAGGAAACAATCATACACACAGATCATCAACCACTTCAATATTTGCACTCACAAACTAAATTGCAGCAATCAAGACATTATAGGTGGATGGGTTTTCTACAACAATTTCATCTTGTCATCAGATATAATAAGGGCATATACAATAAGGTTGTAGACATGTTATCAAGACCAATCATAAATGCATCTACTATACTTAAGCATAACTCAGTAATGCATGAAAGTTACATTGAACAATATGCTCAAGATGTAGATTTTAAAGATGTATATGCAACTTTAAGTCATGGCAAGCAAGTAGAAGAATTGGATTATTATGTAAAGGACCAACTCTTATATCTTTTGAGAAAGTTATACATTCCACAAACTGAAAGAGTTAACATAATCCAAGAAGCACATACTTCTCTAATATCATGTCATTTTGGTGTAAGTAAAATAGTTGCATAATTGCAAAGGTTCTATTATTGGCCAAGAATGCATGAGACAGTTTCTAGATATATCAAAGGGTGTACTATGTGTGCTACAAGCAAGCCCTGTAATAGAAATTAGGCTTTTACACTCCACTTTCAATTCCCTCTCATCCTTGGGAAAGTGTTTCCATGGATTTTGTTGGGGGATTGCCAAAATCTAGGAAAGGTCATTATTATTTGTATGTTGTTGTGGATAGGTTCAATAAAATGTGTATTTTGATACCATGTAACAAGCAGGTTACAGCTGAATAAACAACAAAGTTGTTCTTTCAAAATGTATGGGTTCATTTTGGGTTACCCACTTCTATTGTATCTGGTCGAGATTCTTGATTTGTTGGGAAGTTTTGGTCAAATATATGGGAGTTGATGGACACCAGGTTGAAGAAAAGCACAACATTTCATCCACAAACAGATGGTCAGACATAAGTGGTCAACAGGACAGTGATCCAGTTGCTCAGAGACTATTGCAACAAGCATCCCAAGCTTTGGGATGAGCATTTGTGTTATGTGCAACATGCTTACAACTGTGCCATGCACTCTTCTACTAAGATATCTCCTTTTGAGAATTGTTTTTGTTTTATACCAAAGTCTCCCTTGGATTTTGCCTTTGGTAAAGACATAGCAGTTGATGGACACAGTGATGTGGACAAAGCAACCAAGTTCATTGAAAAAATCCAGGAAATTCACCAGGAAGTACAGGAACAGCTGGAAAGAAGTCAAGCCAAGTACAAGGCAAGACATGACAAGCATCGAGTTGAGCATAGTTTCCAAGTTGGTGATCGAGTTTGGTTGTACATCAGCAAAGACAAAATGCAGGGTGAAGGTAAGAAGCTAAAACCAATAAGGTATGGACCTTTCAAGATACTTGGTAAAATTGGTGAAAATGATTTTCGCCTTGATTTTCCAGCTTATATGCAGATCTATTCAGTCGTTAATGAAAAAGACTTGAGACTGTATGAACCTTCATTGATTGAAGATCCTAAAGAGCAAAGTCAGTTGCCTTCTATTGGGGATTTGTTGCCTGAGTATCTCAATGAGTTACAAGAGGACACAGTTCTAGACAGGAAGGTAAGAACTACACGTCAAGGGGATGTTGAGTACTTGAGAGTGGGACTCAAAGGTTCAAATCCAAGCAAAGCACGATGGATAGAAGTTAAACGAGGGAGTTGTATCCTCACTTGATCGATGCCTAAAACAAAATTTTGGTGGTCCAAAAGCTTTTCAGTGGGAAGGGGTGATCCAAAATGGATCCTAAAACCTCTAAGTCTAAGTCTTTAAAACTATCAGAAAACACTATCGTAGATAAAAACCATGAAGAATGGCAGAAAACAGAGTAAAGCGAAGGCTGAAGCATCATTGAATTAGAGCTGTTGGATCAGAGCGATCAACGGTCCAAATCGAATTGGCAAATCACATCGGAGGGTTCGGCGATATCGCATTGGCGAAGTATATGGGAGGCAGCCTTATGGGAAATGTGACTATGACCCAGCGACACAACGTGGACCGTTGATCAAGCTCACAGATCAAAGGTAGAGATTACAATATTCCATCGCAGATTTCCAAAGGGAGGACTTACCGAAGACCATGCGATATGTGATTGCGATATATTGCATCGCAATATCGCATCGCAAAAATACAAAGGGGCGAAGACCCATAGCTTGTGCGATTTGCGATATGCGATATGCCAATATCGGCGATCGGCGGACCCGAAAGGGAATTATAGATGTGGCTCTAGAAAATTTGAGTTCCGATATAAAAGTGTTTGTCAGGCTTTTTTCTATGTATTGGTGTATTTCCGTTATAAAACCGAAATACAAAGGAGACATGGCATATGGCGATATTGCGATAGAATGTGTTGTGGCCGGCAACAACCCCCCCTCGTATTTGGTGTTATTACTAATACCAAATAAGTGGGGACCCTTAATCAAAAAATTTAAAAAATTAATTAGTGCTTGTATTTCCTTTTTAATAAAACTTACCATCATAAACTTAGGAAAATACCCTTGAAAAATCTAAAAAGTTTAAAGTTTCGTGATAAGGTAAAACAAAATCTTTCCTTAAGAAAAATCGCATCGCAAAAAAGGATAACAAGATACCTCCTTGCAAGCCGAAGTCTAAAGATTGCGAGATCGCGATGCAAAGTTACACATTAAGAAAACATTTATCGCATCGCATGCATCAAAGACCGCTTACGCTGAAAAATCTTAAATCACCGATATGCGATGGCGCATATCGCAAATCGCATTTCGCAGAAAATAAATGATTGACATATATCGTGCTCCAGCGATTTGCGATATAACGATATAGCGATATAGTGATATAGCGATGTTGCGATTTTGCAATATTGTGATATAGCGAGCTAGCAACTTTGTGATGTTGCGATTCTGCAATGTTGTGATCTGCGATATTGCGAAGCAAATCGCAAAATCACTTCATCACATATCTTTCGAGCTCATTGTTCAAAAAAGTATTTTCCATAAACCGAGACCTGGTTATGCGCTTTAATGCTAATTAATGAGTTAGTTTCCAGTCATTAATGGAATATGATTTTGTGCTTATTAAAAAGACAGTTCACGTAAGGTGGTATATTTTATATGTCTTCAGCATTTAAAGCTTTCCTGTCACCTTTCCTTATCATTATTCTCACTTCACTTGTAAATTGCAGGAATGGAGAATAGAGAAATATACAAGGTAGTACGCAGGATATTATGGGGAAAAAAGGCAAAGCTCCGAGCTCTGACGACAAAGAAATGACACCCTTATATACAGACACTGCCTGTAACAGAGACGCTGGTATTACTACTTGGGAAGGCATGTATAATCTACTTGAAGAAGAGAATCCCAAGGTCATGGAGGTTACAACTACTGCAGGTTCACAAGGTTCTTCTGAGGCATCCATTACAGAGCTAGCTTGTTCGTTCTTACACAGGATAGCGGCGAGGCCCAAAATTCTTCCATACACGGACATGATTAAATGGATACTTGATAGCGCTGATATCAGAAATAGACAATTTAAGACTCAGGGTCAAGGACTCATTGGCTCATTCACTTCACAAGATTTGAGGCTCATGTATCATTTGCCAGAGCCACAGGCGACTTATAACAAACAGTTCATGGAGAAGTTTGCCAAAGAGAATGAAGACCTGGCAGAATCCATCAAAGATTGGTCAAGGAGAGACAAACCGCTGAAAAGAGATAAACATGGTATGTATAGCACTGGTTCTCTCACCTCCCTATATTGCTTTGCTGCTGCTATGCTCTGTAGACTTTTTGGGAAGCCAGACATTAACAAATTTTCATCTGAATGGCTACCATTATTGGATGCTGCCACCAATGCTACTGTAGTGGACTGGGCTAAAATATTGTCTGATAACTTAGCCACAGCCATTGTAAATTACCGGTCTAAAAGAACTATTTCTCAGAGAATCTATCCCCCTTTCTACTTATCTGCATATGTGATGGATGTGATCTATTATATTTCCAAGTTTCCTTTGATGGGTTGGAAATGGACGACTCAAGACCCCTTACCCATTCATGTTTATCACGAAGAATTGTGGGATTCTAATTTCACTCCGTATTTCTACAAGATTTGTCATGGAATCATGTTGCCCCTGTACAAAATGTTGTATGATAAAGATGCTCCAAAATGTTCTCCTGAAGCAGAGGTAGACATACTCCCTGTCGCGAGATGGTTCGAAGAAGAACTGTTTACATATGTCAGGGTATTCAGAAGTGCTACTTCCCCTCACGCCTTACCTTTGTATGTTCCTGATAAACTCTTGGCACGAGAAATTGCTTATCAAACCTGCGAAGAAGGAGGTTTGACTAAAGATTTAAAAGACAAAAAGAAGGCTATTTGGCCACAATTTCCTGTGGCCTGTGGGGCCTTTTCACTATTTGATGTAGGCCATGCATTCAAAGAAGTAAACAACATAACATGTCTACAATTATTCAAGTTTCTAGGAAGACCGTTCAACCCTCATGATATTGCTAAGAATTTCACTGTCGCAGTAAAAATAAAGGTATTTTCTAAAGAAGAAGATCTTTTTGATGACATGTTCCAACAAAAAATTACACTTGAAGAAGTTCTGGATTTGGCTCAAATGCGATTCCCTCCAGCAGAATTTCAGCAGTTCAAGATATACAGGGAAAGGAGGTTAGCTAGTATCCATGTGGAAAAACTATGTTTAAAATCCGTAAGGGAACTAACCCCAAGTATTAGTCTTAGTGGAATTTCAGGCACAGATAGATCTAAATCTAAGTCCAGGAAAGAAACATTTGAACATTCCAAAAGATCAGAAAGTGACCATGGTAAAAGAGAAGGGTCAGTAAAGGATACTGCCCAATCAAAAGAGCTCCCACAGCAACAGGTTTTGACCTCTCCACAGCTAGATCCTCCCCCTCTCATCATCCAGCCACCATCAGTCGAAACCGAGCTAGATAAAGAATGGGAGACATTCAATGATATGATCAATGTTGAGGGACCAAGTACAAAGACACCTGCGAGTGATGTACAGGCAACAAAAGATATAGTCACAGGAACAATTAGCAATGTCTCAGAAATGGAACATATTCCCATCACCCCATCCTCTGAACTTATGCTCAAAATAGAGGAGATTCCTCCTCTTGATGTATTTTATAGTCCACAACACAAGGCAGTAGTGAGAAGACAAAGGAAGAAAAGGAAATTGGAAAACGTGCTCTCTCATGATGCAGAGCAATTAGACGTCCTATGGAAAGATCCTACTACTGATCCCACTGAGAATCTCACCAAATTATCTCAGATCGCAGGAGCATATGCCTCGGTGACTATTGATAAAGCATCTGAGGTACAACAACTACTAAAAGAAAAGGAAGACCAGATACAAGTTTTGCAACAACAGTTGCAACAAGCCAACGCCAACAACGAAACACAAAAATAACGTGAAAGGCTACAGCAGGACTTCCAATCCGGCCTAGGGGCTTTATCTAGCTCCATTGACCATATGACTTCCACTATCTCTTTTTTAGTAAAAGGCTCTAATAACCGAGTGTTTAAATCTGCAGTGATAAGTGAAGGGATGTTTGACAGAAAGTCAGTAGCCAGATCATCATCAGAAGAACCATCCTCCTAAAATAGTTGCTGAAAATGAGATGTGGCGGTCTATTTTAAAAGAGGTTGTCCTTTGATGACTTCCCCCTCCTTGGTGGATATTTCCGAGATGTGATTCCGAGAGAGTTGAGATTCGCATTGTCTATTGAAGAATGATGTGTTTCTATCTCCATCTTGCAGCCAAAGGCTGCGAGACTTGAGGCACCAATACTCCTCTTCCATGTGAAAGGAGAGAAAAGAGTTGAACTGGGCATCTATTCAATGAGCAGCTGAGCTTTGGTGGTTTCAGTTTCTTCCATGCCTAGCTGAATCTCAGCTAAAGCCTGCACAGTCTTTTGTCTGTTGCTCATTGGAGTGGAGAGGGGATTTTTTTTTTTGCCTAGGTTTTTAGGGCATACTTAGTGTACTTAAGTTTCTACTCCCACACAAAGCTGGGGGACCCTTCAATTGGTTGCGACCAAGCTTGAGCCACTATTTCCATAAATCCCTCTCTCTCTACCAAAAGAAGACTGAATCTGAAGGGAATAGGGCCTAAGTCTTCTTCTTTTTCCAGCAACAACAAGATTGGGTTATGGTTAGATGTTATCTTGGGTAGAATTTTTGAAGAGATTAAATGCTTCCCCCCCATCAAAGAAATTTGAACTAGAAACCAGTCTAGACGAGTAGCAATGTTCGCATTACAAACTCTATTGTTGGTCCATGTGTAATGACCTTTCTTAGGTTTGAGGTCAAGGAGGTCCCAATCAAGAATGAAAGACTCCATCGAGACATGGAAGGGATATTTACCTCAAACTCCACCTTTTTTCTCTTTTGGATCTAAAGTGATGTTAAGATCCCTCACCATTATGATGTTAGGGGGAGTGTAGATTCGTAGGAAGTTTGAGAGAGAATTCCAACAGTCCTTCTTTTCTAGGAAATTAACAGGGACATAAAGATTGAAGAGAGCCAAAGAAATCTTACTTGGAAGATGTTGAAGTTCTGTATATATCTAGTGTTGGGTTGCGAAGGAGCTTTTTAGATGAAACATTTCCTCTGACCATATGGTTGCAATACCCCCTGAAGTGCCTCTAGTGCTGACCGCTTTTCCTGAGTTCTTATTCCACTTGATTCGACTTAAGGATAATAGAGAATCCTCTTCTATATTTGTCTCTTGGAGCAAGAGAATTACTAAGGGTTCCATTCTTGATAGATCTTTTATTGCTTCAGCTTTCAATGGGTTACCCAAACCCCTGCAATTCCAAGAGACAATCTACATCATTTAACATGGAAGGAAGGAGTAGGCCCTCCCTTTGTGGGTCAAGCCCTTGTGTTTCTGCCTAATGAAATTTCGATTGTGGATTGACTACCCTGCATCTTTAATCTCTCCACCTCTTCTTCTCTGATCTCCTTACGAGACTTCCTTCCTGCCTTTTTGGTGGATCGCTCAAAAGAGTCTTCTTCAGAAGAGCCAAGGTTGTCTATCAACTTTTTCTTTTTTATCATTTCTACATAAGAGAGTGGGGATATAGCGCCTGCTCGAGATCCATGGGTTTCCTATGGGGTTGTGTATACACAAGGGATTTCTCAGGTGGCTACTCCAATTTGTTCCTAAGATCTTGAGTTTATTTTTGTGTTTGCTATCTATTCAATATATTGTTTCACCTCTCCCTCTTCAAGTTCTGGTTGGTTTTGATCTTCTGTAGGGTTTAGAACAACAAAAGGATTTGTTGAAGTGGTGGCATTTGATGTGGCTTGAACTTCAGGTAGTCTTTCCCCAGAAGAGGGTCCTCCAGTCTCTGCATTCCCTCCTTTCCCTTTCACTTTGTTGGTCTGCTTGGATATGCATGCTTTTTAGGATTGTGTCCACTGTTTGCCCTTCTCTTTTTCAGATTCTTCCTCGATTTTCTTCTTGCAGTTTTGAGCGAAATGGCCATAGCCGTGACAATGTCGACACTTAAAGGGGAGCTGTTCATAATCAAGTTCCTGTATGTGAGACCAGCCAGCTATGGTTAGCTTGATCACTTTGGGCAACCCTATCTCCAAGTCGACTTCAACACATATTCTGGCACACGAATATTGTTCTCTCCTTTTAGCGCTATCAATGTGTTTGCCTAGTTTGTTCTTGATGGTTTCCATAGATTCTGGGTTCCAGCAATGAAGAGGCAGGTGGGGTAACCTTACTGAGACAAGAATGCCTGAAGGAATATCCTGGGAAGGATCAAAGTCCGTCGTCCATTTATTCAGATAGATCCCTTGGGGGCCCATGAAATATGGACTGTTTCAGAAAATAAGGTCTCGATCTTCTGTTGAATCGAAGAAAAAAAAGTAATTGCCTTTGCCTACCAGATGATTTCAGATTTCTTAAGAGACAAGGGTCCTGCAGTTTTGCTGGACTGATCCATCAATAGCTTTGGGAGAGGGCTAGAGGCCTGCAAATTGACCAATGAGCCCGCATTCTACTAGCTTGAGCGCAATCTGCAACGGGCGTTCCATAGGCAGTTCAACATAGGGGATGGATTCAACTTTCTTTACAAACTTCTGCTGATTCAGGTTTGCTTTCCTCTTGCCGTAGGAGGCTACCAGACATTTGAAGGCATCGATCTCAGGAGGGACGGGAGGACGGGGCCCCCTCCAGCATCCATGCGGGCAGAACTCAAATTTTTACCAGTTGGATTGTTCTAGGGTTTACCCAAACATAGCATGCACTCAAAATTTCACCACCATCCCAATTCAAACCTTCAAAAAAAAACATTATTAACCCTAATATTAATATTAATAAAAGTAAATATGGCAGACGGTATTGATCCATGGTGTTGAAAACCAAGACCCATGGTATTCACATGGAATGTAGCTTATTTTAAGGGGAAATTAAACTAGCATAGATCCATCTTTACTCTGGATCTACTAAGGGATCAAATATCTTGATATGCCAACTAGCATAGAGTGAAAAAAGATTTGATCTGATGTGTAAATCTTTGAACATAAAAATGAAGTATTTTATAAATAGAAAACAATGTATACTATAATTAAAAACAAAAATGAATATATTTATTCCATTAGTTTTAATTAAAAACAATATAAAATATTGATAATGTCACTGGATTGGTTGTTCACATTGTAACTTAAAATATTTGGGAATGATGTTTTCCATGTCTCACCTATAAATAAAATATTTGAATGTTCATATCAAATAACATAATGTTATATCATCATTTAAAACGATATAACGTTATATCATCATGAAGTACTTCACATGTCAAGGCGGATTTTCCAGACTTTATTCATACAATATAAGATTGCTCTTGCACTTCACAAGACTCAGAATGCTCAATATCCCTTATTATTTGTTCAGGAGCATTGAGAAAATGGCACACACAGTTCAAGGAAAAAGTTATGAGAAGCAAATGAACAGTCTTTTCTATCACTCTCTGATCAAGATCATTGTCCTCCATCACCTTAACTAGGTGAACATTGCATGGGACACTTTCATTGCCAATCATCTTTTCACTGTTCCAAAATCTCCACATGCTCAAGATATGCCATCTTCATCGCATCCCACTAATCATCATGATGAAGACATACCCCCTCCATCTCAGCCCAGTACATCTATCCCTCCATCATCTTGGCCTATTTCATCACCATCATCACCATTTCATGATCATGCAGGGTTACCTCGCAGAGTTGAGGTCATCAAGCCTAAGAGGGAAGATTTGAGCACATTGGCACATACTTATAATAGAGGCCATAGGTAGGTGTTTTCCCCACAAATTGTGGGAGGGGCCCTACCTTCTTCATCAGCAAAGCAAGTATAGAAGGGCAAGAAAAAGATGACAGAGGCGAAGGTTCAGGCAGAGAGCAAACATGAGGATGAAGACTTCCATGAGAAAGAAACAGAGATTGACCTTGTTGACTTGGATTAAGATGATGATCATGAGAGCACAATTTTGATCATCAAAGAGAAATAAGCCCAAATCAAACAATTGAAAACTCAATTGGAAAGAGCTAAATATGTCATTTCATTTCTTGAGCAAGAAAACCAACAATTGCAAACAAAACAACTGATCATGGAGGTGGACCTTCTCAAAGCCAAAAGACAAGAGAACAAGGCTAAGGCCTTACTTGATGAAGCATATGTAAAATATGGTGATCTTGATGAGCTGGAAGAACAAGTGCCAAGGAAAAGGCCAAGAACCAAAGGCCTAAAGAGAGCATTGGAATTAGAGAAACGAAAAGAAGTTGAACTAGCAAGTGAGATTGCTCTAAATGAGCAGATGACCATAATGATCACTGAAAGCAGGGATTTGCTTGAGAGGGTGAACAACCATCTCGAAAATCTCCTATACAAGGCTAAAAGTGAAAATTACATACATAGGAGGATGGAAAAGTATTATTGCCAAAGAAGCTAAATAGCAAGGTCCAAGCTCAGGAAAATGAAGTCAAATATTAAAACCCTAAAGGTGCAAGAGGAGAAAGTAAAGTTGGATATCCTTGCTGAGGCCTCTTTCCATTCCTAGCACACTTCATCAATAGCTTATACACCAATTTTTACAATATTTTGGGCACTTTTGACATTTTCGGGTTTCTTGTGCAACATTGGATAGTTTTGGCACAGGTGAACTGTCCTATCTTCTAGAGGTCTCCAAATGGAAAACCAAGACTACCATTAGATTTAGAAGGCCAATAACATACACTTTTGACTATTGTTATACCAAATTTGGACCATTGGACAGGGAGAAATGGCCAAAAACACCTCAAAATTCACCTTTCTGCCCTCTTTTTCAGCTAGGTGAAATGCACAAAAGATGTCTTGGGAGATTGACCTTTTGGAGGGTCCAATATTATCATTTTTCGGAACCAATGGAATTTCTGGAAAGTAGACAGGATAAGCTTTCTAATGAGCTATCCTAAGCTCAATTTTGACATCATCAACCCCTTCAAAAATCAGCTTGAAGTTATCACTGAGCAAAGGCTTAAGGCGCTGCACATAGAGCACTCGTGCTGCGCATAGGGAAAAATTCCTTGATTTTTTTTCACTTTTTTGCTCCAGTTTTGATTTTCATCCTTGGGAATCAATTTTTACTGATTTAACTGATATGGTAAATGTAATTATGGTCTTTTACTATTACCTAGGCGTAAATATATTAGGTTAGTAGTCTTCATCAAGTCAGATGAATTAGTTTCAATGTAATTATGGATGAGTCACTTTGACCACCATACACTCTAGCTATCATTTAAAATTTTGGTGGAACTTCGACCCCTAAGGTTGATAGGTGTTTATTTTGATGTCTATATCTTCTCTTTCTTTACTCTTTTCAGAGGTTGGACTTAGTTGGATGTTGTACTTGTGATCAGAGACATTCTTGTATTCAAACGTTGGCATGGAATATATTGGATGAGTTGCAGCTATTTTGGTGGGATTCCTATGGCATGGTATTTTGACATTGTTTCATCTTCAGTTACATGTATGTGAATTTTTTGTATTTTCCATGATCCATTTCACTTCTAAATATGTTTGATTTTCAAGTATGATACGCAGAATTCATCTCCTATGTTCTGTTTTGGGAAAATCATCATAATTTGTTTCATTTCTTTAGTTTAAAAAGAATTCATGATTTCCATGCTCTTTTTAGCACCTCATTAGTCTAAACCATTTCATCAAGATACTACGAAGTGTTAAAGTACTTGCCTACCTTGCCCCATCATATGTCTGCAATTCTGACTTTCTTTTTCCTTGACCTAGTTCACTCTCTGACCTAATTCAGTCATCCAGTGATTACCCCAACCAAATCAAATCAAAACAACCTCTGCACATCATATCTAGCCTAAAACCCTAATCCATCCAGCCCTCTTGGCTGTGATCCTTCAGAGAGAGCCCTCTCCAGCTTGGTAGGGCTAGCTACCAAGTCAAAAGATTGGTCTGTGGTTACCTCAGCTGGACTCTTCCTTAGCCTTGGAGATCCGGAGGAGTGATAACATATTGGCACCATTGCCAGGGAACTAAAGATTCATTTTCCCTGGGTGTATGATAAGTTTTCATGGGAATTTGGTCCTTTGGATGATGGGACTAAGTTTCAAAAAGGTTGATTTCATAATTACAGTGTCAAGATTGTAGAGCTGGATTTGAGGAGACAAATAAGATCAAATTCCACATCCTGATCCAATTGATTGAGTAGAAGATATGCAGAGCTTGTTCAAAAAGCGAAGAAGTTTACAAATCACAAGTTCAATCGAAACCTCATTCCATTGGTAAGCTCTTGATCATTACCTGTTAAAATTTTCTATTGAAAGAAATTCCTTGGTGGCGAAGTTTGAAGCTTTCTTTGTTCTGCTGAAGTCTGAAATATTTTACCTTACATAGTCTTTGGCCCTGTTAAGATTCTGGCTCGAAAAAGATATACATGGTCAAACCTTGACCTGAACCCTCCTACTCCTATTGATGGTCCTGAAAGATTGTTAAGAAAACCTAAAGTCCCTTTCCCCGAGACTACAATCACAAAGTTGGAAAGGACCACTTCCTTGCCAGATCAGATACTGAGCATTGAGGATATTCTTTTTGATATTAAATTCGAGCTATCCTTATTTCGTTCAAAGATTGAGTCTTGTCTTATAGAGGTATTGTTTGATCCCATAACGTTTGATTCATACTTACCCGCCTCAAAATCTTTGTTTAATCAACCTTTTGCTACATCTCAGTCTTCAAAACATGAGCACAAGGCTTCGTCTAATTTTGAGAAACTTCAAAGCCTAGCTGATCAATTACAAATTAATACGAAAAAAGCCTATATGTAGTATCAACTTGAAATAGTATCTTCTACAATACTCTCTACTACACCTCCGAAAACAACTGGATCCGCACCTCCATCTTTATCCCAACCAACTTAACCCATTCTAATCCTCGTATGCCCTCCCCCAGTAGTCATGGCAAGATTTGCACCCTTACAATTACCTGTTCAGTCGGTAGCTTTACCTCATACGTATGGCTAGAGACTTCCTCTTTTTTATGGAAGTCCAAGAATCACAACACAACAACATATTGACAAGATGGTTGATTTCATTGATTTATAGGAGGTTGATGAAGATGTTGCTAGAATGAGACTAATGGCTCAATTTTTTTCTGGAGATGTGAAAAAATGGTTCCGTGGTTTGGCAGCTCGCTCCATTGATACTCCTCAGAGGCTAAATGAGTTGTTCTTAGCCAGGTGGCGGGAAAAGAAGAATCCATTGTAGATCTTGGCAGAATACAATACATTGAAAAGGAATCCTAACGAGACGGTTCAGGAGTTTACTATAAGGTTCAATCAGATCTACAATTCCATTCCAGATAACATGAAACCTCCACCTAATTTGGCACTTCAACATTATCCAGATGCCTTTGATCCAGAGATGGCTTATCAACTAAGGGAAAGAGATCCAACTACCTTGGAAAAAATGCAGAATAATGCATTGAGTGTGGAAGCAAACTTGATGATTAAAAAGTCATTAGTTGAAACATGAGAAACCAGAGAAGAAAGTAACAATCAAAGAAGAACCATCTTCTTCAACCAATATCAAACTACATCCTCTAATCAGAACCATGGAGAGGATGGCTAACCAAATGATAAATTTGGATAGACAACAGGAGCCACAAGTCAGGAATCTGAATTTCATAAACCAGCAACAACCTCAGTATAGGATAAAACAAAGAGAGCATAAATCTCTTGAGGCATCAACATCTCAACAGCAAATTCCAAAACCCTTGCAGCATAATAACACTCAATGAGAATTAAAGGATGAAATAGACACAATTTTCAAAGAAAACAACTTCTCTCGGGAATATTACAATCCCATTTTCTTGACTAAAAATAAGAAGTGTGTCGAGAAGACGGAGGAACCTAAAGATGAAGACTACATACTGGTGAATGAATATGCATTGGAAACCCAATCAGATGATTATCAGGGAGGATATTTGAATGCACTCATCTCTTAGTAGAATCAATATTCCTTGAGAAATAGAGATGTCCATACCACTCCTATATAGAAAGGGACATCGCAGTAGAAGGATACCCAACTGAAGACAATTCCTTAAGGTAATCAAAGTAAAGGCAAAGAGCTAGTAGCAGCTGACCAAAACAAAGTAAATCATTCATCTACAAGCAATCCAAACAAGGACCATGACTATCAAAAGAAAGATCAGACATCAAAATATTTCCCCGAGAAAATAGATATCATCCAAAAAGAGGTAGATAAATCTAGCTCATTCAATTTAGAAACTGAAATTTCAAAGTTGAAAGTGTCAATCCCTCTTACTGAACCTTTAAAAAATAGCCATTACAAGTATGATATAGTTAAAATGATGAAAGTTGACACTATGTCCGACATGGATAATGTTGAATTTGACGAAAGTGAATTGATTTTTGATCCAACCATAGATGGTTAGTCAGAAGATAGTGAGGTTCCTCCATTTTACCAGAGTTTAAGAATCCATCAGTACATTCTTCATAACTCCATGCTTGACTCTGGAGCCTCCCATAATTTAATGCCCAAGGCCATCATGGAGAAGTTGGGTCTAGATATAACTCGTGAATATCATGACTTGTATTCTTTTGATTCCGGTAAGGTCCATTGTCTTGGACTAATAAAATATTTGGTAGTATCCCTCGACCAAATCCCAGAAAAGAATGTCTTTATGGATGTGGTGGTAGCTGATGTAACACCATGGTTCGGTATGTTATTGTCAAGGTCCTGGGGATCGAAACTAAGAGGCACACGGTAGTTAGACTTCTCATATGCCATTATTCTGGTTTTCATGAAATTGAGGAATTTGTACAGAGAAACGAAAATGAAATTCATTATAACTAGCAAGGAGAGGCCGAATAATCATACTATAAATGTTGTACATAAATATTTAGAATCATTTATCTTATATAATGATAGTGGACTGAATGATGTAGATAGTCAGCTTGTGGAAATAAAATATGTACCAGAGATTTCCAATTGTATCAAGATAGTTTTAGATTAGGGAAAACAAAATCTGTCAAGTTCATCAGAACAACCATCGAAAAAGGCAGAGAAAGGCTCAAAACAACAATCAGAGAAGTTAATGGAAAATTCAAATGCCAAAGCATACAAAGTCATCTCAACGCATGCCAAACATGCTAAGACTTTCCAAGTGCCAACATGTTCCCAGTGCCAATGTACGTTAGGGAGTGTGATGCATGCTATGAAGTGGCAGAGCATATCGAAGAGTGCTAAGGTGTGCTAGAGAGTGCCAATGCATGCTGAGGAGTGTTAGGGAGTACTAGGACAACACAAGGGAGCACTAGGTCAAAATGCATGGAAGTAAATGAATATGAGGGTGTGTTAGGGAGTGTCAATGAGTGCTAGCTGTCATGCCATGGAGGGAGTGACAAGGTATGCTAAGCACGGGTAAGGCATGCTAGGGAGTATCAGGGAATTTCAAGAAGTGATAGAGTGTGCTAGGTAGTTCTGGGGTGTCCTAACATGTGCTAAATAGTGCCAAGGCATGCCAGGTGCTAAGACAAGCTAGGATGTGCAGGATGCCAGAGTATGCCAATATGCGTCAAGGAGTTTCAAGGCAAGAAAAGGAATAACCAAGATAAAATGCAAGGAAATGAACAAATAAGAGGGTTAATAAGTCGAGACTTTATCTTGCATGGTAGGCACACAAATAATATGTTCCAATACCTGCCAAGTGCCAATGTGTACCAAGTGCTAATGTTTGTCAATGCAATATTATGCCAAGGTGTTCCAGGGCATGCTATGGACTATGTGTCTTGGTTTACAAGATGGTACCATGTACAATTCCATTGTGATAAAAGATGTGAGATGTTTTTGCTTATCTGTCTTCACATTTTGTTCCCATTTATTTTCATGGTTGATTGTGTTGCCTCCTAGGTCATTATTGCTTTCATACGGATGGATGTCAGGTATAATGCGGATGGGTATCAGGTATAATGTGTGGGTGGAAGTTTAGGTATAATTTATTATTTATTTATTATATATGGGAGTTGTTTTTAGTCTGATTTTTTGGAGTTTTGTGTCTGAATTTGATGGAAAATTTGAGACGTAATCTTGATTTGTGTTATTTAAACTAGTTTTTTGACTATATATATGGATTCAGCACCCTTAAGGGAATTTTAGAGAAATTAGATCCGAAAAATCCACAAAATACTTCCAAAAAATCGCACTAAAAACAACTCGTTCTATATATATATATATATATATATATATATATATATATATAGATATATAGATATATATATATACATATAAATGTGAATAACCATTATTTTTTATTATTATATATCAACAAAATTATTAATATATTAAATTCAAATTATTAATTTAAAATTTTATTATTATTATTTTTTTCTAATACTTTTTCTTGAAATTAGTAAAAAAAAAACACATATAGTAAAAGTGTTATATAGTTAAAAAGAAAGCACATAGTAAAATTGTTATATAGAGAAAAGTTTTTGGTTATTCAGGATATATGTATATAATTTTTATGTTTAAGTTGTTTTTTCTTTATTGTTTATTCATAAAATTAAAATTAAAGAAAAAGAAAAAGAGATGACTTAATATTTTAGTACATAAAGAAAAATATTGGAATATTGTAAATTTAATATCATTGCATATAAATGACATAACAGAGAGAACAAATTATGAGTCTGATTTAAATGATAGAAAATTGAATTCAATCAAAAGCTATGGAATCATAATGGCAGTTTAATATTGAATTAAAAGCTATTTAATTTCATTGCTTAGTTGAATGGGATGTGATGGCAGATCCGCCTATAAAACTACCATAAATACTCGATGTAGCATGTTTTTTTTATTATCTCTTTTCAAAAAATATATTTTAGTATATTATTTATTGTATATTAAATATTAATATTATATTTTTAATATAGAGAAGATATAATATATTTTTGTTAAATATAATTAGAGTTTTTTTATGACAAATATTTAGTTGTTTTAATATTTAATAAAATTTTGAATCTCTCTGAATTTAAAAATGTGAAAAAAGTATATAAAGATTGTAATTTTTGGAAAATTTTCACAAATATTTATAATTGTTGAGATTAACTTGTGATGAAAATAGTATTTATTGATTTACTTTTCCATAATAAAAAATATTTTTAAAAACACATTTTAATTATTTGTTTTAATATTTTCCATAATATAAAAATCAAATTATCAACCTTTCAAAATTATAAAAATGAGGCTATCATGCATTTATCAATGTAAGATGATAGTTCTTAGAAGCATTGAAGTGAGATTAATGCATACAGAGCTCTCAAATGTACAAAGAGCTTCGAACTCACTCCAACCATAGTTCGATAAATAACATTCATTGCCCCATTTTCTCGAATGTACAAAGAGCTTCAAACTCACTCCAACTAGAGTTCGATAAATAACATTCATTGCCCCATTTTCTCCCATCGGAACAAAAATTCGCTCAGATTTATTAGTTGGTACAACATGGATTTTTCGTAGTGTCATAGGAAGTTTTCCAACATTTATGATATATCATTTCTTCTCTAACCTTATTTGATCATGATTAAATTTTTGAGTATAAAATTTTTGCTTGCATGTGATATAGATTTCTCAGCCTGACAGGTTGTCAGATAAAGATTACATGCTCATTGAAACACACTTAGCTCCATTAATATTGGCATGAGAGCTTCTAGAATCAACCAAGGACGTAATTGACATTATATATCACTAACTATCGTTACTGTGTAAAGACAACGCAATTAAAAATCTTGTAAATTTATAATATTATGATATGTCTGATGGAACTTGTATGCCTTGACTCATTAATTAATAAAATGACCAATAACATGTTCATTTTGATAGCCAATTAAATTGCAAAAAAATAAATTAAGATTTTGTCAAATAATATTGTGCAAAGTTAAACTATGGAAATTTTGCAATTTTTTTTGTCAAACCCAAACCAATATGGGTTTGACTAATTCAATATCCTATGCTTGCTGCAAGGATAATAATACAAATATGATTTGTATTTTTCTTAATTAAAATACAATTACAGATGAAGCATTTTACACACCCCTTCGAATGTCAAAAATGAGGCCATTCTTTATGTAATTACACTTTAGCAAAAAATGTTGTTAATAATAATAATAATAATAATAATAATATCCATTTTTAAGGTCACAACCAAGCGAAGCCAGACACCAAATTGGTGTATGAGACCCCCTTGTTTGTGGGACAAGGGACCCAGCATCTTACACACCCCTTAGAATGTCAAAAAAGAGGCCATTCTTTATGTAATTACACTTTAGCAAACAATGTTGTTAATAGTAATAATAGTAATATCCATTTTTAAGGTCATAGCTAAGCGAAGCCAGACACCAAATTGGTGTATGAGACCCCCTTGTTTGTGGGACAAGGGACCCACCTCCGCGTAACAATTTGACTGCTAAGTCTACGAAGGCATACATACTCTACCCCCTTCTGGTTTTGAAACTGAGAACTCTTAGGAGGAAACACATGCTCTTAACCATTAGGCCCACTGATGTCATTATGTATTTCAATTAGTAAATATGTTTTTTCATACAACACCTATATTATATATGTAATTATGGTTTAGCAACGCTGCATGGGAATATGTAATTATGCATCCATGAATTATATACATAATTATGCTATCGAAGAATTTATAAAATAGTTGATTTTATTGACTTTTTTGCTTTGTCATTCTAGCCTTGAGTTGTATATTTAATTACTTATTTCTTTGGAGCTTGGAAAAATTTTGTTAGGACTTACAAGGAATTGCAAAGGAGATCAATGGTTCGGGAGTTGAGTCACTTCAGCTCCCTACACCATTCATTTTGTGTAAATTAGACAAGGAAGGAGAAAAAGAGGCTTTTTGAGATACAATTTGTACAAAACTCTTTTTGAGAAGATTAATTGATAAGCCATTAAGGACCAGTCTATTGAAGTCTCATTTAACATGTGTGTTTATGCATGAACTATTTTATGTTATATGTATATATTGAATGTTTAGTGATATTAGTGTAAAGATATATTATATATTGCTCTCTTGTATTTGATGCATTGTGTTTACTGCTTCTGTTCGTTGGTTGCACATTGATGAATGTAGGATCATATTATGCTCTATATTTGTGGATGATTTATCAAAGTTATGCTTTGTGTAAATTATAGTAAGCTCTAAATTATGTTTATTCCCCATGGCGAGAAATTTCATTTTTGCATTCATTTTATTTAAGTTCTAAATCCTAGCTAGGAGTTCTAGAAATTAGACTTGCATTGCATCCATAATTTAGGACTGCAGTTAGTACTTCATTCACAAACTTTCAATTTGTCATCTTCTTCATGATTGTGGTGTTGATCAGAGGTTGGGTGGCCCTTATCTTGATGCTCTAGCCCTTTTTTATTGTTTTGTTGATTTCGCTCCCCTTGGTCTAGTGGTTGATCTTGTTGTTCTTGGTAAGTCGGATTATCTCACTGCCCTTGTGATGCGAGAGTATTGTAAAACTCAATTGACCAAGAAGGTCAGAAAATTTTATTAGAGGAGTTGGTTCCTCAATGTGGATTTGGTTAGATTAGGATAATTCCTTGTTTGTCATGTAATCTATCTATTATTTGGAATTTGTTAAGAGAGGATTGAAGAAGTTCAAGAGGTTGTGCTTGAAACCAAACTGTTCCTGCGGAAAAAGCTGTATAACCTAAGGATGAAAGATGGAGACTTGGTGATAGAACATCTAAACGCATTTAATACTGTGGTAAGTTAGTTAGCATCTATTGATATTAAAATTTCATATGAAGATAAATGCATCAGTTTGTTGTGTTCTCTACAAGATTCGTGGGATCGTCTGGTTATTGCAATAGGTAGCAATGCAACTACCTTGTAGTTTGATGAAATAGTCTCAGCCTTGCTGACAGAGGAGATGAGACGGAAAAATATGGAGAGCCAAAATGGTGAAGCCTTGTCTGTACAAGGATGGTCCCAGAATAGAAACAAAAATAAGTCATCGAGTGGGAGATCTAAATCTCCAGGAAAACTTGTAAAGATGGTGTGGCAGGTGTAGCTTTCTTACCCCTGAGCTGCTAGTTTTTAGTGTGTAAGTTTCATTCCAGTTTTTTCTTTCCATTTCTTAACATGGTATCATAGCACAGAGAATTGGGTCTGTGGTGAGTGTGCCTTAGTGGTTAGATTGAGAACCTTGGTGGCTGAGAGCGCTTGTTAAAAAATGAATCAAGGATTTTAGAGGATAGTTCCTGTTAGTGAGTCAACCTCATTAAAAAATGAATCAGGTAGATTGTAGGTTATATAGGTAGATTGTAGAGAGTAGACTTGAGCATAGTTCCTTGTCTTGTCTCAAGCTCGTTAAAAAATAAAACGAGAAGTCATGAGAAACTTGTAACATGTAAAAGATGTTGAATTTGAGCCTAGAAATTTCTATGACCCTACAAGCACAAGTCGGTCCAAGTAGTGATACGTCGGCCTAAAAGAGGGTATTCAAATGTATGAGATCTATAAATTTATGCCACTTAATCTTTCCCCTCATCCTGGTCCTGATGATGAACATTGATTTAGGTTCAAAATGGGTCAACCCTTTGTTCTCAATGTGATTTTTCAGGAAGATCTGAACAATATATCATGAATCACAGAAGCATAAAGTCTAAGAATAAACTTCATTTTTTTTTTTTAAATGTTGATAGTTGCAGTGTCACCATTTAAATTGTAATAAATAGGAAAAATTTCTGATAGTGGGGCTATCAATGTTTTTGGAAAATAGAGATGGACTTGTGAAGGAATTTGATCACAATGAGGGTAGAAACATTTTTCATTTTGGCTGACAGGCTAATTTTCAGTGCCAAAACCATTTTTCAAATTTAAAAATGATGACTATATTGATGGGTTAATCATTTTTCATCTATTGTAATCAGTGAAAGGTCATTTAACACAATCTTATCATATGATACGAATTTTATTCATAATCATAACTTGGAATGATATGATTATTCACTCGCCACCTGTTTTACCTCAACCGTATGTTAAGTTACCTCGACTTGTCCCGTAAGCAGTTGGTTGATGTTAGTTTGGGATCCTTTACACTTGGCATTGGGAGTTGTTTTGTTTACAGGGTTTTAGGATCAAATCCCAGGAATACCATGCAGCAAAATGGGGAGAGGGTGTAAAATGAACCGGTTTGAGCCCAAAGCACCAAATTTGCTGGACATTTACCCTAATATTCTTCATTTGTTTCAACAAGTAATATGGAGTGAATTCTCCCACCATTTTTCTATCTATCATGATCTCATGGCTCAGTGATTTGCACAGGGGTTCAATGGGAATTGTGTGGAGGTGGGAGTTTTGTATTTTGTAGTTACAAAGAAAGCCATTGTTGAGGCCACAAACTTACAAGTGGATGGTGAGAAAATATTTGATAGTCACGTTCTGGTATGGATTAATGTCCCCTTCTTTTTCGAAGAAGAATTCAGAGGGAAAAATTGGAGGGTTGGAGTTTGAAAGGAGTGGCTGCAGGAATAATGAAAAATTTTCCTACACCTCAATCAACAATATTTTATGTGTGAAGGTCGGTATAATCGAGTGAACCTTTACCATTTTTACCTTCTCGCTCATCTTGTTGGTATTAGGATCAATCAATTTTTTATTTTTTAGATAGCCTTAAACATATGGGAGCTAGGTTTAGGGCCCATACTAATCCCTCCTCTCTTTTTTTATAACACAAATCCCTCATAAAATTGATAATATAGAACCATCTAGCCAAGATAGGAAGTGTTATCACTATGGCTAGGACAGGTTGGGATGTGTCAACCTCCAATAAAGTGTAACTACTTGAAACTAACTTTTGACTGGAATTTATCCCTTCCAATCTGAGAGGGCTCTCTCAAAATATTTATGAAATTGACTATAATAAACTCTAACTTCAGATGGCTAACTCTAGATTTTTATGTGATTTTTGCAGGTGAACGAGAGTGATGGCTGCCACCATTGGGCATGGAGTGATTTAAGAGAAAATTAAATTACAAGAAACATTGTTTAAAGGAAATTGAGGAATTTTTGGCTTTCAAATGGAGTGAATTAAACTTTTACAGTAAAATGCAACACATTTGAAGGAAGATGGAGCAATATTACATTTAATTCCATGTAATAAAACAAGATATGAAAGATGATAATAACATAAAAACATGAAGGGATGGAATGAAACCAAAATGAATCTCAGGTTAAAAACAGAGTATGTTACAATTGTACTTCTTATTAACTTGAAAAAACATACAAAATGTGGTCCTTCTCATATTCTCGATGAACCCCTCTTAAATGCGAAAAAATCCTATATATAGAGTGAGGTCTCCATTTAATAATTTTCCACCTGGGCTAGATTCAATCAACAACTAAGAGGTCTAACCCTATTTGACTTACAAAACCTTGAGCCTTTACAAGGATATTTCTGTTTTAACAGAATTTGAATACAAATAGGAGTCTTCTATAATTTTTGAGCTCAAAATATTTTGTTGCTGAACCTTATCTAATCCAAAAAAATGCTGAGTGTACTATATTAATGATGTGATTTTGACACGTGGACGCTGACCTGGACCCCCCCAAGTCGAATTTGAAAATTTCTGCAACAACTTTGGCTAGGAAAAATTATGTAAGATAGGCCTCATAGATAAGTGGATATCTTCCAAACCCTGATGTTTGTGTAAAAAATGACAGAGGCGTTTGTAGATGAGATTGTTTTGAAAAACACCCTCCTTCAGATTTCCAAAATTCTTTTTCATTTGGTTAGAAAGTGAGTCCAAAGTTGACTACTAAAACAGTCATTTCCAGAATTTTCGTAGAAATGTGTTGTAGAAAAATTCAAAAAACCACCCCTATGCTGTCATTTTGATGCCTTTACTGATTCTAAGGTGTTTAGTAATGTTTTTTCTTTAAACTCATGTTATCAAAACTCTCCCAACTGAAAATTTTGCTAGATTTTCTCTCTATGGAATGTTATAGTAGTTTCGTAGCAAAATTTGGTAGCAACTTCAAGAAACACCCTTATGCTACCTCTTTTCTCTCTTTT
The DNA here is from genome assembly GCA_031772625.1 of Pinus tabuliformis. Taxonomy (NCBI): domain Eukaryota; kingdom Viridiplantae; phylum Streptophyta; class Pinopsida; order Pinales; family Pinaceae; genus Pinus; species Pinus tabuliformis. The sequence goes on from CM062816.1 coordinate 1,593,080,928, forward strand.
TTGGTTCTGAGGTCTTCTTTAATATTTGTAAGCTAAACATATGACTTTATAACTTCCTTTGATGAGTTTTAGACCAGCCTTAACCTCCGCGAAAAGCTACAACAGTTTCGTAGAAAATTCTCAGCTCCATTATGGGGAGTTGCTACGAAATTTGCAAATTGTGAGTTTTTCAAATTTTCATGATTCTTAATGCCTCCTTATTACTCCTAATACCATGTTGACTATATATAAGGTTGATTTCACTAGTTTAGGTATAGTGAAGAAAAAATTGAGAATTCTACCATATCATGGAGCAGCATCAACTTTAGTAATGATCTTGATATTTCTCTTTTTGAGATCAACCTCCTTGCCTTTCTTTTTCTTTGTTGGCTTCTTTGATGGTTTTGCTTTCTCCAATGGTACTTTAGGCATCTCCCGAGCTTGTTGCTTTGATCTTTTTATAGGTTTACTTGGCCTAAAAATGAAACCTTGTTCTTCTTGAGAAAAGTCTAACTACTTAGCCCTATTGATTTTCTTCTTGGTTTCAATTTGGGTCACTTCTATAGGCTGATCAGCTAACCTTTCTTCAATTTCTATAGCTTCTAGAATATTAGTTAGATTTCCCTTCTCTATACTCTTTTCTCTATTTTGTCTTCTAGTCATCTTCCTTTTGATGCTTGTGGAAGCCTCTATTACAAGTTGCTCTGCCACTGGTTGCTTCTCTCCTACTGGTTATTGCTCTTTTTTAGGGGTTGTGGATTTAGATTTTGGAGTTTTCCTGGAGGGGGTAGCAACATCTAATTCATACCCACTTAAGAACAGGAAGGTATGACAATCTCTGTTTAACCTTTTTAACTCTTCAACCACCAGTAATTTGATAAGCCCATGATGAAAAACAGAGGTACTGCTTTCTGGATGCCATGCTATCAACACGTCTAGACCTTCTTGTGAGTTGTTTCCTATTTATGTGCAAATCAATTTGAGAACACGTAGACCACAATCAAACCATGTCTAGACTCATTTTGATAGCACAAAACCCTATTATAGTGACAGCACTTTTGAACTTTTGGTAGCAGCAGATGGTATAAAGTGGAAAAGGAAGGGTAAGGATGAATGAAAATAAGTGGAGGGCATGAGAATAAAGGCATTTTATGACTCAGCACAACTCTGACATCATTAACAATCACCTTAAATAATATTGTTACACAACAACGGACTTTTGTAGCGAGACAAGTGTTAAGATGGATCATTTTTCTATGAAACTGTGAGGAACTTTCATAGAAAAATGATCCATCCTAACACTTCTCTCACTACAAAAGTCCATTGTTGTGTAACAATATTATTTAAGGTGATTGTTAATGATGTCAGAGTTGTGCTGAGTCATAAACTGCCTTTATTCTCATTCCCTCCACTTATTTTCATTCATCCTTACCCTTCCTTTTCCACTTTATACCATCTGCTGCTACCAAAAGTTCAAAAGTGTTGTCACTGTAATAGGGTTTTGTGCTATCAAAATGAGTCTAGACATGGTTTGATTGTGGTCTACGTGTTCTCAAATTGATTTTCACATAAATATGAAAACAACTGGTAAACTCGGAGGCTGCCATGTGGCCCCTGGTTAGTGAAATGATGGGCGGTTAAAATTTGTTGGCCTCCGCAGGAATTGAACCGTGGCCTTCACGGTGATAGCCAAGCGGCCTAACCGGACAGTCTATATCATGGGTCTTAATGACTTTTGCACAACATTATATTTAATCATTTGGCTAACCACTAGCGGTTCTGCCGGCGGGAATCTAACCAAGCGCATGTGACCATGACACTAGCATTAAATGCTACAGTTAGAGGTTCTTCCATTTTAGCTGGAGTGCGCCAAATTTGGTAGATTTAGCCAAGTTTATCTGTAGTTAACTCCAGTCCTCCACATTTGGTGGAGTTTTTTAGGGTACACTGGGAGAAAACTTTAGTTAGCCATAACTTTGGCTAGGAAGATCCTTTTTGGACGAAATGACATGACTGAAGAAGCCGTCGCAAAACATTTAATCAAAGAAGATCACACATCAGAATGCTTGGTTTTACAGTTGAAGGATTCGATAATAAAAACAGATCTAGAGCCGCATAAGGAAGAGAAAAATCGAAATGAGCAAAAGAAATGGTAGCGGCTACAATCCCTCCATGTATCTTTATTATTATCTACTTCACGAAAGCCACAGACACAATTATAAACCCTTAAAGCCCTTATATTCCCAGGCTTACTTCCATTTGTTAGGGCACTCGTGAGAGTGGAGAAGAGAGTTGGAGATAAGAAGTATGAGGATGTGGAAACCCTCGGAGCTCTTGTATTCCCATGCCAACACCCTAGCACACGTTCATGCCACACCCTGGAACCTGACACATCTTGGCATGCCTATAATACCTTGGAACCATCTAGCATGTGCTAGTACTTCCTGACATTCCCCAACACACCTTCGTACTCCCTAACTTTCAGTCCCTCATAGATAGCCTTACTTTTTTTGTGACTTGGGAACCCAACCAAGTCATTGGAAAAATAAATGTTGTGCCCAACCCAAAGTCTCCCTCTTTGTTAAACTGATTTATCCAACCCCTTATTATAATCATAGGATTGCCTCCTACAAGTATTACTTTTACCTTCTCCTAACACACTTTATCCTTGAGACACTTGGAATCAATTGACACTCCTTGGCACATGCTCTTATTTGTCCATTTCCATGCATTTTGACGTAGTTCTCCCTTATGATTTTTTGGCACTCCCTAACACTCCTCAACATGCATAGAAACTATTTGGCATGTGTTAGCATACCTTTTCATTCCTTGGTACACTCCGACACTCCATAATTATCATGCTCTCACAACTACCCTTACTCAAAGGAAGGTTGAAATTTGCAGCGATGTTACATTCAATGAAGATGTCTCCCTTGGACAAGCAAGGGACCTTCCTCTGCCTCCTCCTCCTGAGAAGAATGATGATATGGATATTCTCGATGGTCCTTCCCTGCCCGAATCTGAGATATATTTTTTATGATCCCATGGAGCCCATGGATCCCTTAGATCCTCCTCCATGTGATCCTCCCATTAGGAAGAGGCCACTTTGGCTTCAAGACACATTACAGGATGATGAGAGACGAGCTCATGTTCGAATATCATTTAGATAAAGGAAGAAGCCATGAAGGTACCAAGGATATGTTGTAGCCATGATCATTATGATTCAAGCAGAACCTCCGACAATTTAATAAGTCATAAAAGAAAAATTTTGGAAATATGTTATGGTTGAAGAATATGAAACGATTATGAAGAATGACATATGGGATGTTGTGCCAAGACCGAAGGGGAAATCTGTGGTGATTTCAAAGTGGTTATTCAAGATCAAGCATAGATTTGATGGTAGCATTGAGAAATACATGGCAAGGTTCATGGCCCGAGGATTCTCCCAGAAAGAGGGAGAAGATTATGATGATATATTTTCACGTGTGGTTCTATATACAACCATTCATTCGATAGTTTCCCTTATTGCAAGCCAAGGATGGACCCTTCATCATATGGACATGAAGACTGCATTCCTTCATGGCATGTTACAAAAAGAAGTGTATGTTGAGTAGCCATAGGGATTTTAAGTATAGGATCAAAAGACACATGTTTGCAAGTTGAAGAAGGCATTTTATGGTTTGAAGCAAGCACCTAGAGCATGGTACGCCCACATAGACATTTATTTGGTGAAGTTGGGATTCACAAGAAGAAATGTTGATTCCAACCTCTACTTCAAGGTAGTCCAAGGTATGTTGTTGATTTTGGTTTTATATGTTGATGATCTATTATTAACATGTAGTGGGCCCTTGATGATCAAGTGTAAGATGGAATTAGCCTTTGAATTCGAGATGAAGGACCTTGGACTCATGCACTACATTCTAGGCCTTGAGGTGTGGCAAAGGCTCGGTGAGATTTTCCTTTCACAAGGAAAATATATTGTGAAGTTATTGGAAAGATTTGGAATGATAGAATGCAAGTCCCTACCCACACCAATGGAAATGAACTTCAAGAAGTTATGTGGAGAAGTTGTAGAACCTGATTTGGTGAATATATCTGAGTATATAAATTTGATTGGGGCTATTATGTTCCTAATGAACACATCTCCAATCATATGCTATGCAGTGAATACAGTGATTCAATTCATGACCGAGCCTCTCCATGCACATTGGATCACTGCCAAACATATTTTGAGATATTATCATGGAACAATCACACTTGGTTTGAGATATTCTATTGGAGATGTTTGTCTTCATGGATACACTGATGTTGAATGGGCAGGGAACATTGTCGACAGAAAGAGTATGTCTAGATGTTGTTTTAGACTTGGATCTTCCATGATATCTTAGATGAGCAAGAAGCAAAATTATGTAACATTGAGTATCGTCGAGGTAGAGTATATTGTCGCTAGCATGGCTAGTTGCGAAGTAGTTTGGTTAAGGAAGCTCTTTGGAAAAGTAAAATCAAGGAAAACATTTCTGAGGTGGTCACACTAATAGATTTAGTCATTTATTAGGTCTAAAATCAAGTAGAATATCAAGCTTCGTATTTTTAAACAAAATCAATTTTTGAGTTTTATTTTCTTCATTTTCATTTGACCAAGCCTCTTCTAAGTGTAGATTCATTCATCAATAATATCCTTGGCCAATTAAAATCATCATATGCATCAATAGAAAGCTCATATTTCCTTTTCAATTAATTAATTGCATTTGATTGGATTTGTTTTAATGCCAGAAATGGCATCTTAATTTTATTGTTGCATCTTAATTTATTTTGATTTTTTTTTTGTAGAAAAGAAGTAGAATAGATATGGAGAAAAATATATCAATCAATGAGAATGATACAACAATTAAAGATTGGAATTTTCAGCAAATAAAATTGGATTGGGCAGATTTATTCTCCAACAAACTTTCTTCTCAAAATACCTTTGGACATATTATAAATAGCATATTGCAGAATGTAATTAAGGGGTTGCTCTCCTCTTCTATTTTGGACTTCTAAAAGCACTTATGCAATAGGAATTTAGAGTTGTAGGAGGGAGGATAAAATGCAAGAGGGGGATGGGAATTTTATTTCTAAAACAAGGTAAAAAGAGTCTTCTTAGTATGCATATTTTTAAGTGCTCCACAAATTTGGTAGAAGTATGTGAATTGGTCTTAATTTGGAAAGTACACCAAGAGGTATAGCAAGTTATGGAGGATGAGGCAGGGGTCACATTAGAAGGATAAGTAGGAGAAGGACCAGTAAGAGAGGGACCATATTTGGGTTGAGGATATCAAATTTGAGGAGACACTTCACATTCCACAACTAAGGCTCAGAGAAAGGCCTTGTCTAAGTAACGATTATTGATCAATTCAATTTTTTTTTTTTAAATCAATAAACTAGAATTAAATTTGACAATGAATACCTCTTCCTAATTAAAGATACATAGATGAATGTGCAATTTGAAGAAGACTTCAGTGTAGGCTTGTATTGACTAATTCAGTAGTTAGTAGAGTTACAACCATTTTGCAAGGAGATTTTAGAAATATGTTAGGGGATAGAAGTGTGATATTAATTCCTAGAAGAATTCATCCCAAGATATGATGCGAGGATGGTTAGTGTCTTCTCTAACTGGGTATCCCATGATGCTTATGCCATGCCTTCCAATTGTAGGTTATCAATTTGAAGCTTCATGTCTTGTTCCATCTCGGGATATGGTTTTAAATAGGTGGAGAGAATAAAAATTAAAGAATCAACAACCTCTCCATTCATTTGGCTTGAACACTTGAGTGATTTAAAGCATGTATCCAACTACATGTACCCTATAAGGCATCTCTATTGCTGTAGAGTGATTAGCTCATGGAGAGTCATGTATAGTTCTTGGATTGGTGAGTCCTCAGTGGAGTTCTCATATGTGGTTTATTTACAAGGCAACATGATTTTCATCCACCAAAATGGATCAAAATGTACATGTTAGTAATGAGATGGATCCAATTGCCTTGAGGAATGCGTACTGAGAAGGGAGTTGGACAACATATTTGCAACTTTATTGTGTATGCCCTTCTTATATTAGATGACTAGATGAAACTATTGTAGAAAACCCATCCACCTATAATGTCTTGATTGCTGCAATTTAGTTTGTGAGTGCAAATATTGAAGTGGTTGATGGTCTATATGGATGACTGTTTCTTTGCCCATTAAGTAATGTTTCCACTTTTTCACACTCTATACTAATGTATACAATTCTTTATCATATGTGGGTTAATTAACTACTGCAGAGTTAAATGTCTTAGAATGATAGCATATGGGTTTACCGTGTTGCATCAACATTGCTCCCATGGCATAGTCACTGACATCTGTTTCAATCTCAAATGGTCGTTGAAGATCTGGCAATGCTAGTACTGGTGTTGTACTAATTTTTCTTTTAAGGTGTCGAAGGCTTTCTGTTGTTTTCCTCCCCACTGAAACACCTTATTCAATCCTATTAAAGCATGTAAGGGAGCTGCAATAAAGGAAAAGTTAGCAATAAACTTTCTCCAATATTGTGTTGCTCCTGAGAAACTCCTAACTTCTATAGCAGATTTGGGTTTAGGTTAGTTCACAATGACTTCAACCTTAGAGGGACCTATCTTCAATTCATCGCCCCCTATAATATGACCCAAATAATTTAAAGATGTTTTGCCAATTCACATTTTCACAATTTCACATAGAGATTTTCTCTTTTCAAAACATCTAAAGTCTACTTTACATGCTTCAAATGTTCTTCCCATGTTTTACTGAAAACAAGAATGTCATCTAAATATACATTACAAAATCATCAATAAAAGGCCTGATTACATCATTCATAACTCTCATGAAAGTGGCAGGAGCATTAGTTAAGCCAAAAGGATTAACCAGCCATTCATACAACCCTTGCTTTGTTTTGAAAGCAGTCTTCCATGAATCTTGTTCTGCTACTCTGACCTAATGATAGCCACTACGCAAGTCCAACTTAGAAAAGTAAACTTCCTCTTTCAGCTGATCTAATAGATCATCAATGTGAGGAAGAGGATAATGATTCTTAATCGTTATTTTATTCAGTGCTCTGTAATCAATGCACATCCTCCACAAACCATATTTCTTCCTCACCAACACGATTGGAGATCCGCATGGTGATGTGCTTGCTCTTATGAACCCTTTATCGAGCAGTTCTTGTACTTGCTTCTTGATCTCTGCATTCTCTAAAGCGGATAACCTTTTATACCTGTGGCTGTGACTGTTGTTTCATCACTTGAGTCTGACCCCAAATCCTTCTGAATAGCAGCAACAATCTTCTTCTTCTTGCCATCGAAATTCTTGGGTTTCAACTCCGGATGCAAAGACCAGCAATGTTCATCATCATGTCCATCCTTCTCGTAGTGAGTTCATGAAGGTTTGTCTTTCTGTACAGTGTTTGCCTTCCTCTCTTTCCATTTCTGCTTCTTCTTTTCCTTGTTCTTGCTTGCAGTGGGTTTTCATGATCCCCCAATCTCTGGGTTCACATTCTTGCCTCTAGCCTCTAGATGTGTAGCCTAAATGGATACCTCATATATGCTAGTGGGGTTAAACATGAGAATGTTGTGCCTTAAATAGCTATGTAGACCACCTATATACTTCAACAAAGTTTCATGTGAGTTTAGAGAAATGCCTAGAATTAAAGCTCTTTTTCTAAATTCTTGCGTATAGCTTTGTACACTTTACCCCTTTAATTGGTGAAGAATTTGCCAACTCATCATTGCTTGTTGCATATAAGCTAGTGGATAGAATTGTTTTTTAATGGCAGAAAAAATTCACTCCAGGTAGAAATAATTTTGCCATTCTTCTTCAAATCAGCTTGCGTCCTGCCTTCCCACCACACTAGGGCAGTTCCTCCAAGGTGAAGGCTAGCCAGTTGAATTTTACTCCTTTATGAATCAATGTTCTACACCCTTCAATACACATCAATCTTTCTAATCCAGTTATCTAGCTTTTCTGCATTTAATTCTCCATCATAGATCGACAAATCAAATTTTACATCTAATTTAATCAAAGATGTTTTCTTCTTTTTCTTTTGAGCGCTAGAAGGAGATGTTGATGGAGGAGGCTCTTCCCCTTTCCCTTTGCCTTCTGAATGGGCAAATAGAAGAGGTCCCTCTACTCCTTTTCCTTGTTCGGGTGTTGAGGTGCTTTCACCTTGATCCTTCTTAAATTCTTGATACATTTCTTCCACCATGGCTCTCATGGTCATGAAACTGTCCATGAACTGAGGTTCTGATTCCAATGGGACTTCTCTGGCCATTCTCCTCTAAGTGTAGACTCTTCCAATCTCTCGATTAGTCTCAACAAGGTCTCCTTCTCCTAGTTTGAGATTTGACCTAGTTAGCATTCAACAATCCAGCACAAGCTTGTTTAACATTATGTTGTGGCCACAACTACAACCCTATTAAAACTTGCCTTGGTAGCAATTTTGAATGGGCCCCCCTATAAGTTGATCTTGCACTCCTCCGAATGATCTGTCCAATCCCAAGGATTTTGGCTCTTTGCCAAGCCAAATCTTTAATTTCTAAATGGTCAAGGTCCCCTTTGATAAATCTCTGTGGCATATTTCATTCTTGACCTAGCTTAGCCCTTCATTCATTCCCTTCATCGGACTTTTCAATATTCATATGCATTTGTGGTATTTCTATGCTCGCACGCATAATCACCCCACCCTCACTACGGGCATTTGTGCACTTAATACACAAAACCCTTCATCACATTATTGTCATGTTATAAGCTCTTTACAAAGAAAACCCTTCGCATAACACATGCCACAAGGGTTTCGGACCCGATGGCATTATAAACCACAATATACATATCTTTAGGTCCAAAAACCCCATCGCATATCGCAATCAGCCTATGTCCAATACATATGCATACATGGCATTCCGCTTCCCTCCGAACCCAACAACCTTATGATTCGGAATACATATATTTTTGGGTCTGGTTCCCAATCACTCATCGCATATCAGTGGAGCATGAGATATACAGTTAGCAGGGAGGTGGAAGCTGGACCCGCCAATGATTATTAAACTAGGCCTATTTATTTTCAAATCTACCCCAACGGCCATATGTAGGTTTTTGCTTATACCCTTGTGTTTCCAGAAAAACATTATAGTCAGGGTTTTCAAAGGGAAAGGCAACTGTGTGGACCCGAAGGGATTTATGAGCCTTAACGTATATGTGCTTCGGGTCTGCAACCTCATCACATATCGCATATCGGTGGGAGTCCGGGCCTTATACATATTATGCACAGCGATATAGCAGACCCGCCGACCTATCAAATGCAATGTATATATTTTTGGGTCTGCAGCCTTATCGCATATCGCAATCGGTGGAGCCCCAGGCTCATGCCTATTGCGATATGTGATAGCTCGGACTTGGCAATATTTATAGACCCCAACACATAACTTTTGAGGTCCAGCCTAAGCGATCAAGGCAGAATTTTCAGTGTTTTCCCGTGTTTTTCAAAATTTGCGATATAACAGAGGATCAAGTTTTCAGTGTAAAAGGCGGGCCTGTGGAGTCCCGATAGTGTAGTTGTGCATCGGGGCGGTGGAGGGCATGGGTCCTGTGACTTGGGAAGAGGCTGATACCCGATTGCAATGAAAGGAGGCCCTCAAAAACTATGTCAAACCTATAGGGTGAGTGGGAAATTCTATGCTTGGCTGAGTATCAAGGCATAAATCCTTTCACACTTATTTCGTGGTATTATAAAATGAATAAAGGTAGTGTTTGTGTTTAGTTGAGCATTTTTGTTATATTGTTCACAATCATCAAGATAATGATGGTTATCCTTATAGGTGAGAAGCAAAGGATGCAGAAGGGGATTCGAAGGGCCGTGTATACTGAAGTGTTGCATTTAAAGAATCTGGCTACAAACCCACGCGTTTCCTATTCAGGCCGCAAGCAAAGCTGTCCCGGTCTCCATTATGGGAAGGCAATGTACAATTGCCCTTCTCACTAGCACCTGTTCTCCTCCTCAGGAAATGAATTGACCTGGACGTTATGCCTTCTATGTGCCAGCAGTCACACTAATGATCCTATCACTGTGTACTCGATGGGCTTATCTGGAACAATGGGAAGATGAAGAGGCAGGGTGACCTTGGCTGGTCAGCAGTTTCACCAACCTACCACAGCTGTATAGATTGATTTGTGTAACGAAAAGAGGGAATCAAAAGAGCATGGAAGGTGGAGGGTCATTTAGAGGCCGCATAAGTATTACCTCCGAAGAGGAGAAGGGGCTTTTGATTCTAGAGAATAACAGGGTTTCTTATTGTGAATGAGGAGGACTATTTTTGAGAGAAGAAGAAGCCTTTAGTTTTAAACTCATTGTATTGTTTTCGATCAAAGTGTTGTTACTGGCATGACTATAAATATGATTTATATTTATGCATATTTATGACTTACAGTTCACTATTAGTCTTGTTAAATTGAATGTGATTTAGTTTCATGGTTAACTGGTGAATGGTCTCTGATTTGAAACTAAATTAAACATCAGTTGCAGTTTTAATTCCATAGAAGAATATGGATTCCTATATGAGTGATTGGATTGCAATTTAGCTTTAATACAGTCTTGTCCATCTGTGAATTCAGTGATTGATTCATTTGGACTTGAATCTATGCATGATGTTTAACCTTCTTTATCACGCTCCTGCTAAACATATATATGATGTTTAAACCTCTGTATCATGCTCTTGTAGGATAGATTAGAGTAGTTAGAAGTAGTATAGATAGGATTTAATACATAGAGGTTAGCTGTTTCATTTTGTTGATTTAATTGAAGTCTTCCTCCCAGAAGCAATCTTTTGACATATTCAAGCGGTTTACAGGGTCCCTTAAAACCCGTCAGAGCTAGCCAACCCAAATGAAAGTAGGTCTAATTGGGGCTTGCGATCAGGTTAGTTCCCTTTTTTGGCATCGTGCAAATTTCCCATGTCAACAAATTGGTGCTAGAAGGAGGGCCTGAACCACCCTCTCCAGCTTTTCAAGATTTCATCTATAAGTGCCATGCATGGATTCAAAAGAATTATTGTATGGATCGTAAAGGTCAGAGAGATCCTGCCACACATTTGAAAGAGCCTCATTTTGAATAAATAGAGACCCCTCTAAGTCCTGTTCCAGGTAACTGAAGGAAGAGAGACTGTGGGAGTATCCTGTTACTCAGGAACAACAAATCAGAGCACTTACTCGGGCTTACGCTCGTTCCCTCTCTCAGCTTCCCATCTTCCACTCTTTACCTCTGACAACTAAGAGAAAGCCAAGAATATTTACCTTGAGAGAAAATACATCAGCCACCACTTCTGTCGAAGACATTGTGCTAGAATCCTTGCAAAGTATCAACACCCCTTGGGAAGAAATTCCTGAGGATTCCACTTCTAAAGGTAACTCCTCGCGTGATTTTGAGGATCCTAACGGAGAAGCCTCCAACCAAAATTTCCCTGTCCATAGTATGGCCAAAGTTCCTCCTCTGGGTGGGAATCAACCTCCACCTCCTCCTCCAAGTGGGAATCAACCTCCACCTCCTCCTGGAGCACTCCCTCCCTGGCTTGCATAGGATGTTGTAGCGGTAACTGGGTAGCAGCATCCCTTACCCAAAAATATAGAAAGAGTGCTACCCAATTTCAACCCCGAGTGGGGAGATACCATTGATAACCATATTCACTCTTTCTTCCTAGCCTTGCGTAGGTTGGGGGTCGCTGATGAGGATGTAGTGTGCTGCCTATTCTCTTTTACTTTGACCAGTGTAGCCTCCACATGGTATTTCAGTCTGAGAATAGGGTCGATTACCTCTTGGGATGCTTTTCAACAGGCCTTTTTGGACAAGTTTGGTGATGAAAAAACACCTGCAGCCTTAGTCTTAGAATTATCCCGTCTGAAAATGGAAACCAAGGAGAAGGTTAAGGATTTTAATATCCAGTTCAACACCTTGTTCAATAGAATCCCAGTTACCACTAGACCCACTGAAGAGGTGCTAATATAATTCTATATCTCTGCTCTCCCTGTCCCTACAACGATGTGGGTTAAAAGGAGTAATGTGCAAACCTTACAAGGTGCTATCGATGAGGTGGTGAAAGTTGAAAATGAAATGATCAGCCTCACAGCATGCCACCCCACAACTGGAGAAAATAAAGCCCCTCAGACATCCAAGAAGAATAATGGAAATGATAACAAAGGGGTTGAAACTAAAGACAAGGACACCACGGATGTGGAAGGGTTGCATCAGATCATTAAAAAACTTACGAACACAGTCATTGATATGAGAAGGAATCATGGAGAGAGTATTAGTGGCAAGGGAGGAGATTATAATAACATAAAACCCTTCAAACCTTTCCACCGGAAGAAAATAGAAGGTGGCCTTAGTCAGCTCGCATTGCGTACCTCACCTAATGAAGGGGCTTTAAACACAAAAGAATTTGCTATGATTGGATCGCTCCTCAATAAAGAAGAACCCATATTGTAGCCCGAACCAGAACAAGGAAATGAGGAGGAATACCAAGTAGAAGAACGCTCAGATGAGGAAACCCAAATCAATGTGCTGTGGGATTTCCATAGTGATGAGAATGACGACGAGGGAGATAACACTGCAGAAATCAATGCTAATTAAATCCACACATACAGTAAAGGGCCGCTTCCAAGTGAGACAAAGCCCTTACACCAAACAAAGCGGAATCGACCCACCGCCGGTCGGGCGGGGCGGGTGGCCACGGGGGTGGCTCCGCCACGCGCAGAGCCACCCCCGCGGCCCCCCACCCCCTGCCACTGATGACTGCTAACCCCAAGGTATTGCTAAATGGACTCTAGACCTCTGCACCAGAGCAATGAGTCATAGTCGATAGGGAAAGATCCACTAGAAGGAAGGTATTAAGGCATCCTTCATCAATCTAGCGCGACTGCAACCCGTAGGCCAATAATGGTGACGGAATCAGATGAAAAAAGATGTAGTAACCCGACCGAAGCATGTTTCCAGCGTACACAAGATGTAGCTGGCGCACTATAGAAACCCTCTGAACCAACTAGATAGCATGTCAATTGTCCAAATGTGCCACATTTGCCAAGAATCATATCCCAGAATCCAAGTTGTGAGACATTCTAAAGGACCTATTTGTAGATGACGTAAGAGTGAAAGAGGAGCCCATTGTTTTTGTCGATATAATAACATGGATCCCAATGAGCAACCTCATATTTTAAGAGTTCTTACATAGGTTGAAGAAATGCTAATAGCACGGAATGAATGGACTGCTGTATAAATGTGTTAGAAGACAAACAAATGAAAGAACTCGAATATAAAGGCGGCTTATTAGCGTAGTATCCCACCTAAAAATAATATAAAATATTTATTAAAAAACATTAAAAACTTCATGCTATATTCTCCCCATGTGATGTGATTGTAGGGTCATCAACATTAACATGTGACTTTTTATTTTTATTTTGATTGTCCCCGATGTGATTGCAGGGTTCTCATAGTACTCATTAAACGGGGGCGTAGATGTCTCTACTAATCATAGACAGTACATACGCCATTTTTTCTTATATACGCTGCCATGTCACGCCCTTGCTTTTTTCCCCTTCAGCAGTCCATTCATTCGATGTCTTCATGAAAAGCTCGAATATTTTTTGCATGTGGTCTGGAAGGCGGCTTATTAGTGAAGTATCCCATCTGAAAATAATTCAGAATGTTTATTAAAAAAAATTAAAAACTTCCTGCGATATAGGCTATCCCACAACGTCACTCGTGCAGAACTAAAAATATTTAATGGATCGCAACAATTTCTACATAGTAGTAGCTATAATTTGAATTTGACTTCACCTTCTCACTCCCTCAGTGAAGATTTTGATAACCGTCATCAAGTTTGAAAGTTTTGTGAAGGCAATTCTGCTGCTACGAAACTCGGGCTCGAATGTGCTTAGAACCGCCCAAAAGTAAAGTTCCACGTGACGTTTCCTATAGAAATACAGCTGCGGCAGATATGACTCTGACCACCACCTATATATTGCAAAGGTCATGTCACTAAATTGACAAGCAAGCATAATGATTAGATACATAATCTATCCTATCCTATCATAATGTCAAAAGCCAGTGCACCTCGAGATAAGTTGCATTTCCTTCTTATGTGTACATTGCAGAATATTGAAGTCGAATTTTGCCAGCTCTAAAATTTTCTGGTTCATACTAGACCTGAAAGAATACATGGTGAATGTCTTTCAATATTCCGAGCTTCAAACATTTCATTTCCCGTGATCGATCACTTTCCGTTATGTCTTTGCCTGCTCCGTCACTTTTTCTCCGGGAAACGAAATGTTTGAAGCTCGGAATATTGACAGCATGCTTCTCACTTCTTTATCAGCATTTCCTTCTTCACCACTGGAACTACAGAAGAATTGCCCGTTTTCATCTTTGAAATTCTCTAAAACGTCTGTTTCATCAGTGCATGACATTCTATAAGTATCAAATATATTTGTTAAAGTCATCTCAGCTCACTTATTTAACTGTCAGATGATGCATTCTGAGTGCCCGAAATCCCAACGCTGCAGAGTTGAGATCTTTAATGCCGGAATTTCTTGATCCGAGCCCGATGCCCGTTTCGTCTGAAAATGTCTTCAGGCTTCTTTTATTTCAGGCTGAAAATGTCTATCAATTCCCAAACATTCGATAATATCCCAAACATTCGATAAGACGTCGGATTAAATCATCAATTCCCAAACATTCGATAAGACGTCGGATTAAATCATCAGCGGCATCACTGCAGCAATCTTTCATGTCACTCAACAAGCGTTTCTCCTCGTGCACGATATGTAGCTGCCTGATCACGGTGTATTTCAATGAAATACAAAGTTATCTTGCAGAGATTTTTAACATGTGAAATTGCAGTGCTTAATACATTGATTCTAAAGGAACATAAGGCAATATGTAGAAAATATATAATGAGATTAAGATAAATACCGCGTATGACGTTGAGAGAGAATGTATAACGTCATCGTCCCAGACGTTGGAATGATGATTGCCTGTGCGTCTTTGAGTGCTCATGTTTGTGATTATTGGCGTGACAGATTTCTTTGAGTGCTCATGTTTGTGATTTCTTTGAGTGCAAACGAAAATTCTTGGAGCTGATCAGCAATCTGTGGACACCCGATCTCGAAATCAACGGCGCTACAGAAACAAGAGCCATTAGTACTTGCTTCCTATTGTAACTATATAGCGTTTCCCTGTCGTGCCTGGCCTATTTATATTACAATTTCCAAAGAAAATTCCAAATAAATGGGATCTTTCATTTCGATGCGATTTTGCATACTTGATTTCTCTAAGGAATCCTTCTGGACAGTAAAGGTATTGACAGTTTCGGCAAGGTCAGAATAAATGGTTAAAGTTTAAAATAATTTTAATATTTTATGAGAGATGGAACTGTCGTACCTTTTAGATAAAAATAGTAAAATATAAGTAAAATATACTTTACAGTTATTCCGTTTCTTGTTTGCATCCTAGTCTGTCTCTCTTATGTAATAATTATAAGGTAATTCTTATATTTAACAATGATTCCATTCCTTGTCTGTTATATGTTTAAGAAAATCTATTTTACCTCTAGTATTAGCCACAAAAATTTCGAGTTGGAATTGAATCTGACAATATGACATTGTGTAGAGATTGATTGCTTATCAATTTAGTGACATGATTTTCTACGATACACTACGTCTATTATGTACATGTAAATATATATAAAAGTGGTTGATCTGTAGTTTTCTCTTTTAAATTTGAGGTGTAGGTTTATTTTTAGGTATTACCGAAAATTGATTTGTGAGCTGTTTAGTTTTTATGTTTCGATTTTGATTTGTAAGGTGTTTAGGTTTTAAGTTTAGATTTTATGAAAAGGATTGAGCGTTTTAGTCAATCGTGAATTCTAGAAATATGATGAGATTCTATATGAAGTTCCAGCAGTATAGTGAATATACTACAATCTTAATGACAATTATACCAAGATTGTTATTCCAACTAACCTCCCCACTAACAATGACCTGAACAAAATCTATTAAACGAAAATAAAAACAATTACAAATATATTTGAGGAGTTAGAATTTTCTACTAGTAGAATTTCGTTCAGAAATCTTGCTCAGGTGAGGATGGTTCTAAATGGCCTATATCTGGGCATTGGACGAAATCAAAATACTCAAAGCGGCGGCAAAGAAGGTGAAGTTCAAAATATAGCGTCTATCATGTAAAAATGAGTTGTGGTTCATTTATTTGTAGTTTGTGATCCAGTATTTTGTGGGAGGTTTTGTATCTTTTTCTTCTAAATTTTATTTTTAATAAATACTTTTATGTGCAATTTTTAAATAGGATATTTTGTTAATAGGAGACATTGACAGAATTGACTTCTTTATTAACAGGTAGAATAAATTAATTATTTAAGTAACATATAGAATAAACTAATGGTTCAAGTGGAAAAGATAAAGGGTGGGATATATTTGATGTATCTGAGGCTAAGGGTGGATGTAAGTTAATGATGATACCTCATAATGTGTTAGTGGCAATGCAAAATTGAAAAAACATAATATATTAATTTGGAGGAATCATTAAAGGGACTTACATAATGAATTTGAAGATGGTGTAAGAAGATAAAATGTAGACAAATGAATGAGATTTTAAAATATATGATTTTTATTTATAGAAATTGTGTCTAACTGATGATGATGATGGTGGTGGTGGTGGTTACCGTCCATTGAGACCAAATTGGTCTATCGGACCTATAATTTTGTCTGGCTCCTCGTCCTTCTTGGCGAGATTAGTGTTGTAGCTTTCTTTTTTTTCTCTATGGTCTTCCAACTTTCTTTATCTTGCATCTCCTTCATCTCTTCTGATTCTTGGGACATTGGTGTCTTAGCTTCACGATCTATTGTGTTCGTCCTTTTGAAGATAGTCGGAGAAGAAGTTTGGTCTAGGAGATCTGCTTTGCCGTTAAATGGAGATTTATTTTGTGCGGTATTCGAACCCTCATAACTTGAGGGGTTGTCGAGTTCACTCTTTTGTTGTTGGGCGAGGTTTTCCCCTGCTTGTCTTGAGAATTGTTTATTTCTTGCCCGATTTCTTGTGATTCAGAGTTTTCTCGAGAATATTCTTCTTTGATGACAGTGTAGTGTTCTTTTTGTGCTCCTTCCCACCATGTAGATCTGTGGTGATTTTTTCTTGCAGAATTTTTCTAGGAGGCTTTTGGGCAATTTTTTGCTAGGTGGCCTATCTCAAAGCAGGACCGACATCTGAAGAGGACACTTTCATAATCGAGTTTCTGGTTCCACACATAGTCTTTACTTGTTAGGTGTATTTCAGCTGGGAATCTGATGCTAAAATCCATTTCCACACAAATGCATGCATAGGTGGTTCTGGCATATTCCTCTGTTTCTTGGCACCTGCAATAAAATTTCCCAATTGCATTTCCAATGGCTTTTAGCGAAGAGAAATTCCAGAGATGCAAGGGTAGGTTTGGCAATCTCACCCAAACTGGTGCTAAGGTTATCGCTGTTGTTGAGAGATCGAATGATGGGTTCCATGGCCTCATGAATAGGCCTGATTTTTCCCAAAACCAAGGGCCGGAATCTAGAATACATTGTCTGCTTTCAGGGTTTTCAAAATCTACTATAAAGAAACCCCTAGCACAAGGGTAGATATTAATTGCATCAGGAATTAGAGGCTTCCATACCTCCGCGATCCAACTGTGGAGAGCTGTTAGCCGTGGCCAAAAACCATTGAATCGGTAGATTAGGGCACTTTCAGAGAACTTCAAAGCCTCATCGAGTGAGGCCTGGACCACCTAGACAGTGGGAGCTGGGGCTTCACTGACGATATGGGCAGGAGCTTGCCCCCCAAAGGCGGACGGTGAGCCAGCAGCTATTTTCGCAAAGCTGGGAGCCATCTGGAGAATGTTCTCCTGCCCGCAGATCTAACCACAAAAAGCCCAATCGAGCCGCGGATCTAACCGCAGAAGGAATCGGCAGACCTGTGAGAAAAGCCTCAGACCTGTGCGTAATCAAATTTGGAGAGCCGCAGATCTTCTTTGGATGACCTTGGAGCCCTATTATCCTTGTCAAGCCTGGCGTTCAATTGTAAGGACCAGCATCTGGCATGTAAAGCCTGAGATTTTGCAAAGCAAATCGACAGACCAACGTCCTCCACCAGGCTGCCGATCTGAGGCTAGAAAGAGAGGCAGATCTACCGAAAATAAAAAGAAAATCAAAGCTGGGTCTGATGATGAAACTGTTCCTTTCATTCCACGTAACAGGCCCTAGGTGCGTTACCCTGGCCTTCGATACACCGGCGACGAGAATGACAGGCCACAGTTCTCTCAACGGCCCACAGTTCTACCAAAAAAGCGAGAGCCGCTCTATATCTCAATAGAGCCGCAGATCTAGAGTCTTTGGCGTAGATCTGGAGAATCTAGACGACGACGAGTCGCAGAGGTTATCACGAAGAGCTGTAGAGCCGCAGATCCGGACAATGACGACGAGTTGCAGAGCCGCAGATGGATTTTGAGTTCTCATATCATTGGTATGTTATTTTTCATGCATAACATAATGTATATGTTTCTATTAGTACAAATTTTGAGTAGCTAAATAATGAAAACGTTATCCAAAGAGTGTTCTTAATCAAGCAATTTTTCCAAAAATTATGTTCTTAATTTTATAGTTTCCTTTTTAAATAATCAAAATCATTATATCCTTGAAATTACAAGGTCTTCTGTTAGTGCAACGTAAAAGTGTCTTAGCATTATATATATATATATATATATATATATATATATATATATATATATATATATATATATATATATATATATATAATCTACACGGATGACTCGATATGTGTATGTAGCATCCTATATATTCAAACATGTGTGCAGCACTAAAAATTCAAAAAAACATGTAGCACTAAAAAAGTGTGTAGTACTAAAAGTTCAAATAAAGTGTGTGGCACTAAAAAAAAGTGTGTACTGGTAAAAAGTGTGTAGCACTAAAAATTCAAAAAAAGTATGTAGTACTAAAAAAAGTGTGTAGCACTAAAATATGTGTACACAAATTGAATTTTGAGTTCTCATTTCATTGGTATGCTACTTTTCATGCAAAACGTAATGTATATGTTTCCATTAGTACAACCTTTGAGTAACTTAATGACAAAATCTTTATCCAAAAACTTGTGGATTTGTAGAGAATAAAGTGTTCTCGATCAAGCTACTTTTTCAAAATTTACGTTCTTAATTTTATATATTTCTTTTTAAATAATGAAAGTCATTATATCCTTCAAATTATAAGGCCATCATTAGCACAATCTAATATATATATATAAGAATGACAAAATATGTGTATTTAGTTTTATAGATAACATATTTGTCTACTTTGTATAAAAATAACATCAAGGATAGTGATATAAACATTTTTTAAAAAATTGGTGTTTGCATGTATCACAAACCACCACTATATTCGAAGCAACCATGTTTATCTTGGTGGATATTGGTGGCCACATGCCTATTCCACTTGGGCCCAACACTTTTTCCTTTCAATTTCCTAATTTCCACCATTGTTTTCTATTTTTGGTAGGCCTTTAGGTCCTGAACTTCCAAAGCCATTTTGACGCCCTAAACGACATTTTTTTTGACAAACGAGAAAAAAAGAATACATTGGCAAGGGTTTGCAGTCGAAAGTTGTTTTCCTGAGATAGATATTTCTAAGCAGGTATTGTGCATGCCAAACAAATATCATATGCCAATGTTACAATCCCAGGAAGCTAGCATCCCAGCTAACCCCAATAGGGCCAACAAACTTTTGGTGATTCATCTCCTACAGTTAGATTTTTTGATGTTTAGAGTTTTTCATTGTTTTTGAATAATAAAAAAGACTCTGATCCTTATTGTAACATAGTCTAGAAGACATTTAGATGTCACATCTCTTCTTACAGATAAGCCACCGTCACCCGAGCTAGTTCATTTTCATTTTACAAGTAAATAATTTTCAACATTTGATATTAATCAATTGAAGTCCATTTTTTGTTATATCTTTGTGTTTCTATATAAATATACATTTAAATTCGTTCTTTCATAAATCTAAATCACAAGTCATCATGGACATAGGATTCCATCCATGAAAAATTAAAATTCAAAAAAGTGTGTAGCAATAAAATGTGTGCATGACTTCATAGCACTAAAACATATGAGTAACTAAATGTCTAAATCTTTATCCAAATATTTCTTCAAAAAATTATGTTTGCATGTATTTAAAGTTCAAAAAAATGCGTAGCAATAAAAATTCAAAAATAAAGTGTGTATATCTAAAAATTCAAAAAGAAGTGTTTAGTACTAGAAAAAAAAAAGTGTGTAGCACTAAAATTTTAAAATAAATATGTAGCACTTGTTGAGTCACAAAATGGGTATGTATTTACCATTAATTTCATCACCTTTTTCCTTGTTTCTTATCTTTTTCATATCTTAATGCGTTAATATATTGATTGATTATGATAAAAAACGGTTGAATTACTCGCAGTTAAGATTTAGCCATAGTAACTGACTTTTACTCTTATTTATGCAAAAAAATGATGAAAGGAACAGTTCTTGTTCTCTAACGATGGAACATCATAAACCAACAAACTGAGGGTGAAACACGTCAATTGCGGACAAGGATGAGGGAGAATTAGGAGGATCAGCGCGAAAAAGGAAAGGTGAAGTTGGCAATCAGTTGCAAATCCCTCAGGATCGGGAGATCCTGAGGGATCACATTTATCTTTTACCCTTTCCGATTATAAAGAAAACAATTGTAGGAAGAGAGGGGAGGAATCCTTGTTATTTCAAACTATAATTTTAATTTACAAACTCGTGCTGTCGAGCGAATGCAATCATATTGTAATGTTACTCAAGTTTAATGATTAATATATAATTTGAGGTTGTTGTTCATTCACCTTATCTGAAGTAGCTTAGCAGCATTCGCTGGCAGATAAGGGCCCGACCTCTGGTGGATTAAACTACTTCTTTATATTATATCTTTCTGATTTCAACAAGTTTGATTAATTTATTAATTTTCCCATCTTATGTGCTTTTTACTGTTTTTCTGAATTGAAGGAATATCTTTGCTTTATGTGATTTACAACACTCTCATTTGATTTAGTTTACATTCATTGCAGATTAAGTTACTTAGCTAATTATTCAGATTGATTTAATCAATTGTAAAGAGTTTGGTTATTGCTATTAAACTCTCATATCGATATCATTTCCATTTGGATTGCTTCGTAGAGATTGAGTATGATTTAGATTGAATCAACTAGGAAGAGATGAGTTATTGCTACTATGCTCTCGGCTGATTTTATTGTTGATTAAATTGCTTGTGTGAGATTTGATTATGATTTCAGTAAAGAATTCAATCTTGAAGCTTAGATGTCATATTTCCTTTAATGATTGTAATTTGAGTTTATTAGATGCTTCTATATGTTCTTGTATTAAATATCTATACTTGATTTTAAGAAACATTACTCTCTAAATTCATAGCATGCACATATTGTGTACACTCTTGAAATAAAAGGACTTGCCCGGGTTGATGATTAATGTGGGGTAATTAGGATTTGCTGGGGAGATTGTTGCCACCTTACAAAGAGTGATGTATGTCTGATAATTGTTGTTGGGGAAGAATTGGGTATTGAAAATGGAAGGTAAGAACCTACGTAACGAGAAAGTAAAGTGCTTGCTCCTCCGCCCACTTTTCAGCACAATTACAGAAAAGTGAAGTAGGTGTTTGATGTTTGTCTATTGAGAGAGAACTAGGTATTAAAAATGGAAGGTAAGAACCTGCATAAGGAGCAAGTAAAATGCCTGCTCCCCCACCCACTTTCCAGCAGAATTGCTATGAACTTAAGGTAGAAATAAACATTGGAATTTTTGCATGAATGACTAAGAAGAAAAGACCAGAAAACAATATAATTCCACATCCCAAACCTGAAAAATCTAAGGGACTGGTGACCCTTGGATGATCAAATTTTATCGATGACATCTTAAGAAAAGCTGAATCTCAGCCATCAATAGGTCCCTGAACCGTTGCTTCCAGACAACCTACTATCTCCCTTCGGGCCACAGGTTCACCATCTGTAGCCTACGTTGAGGTCCACAGTAAAACTGAAGGGACTGAGTAGAGTTGTCAAGACATTGAAAATTCACGAACAATACCCTCGCAAGAAGGGAATTCTTGCAACATTCGTGAAGGAGGAGGAGAAACAAGGGAAAAAAAGGAACCAAGATCCCCTCAGTTAGTAATTGAACAAAACACACCCAGTGTCCCAGATCAAGGGAGTGTTGTTAGGATCATTCCTACCTCTTATAGACAACCAAGGGATAACTCTCTAGCTCCAGAAATCCCAGAAGGGTACTAGAATATCTTTGATCAAATGGCCAGTAATCCACAAGCACCCGAGACCTCTACATTACAGTATCCTATTGATGACATAGCTATTAACACACCCATGAAAGTTATCCCTCTACAAAATATTCCCACCTTTCATGGACTCACATCAGAAGATCCGGATGTGTTTATGTTTGAATTTGATGTCCTATTTCGGGGTTATGATTACACCACCGACCCTTAGAAACTGAAGTTGTTTCCCTCCACGTTAAAGGGAGTAGCCCTGCGTTAGTTTATGGGACTAGGTGGGGGCACCATAAATGATTGGGACCAAATGAAAACTGCTTTCCTTAAAAAATATCAAGATTATTGCAGATCTAGGGAACTAAAAGATGGGATATTCCAAAAGGTAGCAAGACCTAGTGAAACGTTGGAAGAGTATGTGGAGCGTTTCCAATATAACCTCCAAAGGTCTCCCTATGCAAATCTGCCTTTTCTTGATAACGTGCTAAAAACCACACTGATTAAGGGGATGAAAGACCAATGGATAGAGACATTAAATATTATGGGTAAAGGTGATATCTATCAAGAAGACTATGCTAACATTATTAATTTGTGTATCAGGTGCTTGAGGGGTAGTACAAGATTAAAACTAGCTGAACGCGATATGATCACCAGGGACAACAAAATCTCTGGTGGAAGCATTACTTGTACTAAAATTGGCAACCTGTTGGAAGATTTCAAAACAGATATCCTGGGAACTTTGACAATACAATTACACATCATGTAGGCCAAGCAGGAGCAGGCCGAAGCAGAACAAAACGTAATGATCTTTTGCCCTTGATGCAAGAAGAAACATAGTCATAAAGAATGTCCATTAGATAGGGTACAGACCTGTGCCATATGCACCAAAGAACATGCCACAGAAGATTGCCCATCGCTTCCAGGATTAAAAGCGGTCTTCAAAGAGGAAGAGGAAGAAAAGGAACTAGTCTACCTATTAAATCAGCATCACCAATGGCAAGCATGACAAATAGGTATGCCTCCTGACCCATCTTCATTCTTTCAACCCTCACAATATAATTCTCAGCAATACACAGGGGCTACATGGCAGAACCAATCACCTTTTCCTAATTGGTCGCCACAAGCATTTTCTATGCCACCTTGGTCCAATCAATCAAGTCCAAACAATAGTTGGCCAAATTCCTCTTACTTCCACCATTCTGGCAGAACAACCCATATCCATCTCAATGGCCACCCTCCACTTCACAAAACCAAAACTGGCTGTCAAACTATCAAAGACCTACAAACCATCCAGCAGGAACAATCCCCCTGCCTCAACCTATGCTACCAGCACTTTACACGTTACAACAAAATCCTCAATCCAACATACAACCACAACTCCCAGCCCAGCGCAAACCAAATCCCAACAATAGACTAGTCCAGTCGGTACAAATTATTGAAGGGCTGGATCCGGAAACCGAGTTCAGAGAATGTAATGAACTCAAATTGAGGTCTGGATGGATAATTGAGTCAAAGGAAGATAAAAATATACAAATATAAGAACCACTACCTGTAGAACAAACACCTCAAATGGAGAATACAGTTAAACAGAAAAGCCACGATCAAACCATTACCTCTTCTCCACCATTCCCAGAAAGATTGATTATATCTCGCCCAATCGAATATCCCGATTTTGATCTCCTGGGAGAATTAAAAAATATTTGTGTAAAAATACCCCTCCTCCAGGCTATTCAGGACATTCCAATCTATGCAAAAGCCATTAAGGAATTGTGTACCAAGAAGCCTACGAGGAAAATAAAAGCAACACCAACTATCCATGTAGTTGGAACTTTATCTAATTTATTATCAGGCAGAGAAACACCGATGAAATATGAGGACCCAGGAAACCCTATAGTCACAGTACAAATAAATGGATGTTCCATCCCCAATGCATTAGTCGATCTAGGGGCAGCCATTAATATTATCACAATAACAACATGTCAGAGACTTGGCATCACAGCCTTAGATCTAACTACGACCTTGCTGGAACTTGTTGACCGATCAGTTGTCAAACCAGAAGGGACATTACAGGATGTAATGGTGTCTGTAGATTCTTGGGAATACCCAACAGATTTCTTGATTATTAATCCTAGAAATCGGCTAGATGGACATCCTCTAATACTAGGAAGAACTTGGATAGAGACCGTAGATGCTTACATAAGATGTCGAATAGGAAATATTACTATAGCAAGAGGAAGCAATGTGAAGAACCTAGCTTTATATCCTCCAGCACAGCCAAGCCTAAATATAATAAAAACTAGGAAACAACTTATAACATATTTAACTGAAAATATTCGATCACCACTAACTGTAGTGGATGCTCTTGAATTTAAGAATCAAATAGAAGATGACATTATTAACACTTACATTAACCACCCAGCTGGCGTATCTAATCTAAAATGTCACATGATTGAAGCAGCCCTGGATAATGAAATTAAAGAAGATCCTTTAAAGATATCAATGACCAAACAATACCAACAACAACTCTTTATAACAGTAAACCCATTGAAATTGAGCTAGGGAGAGTCCTAAACATTAACAAGAACCTGATTGATGACCAACATCAGAGGCTTATTCAACTCCTTAGAAAATAGAAAGAGGCTTTTGCTTGGGATTACCTAGATATGAAAGGGATTGACCCCCAGTTATGTATGCACCACATCTATACTAAGAAAGATGCGAGACCCATTTGACAACCTCAATGATTATTAAACCATCACCTAAAGGATGTTGTTAAAGTCGAACTACAAAAACTGTTAGATGTAAATTTCATCTATCTTATATCT
This sequence comes from Pinus tabuliformis, assembly GCA_031772625.1. Classification (NCBI taxonomy): domain Eukaryota; kingdom Viridiplantae; phylum Streptophyta; class Pinopsida; order Pinales; family Pinaceae; genus Pinus; species Pinus tabuliformis. Next base: position 1,593,106,172 of record CM062816.1, read on the forward strand.
GATAGCAAATGGGTTTCTCCATTAGTTGTGGTTCCTAAAAAGAATGGGAAGTGGTGTATATGTGTTGACTACAGAGAGCTTAATAAAGCAACACAAAAAGATCATTTTCCCCTCCCGTTCATTGACCAGGTGCTAGACACATTGGCAAGTAAAAAATTCTTCTCTTTCTTAGACGGCTTTAGTGGCTACAACCAAATCCAAATTGCCCCTAAAGACCAAGATAAGACTACCTTCACCTGCCCCTAGGGAATGTTTGCTTACAAGGTATTCCTTTCGGACTGTGCAATGCACCTGCCACATTCTAGAGATCCATACTCAACATTTTTGCAGATTTGATAAACGAGGGACTCGAGGTGTACATGGACTATTTTACACCCTATGGAGATGACTTTGAGCCAACATTACAAATGCTAGAGAAAGTCCTGCAAAGATGCATTGCTGCCAAGCTCTTCTTAAGCCATGAGAAATGCCACATGATGATGACCGAGGGCCTCATCCTCGGTCATTACATCTCCGCAGCTGGAATTCAGGTAGATCCAGTGAAAATTCAGATAATGCTCTTAATACCTACCCCCTGCACTCAAACTGAGGTACACAGTTTTTTGGGATTATCTGGATATTATCGAAGATTTATAAAGAACTTCTCCCAAATTGGTGCACCATTATATGCTTTTACAAGAAATATCAATTTATATGGACTGAAAAATGTGACATTGCCTTTGAAGAGTTAAAATCGCTAGTATCAATAGCCCCAGTACTACGGGACCCGAACTAGGATTTACCATTTTAGATTTCATCCTATGCATCAGATACCGCCATTGGAGTAGTTCTCGGCCAAGAGTATGATAAGAAACCTTATTCGCTATACTACATCATCAAAAATTTAACTCCTGCTGAGTTGAATTACACCGTGATCGAGAAAGTGTTTCTAGCTGTAACCTATGCTATTAACAAATTCAGACACTATATAACATGATACCCTGTGGTTTTGTATACTGATCACTCTGCTATCAAATATTTAACTAATAAACCTATTACGAATGGGAGAGTGACACGATGGTTAGTCCTTTTGCAGGAATTCAACATAATAATCAAGGATTGACCGAGAAAGGAAAATCTGGTGGCAGACTTCTTCTCATGTGTGCCAAAGACAGACAACGCAATGGCAGTAGAAGACCAGTTTCCCGATGAGCACCTATTTGCTGTAACTGTGAAAACACCATGGTACGCTGATGTCGCAAATTACCTAGAAGTTGGAAAATTACCCAAGCACCTGACGCCCAGAGAAAGAAAAATTAATAGTGTAACCCAGCACTTGGTTCTCCTGGATCGGAGGGTACCTCTTTCACACAGGAGCAGATATGCATATCCGCAGGTGTGTCAGGGAAAACGAAATCTACGACATCTTAAAAGCCTGCCACGATGGACCTTGCGATGGACACTTTCTAGACTACAGGATTGAACATAAAGTCTTACAGATGGGCTATTATTGCCCCACCATTTTTAATGACGCTAAGAAATTTGTCTAGGCATGCGATAACTACCAAAGAATGGGCCGCCCTAGCCAGTCTGATGAGATGCCCTTGCATCCACAATTAGTCATCGAACCTTTTGAACGCTGGGCATTAGATTTCATTGGCCCAATAAACCCATCATCTAATCAAAAGACATATATACTAGTTGCAATGGAATATGTGACTAAATGGATGGAGGCAGAAGCATTACCAAGGGCCACAGAGGACACAATAATCCATTTTATTTTCCAAATTTTCGTTCGGTATGGCTTGCCTAGAGAAATAATTATGGATGGAGGGCCACAATTTGTAGCCCATAATCTTGCTGCTACATTAAAAAATCATCACATCTTACACAGAATCACATCTCCATACCACCCGCAGGCAAATGGCCAGGTAGAAAGTACCAACAAAGTAATCGAGACCATACTAACAAAAACAGTCGCCTCACATAGACGCGACTGGGCTACCTGATTACTAGAAGCCCTGTGGGCATATCGCACGACTTGGAGGAATACCATAGGATACTCCCCATATTAGCTTGTGTTTGGCAAGGAACCTATCTACCCAATAGAATTTGAAATTCAGACATTGAGGATAGCCCAAGAAGTAGGTCTAGATCTGAATGAAGCACAGGTTAACAAACTACATCAAATTAATGAATTGGATGAAATCCGGCTATCAGCTCCTCGACACACTGCATTGATCCAACAACAAAGAGAAAAATGGCATGATGCCCTCATCAAGAAAAATATATTCCATGAAGGTGATTGGGCACTTCTGTATGATTCTAGGTTCTAGGATTTCCTGGGCAAACTCTAGACTAGATGGTTAGGTCCCTACAAGATACAAGAGGTGCACGATAATGGCACCCATACATTAGCCACCATTGATGGGTCTAGCTACTCTTTTAAAGCAAATGGACATCGAGTATGCCTCTATCACAAATAGCTTACAAGGGAATCCTTTTGCGAACAAATACGTGAAGACTCTACGATACAAATTCTCACTGAAGGGGGAAACTATTCAACAGCACTAGTTTAGTGAAGAATTTATTTTTTGAAAATCTAAAAGTATAAATAGGAAGTGAGAGAAAGAAAAATGCAAAAAATGTTGAAACAACAGTCACCAGGGTTCTAAATTTTTAGGCAAAAGGAGTTTCCATTTGTTAGTATGAAGTTTTATAGCGAGTGTACTAAAATCCTTCACTTAAGCTACTGGTGACAAATAGCCCTAACAACAAATAAAAATGGTTGCTAATATGCTTCAAATCTGCGAAACATTAAGTAGAAAACCTGCAAAAATATTGCATGCAAATATAAAGGAACATATAATAGAAAATGATATACCAAAATCCCAATGGAAATAGAAGAAATTTGATTTTATTAAAAATATAATGTTCACACCTTGTGAGGAGAATATGCACGCTTCTATCTGCAAATCCCCCTCCATGGGATGGGTTCTTGAATACGCTGTGCTTTATATTCAACTTTCTCTCCCAATGGTTGTAGTGGGAAAATGGTGCTAATGGCGGTTTGAACTTGAAAATTGGAGCTCAAATATCATAAGACGATAATGAGGACAATGAGAATAGTCATGGTGATGAATAAGGATAAAACATCTCTATCTATAACAAAATATTAAGACAGATCTAGATTTAGGAAAATAATAAAAATGTTGGACTAAATCAAGATCTAGCCATTAAGCATATTTATCATATTTTAGAAAGAGAAATTTTATTTGAAATGATCAAATATCTTTATTTAGAAAGTCATTAAAGTAATTAAGAAATAAAAAAATATTTATTATTTACTTTATGGGGATAAAGTCAAAGATGGATTAGAAATAAATATTAAATAAACATTTAATAGTTATTTCATGAGAGAAATAAGGGATAATTATGGAATAATAAATAAATAATGATTTGTTTAATTATTCTCATGAATTTTTTTGGATTTTAAAGAAAAATATTTGAGGAAAATGGTTCACAAATTATTTCCTAAGGTTAAATTTGGTTTTAATATTTAAAAACCCATCTTACACAGTGTATTTTGGTCAACCTAGAAGAAAATGGCTAGGTGATCATTTTTTGGGTGATAACACTCTATAAAAAATACAATACTTTGTTCACAACAACAAGCTACAACATAATTACAACTACAACCAACAGAGTTGCAACAATAATAAAAACTATAGCTAACAAAGTTTCAACAACAATAATAGCTATAATCAATGGAGTTGCAGCAACATACAATGAATAGAGTTGCAGAGTCAGACAATGAAGAAAGTTGCAACAATGTATAGTTATAGCTAAGCTACAACAACTATGAGCTACAACAAAATAAAAATACATTATTTTTATTCCACTACTATGTGTTCTTCCTTCTGTTACATTCATCCATATTTATACATAACTTTCAGTTCGTTAATTAGACTTGAAAAAATTAAATTACCCCTTCGTTGATAAATCTTCAAATCTTAATTAGGTAAAAGGACAAAGTTGAAATAAACTCTCTGGTGGTGTTGCTCCAAATTTCAACGAGTTGAGGAGGTGGTAGCTCTTCACATTTTCATGTTACCCCTTCAAGTTTCAATGAGATGAGATCAAGGAAAATCTTCACGATTTTAGGCACTCATGAAATAATCATTGTTACTGACATTCTCCCCCTTAATTGTTTCAACCAAAAGTTTTGTTGTTACATCAAAAAAGTAGTTACACCATACACACACCTATATTTTTCCCATGAATTTGAAATAACTCATTTTCGAAGGGTTTTGTAAACATATATCCAAATTAGTCTTCTGATCTACAAAGTTCCATACAAATTGCATTAGTGTTTACTAATTCTTAAATGAAATGATTCCTTATATCAATATACTTACATATTTTATGGAAAAACATGATTTCTTGATAATGCAATGGTAAATTTGTTTTTCACAAAATAATCGAGTTGGTTCTTCTTTCCCATGTAGGAACTCAATTAACATTCTTCTCACCCATAACATTTGACAAGAAATTATTGGTGCAACAACATACTTTGCCTTATAAAATGGTAAAATCACAATGGACCACTTATTTGATGCCCATGATACTGCACTCGATCTAAAACTAAACATATACCTTGACATACTCTTCCTGTAATCAATATTTCCTACAAAATCACTTTATGTATATCTAGTCAATTTAAAATCTAGGTGTGATGTATACAAGATAGCATAATTTGTTTTTCCAACAATATAGCTTAATATCCATTTTATAACTTTCCAAGGGGTACTCTTTGGAGACTCCATAAATCAGGAAATTAAACTTACAACAGACATTATTTCAACCCTTGTTACAGCCAAATATATGACACTTCCAACCAACTTCTTGTACAAATACATATCAACACTTAACCCGCAATAATTCTTATTGAGTTTTGTAGTAGTCACATTATAACTTGATTACAATTCACCATCATAAATATTTTCAATATTTATTTTGCATACTTAGATTGACAAATAAAAATGCCAACTTTAGATTGAGCTATTTCAATACCAAGAAAATATTTCATCATCCATAAATTAGTCATATTAAAATCTTTCTCATCGTTGTTTTAAAATAATCTATTGAAATTTCTCCACTGAAAATAAAATCATCAATATGCAAGCAAACTATCAAAATTTTACCTTCCTAATTTATCTTTGTATATACAGTTGACTCACTTGGACTTCTATTGAATCCTTTATTATTTAAATATTCATTAATTATATTGTATCATACTTGGCATGCTTGTTTTAGTCCATATAATACTTTCTTTAACCTATAAACATTATCTTCTTGTCCGTCAATTTCATATCCTAAAGCTAGTTTCACATAAAACTATTCTTCTAAAACTAAATTTAAAACTTCAGACTTCATGTCTATTTAATGCATTTTCCATCTATTTTTTTCTCTAATAGCTAACACCATCCTTACTCTATCAACTCTAGCTACAGATGCAAAAAATTCATTATAATCAGTGTCAGGTTGTTGATTGAACCCTTGAGCTAAAAGTCTTTATTTTTGTTTCTCAACTTCACCTTTAGCATTCAACTTGCTCTTGTAAATTCGTTTAACACCTATACTATTTTTTCATTTAGGTAGATTTACAAGATCCCAAATATTATTTCTTTCTATGGCATCAATCTCTTCATCCATACCCTTTACCCAAAATTCTTCTTTAATAACTTATTCAAAATTTACGGGATCATATGCAATTAATGAAAATCTTCAAACTTGATCTATTTCATCATTATGCTCATAAATTTCTCTTAATATTCTAGTCTTCTAACCTTTAAATTTATACTTTAATGTAGCTAATGTAGGATTTGATTTATTACATACCCCTAATCTTGTTTTTTTTGTACTTCATAACTTGATGGTTCACCATGTTCTTAAGTTCTAGGTGTTCTAAACTTCAACATTGGGGGAATTTTTAGGTTTGAAATAGGCCTCCTGACGAAAATAGTAAAATAATAGTTAAAATAATAAAATAAGATCTATGAATTATTAAAGAAAAAGAAAGTAAACTATATTTTATATTGTATTTTTGGCTTATCTCCTAGTAGTTTTACTCAAATGCCATGTGTAGACACCTGTTGTATGTGGATTTAAATTCCACATCTAACGAGCACCCACTAAACATACTTATGACAAGACCCATGACTAAACACAATGTTTTCATGGTTTTTTTTTTTTAATATATATATATATGGGTCTACTTAGAAATATGCAGAATGGATACTCATTGGATGTGGAATTTAATTCTGCATCCAACAAGTATATACACTTGACATTTGAGTAAATATATAAAGAGATAAGAGATAAATACAATAAAAAATGTTTTTCTTCTTTTCCCTCCAAAATATTTTCCCTTGCTAATGACATCATCATCTTGAACCATATTGATTCTTTTAAAGATAATTTTGTTAGTACATTTTTTGTTTTGAGGCCCATTTTTTACCAAACAATTCCCTTTATATATGTGGCCTAACTTGTGCTGATTTCCTTGTTGAAGTACTTGTAGCAAGTGTATATGCATATGGAGTCAACTTTATAGCCTGTACATCCTTCTCATCTCCATCATCATCTCAATGAGAGAATACAATTCCCTTTGCAATAGATTTATATATGCTTCCATCCCAAGCCTCTTCTTCCTTGAATCAACCTCCCTAATAATAATATATTTCTTCATAATGGGATTATAGATTCTATATTTCTTATACTCCTCACTATATTAAGTAAAGATACACTTCTCATTGTTTTCATCCAACTTCTGATCTCTTTAGGTACATGTGCATAGGCTACACACCTCAAAATCCTCCAATAAGATATGTTTCAACTCTTACCACTCCCTGTTTCTTTAGGAACTCGTTCCTTCACACTCTTAGCTAGAATCTTGTTGAGGATATAAAATAAACAAATAACTTCTTCTCCTCAATATTCATGTGGTAGATACTTCTCTGTTAGCTTTCTTTGAGCCATATTGATAATCGTTTGATTCTTCCTTTTAGCCACCCATTTTTGTTATGGAGTATAACATGTAGTAAATTGTCTCTTGATTCTATGCTACTAAAAAACCTCCATGAAATCATCTGGAATATATTCACCACATTTATATGATCTTAAAGCTTTAACATATTTTCTACTTTCTTTTTCAACCGTAGCTTTAAACCTTTTTAATATTGTAAAAGCTTCATACTTTTCTCTTACAAGATAAACTATTTTTTTTTAATATAATCATTAATAAAAGTTGAAAAGTATATATTTCTGACCAAAGCTTGTGTTTTCATTTTTCCACACAATTTTCTTTGTACAATCTCCGATGGAGATTTCACCCTATATGAGATTATAGATACAAATTTCTCTTTTTGATGCTTTTTAAGTATACAACTCTCACATGAGCTTATTATTTGTTGAATTTTAGGTAGCCCTTACACTATCAACTTATTTTATAAAAAGTCTACAACACCAAAATATAAATGACCATATCATAAATTCCATAACCAAGATGCATCCAAGCACTTAGTTTTATAAGAATTGAAAGAGTGAGTGAATTTATTTTTCATTATAAGTGGAAACAAACAATTCTTTTACATCTCCACCCTTTCTATCAACTACTTACTTGGGTACTTACTAATGATTGCACATACCTTGTCCTTGAAGAACACTGTGTATATTTTCTCTATTAGTTTCCCAATGCTTAACAAATTGCATTTTAAACTAGGTACATAGTATACATCATTGATCATTCTTCTTTCACCATTTCTAGTATATACAACAATCACTGCCTTACATTTAACACATACCTTATTATCATTGGCTAGCTTTACCTCATACTAAATACTAGTGTCTAGATTCATTAACAAATATATGTTTCCATTCATGTGATTGAGGCACCTACCATCTAAAAACCAAACATGATTTGAACTTTCTTGAGTCGCATTATAGGTCAAAAGCACAAGTTTATGATTATCTTTACAATCCTCTTTGATTCCTCCCTACAAGATTTTGTTGTTACTCACCATTAAATTAAAACGGTATTGTTGAGATTTCTCCTCAGATCTAAAATTATTTTTGTTGTCCCTTTCATAAGATGTTTTCCTCCTCTTCCTCTGTTAGTTAACCTTCCTCTACCTCTTCCTTTAGTAAGTTTCAGTTTATCTTTGAAGGAATTCTCCAATGGATTACCATCATATCTTATCATCATGGATTCATGTGCAACCAAACAATGAGTGAACTCATTAATTTGCATTTGAATATTATATTTAAGCTCTTCAATGGATACAACCATAGCTTCAAGCTTCTTTGGAAAAATTTGGAAGAATTTCTCAACCACTCTCTTATTTCATATGTAATCACCATATTGTCTTAATTGATTAACATTGCTCATGACCTAATCATAAAACTAACCACAATCTCACTATCTTTCATTTCCAGATTCTCAAAATCTCTCCCCAAGTTTTGTATCTTAACATTCTTCATCTTGGATACACCTATAAAAACCCTTTTTCATTACCCCCTCATGTAAATATTTTCATGTGCAATGGTAATTAATTATGAGAAATGTAAAAGTAACTGGATTGATGAGAGGACATGGATTCAAAGCTTGAGAGGAAAACTTTCTTGGGAATCTCTTGGGGAAATAACCAAGATTAGAATTTTCCATTAAATGGCCACCCATATCCTTGTTGAATTAAAAATAAGATGGTACAACAATTAAAATGGAGTATGGTTGGTTGACCAAAAGGATGAACCAACTTGATCTCATGGGACATGTTGTTCCAATCCACATGCAAAATAATCTCAAAATGAAAAACATGTTATAGTGTGGTATACAATTGATAGCAAGAGACACAAAGACATGTTACTCCAAACAAGACTACACACTCAATAGAGGAGCATATGAGGATTGCGAACACTCTCGGTTTCTCAAGGGATTTGCAAGTGAATTACTAAGGAAAAAGACAAGAAAAAATTATTGAATATATTGGCTTGGAGCATGTTTAGGAGGATAGATTAAAGCTGAACTTGTGGTGTTAAGAAGTTGGAGTGACAGTGGAATCTCGATCCCCGCTTAGTAGGTGGAGAGATTGTGTAGTTTGGGAGTTCTCTCGATGTTTCACAGGTAGATACCATGAGGGAAGACTCTAGATTCCCGTGAAACATATTAGGTAGAGACATGGTGTGTTATGGATTCCTTCCAGATTGTAGGTGGAGGCACTGTGGGATCTAGATTGTTGTAGTGTGAATTAGGTGGAGACATTGTGAGCTCTAGATTCTTGTAGTTATTATTGGGTGGATCATTGTGTGCTCTAGATTCTCTTAAGTGTTGTTTGGGTGGAGATACTATGTACTTTCGACTCCTGGGTGCTAGGTGGAGGCACTGTGTGCTATGGATTCCCATGTGAATTCTTAACTAGACTAGTGTGAATTTTCTTTAAACACTTCACTCCTCAAACTCTAAATATGGATTAGGGATGGTTAACTGCAAGAAATAATGGCAGTGTAATTGGCCTACAATTGGGAGGAGAGTTGAAGTCCCTTCCTTAGTTTCGAGTCACTCTACTAATAAGGTAATTTTCTTGTATCTTTATGTGTACCTATTTCACTTTGAATGATAAAAATTGTTGTTATATGACAACGAGTGTATCAACACAATTAATGATGGAATATGTATTCTTCTGTATTTTCAATGAGATGGTTTCTATGATTATTATCATGGTATTAGGGTCTTACATACCCCTATAGTTTCCTAAATATTTTATAATTTGTATATCTATCTACATGATTACGTATGACTATCTAATGAACCCAATTAAACCATTATGGTGTGTGCAATTACCTAGTTTGGGTGTTATAACTGTCAAGGAGTCCCTCTTGTGTAAGAACTACTGAAATTCTATTCTTAAAGGGATATGTATGGCATGCTAAGAATTAGCATGGATTTTTGTTGTACATGAATGATTATTTTCCCTCTTTACTCATGGACCAATAATGAATTAATGCATGATATATTAGGGAACCTGATATAAATTATTTTAGACCCATTCCATAGGAGGATTTGGTATTACAATAGAAGAAACCATAGAGCATTGTTAGCCATTGATTGGCTAGTTATAATTCCTATTAATATGTGGATTATGTCTGATGTTTGAACTTGGATTGTTTCTACTTGATGTAAGAATGTATTCCAATGATCATGGAGGTTTTGGGCAATGTTGTTCTTCTAGGAGAGCCTTGGCCAGTTCCTTGAAAAACTTAAGGAAAAACCTTAAATCATTTTGAGTTGGATAAGCATAAATTGGCATTGTAGCTGGGAGTATCTGGGCTAGATATAATTCAAGTGATCTAGGCATATATGAGAATCTCGATATATAGGAGAATTGTTATGATGAATCTCATGGGGAAACCAGATACAAATGAGGCTTGATACATATGCACAAGGATTGATTCAAGGTTTATCTAGTGTGGGGCCCAATTTGAGTAAACCTCATGAGGCCCAAATGAGTGCCCAAAGCTGGATATTTGGGATTATGGAAATATGTTTGGGGATTTTGATGCATCTCGAAATCCAAATCATTTGCCTCATGATAAAAAGTCATATGCAGGACATACAATGTACCGCCAGATGTTTGTAACAAGTCCTAACACAAACAGGAATCCAAATTATTTTTATGTGAAAATTTCTTACTAGCGCCATATTTCTTTACAAACTGGATATAGCGTAAAACAAAGAAATAAAATGTGAGGACCAGACTTGGTGGGGTCCACAGGATTTTCTATGTGGAAAGGGTTACGTGGATGTAGCCACTTCGACATTGGTGTGAAGGATAACATGGAACCACTTAGTAAGGTCCACACAAGTGCCACATGGGTGCCATGTGGTAGGATCTTGTTTGTGTGACAATGATTACATGATCAAACTTTAAATGGGCATCAAGGAAAATTTTAAGGATGGAAAATTTTCTTGAAGTTTAAAAACATTGGCGAATCTCACTAATCCCTAATATGCAAACTATAAAATGTGTATTGATATATTTGTGAAATTATTCAAATCTAGATTGATTTTATATATAGTCTCTATATAATGTTGGCGATTTTTAAGGTAAAATAATTTTATATTCTAAAATTTGGGCGAATCATATTTTATAAAAATTGGTAATTGGCGAATCTTTTTTTGGAAAAATCAACGAAAATTAGCCCACTGGGCGAACATTAGCCCCTAAAATTTTCCATGATGGGCATAATTTTTGGCCTCTATTTCAGATCAGGATAAAATTCATCTCGTAGAAAATCTCTTAATGAGTTACAAGCGATGGTATGTTCCAAAGTTAATTCCACTAACTCTGGAAATTAAATATTGTTATAACCCCATTTTCATAATGGGACCATGGAGGTCAACTTAGTTAAAAGTAACACCTCTCATTAACCTAGAGATGTCCAAGCGGGTGGGTGGGAGCTTTACAACTCCCTGATAACATGTTTCAAGAGTGTCCCAAGCCTTCTTTGAAGAATTTGTGCTTGACTCTAGAAATATAATGTCATTTAAACCTTGATGGTTTAAACCAAGGGATTTATTATCCTTCTTTTAGTTCTCCTGCAAAAGAGTTCACTAAGCTTTTGTTAGAGCCATTTTTTTTGCTTGATCAGAAAAATCTAGATACTCATAGTGAAAAATCTCCAAAGGTCAGGATAATGTAGTAATGTTCTCATTCTGATAAACCAAGAATCATAATTTCTCTCCATTAGAATAAGAACCTATGATTGAGCCATACTAGTGTTTAATGATATTTCAATTTAACATCTAGACAATTGAAGCATATTTTTTTTTTCTAATGTTGATACATAACTATATCTTCCAACTCACTACATATTTCGAACATGAAAGAAACGACATAATAACAAAAAAAGAATGCAGCATATAAAGAATATGATTTCACAAATACAATACTATATTCACAACAAAAAGTTACAGTGGAATTGTAGCAATATGTAATTATGAAACAACCAAAAGTGTAATAATGTACCATGAATAAAAATACAGCAATGTATAATGAACGGAGTTATAACAATGAACAAGTGTTGTGGCAACTATGAACTACAACTAAGCAAATATAAACTACAACTAAACAAATATATTTTGTTTCAACAAAAATACTTTGTTCTTATTACACTACTTTGTTTTCTTCCTTTTGTTATATTCATCCATATTTATACATAGTTTTAAGTAGGTTAATTGGAGTTAAAAAAATACATAGCTTTCAGTAAGTTAATTGGAGTTGTTTTGGGTATTAAAAAAAAATTGCCCCTTCATTGATAACCCTTCAAATCTCAATTATGTAAAATGACAAAAGTGAAATAAATTCAATGGCGTTGGTGCTCCTTGGGAGCTCAATTATTTGAGGTAATGGTAGCTCTTCACAATTTCATGCGACCCTTAAGGTTTCATGGAATTGAGGTTGTCTTAATTCTTTAAGAGTTAAGAGACTCGTGAAATAAAAATTATGATAATAGATTTTAATAATAATGGTGTTGTTTAAGTGTTTTTAATAATTCTTGGAGCTCATCAAAGATTTGTGGACGCCCCGTCTGGAAACCAACGACGTTACAGAAACAGAAGCCATTAGCACTTGCTTACTACTGCAACTATATAGACTTTCGCTCTGGTCCCTTGCCTATTTATACATGTCTCAAGTGTGACTCTTTCAATTTCTAAACAAAATTCCAAACCAACGGGATCTTTGATTTCCTTTGCATAGTCGATTTCTTCTGTTTATGTAAATATTTCTTCTGTCCAATAAAGATTTACCAGCTGATGCAATGACGACTTCCAGAGAAGGTTAGGTTCCATGTTTGCCGTACGGTAGTTATCCTCCTCTGTCGTGAGTAATGTCGAAACAATATAGGAATTTCTTACTATTTTGAGCGTACAAGTAGGTTGGTATGGTGTTTAATTTTTAGATCTAAATTTTATGTTAAGACTTATATTTGTAGTTTTTTTATTTTTTTATATTAATTTTACGTCGAGTTTTATTTTTAAGGCTATAAGTTAGTTGGTGTGGTGTTTATTTTTTAAGTTAGAATTTTGTGGAAGACAGTGAAGATTTAAGCAAATTATAGATTTTAGAAACATAATGAATATGGTATTATCTTAATGAACATGGAAAAAAATGTTATTTCAATTAACATATTCCGAATACAATTTATTTATTTTTTGGAAAAAAAATAAAAAAAGTTATCAGATAAATTTGAAGAGTTAGAAATTACTTTTAAGTTTTCTATCTTTTCTATCTTAATTTTAGATGGAGCTTTATTTTTAAGCATATAAGTTAGTTGGTGTGGTGTTTACTTTTTAAGTTCTAATTTTATGGAAGAGATTGAAAATTCAAGTCGATTCTAGAAACATGATGATTCTAGAAACATAATGAATATAGTATAATCTTAATGATCATCAGAAATTTTTTATTCCAACCAACATGTCTGGGAATACAATCTATTTCTTTTGAAAAAAAAAAAAAAAAAAAACATTATAAAATAATTTTGAAGAGTTAGAAATTGAATTTAAGTTTTCTATTTTTTCTATCTTAATTTTAGGTGGAAATTTATTTTTAAGGGTATAAGTTAGTTGGTAAGGTGTTTACTTTTTAAGTTTGAATTTTATATAAGAGATTGAAGATTCAAGTCAATTATAGATTCTAGAAACATGATGCTTCTAGAAACATAATGAATATAACACAATCTTAATGACCGTGAGAAAAAATTTATTCCAACTAACATGTCTGAGAACACAATCTATTTTTTTGAGAGGAAAAAAAAAATTACAAAATAAATTTGAAGAATTAGAAATTGCGTTCAAATTTTCTATCTTTTCTATCTTAATTCTAAGTGGAGCTTTATTTTCTAGAAGCATAATGAATATAGCACAATCTTAATGACCATGAGAAATCTTTTATTCCAACCAACATGTATGAGAACACAATCTATATTTTTTGAAAAAAAAACAAACATTACAAAATAGATTTGAAGAGTTATAAATTGGGTTCAAAAATCTAGTCATACTTTCAGGATGGTTCTAAATGACCTATATGAATCAAAATATTGAAAGAGATAGCAGTTCAAAATATAGTGTAATTCATGTAAAAAATTGTTGCTATACATTTAACTTTTATGTGCAATTTTGAAATGGGATATTTTACTTATAACATTCTAAATTATATTGAAAAAAATTGAGATTTTTTTAATGAACAAATACAATGAATGAAATGCTTAATTGGAAAAATTGAGGACCAAATATGTCTAGGGTATTTGAGATTAAGAGTGGATATAAGTTATACTCTGTTAACTTGGAGGAATGATCAAAGATACTTACACAATATATAATGAATACAGTTATTAGTAAATGGCCTATATGAATCAAAACATTGAAATAGATAGCAATTCAAAATATAGTGTAATTCATGTAAAAAATTGTTGCTATACATTTAACTTTTATGTGCAATTTTGAAATGGGATATTTTACTTATAACATTCTAAATTATATTGAAAAAATTTGATATTTTTTTAATGAACAAATACAATGAATGAAATGCTTAATTGGCAAAATTGAGGACCAAATTTGTCTAGCGTTTTTGAGATTAAGAGTGGATATGAGTTATACTCTGTTAACTTGGAAGAATGATCAAAGATACTTACACAATATATAATGAATATAGTTATTAGTAAATGACCTATATGAATCAAAATATTGAAAGAGATAGAAATTCAAAATATAGTGTAATTCATGTAAAAAATTGTTGCTATACATTTAACTATTATGTGCAACTTTGAAATTGGATATTTTACTTATAACATTCTAAATTGTATTGAAAAAAATTGAAATTTTTTTAATGAACAAATACAATGAATGAAATGCTTAATTGGAAAAATTGAGGACCAAATATGTCTAGCGTATTTGAGATTAAGAGTGGATAAGAGTGGATATAAGTTATACTCTGTTAACTTGGAGGAATGATCAAAGATAGTTACACAATATATAATGAATACAGTTATTAGTCAGTGCATGACATATCTCTAGTAATACATGATCCTAGCAATCATTTTCCTCTTGATTGTTATTAATTTAATATTAACCAATGCAAGTTATATTGTTTGACTTTGAAAACAAATATTTATTTTTCAATTTCACTGAAAACAAATATATAGTTTTCAATATCATTGAAAAAATAATTTTCAATCATTTGATTGGACCATATCTTGAAGGTCTTACTGCATCCTTTGCAAAATATAATGCCATGTGATAAATGCCTCATATTTTATTGCCATAAATTAAGGACGTAGCTGCAATATTTATGTCATGATTTCTAAATATTTGTCCAATGACTTTTCATTCTTATGCTTCATAGGAAAACCATCTAAAATTAAAATCTTTTGAAAATAGCTCATACTTACCTAAATAACATATTTGTCATCAAATACTTCCTAACATAATTTAAGGAAGTATTTGCATAAGAAAATGGATAGGAACAAGATGTAAATAAACATACTTACCATTATTTGTGTTCCTCAAAACTCTAACAAGTAGGAGTAAATATGTAAATGTGCAGACTTACTAGTGGATACTACCCACCAAAAATATATGCAAGTCCTTGTCCCATAGTAGGCAATTATTTTTCCCACTTCATATATAGTTTGTAATTTTTATAAACAAATAATTTCCACTTGAGTACCCAAGGGCCTACACTTCCTTGCAACAGTTGTTTACTTGTGTAATAAATGAAATGTAGACAAATTAATTAGTTTCGCAATATATAAATGTTACTTCTAGAAACTGTGTTTAAATATTTTAATTTTGAGTTTTAGTATCAATGTCATGTAGTTTTTTATGCAAAAAATAATGCATACATCTCCATTAGGAGTAACCAAATGATGGAATCTTGCTACAAAACATGTAAAGTTGTAGAGAATAGAGTGTTCATGATGAAAGTGTTATAAGCATACAATAAATATGAACAAGAACAAGCTACACTTACAACAACAAGGAAATCCAACCAATGTCATATTAGACTTTGGGTATATTTATACATAGATAAGATCGTTGGAGTAGTTTTACCTTCTCTTAACCAACCATCATTTATTTTATCTTACATATTTACCGAGACAATGTGTATGATGACAACATAGGTCTAAAGACC
Source organism: Pinus tabuliformis (assembly GCA_031772625.1). Classification (NCBI taxonomy): domain Eukaryota; kingdom Viridiplantae; phylum Streptophyta; class Pinopsida; order Pinales; family Pinaceae; genus Pinus; species Pinus tabuliformis. Next base: position 1,593,122,401 of record CM062816.1, read on the forward strand.
CTTAAAACATCCTCTTACCCTCAACCTTCTCTTAACCAACCATCATTTACCTTATCTTACATATTTACTGAGTATTACCAATGTTTATGATGACAACATAGGTCTAAAGACCCTTACAACACCCCTCTTACCCTCAACCTTCTCTTAACCAACCATCATTTACTTTATCTTACATGTTTACCGAGTATTATTGTCATTTAGATAATGTGTATGATGACAACATAGGTCTAAATACCCTTACAACATCCCTCTTACCCTCAACCTTCTCTTGACCAACCATCATTTACTTTATCTTACATATTTACTGAGTATTACCAATGTGTATGATGACAACATATGTCTAAAGACCCTTACAAAATCCCTCTTACCCTCAACCTTTTCTTAACCAGCCATCATTTACTTTAACTTACATATTTACCAAGTATTACTGTCATTTAGACAATGTGTATGATGACAACATAGGTATAAAGACCCTTACAACATCCCCCCACCCTCAATGCATTGGATAGGAAGATGCACATGTATAAGGATTATTGTGACTTCTTCATGTTGGATGGTCACATCTTGCAAATCTTCATTATTCACATTTTTAGTGCAGTGTTCTCAACCATATAAACTACTACTCCAACCAAGAACCTTAAGGAAGCTCCTCTCTAGTTTAGGGGTGTCCTTTTCGCTCTCTCTACTACAAGTCCAAGGCATGACTATCATTTCTGGGAGTCTCTAATTCATCATAAAATTTGTGAAACATCTGCATAAAAACCATCCTACTTTTTCTTCTACTACAATAAAAAACGATTGTGCAATCTTCATATTAGGGGATTATCATAATGTTTTCATCATGTTTAACACTTCATCTCTTTATGTGTATGTTCTTCTAGTTTGATTTGATGTTCTTGATTGCATCATTCACAACGTGTATTCTTTTAAAAATCATTTCTATTGTAAGTTCCTTTTATGTTGTTGGTTTTTATTATCTTATAATATATAAAGTCTTTATTTAAATTACATGAAGCATATGATGAAGGATATGATAAAAGATATGACTTGGAATTTCTATGACTCTTTACAATCTTAGCCGACCCAACAGACATCAACAAAAACTAACCAACTTTATTACATGAAACAGATTGGACTTGACTCTAACATCCTTCATGATAATTTTTTTTTTATACAAATCTCCATAAGTTTGATTGCAATAAACATATGAAATCATTCTAATAATAGGTAGAAGTTGTCTCCTATAATAATCAACTTCATCAACGAACATAAATAGACAAATAAATCGAAGTCAACTATTATGGACTTGGTTGATTCTCTAATGAGACTTTTCTCGAAGTAAAATTGCATATGCTTTGTTTGTCGAATCTTTCGACTAAGTTCAAAGATGCGTGTCAAGAACACTTGTCCACTTCCATGTGCATTCTTGTTATCCATATCGACCAACACCACACATCAACCATAACTAAATTCAGCTGCATGGACTAGGTGGAACTTTAGTCAAATGAGTCCCAATCAAAAATAAAACAATTTCATCTATCCAATTAACAAAATTTTGACATCGCCCGTCCAATAACAATATACCAGTTGACCAAAAATAAAATACGAGTTTATAAACTTACTTAAATTTTCTTGAATACTTTGTATTCTTTATCGAATCTCGTATCGTCGGAGCTACGCATACATTATACCCTAAAACTTTTCCATGAATATACAAACAAATTTTGAAAGGGTCAAATCACTTCGAATGATTGACAAGGCAGTACTACAATTTTTTCGTGACGCTTGCTTCATCGAGCGTTCCATTGGAAGTTTAAATGGTCGACTATTACATTGGGCGGATCAATTCTTATTGGTTTTCCATTAATGACCAAGTCGATTAACTAGTCAATCCTTACTTTAGCCTTTTCCAAATAAAAAATTATGAAAATAAACATATTCTTTCTAGTATGGTTGACTGATTACTCTAACGAAATGAAATATTTTCTGAAGTCGAAGTTTGAGTTTGAAAAAGATAAGGTAGAAGTCAATTTTTCCAATACTCGACCACAAGTTCCTCATCCAAGTGGACTAAAAAACATTAAAGTCCACCAACACGTTTTGAAAGTTGTATGCAATCAATTTCCCATCCTAACAATAATGCATATAAACTAAAACCAAATTATCCGGTCTCTGTACTAGTATTTTTGTATTAGTATAAAAGGAAGAAAAATTGAGTTTTTTTTAGTGTGATTGTTTAGATTTTTTTTATAGTACCGAGCATACATAACACACAACAGATTTATACTCAAAGACTTAGACGGCAGTAGCAAAGAATAGTTTCAAAGATAGACAAATGGAGGAACAACAAGATTACTCAATCAGAAACAATGGAATAGATAAAACAATCACTGGAGAACAGAAATCACTTAGCATTACGAAACAGGCTTAGACCTTGGCTTGCATTCCTTGGCCAGAGAAATTACAAATTTATAGAGGCTGAAGAAGGATCTAGAATCCTGCATGTCATTTAGATGGAGATCTAGAAGCTAACGACGGTGTAGAAGGATCTAGAATCCTAGATGTGATTTAGATGGACATCTAGAAACTAATGGCGATATAGAAGGATCTAGAATCTTGCATGAATTTGGCTCCACACTTAAAATTCTCCCACTTGAAGCCAAATAAGAGTCATGAATCAAGTCACATCGAGTCCTACTTTAACATACCGCGGTAACCTCACGTGTAAAAGAAAGGAGTTAGAATTTTTTTACAGAAATTACCCACAAGTAATTATCCAAAATCACTACTCCACATTCCTCATTAACCATTAGATATAATGTTCATTAGTACATAAAGTAAATTGCGATAGAGGACAGTAAGTTGCATAACCATTGACAACCACTGTTGTAGTATATTAACATAAATTGTCTCATGAACCTTGCATCCATTTCATGCTTCCCTTAACCATATTAATTAATCACATACTTGACATTATGTTTATCACATCAAATAAGGAATCAACATCATCAAGGATTCAACACCATCAATCTGACACAATAAGCAATCACATCATTGAACACCAATATACCCTGGAAACCCCGTAGGGTGAAAACCAACAAACGTTTAATTTTATTATTAAACGCTCATGAGGGTTTTCACCCCTCACTCAATGGCTTATAAGGGATTCCATCCCTTATCCATTTCTATAAAATATTACAATGAAATATCATTAAAATATCACATAACTAGCTAAAAGCTATTACATTTTCCATGAAACCCTTTACCTACATATCACCACTCTCTACATCCTTGTGGCATGATTTTTCTATCAATGTACGATCCCGCAACTCGTACTCATGAGCATGGACCATTAGTTCTTTACCTACCACAATGTTAAACATCATTTTTCTTTGGCACAAACTGCCATCGTTTCCTGTCATTGTTGTCGTCAACAAGCTTTGGCAACAAGATTAGTTACAATATTAATCAATCAATAATTAGTCTCTAAAGGTGATCTTTTGACATATACTCATGTGCATGAGTTGTAAATAGAATATCACAACATGCTTCTTCTAACAATGTTGTACACAAATAATTATCAAGCATGTCATAATAATTAACTAGTACATTTATTCAAGTAAATACTTGTTTTACTTTCCACATTACTTATTCACACTAATGCACATTTCTCTTTAAAAAATCTAACCCAGTAGTCCTCAAATCCATGTTCCTCTTTAAAATATATAACACAATAGTTATATCTTCATACATGTAATACACTATTGTTTCTATGCTCTTGATTATGTGTTCTTTTCACATAGTTAGTTTTCAAGAACCCAACATAGTTTCTCTATCATTTATGTACAAAGTTATTATGCATTTGTTTCCATTAAAGTATCATAAAAAAGTTCTCGTGCATTTGTTTACAAGAAACTATCATATTCAACCTTTCATTTGGGCATAAGAACTAAGATAACAATAATGGTAACCCTTTATGCAATAAACCACACAATTAAATCAAACTATCCAATATGCAACATACAAATCCTTTACCATTTTACTCACCCAAACATGTAACTTTTGCAAATTCTCTTGCAAAGGAATTAACACCATTAACTTATCTTTCATGCATAAGAAGATATATTCTTTCCAAGGAAGGTTCTTATGACTTATCTCTGTGCATTTTATCTATGCATAGGTTATTATATTTTCTCATAACTAAGTATTGTTTTTCAAGAGAACTCTCTACCCATGAGAATATTTCACAAATTTCCCTCTTTAATTTATATTCTCTTCCAGGAAAATGATTACGAAATCCCTTTTTAAGAAAAGAGAATTCTTCCTATCTTTTCTTACATAAACACATATGCATGTTATATAAAGACAATAAATGTTACTTATCTTTTAATATTGCAAATATATATAATAACCATATTTTCCTATATATAACAATCTTTAGCTACATGTAGTAATATATTTTCTCTACCAAGAATATATCTATATATATATATATATATATATATATATATATATATATATATATATATATATATAATCAATATTTATCTACATGCAGTAATATATTTTCTTTTACAAGAGGAATATATAATTTTTATTTACATGTACTAATATATTTTCTTTGCCAAGAAAATATATAACAACAATCTCCTCAAGAACTTTAGATGTCTCATACATCTCTTCTCAAGAGGATATCTTGGGTACTTAGCAAGAATATTGTGTAATTTATCCCCAAAGAAATAATAAAGCTACTTAACTTTTAACACTCTCAAGAAACCCACAAAACTACTTAGCTTTTACTGTGCATAAACTAAGCAGCAAATATTTTCAGGAGGACTTATATCTTTGCAATATTTTAATGCATAAGAACTTTGCAATACCTGGCAATACTTTGTGCACAAAAATAAGGAATTTACTTTAAAGAACATGAACATTATTGGCCATATCTTTCTATGCAAGAGATTAACTTATCTTTTTCAGTTGTACCACCAACAAGCTATCCAAAATGCAGACAGACCAACGAGAAATCTAAAGGCATTGTGAACAGAAACACTATGAAGAATACCTGGTATCACGTAGGAATTTGCGAAGGGAACCAAAAGCGAGATTCTCAATCGTCTGAATATATATATATATATATATATGTAAATAACTCTTCCTACTGAACCATAATATATATTTTCCTCCTAGTGTCTTTTCTACGCTTTCCTGGCTGTCTTGAAATAACCAAATGCTTATTGTCGTACTCTGCGCTTTCCTGGCTGTCCTGATATAACCAAATGCTTATCTTCTGACTGACTTTGAATCATCCAACACTTGGTGTAAAAATGGTCATTACAATTTGGGATGTGGGGAATTCCTGGAAACCATGAGGGCACCACTTGTCTTCCATGAAATTCCGCAAAGTTGTTAGTCAGTTACAAAAGAACAGGTACACCCATTCCGAAGGACACTGAGTGCATGGAATGGTGGCCAAATTTTATGAAGCCTACTCTATGATAACTTTTATTTTGCTCAAGTGACGGCGAGCCTTACCCACCCTACCAAAACTGTTTTGGGAAGTGTTCTCCCATTTTTTGATGCGCAGAGTCCTCATTCAGTTTTCACGAATATCAAGAATTAGTTTTTGTAACTAATTCGTAACTTTTAAAATTACTGTTTCATAAATATTTGATTTTACATTGAGTTTTCTTAAGAATGTTACATACTCCCCACTAAAGAAAACACTGTCCTCGGTGTTCATCTCTCATTAAAATTTTAACTTTTACTCTTGATATAAGAATCTAAACCACACAAAAGCAGATCCTTCCTCTTTAAAATGAAAGATTTCATTCCAAGAAATGACAATAAACAAAAATTGTAATGTTATAACATAAGAAAAATCAATAGTCATAAGCATTTATAACTCCAAAAATATGCAAGTTCTAATTTCCATCACTTGGCCTTTATTCAAATTCATAATATACAAAAGCAAGTCTCTATATCAACTTACCATTACTTACCAATTACTCTTGAAAATCATGAGCACTTTCACGTAAGCATTTTAATAGTGTTTGGACAACCCATCAACACTCCATGTTAAGTAACCTGTAATGTATGACTAAAAATTCAATCACATTAGTCACAATATTTTGAGTCAAATGAAATACCTTTAACTATTAATCAATTGTGAAATGTTAGATGATATTTAAATCATAGTACTTTTACAAGTACTTAAAGAGCACTAACACTAATCATCAAAATGATAAATCACTGCACCACATGCACACTGTATTAACTCTCAGTAAAGACATCCACACAGTGCTTCTGAAAGTATTCAGAGATCGCCTATCCCTCTAATCATCAAAATGAGCAATAAATGCACAAAGTGCATACTGTCCTAACTCATGCTAAGACATTCAAAAGATTAGCAATACAATAAAGGAATTCCACTACCAATAATTCCTTACCAAGCACAAGGCTCCTTTCCTGTTAAGATGTACATAACATGTTTACACAATTATATATATAATTCATTTTGAACATTACATATAGCTGACTAGTTAATTTCTTTAGCTATGAGAACCACAATAGGCTAAAGAATTCTCCTCCCAACCCATGGGAACTTGTTTCCACAACCAGATCGAGTCATTTTGACATCTAGATAGTTATTTGCCAAAGGCAATACCAAGTCTAGTATGGAATTCCACTGGCCAACCAGCTCAAGAATTCCAATGACTACATACGGTCCAATATAAGATTCCTCTTAGTAGCATCCTACTTATTCCTCTGACAGCATCCCGTCTATGAGGAATTTTGGGCCTCCTCCAACAAGCTCCAAATCAATAAAGTTGCCTCAGGCTTTTTACCCTCTTCACCATCTTGGAAAACTCTTTTCCCTTACTGAGATCATTTATCTCTAAGGAGAGGAAATGCGGGCAGGAAAGTACCATCAACCCCTCCGGGCAGGTAACTGCCATCAACCCAAGGCATTCTAGCCTTTCACATCTATCCACGACTGTCTGACATGTTAAATTTCTCTTTCATCACTCTTACCCATAGTAATTTACATAGTGAAACATATGCATATTACGATTAACAAAAGAAATATCCATGTACACCATGCTCAACATGGGTCCATAATATCTTGATTAATAGGAAACACAACTGACATACATGTTGTATGCATTCTAATTTTCCAAATAACACAATCATGCATATCATATAACATTATAATTTCTCATTTATGATTGCAATTCACATTGCAACATTTTACCTTGACGGGTTTTCTTGTTGCCATTAAGCTACCACTACTTAATCCCATCAGCAACGTTAGTCATAAATATGCATCATTTAAAAAATATTCATTTTCCAAATCATTTTAGTTTCATGCATACAATATTGTCATGCATAAAAGTATATGCAAATATTCATTAATGTGTAAATGTCAATAATAGTTGAGTTAACAATCTAAACATTTCCAATTTCCCATAGTGTATTGTCATCAATAGACCGATACATGAAGTAACTACCATAATCACTTGTTTATAAATTGTAATAATCTTAAATCAAATTCAATTAATGCATATAAGTTCTATTAGTTAGTCATACAACACTAACCAATCACAACTACCAACCATCTTAATGCATCCATGACAAGACTTAATCAAAAATTAGTTATTATAGTCAAGTCTCATTACTCGACTCATTGTTTATTTTCAATATCTAAAGGGGTTCTTACAATGTCTTTTTAAAACACTATATTGTCATATTCAAGGACATTCCCTGTATTTTACATTCATGCATTGACTCATTAAAATTAGTTCATTGTAACTTCAATCATGTTCATTAAATGCATCATTATTATTTCCATATTTGCAAAGCAAAAGTTAGTAGTTTATTGTCACTTTCCTTAATGAGTGTTCGATATTGTTCATAAGTGTAATGAGCGTTCAATATTGTTCATAAGTGTGACAAAAGCTTTATTGTCTTTTATCCTCATCAAGAATCCAATGTCATGAACATAGTTTTGCAGCAAACTTTATTACTTACTACTCAATGCAGTTATAAACATGAATCACACATATCATGTCAAAAGTAGTGTACTACATAAATCAATATGTAGATTTTCAGACTCGTACTTGAGTTAATGTCCATCGGTGGCATACCTCAATTTCTTTTCCACTTACCAATTCCTAAAGGCACCAGTGTTGCAGCCTTTAACTTTGATACCACTTGTAACATACCCTGGTAACCTCACGTGTAAAAGCAGGGAGTTAGAATTTTTTTACACAAATTACCCATAAGTAATTATCCAAAGTCAATACCCCACATTCCTCATTAACCATTAGATATAATGTTCATTAGCACATAAAGTAAATTGCGATAGAGGATAGTAAGTTGCATAACCATTGACAACCACTATTGTAGTATATTAACATAAATTGTCTGATGAACCTTGCATCCATTTCATGCTTCCCTTAACCATATTAATTAATCACATACTTGACATTATGTTTATCACATCAAATAAGGAATCAACATCATGAAGGATTCAACACCATCAATCTGACACAGTAAGCAATCACATCATTGAACACCGATATACCCTGGAAACCCCGTAGGGTGAAAACCAACAAATGTTTAATTTTATTATTAAACATTCGTGAGGGTTTTCACCCCTCACTCAATCGCTTATAAGGGATTCCATCCCTTATCCATTACTACAAAATATTAAAATGAAATATCATTAAAATGTCACATAACTAGCTAAAAGCTATTACATTTTCCATGAAAACCCTTTACCTACATGTCACCACTCTCCACATCCTTGTGGCATGATTGTTCTATCAATGTACGAACCCGCAACTCATACTCATGAGTATGGACCATTAGCTCTTTACCTACCACAATGTTAAACATCATTTTTCTTTAACACAAACCGCCATCGTTTCTTTTCATTGTTGTTGTCAAGAAGCTTTGGCAACAAGATTAGTTACAATATTAATCAATCAATAATCAGTCTCTAAAGGTGATCTTTTAACATCTACTCATGTGCATGAGTTGTAAATAGAATATCACAACATGCTTCTTCTAACAACGTTGTGCACAAATAATTATCAAGCATGTCATAATAATTAACTAGTACATTTATTCAAGTAAATACTTGTTTTACTTTCCACATTACTTATTCACACTAATGCATATTTCTCTTTAAAAGATCTAACCCAATAGTTCTCAAATCCATGTTTCTCTTTAAAATATATAACACAATAGTTATATCTTCATACATGTAATACACTATTGTTTCTATGCTTTTGCATATGTGTTCTTTTCACATAGTTATTTTTCAAGAACCCAACATAGTTTCTCTATCATTTATGTACAAATTTATTATGCATTTGTTTCCATGAAAGTATCATAAAAAAGTTCTCGTGCATTTGTTTACAAGAAAGTATCATATTCAACCTTTCTTTTGGGCATAAGAACTAAGATAACAATAATGGTAACCCTTTATGCAATAAACCATGCAATTAAATCAAACTATCCAATATGCAACACACAAATCCTTTACCTTTTTACTCACCCAAACATGTAACTTTTGCAAACTCTCTTGCAAAGGAATTAACACCATTAACTTATCTTTCATGCATAAGAAGATATATTCTTTCCAAAGAAGGTTTGTATGACTTATCTCTGTGCATTTTATCTATGCATAGGTTATTATATTTTCTCATACCTAGTATTGTTTTTCAAGAGAGCTCTCTACCCATGAGGATATTTCACAAATTACCCTCTTTAATCTATATTCTCTTCCAGGAAAGTCACTACGAAATCCCTTTTTAAGAAAAAAGAATTCATCCTATCTTTTCTTACATAATCACATATGCATATTATATAAAGACAATAAATGTTACTTATCTTTTAATGTTGCAAATATATATAATAACCATTTTTTCCTATATATAACAATCTTTAGCTACATGTAGTAATATATTTTCTCTACCAAGAAAATATATATATAATAATCAATAGTTATCTACATGCAGTAATATATTTTCTTTTACAAGAGGAATATATAATTTTTATCTACATGTACTAATATATTTTATTTGCCAAGAAAATATATAACAACAATCTCCTCAAGAACTTTAGATGTCTCATACATCTCTTCTGAAGAGGATATCTTGGGTACTTAGCAAGAATCTTATGTAACCTATCCCCAAATAAATAATAAAGCTACTTACCTTTTAGCACTCTCAAGAGACCCACAAAACTACTTAGCTTTTACTGTGCATAAACTAAGCAACAAATATTTTCAAGAGGACTTATATCTCTGCAATATTTTAATGCATAAGAACTTTGCAATACCTTGCAATACTTTGTGCACAAAAATAAGGAATTTACTTTAAAGAACATGAACATTATTGGCCATATCTTTCTATGCAAGAGATTAACTTATCTTTTTCAGTTGTACCACCAACAAGCTATCCAAAATGCGGACAAACCAACGAGAAATCCAAAGGCATTGTGAATGGAACACTATGAAGAATACCTGATATCACATAGGAATTTGTGGAGGGAACCAAAAGTGAGATTCTCAATTGTCTGAATATATATATTAAAAAAAACTCTTCCTACTGAACCATAATCTAGATTTGCCTCCTAGTGTCTTTTCTGCGCTTTCCTGGCTATCCTGAAATAACCAAATGCTTATTGTCTTACTCTGCGCTTTCCTGGCTGTCCTGAAATAACCAAATGCTTATCTTCTGAATGACTTCGAAGCATCCAACACTTGGTGTAAAAATGGTCATTGCAATTTGGGAAGTGGGGAATTCCTGAAAACTACGAGGGCACCACTTGTCTTCCATGCAATTCTGCAAAGTTGTTAATCAATTACGAAAGAACAGGTACACCCATTCTGAAGGACACTGAGTGCATTGAATGGTGGCCAGCTTTAATGAAGCCTACTCTATGATAACTTTTATTTTTCTCAAGTGAAAGGGAGCTTTATCCACCCTACCAAAACTGTTTTGGGAAGTGTTCTCCCATTTTTGATCCGCATAGTCCTCATTCAGTTTTCATGAATATCAATAATTAGTTTTTGTAACTAATTTGTAACTTTTAAAATTACCATTTCATAAATTTTTGATTTTACATTGAGTTTTATTAGGGATGTTACACCTACCATGCCTCTACATAACTCATGTTTATTTCATGGTAGAATCTTAGTGAGCATATCAACAGGGTTCCTATTTGTATGGATATTTTCAAAGGATAACTGTTCTTCGTCTAACACATGCCGGATCCAATGGTATCTTAAGCCAATGTGCTTGGTTTTTGAATGAAATGCTTGGTTTTTCTCCAAGTGAATGACACTCTGACTATCACAATATAACACATACTTGTACTTATTTATTCCTATCTCTCCTAGGAATCGTTGCATCCACAACATCTCTTTACAAGCTTTTGTTGCAGCTATGTACTCTACTTCTATTGTAGAGAGGGCTACTATTCTTTGTAGCCTTGACACCCAAGATACTGTTGCACCTGCAAATGTATACAAATAACCTATAGTGGACTTTCTGGTGTCCATATCTCCAGCCATATCTGCATCTGTAAATCCTTCAAGCACAGTCTCATCATGGCCAAGACATAAACAATAATGACTAGTACCCTTGAGATACCTCAAAATCCATTTTACTATTTGCCAATGTTGTTTGCCTGGATTGGCAAGGTACCTACTCACTACTCCCACTGAATATGCAATGTCTGGTCGTGTGCATACCATGACATATATAAAGCTACCAACTGCTGAAGCATAAGGAATCTTGCTCATCTCTTCCTTCTCCTTGTCATCACTAGGACATAATTCAGTACTCAGCTTGAAGTGGGCTGCAAGGCGTGTACGAACTAGCTTGGCATCCTTCATATTAAACCTGTCAAGCACCTTCTTGATATATTTTTCTTGTGACAGCCACAGCCTTTTGTTTTTCCTGTCACGCATAATCTGCATGCCTAATATCTATTGCGATGGTCCCAAATCCTTCATTGCAAATTTGCTACCCAAATCTTTCTTCAACCTATTGATCTTATTCTTATCATGTCCAATAATCAACATGTCAACCACATATAACAATAATATGATATACTTTCCTTGATCATACCTCTTGATATAGACACAATGGTCAGCTTCCAACCTCTGAAAACCATGTTCCGACATGAATGAATCAAATTTCTTGTACCATTGTCGAGGTGCCTGTTTCAACCCATAGAGACTCTTCTTCAACCTGCAAACACGGTCTTCTTTTCCTTTTTCTATGAAGCCTTCTGACTCCTCCATATAAATTTCTTCCTCCAATTCACCATGAAGGAATTCAGTTTTTACATCTAACTGTTCACATTCTAGGTCTAAAGCAGCAACTAGACCAAGAATAACTCTAATGGATGACATTTTAACAACATGTGAGAAAATTTTAGTGAAGTCAATACCTTCTTTTTGGGCAAAACCTTTCACCACCAGCCTTGCTTTATACCTCTCCTTCTTTTCGTCACCTTCATGCTTAATCCTGTAAATCCATTTGTTTTGTAGAGCCTTTCTACCTTTTGGGAGGTTTACCAACTCCCAAGTTTTATTTTCCAGCAAAGAGTTCATTTATTATTCCATTGCTTTCTTCCGTTCTTCAATGTGCTCAACTTTACAAGCTTCTTGAAAACAATTAGGCTCACCTTCATCAATCAAAAAAATATAGTTTGAAGGAGGATACCTTTGTGAAGGCTTATGAGGCCTAGAAGATCTGTGAACCAACTGTGGTGGTGCATTATCAGGTTGAATCTCCTGTAAAGGTTCCTGCAAGATTCCTTCTTCTTGTTGTTCATCATTTTCCACTTGTTGTTCTTCATGCTCCTAAATTTCTTGTTCATTTTCTTGTATTGGTGGTATGTTTTCCTACTGCTCTTCAAACTTGTTAATAACCTTCTTGACCTCCAACTCACCTATAGTCATCTTGAACATTTCTGACTCATTAAATATAACATCTCTGCTTCTAATAATTTTATGTTTGACTGGATCCCATAAACGATAACCAAAATCTTCATCGACATATCCCAAAAAGTGCATTTCATAGATTTATCATCTAGATTAGTTCTATTTTCTTTGGGAATATGTACAAATGCTTCACATCCAAAGATTTTCATGTGAGAATAATTCAAATTCTTACCAATCCAAACTTCTTCAGGGATACCTCCATCCAAGGCTGTAGTTGGAGATCTATTTATGAGGTAGCAAGTGGTCCTGACTGCTTCAGCCCAAAAATTCTTCTCCAAACTAGAATTGGACAACATACTTTGCACCTTTTCCATAATGGTGTGATTTATCCTTTCTACGACACCATTCTATTGAGGAGTACCAGGCACAGTCTTCTCATGCTTTATGCCAAACCTGTTACAATATTCCTTAAATGCATTTGAGCAATATTCTCCACCATTATCTGTTCTTAAACACTTGAGCAATTTGTTAGTCTCTCTTTCAACAACAACATGAAATTTTTGAAATATTCCAAACACTTCACTTTTACTTCTCATAGGATATGCCCAAACCTTCCTAGATGCATCATCTATAAATGTTACAAAATATGATGCTCCTCCTAATGATTTGATGTTAACAGGACCAAAAACATCTAAGTGTACCAATTCTAACACATTTTTCTTTCTATCATGGATACCTCTAAGGAATGAAACCCTTCTTTGTCTACCATATATACAATGCTCACAAAGATCAAGATTGTAGGATTTCAAACCTCACAATAAATTTTTACCAACAAGGATTTTTAAGCCCTTCTCGTTCATGTGACCCAAACACTTATGCTGCAGATCTACTGAATTTCCTTCTTTTGTGACAGAAGCCAAATCTGATTTTTCTATCAGTGCCTTCAATGTGTATAATTTTCCTATCTTGGGTCCTTTGGCCACGACCAATGCTCCTTTGCTAATTTTCCAGCCTACTTTTCCAAATCTAGTGGAATAGCCTTCATCATCTAGTCATTCCATAGAGATTAAAGTCACGCGCATTTCTGTTACATGCCTGACCTGTTTCAACAATATATCTTGTCCATGTTTCATCTTGATCTAGACATCTCCCACTTCAACAATATTGCAAAAATGATTATTCCCCAAATGCACTCTACCATAATCACCAAGATTATATGAAGGAAAACTATCTTTGCACGGGGTTACATGGTGAGATGCCCCAAAGTCAAGGATCCAATAAAAGCTAGTGCTAGATGTATATACACATGCATCTTCTACTGAAACAGTAAACAACACATCACCATCTATGGCTACAGCAGTAGTCTAACCTTCGTTTGTGCTGGATGACTTGTGATTTGTACTGGATGGTCTCTGATCCTTTTGTCCTTTCTTCTAGAATCAACATTCTTTCTTCATGTGACCGGGTTTGCGACAATGAAAGCAGATGATCTTTCCTCTCCTTGATTCTGATCAGCTTCTCGATCTTGATCGCCCTTGCCGGCCTCAATCCATTCTCCTACTACGATCAAGTAGAGCTAGAACTTCTCCTCCCTGGTTTTCCGCAATTGACTCACGTCGCAGTTCCTCATTCATTAAACTGTTGTTGACATCATCAAACTTCAGGGTCCTTGCAGTTGTTGAAGTGCTCATAGCTACAATTAAATTTTCCCAGTTGTCTGGAATAGAACACATTAGCAAAATAGCTCTAATTTCATCATCTAAAATGATTTTAATAGAGGCAAGTTGATTAGTAATAATATTAAATGCATTCAAGTGCTCAGCAACTAAAGCACCCTCGTTCATTTTGAGATTATAAAGCTTCTTCATCAAGAACACTTTGTTTGATGTCATGTTCTTCTCATATAGATCATGGATCTTCTTCCATAATCCTTCAACCGTCTTTTCTCGGGACACATTGAAATACACATTCTTCGCTAGATATTGGCGGATTGTTGGAATCACCTTTCTATCTAGCTTATTCCATTCTTCATTTGTCATCGCTGAGGGTTTCTTTGTTGGGCCCTCAATCGGAAAATACTAATCCTTAAAAATCAGTATATCCTCCATTTGTGATTTCCATAGGGCAAAATTAGCTCCTCTCAACTTCTCCATATCTGTAACTGCTGTCTCCATTTTCAATATATTGATGCCCAAAAACAAAAACTCCATTTAAAAATAAAACTTTAATTATTACTCTTTAAAATTTAGTAATAATGACCTTCGTCCTTTTAAAATACCATTTTCAAAATTCCTGCTCCTTTTTAAAATATATTTTTCAAAATTCCAACATATAATTATAAAAATATAAAAACCATATATAATGTTTTAACCTTTTCACATTTCACACATACATATGTTGGTTTGTATACGTGCAAGCTTGATGAAAAAAAAAATTATGAACTCCACGTAAAGCACTTAAGCACTCCACATTTTAGGCTTCATGGCACATTTAACCATATGCCCATGGCCTTTTTATTTCTTGCAACAACTGTCTTAACGTTCCCCAGCTAGTTCCTCAGTTATTTCCTGAATAGATCTTTTTCTTGGACTCTCTTCTTTGCAGCGATTTACGATTTCCTGGACGATCCTTCAACGGCTCCAGAGGTAACAGCCAACGTTTTAATGAACTTTTCCAAAGTAAGGCGATGACACTAAGTATCTTGCACAGTGGATATTCGAACTTGGCTCTGATACCAGTTGATAGTACCGAGCATACATAATGCACATCAGATTTATACTTAGAGACTTACATGGCAAT
Organism: Pinus tabuliformis; assembly: GCA_031772625.1. Taxonomy (NCBI): domain Eukaryota; kingdom Viridiplantae; phylum Streptophyta; class Pinopsida; order Pinales; family Pinaceae; genus Pinus; species Pinus tabuliformis. Next base: position 1,593,138,167 of record CM062816.1, read on the forward strand.
AGCAAAGAATAATTTCAGAGACAGACAAATGGAGAAACAACAAGATTACTCAATTAGAAACATCAGAATAGATAAAACAATCACTGGAGAACATAAATCACTTCGCATTACAAAATAGGCCTGGACATTGGCTTGCATTCCTTGGCTAGAGAAATTACAAATTTATAGAGGCTAAAGAAAGATCTAGAATCCTGCATGTGATGTAGATGCAAATCTAAAAGCTAATGGCGGTGTAGAAGGATCTAGAATCCTACATGTGATTTAGATGGAGATCTAGAAACTAATGGCTGTGTAGAAGGATCTAGAATCTTGCATGAATTTGGCTTCACACTTAACATTTTTAGTGCAGGAATTTGGTGGAAACATTTGAGGTGAAATCTTGATTTGTGTTATTTAAACTATTTTTTTGGACATTTTGACTATATATATAGATTCAGCAAGCTGAAAAATCTTAGGCCATTTGAATTTTACAGGGGTTGCCCATCAAACCTGTGATTTCAGTAAAGAATGGTGCGAAGAAGTAAAGAATGTCAGAGGTATATATGAGGAAGATTTGACTTGGAGTGACTTTGAGCATCTATTCAAGAAGAAGTATTTGTTAGAAAGATACTTTGATGACAGGGTGAAAGAATTCTACGAGCTAAAGATGGGATCCATGATAGATGATGAGTACACTATCAGATTCTTGGAGTTGTTGAGATATGTGCCTTACCTCAAGGAGGAGAAGGCTAAGATTCATAGATTAGTTAGTGGGTTACTAGTTGCATTCAAAGATAGGATTGAGTTCGACGAGACTATATCATTGGAGGAGACTATCTGAAAATTGAAACATTGGTATGAATAACCGAAGCATAGAATTGACACTAAGCCAGACTAGAGAGGTAATGCAAAGAAAAAAAGGAAAATGGGACAAGAAGCGAGTACAACCATAGGACATATGTAACAAGGAGAATTTTGCACCACCTAAGAGGTTCAATGCATCAGATAGAGGACACAGACACAGATCTAAGGAGCATAAAAAGGAGCCTGTGTGGTGTTTGATTTGTGGAGGAGATCATCATAGGAATGATTTTCTGCAGAATTAGGGTGGTAGACCTCAGATATATAGTGCACAGGAGGCACAAACTGTTGGGGATGTTGGTCAGAGTATTCCATGTATCTATGCAACATTGGATAACAAACAGGCAGAGCATTAGGCATCTATCATTGAAATGGATGGTAAGCTTTGTGATCAAGTTATTTCTATTTTGATTAACCTTGGATCTAATTATACTATGTTAGTCCTAACTTGGTGGATAAGTGTGGCTTGAATAAGGAATTTCATGCAGAGTATTGGTTAGTGCAGTTGGATACATGTATGACAAAGCGAGTTGATCATTGTCTAAGAGCTTCTGCATTTGACTTGAATGGTATGCCTACCATAGCACATTTGAATGTATTATCATTGGGTTCTTATAGTATGTTGTTGGGCATGGACTGGTTATATCTTCATAGAACCAACGTGGATTGTTATGACAAATCTATTGAGTATGTTTTTGACAATAGGGAACCAAGAGTCTTACAGGGTAAGAAGAAAGCTACATCAGTTAGGATGGTGACAAATATGCAAGCAAAGCATAGCTGCAAGAAAGGGCGTAAGCTATTAGAAGTGAACATTTCTAGTGATAAAGCTAAGGAATTTGAGGATATGGATGTGTTCAACAGGTACCTAGTTTTACAACAGTTTAAGGTTGTATTTCGTTAGGACATGACAGAGTTTGCACCTCAAAGGGAGGTATACTTTTCTATTGTTTTAGTACCAGTGGCAGCTCCAACATCAAAAGCACCTTATAGGGTGAGCACACCTCGGTTAGTTGAGTTAAAGTTGCAGTTGAGGGAAATGTTGGACATGGGATACATTAGGCCAAGTGTGTCACCATGGGGCACATTGATAATGTTTGTGAAGAAGAAAGATGCAACACTTAGATTATGCATTGACTATAGGTAGTTGAACAAAGTGACCGTCAAGAACAGGTACCCTTGTCGAGGATTAATGAATTGTCCGATCAGGTGAAGGGAGCAACAATTTTCTCCAAGATCGACTTGAGATCCAGATATCATTAGGTACGCTTCAAAGAGGAAGAAATTTACAAGACCGCTTTCTAGACCAGGTATGAGCATTGTGAGTTTGTTGTTGTTCCATTTGGATTAACTATGCTCAAACTACATTTATGTGTTAGATGAATAGTGTGTTGCATCCATATTTGGATAAGTTTGTTATTGTGTTCATTGATGATATACTGGTATATTCTAAAAATGAGGAAGAGCATACTGAACATTTAGCAGCAGTGTTGAGGTTCTTGAGAAAGTGTCAGTTGTATACTAAGCTCAACAAGTGTAGTTTATTTCAAACTCAAGTACACTACTTGGGGTATGTTGTCTCTAAGGAGGGAATTGCAGTTGATTAAGAGAAGATAAGGGCCATCATGGAGTGGGTATCTCCTAAGAATGTGGATGACGTGAGATCTTTTATGGGTTTGGCAAGTTATTATAGGAGGTTCATCAAGAACTTCTCGCATATTGTTTATCCTATCACATCATTGGAAAGGAAATGTAAGAAGTTTGAATGGATTGAGGAGTGTGAGGCTAGATTTGAAAAACTCAAGCAGTTGTTGACACATTCACTAGCACTACATACTGTGTATCTGAACAAAGAGTTTGTAGTATGCATAGATGCTTGCAAGATAGGACTTGGTGGAGTCCTTATGCAGGATGGACAAGTGGTATGTTATGAGTCCCAGAGACTAAACGAGCACAAGAAGAACTACCCAACACATGATTTGGAGTTAGCAATGATCATACATGCATTAAAGATGTGGAGACACTATCTTCTTGGCAAGAGATTTGTACTTATGAGTGATGACATTGGTTGAGGTATTTGTTTGACCAGCCAAATATGAATGCTAGGTAGGCTAGATGGTTGGTCATGATCAACGAGTTTGATTTCAAGATCAGATAAATCAAAGGTAACGAGAATAGGGTTGCAGATTCTCTCAGTAGAAGGGTACACGTAAATCACTTGGCAACTGTGAGCTCCTATGGGACAAAATTACATGATAAGATCTTGTAGGCAGGTCAGCACGATTCTGGTATAGGTACAGGTGTAGGTATAGGTACAAGTAGTGGTATAGGTACACGTGCAGGTGCATGGGGTATGAATTATTTTCTTATAGAAGATGGGTTCGTCAGGTTCCGAGACAGGATTTATGTATCAGATAACAATGAGCTTAAGAAGGTGATCTTGAGGGAGTTTCATGCGAAATCATATTCAGGTCACCCAAATTATCAGAAGACATTAATGGTAGCGAAGAGATTTTAGTATTGGCTGAATCCGAAGAGAGGTGTAGCAGAGTTCGTGGCTAGATGTTTCAACTATCAGCGAGTGAAAGTAGAATGTAAACATCTAGGTGGACTACTATAGCTGATTGTGATTCCAAAATGGAAATGGGAGGTAATTTCCATGGACTTCATCATAGGGTTTCCAAAGATAGTGAGACAACATGATTCCATCATGGCTAATGTGGAGAAGTTGACAAAGGTTGCACACTTCATTCCAGTTAAGTCCACATTCTCAACTAGTGATGTAGCACAGGTAATCATCCAATATGTGGGTAGACTGCATGGTGTTTCGAAGAACATTGTTTCAGATAAGGGTGCGAAGTTCACTTCCAAATTTTGGAAGGAGTTATTTACAGGGTTGGGCACAAAGTTGGCCTTCAACACAACTTATCATCCACAGATAGATGGAAAAACAGAGAGGGTCAATTGGATATTGGAGGACATGTTTAGGATGTGTGTGATGCATTAGCAGTGGAAGTGGGAAGAGTATCTCCCTTTGGTAGAGTTCGCATACAACAACGCTTATCAGGAGTCGTTTTGAGGGATTCTATGGGCAGAGTTGTAACACTCCTATAAGTTGGAGTGATATGGTTAAAAGGGTGTTGATTATGGTTAAAAGGGTGATGATTGGACCATATATGTTGGTAGACACAGAACATGAAATCTAGGTAATCAAAAAGAATCTAAAGGCAGTACAAGATAGGCAGAAGATTTATGCAGATCTGAATAGGTTGTATAAGGAATTCCAGGTTGGGGAATAGGTATACTTGCACATCAAGCCAAAGAAGAGCTCCTTGCGGATTGGATCATGTGCTAAGCTAGCACCATGGTTTTGTGGACCCTTCAACATTATTGAGACCATTGGGCTAGTAGCCTATCGACTGGCACTGCCTTTGACAGTGAAATTCCATGATGTTTTCCATATATTGTTGCTTAAGAAGTATGTTAAGGATGTTGATCATGTGATTGACTAGTCTGTATTGCATGTGGAGCCAGATGGAGAATTCCATCTGGAGCCTTAGTGAATATTGCAAAAATGGTGCTCATGCTCTGGAACCAAAAAATAGAGCAAGTTAAGGTGCAATGGAAGCACTTTGGGCCTGATGAAACTACATGCAAGATGGTGGATCAGATGCAGGCTATGTATCCTTGTTTTCTAACTGAGGCAAAGAAACTTCAATATGGTGGTTTGGTATATGCTTTGTGGTGGTTAGTATATGCTTTATGGTGGTTTGATATGTGTTTTATGGTGGTTTGGTATATGCTTTATGGTGATTGATATATTCTTTATGATGGTTTGGTATATTCTATATGATGTTTTGATATATTTTTAGATATGTGTTTAGTATATGCTTTGGTATATGTTTTGGGATATTTTTTCAGTAATGTTGGTGTATGTACACATTTATATGGATATAAATACCGCCATGAGCTATGTTATAAAGCTCCACTATGTGGTACAGGTGTCATGTTATTATGATTATGTTGTCATGTCACTATGCTATCATATGGTTATGTTATCATGATGTTATGATGTCATGTGAATTGGCATTCAATAAGATGATCATTGTAAATACCATAATGAGCTATGTTATAAAGCTCCACTATGAGGTATGTTGTTATGGTGTCATGTTATTATGTTGTTATGTTAGTTGCTTGTGAGTAGGTTGATCATTGTAAATATTGCATCGAGCTAAGTTATAAGGTTCCATCAACAGTATATATTTCTCTCACAACAGTTTTGTAGTTATAGGTGTTGTTGAACACTCAGTATGGTGTTCCCCCAAGGGGGAGGTTTGTGCATCAGTGCTATGCTTCTAATTTTTGGCACGATAAATTTTTTGGGCATTAGCATTCCAGTGTTTGAAAGTTGTTGACAGAAAGCCAATCGATCATTTGTCGAGTTCATCAATGATTTGTGGACGCCCCATCTAGAAACCAATGGTGTTAAAGAAACAAGAGTCGTTAGTACTTGCTTTCTGTATAACGTTTCGCTGTCTTTGCTGACCTATTTATACTACAATTTCAAAAGAGAAATCCAAACGAATGGGATCTTTCATTTCGTGCGACTTTGCATACTTGTTTTCTTTTGTTTAGGTAAAGGATTCTTTTGTCCAATAAAGTTATTGACAATTTAAGGATGGTGAGAATACATGGTTTAAAGTATAAAATAATTTTAATATTTTAAATAGTAAAACATATCTTTAAGGAAGATTGTACGTCTATGTCTATTATATTATAATTATATGGGAATTTATAAGATAATTCCCTGTTTAAAATATATTTAACAAGGATTCCATTCCTGGTCTGTTATATATTTAACAAAATCTATTTAATGTCGACTATTAGCCACAGATTTTCAAGTTCGATTTCAATATTCTACGAATTGCACATAAGAAAGAGATCGAACTTTGGCATTTGACAATACGATGGATATATTTTCCATCTGTACATATTCATTGTAGTGACGTGACATGATGTTGTGCATTACAGTACGTCCCCACACATATATATAAGTGGCTGAAATATTGATATCTGTAGTTTTCTACCTTATATTTTGCATGTGTATAGATTCATGGCTTATGATTTTAGTGACGTGATATGATGCTATATAATAAAATAAGTCATTTTTATATATAATAATAATGATGAAAATGGTTATATATTGACACTTGAAGTTTTCTTTTGAGTGTACAAGTAGGTTGGTATGGTGTTTAATTTCTAGATTTAAATTTTATGCTAAGAGTGGTTGATACACTGATATTTGTAATTTTTTATTTTTTATTATCTTAATTTTAGGTGGAGTTTTATTTTTAAAGAGTATAGGTTAATTGGTGTGGAGTTTATTTTTTAAGTTAGAGTTTTATGGAAGGGATTGGAGATTCAAGTCAATTATAGATTCTAGAAATACAATAAATAGAGTGCAATCTTAACGGTCATGCAAAATTTTTTATTCCAACTAATATGTCCTGAACACAATTTATTTGTTTTTGGAAAAGAATAAAAAAATTACCAAATAAATTTGAACAGTTAGAAATTGCTTTCAAGTTTTCAATCCTTTTAATCATAATTTTAGGTGGAGCTTTATTAGTTGGTGTAGTGCTTATTTTTTACCTTGAGAAAAATTTTATTCCAACCGACATGTTAGGAATACAATCTATTTTTTTTTTTTTTAAATACATTACAAAATAAATTTGAAGAGTTAGAAATTGCATTTAAGTTTTATATCTTTTCTATCTAAATTTTAGGTGGAAATTTATTTTTTAGCATGTAAGTTAGTTTGTATGGTGCTTACTTTTTAAATTTGAATTTTATAGAAGAGATTGAAGATTCAAGTCAATTATATATTCTAGAAACATAATGAATATAACACAATCTTAATGACCATGAATTTTTTATTCCAACTAACATGTCCCATAACACAATCTATTTTTCTTAGAAAAAGGAAAAAAACATTACACAATAAATTTGAAGAGTTAGAAATTTTCAAGTTTTCTATCTTTTCTATCTTAATTTTAAGTGGAACATTATTTTTAAGGGTATAAGTTATTTGGTGTGGTGTTTATTTTTTAAGTTAGAATTTTATGGAAGAGATTGAAGATTCAAGTCAACTGTAGATTCTAGAAACATGATGATTCTGGAAACATAATGGATATAGCACAATCTTAATGACAACGAGAAATTTTTTATTCCACCTAACATGTCCTTGAACACAATTTTTTTTTTTTTGGAAAAAAAAAAACAAACATTGCAAAATAGATTTGAAGAGTTAGAAATGGGGTTCAAAAATCTAGTCATACTTTCACGATGATTCTAAATGACCTATATGAATAGAAATATTGAAAGAGATAGCAGTTCAAAATATAGTTTAATTCATGTAAAAAATTGTTGCTATACATTTAACCTTTATGTGCAATTTTTAAATTGGATATTTTACTTATAACATTGTAAATTACATTGAAAAAGTTTTAGATTTTTTTAATGAGAAAATAGAATGAATGAAATGTTTAATTGGAAAAATTGAAGACGAAATATGTCTCGTGTATTTGAGATTAAGACTTGTTATAAGTTATACTTTGTTAACTTGGAGGAATGATTAGAGATACTTACACAATGCATTTAATGAATACAGTGATTAGTGAGTGCATGGCATATTTTTAGTAAGACATAACCTTAACAATAATTTTTATGTTGATTATTATTAATTTAATATTAACCAATGCAAGTTATAATGTTTGACTTCGAAAACAAATATTTACTTTTCACTATCTTTGAAAACAAATATTTAATTTTCAATATCATTGAAAAAATATTTTTCAATCATTTGATTGGACCATAACTTGAAGCTCTTATTGCAACATTTGCACAATATAATTCCATGTGGATAAATGCCTCATATTTTATTGCCCTAAATTAGGGATGAAGTTGCAATATTTATGTCATGACTTTTAGATATTTGTCCAATGAATTTTCATTCTTATGCTTAAAAGGAAAACCACCTAAAATTAAAATCCTTTGAAAATAGCTCATATCTACCTGAATAACATATTTTTCATCAAATACTTCCTACCATAATTTAAGGAAGTATTTGCATAAGAAAATGGATAGGAACAAGAAGTAAATAAACATACGAATAATTTCCACTTGAGTGCCGGGGGACTACATTGCAACAATTTTTTACTTGTGTAATAAATGAAATGTAGACAAATTAATTAGTTTCGCAATATATAAATGTTACTTCTAGAAATTGTGTTTAAATATTTGAATTTTGAGTTTTAGTATCATTGCTATGTTATTTTTTATGCAAAAAATAATGCATATATCTCCATTAGGAGTAACTAAATGATGGAATCTTGCTACAAAACATGTAAATTTATAGAGAATAGACTGTTCATGATGAGAGTGCTATAAACATACAATAAATATGAACAAGAACAAGATACACTTATAACAGCAAGCAAATCCAACCAATGTTCTATTAGACTTTGGGTATATTTATACATATCTAAGATAATTGGAGCAATTTTACCTTCTCTTAGCCAACCATCATTTACCTTATCTTACATATTTACCGAGTATTACTATCATTTACGGAGACAATGTGTATGATGACAACATGGGTCTAAGGACCCTTAGAACATCCCCCTACCCTGAATGCCTTACTCCTCCCAAGAAAGGCTACATCAATGTCTTGGGTCATTACTATTTTGAAGAAGTATTCTTATTGCACATTGTGACTTATTCACATTAGATGACCATGTCTTGTAGATCTTCATTATTCACATTTTTAATGCAATCTTCTCAACCAAATGGACTACTACTCCAACCAAGAACCTTCACAAGATCCTCTGCAGTCTAGGGGTATCTTTTTAGCTCTCTCTACGATAATTCAAACACATCACTGCCATTCTAGGGTGTCTCTAATTAATCATAAAATTTGTGAAACATTCACATAAAAACCATCCCACTTTTTCTTCTACTACAATCCAAAGACAATTCTGCAATCTTCATATTGGGGATTATCATAGTGTTGTCACCATCTTTAACACTTCATCTCTTTATATATATTCTACTTGTTTGATTTGATGTTCTTGCATCATTCACCACCAGTATTCTTTTAAAAATGATTTCTGTTGCAAATTCCTTTTATGTTGCCAGTGTTTATTATCTTATAATATACCAAAACTGTATTTAAATTACATGAAGAATATGACTTCGAATTTCTAGGACCCAATTAACTATTTTTTACAATCTTAGACTACTAGTTGTCGATAGACATTAACAAAAACTAACCGACTTTATTACATGAAACAGATTCGACTTGACTCTAACATCCTTCATGATAATTTCATTTTTGTACAAATCTCCATAAGTTTGATTGCAATAAACATATTAAAGCAATCTAATAATAGGTAGAAGTTGGCTCCTATAATAATCAACTTTATCAACCAACATAAATAGACCAATAAATCAAAGTCAACTATTATGGACTTGGTTGATGTTCTAATGAGACTTTTCTCGAAGTCAACTTGCTTATGCTTTGTTTGTCGAATTTTTCAACTAAGTTCAAAGATGTGTGTCAAGAAGACCCATCCACTTCCATGTGCATTCTTGTTGTCCATATCGACCAACACCACACATCAACCATACCTAAAATTCGGCTGCATGGACTAGGTGGAACTTTAGTCAAATGAATTCGAGTCAAAAATAAAACAATTTCATCTATCCAATTAACAAAATTATGGTAACTAAATTTTGACATCGCAGTTCCAATAGCAATATACCAGTCGACCAACAATAAAATACAAAGAGTTGATAACCTTAATTAAATTTTCTTGAACCTATATCTACTTTGTATTCTTTATCGAAACTTGTACCACCGAAGCTACACATACATTATACCCTAAAACTTTCCAATGAATATGGAAACAATGTTTGAAAGGGACAAATCACTTAGAAAGATTGACAAGGCAGTCCTACAAATTTTTCCTTACGCTTGCTTCATCAAGCGTTCCATAGGAAGTTTAAATGGTCGACTATTACATTGCACAGGTCAATTCTTATTGGTTTTCCATTAATGACCAAGTCGATTAACCAGTCAATCATTACTTTAGCCTTTTCCAAATAAAGAAATTATGAAAATAAACATATTATTTCTGGTATGGTTGATTGATTACTATATCGAAATGAAATATTTTCTGAAGTCGAAGTTTGAGTCTAAAAAAAAAATCAGGTCGAAGTCAATTTTTCTAGTACTCAACCATAGCTTCCTCGTCCAAGTGGACTAAAAAAATTAAATTCCACCAACACATTTTAAAAGTTGTATGCAATCAATGGCCCATGTGGTTAACACAAGGAGGAAGAGAGAGACAAAGGTGGACGGGGTTCTTGTGAAGGAGGGATTGAGGGAGAAAGAGAGTTTGTATGACTTTGTGAGAGTGGTGTGGGGAGGAAGAAAGAAAGAGTAGAGGGGGACAGATAATAAGAGCGAGAGATAGAGATGTGATGTGGGTGAGTGAGGGAAGAGAATAAGAAAGGGGGATAATGAGGGAGATAGAGAGATATGGAGGGAGAGATAGAAAGGATGAAGGGAGGGAGATAGAGATAGAACTAAATGACAGATAGAAAGAGTGAGAGGAAGGAATAAGAGAGAAGGAGAGAGGGAGAGAGGAGACATAAGGAGAGAAGGAAAGGAGGTGGGTGGGAGGAATGAGAGGGGATTTAAGGAGAGTGAGAGAGGTCATGTGATAAAGAGAGGGAAATATAAATTTGAAATGGAGTTGTGAATTAGGGATTAAGGGAGTGGGGAGGATAGGGAGAGAGGAAGCATGGGAGAGCTGAGAGGGGAATATGGGAGTTAGGAAGGGAGGGAGAGAATAATAGAGAGAAGGAGGAAAATATATAATTGGAAGGAGGAGAGAGGGACAGATTGAGAGAGAGAGAGAGGCAGAGTGAGTGAGAGAGATATATATATATATGGAGAGAGGGGGGTAGGGGAGGAATGGAATATAAATAGATATGGAGGGGGTAGATAGAGGAAGGGAGAAGAAAGAAGAGAAATATATAGAGGGAAGGGGGAAGAGAGAGAGGTTGAGAGACAAAGAGAGGGTGATGAGGGAAAGAGAGAGTAAGGGAGTGAGGAAGATAGGAGAGAAGGACGGAAGGAGGGAAGAGGAGAGGTGAGGGGGAATGACGAAAGGAGAGAGAGATAGAGGTTGAGAACAGGAGGGAGGGAGAGAGAGAGAGAGAGAGGTAGGTATGGAGAGAGAAATAGGTAAATATGCAGAGAGAGAGAGAGACAGGTAGGTATGGAGAGAGAAATAGATAAATATGTAGAGACAGAGAGAGAGTGAGAGTTGGAGGGTGAGAGAAATATATGGATAAGAAGAGGAGAGACAAAGTGTTAGAGATAAAGGGGGAAGGAGAGGGAGGATGTAACAACCCTGGTGAAAATTCCATGTAATAAAAGTAAATAAAGGAAAAATAATAACCACAGATGATGGGACACTTATTCCAAGCTAAATGTTGGGCATAATCCTAGTGATTGGGATCAGTTGTGATTGGTTATGGCTGAGGAAATTGGCAAAGGCAATGGCTAATGTTTTCAAAAGGTAAAATGCAATTTTTGGCACATTTATGAAAATATTGGAAATTAGGAGAAAAGGGAGGTGAAAGGTCATAGGTTCAATGTGAGGAGGAAATTGAAGGAAAATAATGGAAAATGAAGAAAATAGAGACCTCATTCATAAAAATGCTTATGAGGATCAGTTGGTAACCTTTTTTCAGTTCAGTTTTGGAGCTCTCATTATTCTCTCTCTCTCTCTCATACTCTTAGAGACTTAGAGTTTTCTTGGAGCACTCTTGGAGGGTGTGGCATACTTGGATTTTTGGAGCAATAAGGCAAAGGAAGAGCAGGAAAGCGTAAGAAGGCATCGAGATCAATAGCTACATCAGATTTACTTACAGGTATTGAGTTGAAAGTATGTTTCCTTCACTAGTTTTGGCATGCATGGAATATGCATGTGGATTTTTGGTTGTGATATGTCATTAGCATGGAGGATGACCGAGATTGACAATGGATTGCCTAGCCTTGCCATTTCCTAGATAGACATGGTGATTGTGGTTTTATTTTCATTGTTGTGTTTTTGGTTGGTTCTCATGTTTCCTTAGTTTGGGTTGAGTTACTAGTCCTAGAGCCTTGGTTGGACAAATGCTCTGGAGCCCTCGAACAACTTGTGTTAAGTTACTATTCCTAGAGCCTTGGTTGGAAAAACACTCTAGAGCCCTTGGTGAGTTGAGTTACTAGTCTTGGATCCTTGGTTGGACAAACACTCTAGAGCCCAGTAAAATTTGTGGGTTGAGTTACTAGTCTTGGAGACTTGGTTGGAAAAATGCTCTAGAGCCTTAGAAGGCTTGGATAGAGGTCGATCTGATGATGGTTTTGTGATGTCTGACCATGAGGTGGAATCATTGTTTGATGGGTTGAGGTGGATGGCCTCTGGAATCCCTAGATGGTTTTTTATTGATGTTTTCTATGAAATCTGACATTCATGCTTGCAATATGGCATGGGGGTGAATGGATGAAGAGAGATTTGGCTCAACCATTCTACGGTCGGGTGGAACATGGAAGTCCCATCTTAGGTTTAGATTTTGCATCCTTAATGAAAGATTATTTCTCCTTGTATTTCTATGAGAATTTTAATCGATTGTATGTGGTTTATATGGTTGTACTTTCATAAGTATTTTTGCTACTATTATGTTGGTTATGTATGTGTTTTAAGACAACAACCATGTGTGGCTCTCATCATGTTTTACTTGTAATTGGATGATAAATGTATCTATGACCTAATGGATGGAATGGAAGTTGATGTGTTGAGGCATCAATGGTTCTTAGCTATTCTCAGCTAAGTATGAGACACCTATGCTCAAAACTGTTAACTACACCTGTAGATTACACATTTGCAATATGTTTGATGAAATGTCTGTGATGGCTAGTAGGGGCCCAGTCAAGGTCTTAAACAAGTATTTTCTTTAATACTTTCGTTTCCATGTTATTTTATTGACCTGAAGAGACGGTCCAATTCTCGGTATTGACTTGGTCTCTGGGCTTGAAAAAGTGGCTTGAATTCTAGAGTCACTAGCATATCACTGATAATTTTGGTCTCTGGTAACTGGAAAGCAGGCCTGTGAGAATGACTTTGGGTTGCTCGTCTCACTCATGCCTATAGCATGGGAGTGTTTAAGCCTTAAATTGTCCAAAATATTAGGGGGACCCCAAGGAAAGTTGCCTAAAGTATTGGATTGGTTCGTGAGGGTCTTGTAGCTGATAATTAACGTCGGTTTGGTGTGTTTCCATTGGTTCCATTTCCTTAACATGACTTAGGAGGTAAAATAATATCATAGTGGCCTCTCGTCGCATGTTCACCCCAGCTGGTCAATTGCTTGGGTAGATGTGGGAGGAGGGTTTTACAGAGTGGTATCGGAGCATGATTCACACCACAGACTAGACGGGATATGTGTTGGTCATGCACACATGTTAGTTAAATGTGTCTCTCTCACCCTTGCATTCCATCTACTTGTTGCATTTGCATGATGTTTTTCATGGTTGTATTGATGTCTTCATGTGAAATTTGAGGTGTTATTGTGGAATGCATCATTGTGAGTGTATGACTAGGTATATGTTGATTTATGTCGCTTACATGTATCGTTGTAGTTTGTTTTGTTACATTCTTGCATGTTTCATTACATTCTTGTATGCTTGGTTGCATGTATCATTCTTGCAGGTTTGATTTCAGGTATTGTTCATTCATGCTTGGGCATATGTGTTTATGCATATGTGTGGATGTTTATGCATAATTTATGCATGTTCATGTTTTCAAAAGGTCAAGTGTATATTGACGTAACGATGGTGGTTGACATACATGAGGTCATGGTGTGTGTTGTTATTGAGGTCTTGCACTGATGACTAGACCCTTGCTAGAATGATAGTTTCATGGTCATATGCTTATGTTTTATGTTTCTATATGTTGTCATGATTATGTTATACATGTGTAACGTTGATTTGTTGATCTTACAAACAAGGTATCCTCCCCGAGCTATACTAAGGTATGTCGGTTTATTTTGATTTGGTTTAGCTGACATGATACACCTTGCAGGAAGAAATATCAAATGGCTAGCAAGATGGTTAACTACAAAGACTCTCTCTATGAATTCGAGTAGTATGGTGTTGGGAACTCTTCTAATTTGGAAGTTACACTGAGAAGCTTAAAGGAAGAAATAAGGAGTTGTAAGGAAGATAATGACTGAATCACACAGACACAAGAAAAGTTAACAGAGGTAAATGCAATCATACTTCAGAGCTTGTCATATTTGTAGCGACAGGGACTGCTTCAGATCAACCACAAGAAGGAGGACAGAACTAATTGGGCATATGTTCGTAGATTGCATGGTGGTCACTAATCAGATAGATATGACACAATCAGAGATGGAAGATCGTTGAACACTTCAGATAGGAGAAGGGATAGACATAGGAATGATTCTAGTTCTAATTCAGATAAGCACTATGATCGTCATTGGTATCATCCTTACAGGAGGAGTGATAAGGGGTATTTTCCAGATGAGTTTAAGAAAGCAAAGCCACCTAATTTTGATGAAGAGGTAAAGAAATCACAAGATTCAAAGGAATGGTTTCTAGGCATGAAGAAGTTCTTCAGATTGCATGACTATTTAGAGAACATGAAAGCCAAAGTGGCTACATTCAGTCTCAAAGGAAAAACAAACATTTGGGGGAAGAAGTGAAGAATGTCAGAGGTATAGATGAGGAAGATTTGACTTGGAGTGAGTTTGAGAAGCTATTCAGGAAGAAGTATTTGTCAGAAAGATACTTTGATGATAGGGTCAAAGAATTCTATGAGCTAAACATGTGATCCATGATAGATGATGAGTACACTAGTAGATTCTTAGAGTTGTTGAGGTATGCGCCTTACCTCAAGGAGGAGAAGGCTAAGATTCATATATTAGTTAGTGGGTTACTGGTTGCATTCAAAGATAAGATTGATTTTGACGAGCCTATATCATTGGAGGAGGCTATCCGAAAACTCAAACATTGCTATGAACAATCGAAGCACATAATTGAGACTAAGCTAGACTAGAGAGGTAATGTAAAGAACAAAGGAAAATGGGACAAGAAGTGAGTATGACCATAGGAAACAGGTAACGAGGAGAATTTTGCACCACCTAATAGGTTCAATGCATTAGATAGAGGACAAAGACACAAAACTAAGGAACATAATAAGGAGCTCACATGGTGTTTGATTTGTAGAGGAGATCATGGCAGGAATGGTTTTTTGTAGAATTAGGGTGGTAGAACTCAGATATACAGTGTGCAGGAGGCACAAACTGTTGGGGATTTCAATCAGAGTATTCCACGCATTTATGCAACATTGGATAACAAACAGGCAGAGCATCAGGCATCTATCATTGAAATGGATGGTAAGCTTTGTGATCAAGTTATTTCTATTTTGATTGACCTTGGATCTAATTATAGCTATGTTAGTCCTAACTTGGTGGATAAGTGTGGTTTGAGTAAGGAATTACATGCAGAGTCTTGGTTAGTGTAGTTTGATACATGTACGATGAAGTGAGTTAATCATTGGGTAAGATCTTGTGCATTTGACTTGAATGGTATGCCTACCGTAGCACATTTGAATGTATTACCATTGGGTTCTTACAGTATGTTGTCGGGCATGGAATGGTTGTATCTTCATAGAACCAAGGGGGATTTTTATGACAAATCTATTGAGTGTGTTTATGACAATGGGGAACCAAGAGTCTTACAGGGTTACATCAGTTAGGATGGTGACAAATATGCAAGCAAATCGTAGCTGCAGGAAAGTGTGTAAGCTATTCACAGTGCACATTTCTAGTGATAAGGTTAAGGAATTTGACGATATGGATGTGTTCAATAGGTACCTCGTTTTACAGTAGTTCAAGGATTGTTACAAGGAAAAGTGTCTATGCAGAACTGCTAATCCCACTAAGGCGGGTAGCTACCTTAGAAACAAACAATGTAAAACTACTTTTGTTTTCCTTTATGAAAGATAGATGATAGAAGAATAAAGGAGACCAACCTCTGTCTTGTGCTTGCTTCCTTGCTCGATTCATCTCTCCTCTGATAGTCCTTTGCTACTTGCTTTCTCGTATACCCGGCTTCACGGAGTACCTGTAGAATCAAAGCATCATAACACTATACAAGAACATGGATCTATTATCATAAAAAATCTAAGATCAGATGTAAATTGACCATACAAATGCATGAAACATAAATTACACAAGAGTATGGAGGAAAACTTAAATAGCTTTATTGATAATCAAGAAAGAGCCAAGAGAGTTACAACCAGTTGTTCTGACCCAGCATCATCCTCTCAGCAAGTAAGCCCTTCTTCACCTCATGCAAAGATTAGATCACCCAACACTATGATGTTGCCTCAAGAAACCAACAACAATTCCTTACAAGATCCAAAATTCCAGCCTCTGGATCTCTGGGATGAGGGATCCATATATAGATGTCTGTAAGGGAGGTGAGTCAGCTTGTGATTTGATTAGTGTCTTCCCTCTGATAGTTCTTGCTTCCACTTGGAGATTGATGATCTCTTACTCATCCTTGGTCGAATTCAGAGAGGCAAGTGTCACAGGAGATGTTTCTGGAAGATTCCATGCTTCTCCACCTCACGGATTGACACTGCCATTTGTCCTTTCTCACCCATCGCACCCCATAGAAGGGATTTTTGAAATGCAATGAACCCACTGTGTGTATTTAGGTGAGATGCAACGCACTTTGCCTATGGAGTAGGTGAAATGATCCAGTTTTGACCAATTCTGAGTAGTTTGTCATGGAGAACTTCTGGGAGAAGCTGTAATCAGTTGACCTTGTTCCTTTAGGGGTTGGAACAACACTTTTAGGGACTTAGGAGCCCTTGGTTTATGGACATTTTATGCTTGGGGTTGTAGTTCCCAAAAATGTCTATAACAGTTTCCCCCTAGAGCATGAGGTCTTTAATCTTTTTTGATGTCGGGTGAAATGCTTTATCATGAGGATCTGAAGTTCTTTCAAGCTAGAAGGAGACATGTAACAAGATACAATACAATACATTATCTTCATAATATTTTCATGATCTAGCTGAGTCAGGCATTCCCATGCTCAGCTTTATAAATTCATTTTCATGTACATAGGACAGACAATCGTCTGAGTGTAGACTAATGATTCTAGTAGAGCCATCATCCCTTTGATTGGATGATTATCTGTGCAGCAATGATGTACATTAGATGTCTTTATTTTCTTGAATATATTTCGCAGTCCGGATGGATGAAACTAGATCCGGGGTCTTCAATCTCGTTCGATCTTCACTCAAAGTACAATTCGATCCATGTGAGAGATGTTCTGGAGTCGAACATGGAAAGACATCACCTGATTACCAGCCAGTGATGTAAGCTGTTAACAGGCACGAGAGGTGTTGAGCCTCAAACCTGCACCTTTCCATACACCCTCTCAGCCTTCTTTTCCACTCATTTTATCCACCAAGTTGATTAAATCATTGTATTTTAGTTTAAAAACGAGCTTTTGACATGGTTTTCTAACTACGCTGATGACTGTTGTTTGGTTTAGAATTTTGTTCAAACAGCTGCAGAAGCTTCTCAGTTTCCGCAGCCGACACAGGTTTCCGCAGCTGACCCAGGTTTCTGCAGCCAGCACAGGATTCCGCAGTTGTTTTGTCAAACACCATGCTACATGTGTCCTCTCAGGAAATGAGCCACATGGGCAAGTTACAGGAGTCAAGGACATGGATCGTGTCCCTCCAGATCATCCAGCACGGCCATAAAAGCCCGCGGTCAAACAAGGGGCAAAGGATAGTCAACGGAAGTGTTCAGTGGTGGCACGGCTCTGCGTAGCTCTGTTTTTGAGCACGTGAAGCTACGTGGCACAATCCTTAGCCACGAAGACATCCTGATAGCATGAATCCAACAGCCATACCTCTCAGATTTAATAAACATGATGACAGTTACCTAGATCCGGGCTGAAGAGGATTTACGTGTCTCTGGCAGCGTGGTTAATAGCGTAGATTTAGTTAATCTGTTTAGCTTTCTTTCCTTATAAATAATGCGTCCATGAACGCTGTAAAAGTTAATCTCTTGTGTTAATCTTTTTGGTATTGTAATCCGACACTGTTGTATTTCCCCACTGCACTTTTACGTTGCTGTTTAATATATGAGAAGACTGGTTTAAACTCAAGCTTGTAGCTGTTCGTTGAATCGGTTGAAGTGGCAGAGGGCCCCTGCTTACTGATGCCTTGTACAGTTGTCTTTTAACTCTTGCATTACTTTTTCCTGTTCATGTATATTAGCTGTACAGTTGTCATTTAAATGCTGCGTTTTATTTCAACATGTATATTAGCTGTACATAACAAAGCTTTTTGATTTCTGTTGATTTACATTTTCATTGCTGCTCTTTTATGGTTACAACTGATCAGTGTTTTTGCAGGTGTTCTTAGGCAGCCCGGGGCAATTTTTCACCTTTTATTTTTATCACTATTGGCATACGAGATCATCTTGTCTTTGTCGCTGACTCTTGTTTTCTGAAGTTTGATTTCCAGTACTGTCATTTCCTTAAGTTGTACATTTATTTTCTGCTCTTAGATATCATGCTATTCATCTGTTAATGGTTCCTTTCTATAATCAAATAACTTTATTAGGAACCAGAATATCACTCATTATAGCTTGATTTAGTTTACTTTAGATCTCACATTACTTGACTTGTTCATGACTGTTTCTCACAGGGTAAATTAAGCTGAAAGGCAAAAGGTCAAGAAAGTTAAAGTAGTGTGATTAGTTTAGTTTAACTTCTTTTAGATTTCACATTGCTTAACATTTCATGATATCTTTTCACAAAGAAGATTGAGTTGAAGAGTTGAAATAGTGTGGATTAGTTGTTCTTACTTTCAATTGAATTTAGTGTAGATTTCACTTTCATTTTCATTCAGCAACAAAGATACTGGGCCGATGTCATAGTTCATTGTTTGATGTCTTTATTTCTTTTCAAGAATTGATTTCATTGCAGTTAGTTTAAAGCTTTCTTTCTTTTAAGTTTTGAAAACCACTTAGAGATCACCATAATCATCCATATTTCACTTGCTTTATCATCTTTTCATCATCTCACATTAGGGAAAGATAAATCCAAAAACAAACTTAAAAAAACTAAAAACGAAAAAAGACTAAGGAAATGGTTATCTAGTACATATAGTACACTTCACTTCGTCAGCTTACGAACCCCGGGTTGACATTATAAATAACAATTTAGATCACACTAAATTGACCAAACAAGAGGAATCACCGATAATGATAATGATCCTCAAGGTACTGTAGTACAATTCACGTGGTGTGAATAAGGGACTTTGCTTCGAACACCACGCAATATCTTTCAGTCGAAGGCCATTGATGTAAACCTGTCGCGGAAGTGAGAAACTTGCCATTGAGGCATGCATGCTTCAAAGTACTGAAATGGGTGTTCCTAGATCGATTTCTTGGATAATGAGCTGATGTCGACACGAAGCGATCTGTCATAGGAGGGCCTTAATGAATCCCACATCAATGACACGGAACGGAGCAAATGATTTTAATGGAGGTGAAAACTATCTGGTGATATAAGGTTCAGGGCGGCGGTCATGAAAGAATGGAGCGTAAATGTATTGCAGCGGGTGAGACACAGGTGAATTCTCTGAGTGACTTCTCTTGAACACATCGGCGACACTGACATGATGGATTGGTAGCATTAACCGCAAATGTGGATGGTGTGATGTGACCATGGTGATGTGACCCGTGAATGAAACAACCCAACCTGACTTGGATGCGGAGTGAAAGTGTCATGTTCAAGAGCGACTTGCTACCAACAAAGTTTCTTCAAGTTTTCTTCCAAATTTTTCCTCGGTCATTACTGACCAGTACCTCTTTATTTTTGTCAAGCTTGAGGAGGATAACATATGCGTGTTCTATAATTTGCCCTTCGGGGAAACCCATCGCTATGTTTTAACGAGCCTAGCAATAGTGAAACTCGTTCTTGTCTGTTATGGACAAGTTTGTCGCTATTAGGTTTTAACGAGTTTAACGACAAAGATAACTCGGTCCTTTTCAATTTTAGAGAGTTTGAAAAGGGACGTAAAGGGAACTCCAAAAATCCTTTTTCGTCATCTAATCCCTTAAGTCCGAAAAAGTATAAAACAATATATAAGGGATGAATTTTCGATACTTTTAATGAGCTGAACAAAATAAGCGCTCGATCTTTTTGTGTAATAATCCCTCAGGTCCAAAAAGATTAAAATCTAAAGGAGGGATAGCACTTCCGGTCGCTTTAACGAGCTGGAGAGGCCAATAGCTCGGCAATCTTTTCATATTTTACGAGTCAGTCGAAAAGACCTTAAAGGAGACTCGTCTTTGAGGAACGAGTGATAAATTTGGGTAGCAGCTGATTCCAGGTAAGGTTTGGAATTTTCAAATCATGGCAATGTTACAAGGATGGCTAACAGGATCACTCTTCGCAGCTGTTCCTCAAAAGGGGTAAACAATCAAATGGAGGTGAATGATCGGCCAATACAGAGTGGAGGTGATGATGAGAACACGACCAAGGCTTTAAAGGCTGAAGTACTACATTCACGATGGTTATTTACCGGAAATTGGTTCATTTTTTATTGAGCTTAAACGTTGGGGGAAACATTTGCTCATTGCTTATGTTTATTTTTTAACGAGCATGAAGTCCGCGTTAAAACTGCTCGATATATCCAGTCGTATAATAAGGATGTCTCATATATAAAAAACGGAAATTTTTCAAATCTTTGCCCCACATCCTTTCTTTATGCAAGTTAGGAAACGACCAATCCTACGAGTTTAAAGGGTTAGAGGACCTACAAATTTAAAAAATAAATGGTCGCTCTTCGCTTGCACGCCAAAAGGTTTGCATGCCCCCAGGTATAAAATAGAGTTTCAAGGTCACCCTTCAATCTACCAACAAAAACATTTGTTTTATCGGGAAAGGTTTACCTCTTTCAGGTTACCAAAGATTGTTTTATCTGCACCACAAACAAAACACTTCTTCGGCGATGCCTACCGAAATAGACAAAGGCGAGTGGCGCAGACGCCTCCACCCACATAAATTTGACAAGGGAATCTTATTCCAGTCTAACCCCCTCTTCCAATCACGGACGGGAGTGTCATACTAGTCATATATCTCTCACGAAAACCTATCCTATACCTGAAGTTTTCCTGCTGAAGCAGACCAGGGTGCATGCCCCCTGGGTTTCAGTCATGTCCCCCGAATTACTCGCACTCATCAGGTGGATGGACTGGAGATTGATGAGACATTCCTTGTGTGAAAATACCATTCAGGGATGGTATATGACTATTTGCTATGCGTGAACCGGGGAATGAAAGTTGGTCTACAAGCTTGACCACTCTTCCTTCGTGCGGAAAACACATTACTCTAAAGAGTGATGAGACAATGGCTCCCATGCAATAAATATAATCTCACCCAAGGGGTAGATTATAATCCAGGGATCCTTGGACTACCATTACGTTCATGTGAATGGTTTTCCCTCTCAATGTTATGGGCACATTGGGAAGGATCCCTAACGGTCGACTGGTTCCTTTGTCAAAGCCTGTTAGATTTCTCATCTCAAGAAAAAGAGATGGCGAGCCAAGCGCTTTCCAAGCAGTCGAGGAAAGGATACTCACAGAAGCCCCTTCATCTATGATGGTACCAGCCATAACCATTCTATATACTTGAGCAACGATTCAGAATGGTACACTAGCCGGTAAACGGGGTTTGCCTAGTTGATTCCAGTCGAAGGAGACAACCAGGTTGCTTGGAGGTGGGACCGAATAGACGGCCGGGTATGACTCTGACGAACTTCCTTCCTGCGGTAAAGGAATGGGTAAATTTCCCCCATGTTCATCGGAGTCTGTGTTTACGAAAAGAATTTGGATGGTGTCATCCTCATTCTCTTCGGTGACTGTATCATCTGAAGATGGAACCTCTGAAGGCAAGACCGGGTCAACTGCCGCCTCGACCTTTTGAATTTCGTTTGGTATGGGTTCAGATGGTTTATCTTCAATGATAGATGCTTCGGCCGACCACCTGGGCGGGTCAGCCAGATTTTCAACTAGTCACGGACTTGGCAAGAGTTTCTTATATCCAGGAGTAAGTCATAACGGTGAAATCGGACGATAGTCCAAAACTCTTTTAGCCTCATCTAAGAACGGACAACGATGGACGGCATGATCACCTTCACACAGTTTACAAGGAAATTTGCACTTTCCTTTTTGTCGAGGGGCTTCACTTTCACTAGTCGACGGTGTGCTTTCAACATGATCATCAGAGGTTGATGACACCGGGTTGTGCAAACGAGGAGACCAGTCCCTTAAGATCCGAGGGATGCAGGGACAATCTCTATGATAGTGGTCTCCTTTGCAAATGACTCATGGCGATTTAGGCCTGGTCAGTGCAGTGTGTGGATTTTCGCTAGACGATGCTTGGTTACCCCTTTTCGCCTTTGGCTCCTTCTTCTTCTTCTCTTTCTTATTCTTTTCTTTCTTCTTCTTAGGTACTTGATTTTTGGCTTTACCAGCCTCATCAAGTGAAGAGGAAGGAGGAGAGGAAGAATTGGACGAAGTAGAGGGTTGGGGGGTAACTCTGGAATTGTCTAGTTGCTGACTCGATTGTTCAGGAATTACGGTGTTCTGAACGATGGAGGTTGAGAAAGGCCACACGGGAAAACCAATTGTCAATCCTGGAAGCGACAATGTGGCCATATGGGGTGCACCAACATCTCCCCAAGAGGAGAAGGGACTAGGATTTCCTCCAAGGGGAACTCCTTGGTTGGTGGACTCCATTCTCTCAACCTAAGATCAACGTAGGAAAGGTGATGATTATTCCGTTTAGAATAAATTTTAGACGCTTTGACACAACTTGTTTTTTCAATTTTAAAGAGTCGAGAAAAAACAAAAGATGACTCTAGTCGCCTTCGATTTTTAATGAGCCTGAAGTGACAAGTGCTCAGATGGACCTTTTCCGTTAAGGAGTCTGAAAAGGAATAAAAGGGACTGCTCTGGAAATCTAGGCAGAGGGATTACCAAACCAATCGCAAAACTGCAGAATACTTTTTACGGTATGGCAGTCAATCTTCCCGAATGCTGTGTTCAGTGCATTGCGATCGATAGGGCGGCAGGCACTGCTTCCTATGGTAAAGGATTAAGCCTATTGTGGTCTCCCAAAATATACTCGACGGTATGTGGGAGCACAAGTCTGTACTGGCACTTATCATCTCAAAGTGGAGGAATCACCCAACGAACAGTGAGAACAACAGTTACCAGGCTTTACGACGCCGGAATACGTCTCTAGCCTAGACTTCTAGATGTTATGTGTTAGGTTCCAAAGCGTTGTTAGATTCATTAAATTTATTTTATAGTTGATCTTGCTTAAGAAATTTTCCTTTCACGTTCACCGCGTGATGTAGATGTACAATTCCTAAAATGCAATCTAAGATGATAAATAGTCATTTTATCTTCTTTGTGCAATGAAAATCCTAGCTGCTAAGGAAAGAAAGACATAATTCTTTCAACAAAGAGCAAAGAGCACACACTATATACACTGTCCTAAATCAAACCAATCAAACAGTCTAAATGCAAATGCACATGCATGTATTTGTTTTCATCCTTCTTAATATGTGAATGATAAAAAGAAAGCTAATGCGCAAATCTGAATTACTTTTCAAAGCGACGATTACTAACAAGTTTCTTTTCAAAATCAAAATGAAGACAATGACGACACTTTGAGATTTGGAAATGAAAACTTGCTTTCGACACTAGAAAAACTACTAATTCAGATCAAATACAATAGTAACAGGGTAATCGACTATCAAGAGCAACCAGATTCTCTTCTATGACTGAAAACGACACTTGCGACACTTTCAAATCAAGAAACGTTAGTACAATTACGTTACTTTTTTGCAAAGGAGAACTGAAAATGACTCAACAAATACACAAAAACATTTACAGTTCTTTGCACAATGGAGGCGGAATAACAACAAGGAAAGGGGTTTCAAACAGAGGTGTACTGACTACAGGTAGCGAAATTCTTGAATAGATCTGAAAAGAGTGAACACACAAACCAAAATTTAGGAACAATGCCTAGTCTGATCAGCGCACCTGTAACACAATGAATTTGAAATGCAGCGCACCTACTACACTCGGGAAGTGCGCTGAATTTGAAATTCACAGAACAGACAGTGCACTGGACTAGGGACGAGACTTTGCTTGGGTTCCGGGTCACAGTTTGCAGTTCAGTTCAGGGATTTTGGCCGAGCAAGTGGTAATCAGTAAACCAATCACAGGGGTAGATCCAAGGAGGTTACTAGAGCCACCACAAGGGCAATTAGAGAGTTTGTGAATCAGTTGTTTAATTCATAAACAAAACTCGGAGATTGACTGAAGCGGCATTTATCTACTTTGCATTTGCAAAGAAAATGCAGTTCGAAGGCTACCTGGCTCAACTTCAGGCTCCATCTATAAGTTTATAAAGTAAACAAATGTAGATAAACAAACAACCTATTCGCTCCCCAGTGGAGTCGCCATTTTGTTGCAGGGAAAAGTGTCTATGCAGAACTACTAATCTCACTAAGGCGGGTAGCTACCTTAGAAACAAACAAAGTAAAACTACTTTCGTTTTCCTTTATGAAAGATAGATGAGAGAAGAATAAAGGAGACCAACCTCTGTCTTCCGCTTGGCTCCTTGCTCAATGCCTCTCTCTTTTGATAGTCCTTTTCTACTTGCTTTCTCGTATACCCGGCTTCACGAAGTACCTTTAGAATCAAAGCAGCATAACACTATACAAGAACATGCATCTATTATCATAAACAATCTAGGATCAGATGTAAATTGACCATACAAATGCATGAAACATAGATTACACAAGAGTATGGAGGAAAACCTAAATAGCTTTATTGATAATCAAGAAAGAGCCAAGAGAGTTACAACTAGTTGTTCTGACCTAGCATCATACTCTCAGCAAGTAAGCCCTTCTTCACCTCATGCAAAGATTAGATCACCCAACACTATGATGTTGCCTCAAGAAACCAACAACAATTCCTTACAAGATGCAAAATTCCAGCCTCTGGATCTCTGGGATGAGGGATCCATATATAGATGTCTGTAAGGGAGATGAGTCAGCTTGTGATTTGATTAGTGTCTTCCCTCTGATAGTTCTTGCTTCCACTTGGAGATTGATGATCTCTTACTCATCCTTGGTCGAATTCAGAGAGGCAAGTGTCACAGGAGAAGTTTCTAGAAGATTCCATGCTTCTCCACCTCATGGATTGACACTGCCATTTGTCCTTTCTATCCCATCGCACCCTATAGAAGGGCTTTTTGAAATGCAACGCACCCACTGTGTGTATTTAGGTGAGATGCAACGCACTTTGCCTATGGAGCAGGTGAAATGATCCAGTTTTGACCAGTTCTGAGTAGTTTTTCATGGAGAACTTCTGGGAGAAGCTCTAATTGGTTGACCTTGTTCCTTTAGGGGTTGGAACAACACTTTTAGGGACATAAGAGCCCTTGGTTTATGGACATTTTATGCTTGGGGTTGCAGTGCCCAAAAATTTCTATAACAAGGATGTCTTTCCTGAGGACATGACAGAGTTTCCACCTCAGAGGGAGGTATACTTTTCTATTTTGTTAGTACCAAGGGCAGCTCCAACATTGAAAGCACCTTACAGGATGAGCACACCTCAGTTAGTTGAGTTAAAGTTGTAGTTGAATGAAATGTTGGACAAGGGATACATTAGGCCAAGTGTGTCACCATGGGGCACACTGATATTATCTGTGAAGAAGAAAGATGGAACACTCAGATTATGCATTGACTACATGCAGTTGAAAATAGTGACCATCAAGAATAGGTACCCTTTGCCGAGGATTGATGACTTGTTCGATCAGCTAAAGGGAGCAACAATTTTCTCCAAGATCAACTTGAGATCCGGATATCATTAGGTACACTTCAAAGAGGAAGAGATTTACAAGACCACTTTCCGGACCAGGTATGAACATTATGAGTTTGTTGTTGTTCCTTTTGGATTAACTAATGCTCCAACTACATTTATGTGTTTATGAATAGTGTGTTGCATCCATATTTGGATAATTTTGTTGTTGTGTTCATTGATGATATACTGGTATATTCTAAAAATGAGGAAGAGCTTGTCAACATTTAGCAGTAGTGTTGAGGTTGTTGAGAGAGCATCAGTTGTATGCTAAGCTCAAAAAGTGTAGTTTATTTCAGACTCAGGTACACTACTAGGGGTATGTTGTCTCCAAGGAGGGCATTGCAGTTGATCAAGAGAAGATAAGGGCCATCATGGAGTGGGTAGCTCCTAAGAATGTAGATGAGGTGAGATCTTTTATGGGTTCGGCAAGTTATTATAGGGGGTTGATCATGAACTTCTCGCATATTGTTTATCCTATCACATCATTGCAAAGGAAATGTAAGAAGTTCGAATGGACTGAGGAGTGTGAGGCTAGCTTTGAGAAACTCAAGCAGTTGTTGACACATGCACTAGTGCTACATATTTCATATTCGAACAAAGAGTTTGTAGTATGTACAAATGCTTGCAAGAGAGGACATGGTGGAGTCCTTATGCAGGATGGACAAGTACTATGTTATGAGTTCCAGAGACTAAATGATCACGAGAAGAACTACCCGACACATGATTTGGAGTTAGCAATACATGCATTAAAGATGTGGAGACACTATCTTCTTGGAAAGAGATTTGTACTTATGAGTGATGACATTGGTTGAGGTATTTGTTTGACCAGACAAATCTAAATGCTAGGCAGGCTAGATGGTTGGCCACGATCAATGGGTTTTATTTTGAGATCATATACATCAAAGGTAACGAGAATAGGGTTGCAGATTCTCTCAGTAGAATGGTACAAGTAAATCACTTGGCAACTGTGAGCTCCTATGGGATGAAATTATAGGATAAGATCTTGTAGGCAGGTCAGCAGGATGCTGGTACAGGTACAAGTGTAGGTATAGGTACAAGTAGTGGTATAGGTATAGGTGCAGGTGCATAGGGTATGGATTATTGTCTTATAGAATATGGGTTGGTCAAGCTACGAGACAGGATATATGTATCTGATAACAATGAGCTTAAGAAGGTGATCTTGAGGGAGTTTCATGTGAAATCATATTCGGATCACCCAAATTATCAGAAGAAATTAACGGCAGCGAAGAGATTTTAGTATTGGCTGAATCCAAAGAAAGGTGTAGTCGATTTTGTGGCTAGATGTTTCGACTATCAGCGAGTAAAAGTAGAATGTAAATATCCAAGTGGACTACTACAACCGACTATGATTCGAAAATGGAAATGGGAGGTCATTTCCATGGACTTCATTATAGGGTTTCCAAAGATAGTGAGACAACATGATTCCATCATGGCTAATGTGGACAGGTTGACAAAGGTTGCACGATTCATTCCAGTTAAGTCTACATTCTCAGCTAGTGATGTAGCACAGGTATTCATCCGAGATATGGTTAGACTGCATGGTGTTCCGAAGAAGATTGTTTCAAACAGGGATGCGAAGTTCACTTCCAAATTTTGGAAGGAGTTATTTATAGGGTTGGGCACAAAGTTGGCCTTCAACACAACTTATCATCTACAGATAGATGGAAAAACAAAGAGGGTCAACAGGATATTGGAGGACATGTTGAGGATGTGTGTGATGCATTAACAGTGGAAGTGGGAAGAGTATCTCCCTTTGGTAGAGTTCACATACAACAACGCTTATCAGGAGTCATTCAGGATGAGTCATTTTGAGGAATTATATGGGCGGAGTTGTAACACTCCTATCAGTTGGAGTGATCTGGTTAAAAGGGTGTTGATTGGACCATATATGTTGGTAGACACAGAACATGAAATGTAGGTAATCAAGAAGAATCTAAAGGCAACACAAGATAGGCAAAAGAGTTATGCATATCAGAATAGGTTGTTCAAGGAATTCCAGGTTGGGGAATAGGTATACTTGCGCATCAAAACAAAGAAGAGCTCCTTGCAGATTGGATCATGTGCTAAGCTAGCACCATGGTTTTGTGGACCCTTTAGAATTATTGAGAGCATTGGGCCAGTAGCCTATCGACTTGCACTACCTCCAACAGTGAAAGTCCATGATGTTTTCCATGGATCATTGCTTAAGAAGTATCTTAAGGATGTTGATTATGTGATTGATTGGTCTGTATTGCATGTGGAACCAGATGGAGAATTCCATCTGGAGCCTTAGTGCATATTGCAAAAAAAGGTGCTCATGCTCTGGAACCGAGCAATCGAGCCTTAGTGCATATTTGTCATAGTACCTCTCTAACAAATATTTCTTCCTAAAAGGTATCTTGAACTCATGCCAACTCAAATCCTATGTGTTGATGTCTCTAACCCGCTTCACATCTTCTGACCAGATGCATGCTTTCCCTTTGAGGTTGAATATAGATATTCTAGACTTCATGTTCATAGTGTAATCATGAAGCTCAAAGAACTTCTTCATCCCCACTAACCATGCCTCTATATCTTATGGTTTTTTCACATCTCCATCAAAGGTAGGTGGATTAGCTTTCTTAAAATTATCTGGAAAATATCTGTTGACACTCCTCCTATAAGGATGATAAGAATGATGACCACTATACATGTCAAAACTAGAACTAGAATAGAACTTATGTCCATCATCTCTCCTATTTGGTGTGCCCAAGAACCTGTCATCTCTAATTGTCTCATCCCTATCCGACATGTTCCCACCATGATATCTACTGCCATATGCCCCATTAGCCATATCCTCCTGTCCATGGCTGATTCTAAAAATTCTGTGTCTCTGCAAGCCTGACAAACTCTTTAGGGTTACTGCATTAACTTATGCTTGTTTCTCGTGTGCCTGAATGATTCTGTCATTATCTTCTTTGCAAATTCTTATTTTTTCCTTCAAATTTCTCAATGTCTCTACTATGTTAGGAGAGTGCCCACCACCATGTTGCTCATCTCATCCATAGGGAGATTCTCGTGAACTGTAGTCTACCATCTTACTAGTCATGTTTGATCTTCTTCTTGAAAGTATACCATGGCATCTTAAACCAAAACATAACATAATCAACATACCTCAGTATAGTTCAAGGGAGGATATCTCATCTGCAAGATCAACCAGATTAGTGCAATACATGTGTAAACATAATCATATCAGTACATAAACATCATTCCAACCATCATCTAGTTACCATGCATGACTATACCAACCACATACAATGACCTTAGGCATGATAACTATAACCATGTCAATGTATGCATAATGATGTATAAACACTGACATGCATAACAAGTGCATAACTGACATACACATATGACGACCATATCCAACAACAATACCATCAACTTTCACATGGCGATGCAACTGAAATAATGATCACCACCATTCATACACAACAAGCACACATGCCATAAGAATAATGAACACATATGAAACCAACATGTGTGCATGACCAACACATTCCGTCCATCCAGTCTAAGGGGTGAACCATGCTTTGATACTGCTCTGTAACACCCTCCTCCTAAATTTACCCAATCTAGTTGGTCCTCAAGGGTAAACATGTGACAAAGAGTTACTATGATGCGATTCAATTCTCCATGTACAGTTAAGGAAGTGGAATTCATAAAGCAAAACCAATCTAAACTTTCTCAGGAGCAACAAAACCTTCAGGAGACAAACAACCCTTCTAGGTGCCCAACCCCTGAGACAACTTGTCAATATGCTAAGATAGACCCCCAATCACTCCCATGAAAAGCCATTCATGTTATTGACAATATTTATTGTCTCCCACAACAAGACATGTATGTGACTGTGGCCTTCTTCAAGCAATTCTAAGATAGTGACCCTAGATTTTGTGCCACCTTTTCAGAGCTAAGTCTTAGGCCTCTGCCGAGAACTTCATCAAGCTTCCAGAAATGATAAATAACAATGGATTAAATCTACTAATGAAAAAATTGGTATAAGTACTTGACCTGACCCCTAGTATCCATGACATACATTTCGTCAAACATATCATAAACATGTAATCTAGAGGTCATAACCACATATCTAAGCATAGGGGTCTCATACTTATCTGGGAATCGTCCAAAATAATTGATGCCTTATCACAATAGTTTCATTATCATCTATTAGCCCATATATCCATTCGCATTTGTTGTACTAATCAAATCATGATGAGAGCCATAACCAAAGTCTGTCATGAACCATGCTTATAATGAGCATATAACCAACATAATAACAAGAGTAGAACAACCATAAAACCCACATATTAACAAGTACATTTACACATGAAATACTGAAGGAAAAATAATTCTTTTTAATGTATGCATAAGCCAACCAAATTAGGGACTTCCACGAACCACCCAACCATAGATTCGGTTGAACCAAATCTTTCTTTCAGCCAATCACCCCCTTGCCATGTTCCAAGCATGAATGTGGGACTCACAAAAGAACCAATCAAGGATTCCTTGGGCTTTACCATATAACCAGCAGGGGATTCCTAGGCCAAAAACCCTCATCAATAAAACCAAGCTTTACCGCAATCCCACCAGATCACTAGGCCCTAAACAAGCATGGATGCCTTTAGATCTCTCCACCTAAACCATGAGGAATTTGTTTTTCTCTACCTCTCGGCTTTACCGTGTATCCCTCCATTATCTATCAAGTTATTCCTAGGCCTACAAGGTCTCCACCCTCTAACATTTACCATGTATCCCTCCATTACCAATCAATGGATTCCTAGGTATAATTAACGGTATTCACAACTAGACTTTACCATATATCCCACCAAGGGATTCCTAGGCCTTGTGATTAATCCTTAGACCACCCCACTCATATTTGAATTCATTTGTCAATCCAACTCTACCAGGACAAGAAAATCCCATCACACCATGACTATCCGAAAATGGCAAGGCAAGGATGAAAACCACTGTTGCACCTGACAAGACTCATGTCGTTGAGAAGAAGAGAAGCAAAAACATACATGCATGTACCATGCATGCCAAAACTAGTAAGGAAATCATACATGCAACTCAATGCCTATAAGTAATTCCACTGCACTCACTTGATTCTCGTTCTTCCTTGCTTGATCCTTGCTTTCTCTTTCTTTTGTGTCCTTCTTTTACCTTCTTCCCCCCAATGCTACAGTGATCCAATAATACTCTAAGTGCCCAAGAGTATGAGAGAGTAGAGAGAACAGAGAGAGCTCGAAAACTAAACTAACAAAAGGTTGTGAATTGATACTTAAAAGCCTTTTTTATCAATCAGACCTATATTTTCTTTAATTTCCATTATTTTCCTTCATTTTCCTCCTCACATGGAACCTATGACCTTTGACCTTCCTTTTCTCCTAATTTCAACTATTTTCATAAATAAAATCCCAATTAATGTCTCTTGCCTTTTCAAAGCCTTTTTCATTGCCTTTGCCAATTTCCTTAGCCATAATAAACCAAATAAACACCCACAGTAGGATGTTTTGCTCAACATTCATCTTGAAATACGTGTCCCGTGACCTTCGTTATTATTCTTTCATCTATTAACTTTATTACATCGATTTTTGACCAGGGTTGTTACACTAACTTCCTTAAACAACTTTGCATTGCCTTTATACAAGATCAAATGAGGAAAATAGGAACGTACTTCCCAACCTCCACTACTTCCCCCCCTTCATGCTCCTTATAGATTTTGGAGAAATGCTAAACTCCATATTGAGCTAGATTCTTAAATCTAGACACTAGTTCACTTCACCATTTGAATGCTCCTAAATAATATTCACATTCTTCTTGTGGTTGCTGAATCGATGAAAAAAATAGTAATTTCATCACCAAAATCTAATCAAATGTATCTAAATGTTCTAATCAAATAGTCTCCATACAACATGAAACAAAAGTATTTTATTTACCTATGAGTTTTTCAAATAAGATTCCTCTATGGAAAGCATTTGTAGCTTTTTTCCTCGACATCTATGATCTACCATCTACCTACTCATTTTTGAAGGAAGAAAAACTCATTTAACATCCATTGTTTAGCTAAGTCCCATCCTTTATAACAAATGCTCAAATGGAAGCGTTAGAAAAAAGAGATATGGCCTTAGTGAAGTTGTGGGGGCCAAAAGCCCCGTTGAAGAAACCACCATACAGTGGGTGGTTGAGAAAATATTGCAATGGCTACTTGAAATCTGGAATTGGCGCGATTGTTTTTTTGTTAGATGGTTACATTGTGATGGATCAAGTGTGAAAGATATCATTGCTTTAGGTTTTGATCATTACATATTGTTTACAATTTAGTTATAGCACATCGTTCCAAGCACAGATTGCATCAGCCCTTAAGATTCATTGATCTAAATCTTTTAGAAATTGTATATCATATTTAAGCTCTTGAAAATAAAAATTATATTTTTTTTATAATTTTACTTAGTTTAAATATCAATTATATTCCTTTATAATTTTACCTAGCTTAAATAACAATTATCTTCTTTTATAATTTTACCTCACTTAATGTTAGCAAAAATAGTTTTTGAAGTATAAAATATTTGATAAAAAAATATTTTTTTAAGCATAAAATATGTGATGAAAAAATAAAATATAGCTTGAGCAACTATCTCTTTAATAAATTCAATTTTATTATCATAATACTTGAGCAACCATCTCTTTAATAAATTCCATTTTATTATCATAATACTCTTCGGTGATGAACGAAAAAACCATTGGGAACCTACAAAACCATTCTTCTAGGACTATACCATACAAGGATATATTGCAGGGTACTTTTAATAATCTTTATTCGATATTGATTGAAATCCTTGGTTCAAATTTGACCTAGCAGTAGATTATTTTACCATTATTGGAAATAAACCATCTATCATTACAATGCCCTATTCAATTTGGAAATCACGACCTATCATTACAATGCCCTATTCAATTTGGTAATTGTGATATATCGCCTATACGTATACAAATTGCAGGGAAAATAGAAAAAAAAAGTTATAATATTTATGTTAGGTTAATATTTATTTTATATTTATCTCATTTTAATCATAGGGTTTGCTAAGTAATTATATTAAAGTTTTTTTTGTATTATTTGTCAATATGCATGTTATTTCATATATTGATTTTATATTTAAATTGCATATATGACCATTGATGTAATATGCATGTTATTTTATGTATTTGGTTTTATATTCAAATTGTGAATATGATCATTGATTTATATATTGTAGGTTGTTTTTTTTTCCAAAGGAAAAAGCGAAACTTTTTATTAAGATTTATAAAAAGTTTACATTGTAAATGCTGAGCATCACTGATCCGACAGAGGGGATACCGAGAACTGTTTTACAACAAAAACACGCTGACTTGAACCTCAGCTGTTCTAAGTATGCTGCTGATTCTAAACTGAAACCTCTGAAAAGAGGTGCCATTCAAAAACTGTAAAGGCACGGGACTGTTTGCACAAAAATTATAACAGAAAAAATTAAACGCAGCATGCCTGGCCTCCTCAGCATAGAGGAAAACGGCCCGACACCTGGTATGGAGGAAAAATATGCAGTCCTACCAAAAGCTGTTTTGTTTATATGGAGACACGAAAAATGGAGCCGAGTAATGAAACAAAAACAGCTCGAGATTCAGGGAGGCTGATGGTATGGCGGCTGAAACGATCTTCTAGTTTGACCTTGTTCTTCTTCTACGATCACCCAACTGCCCAAATCCTGTTGTAGTCCATCTTTAGATAGTTGGTCTGCTGATTCATTTCTTTCCCTGAAGATGTGGCGAAGAGAGAAGCTGTTGTAGGTTGTTTTATGAATTGAATATAAATAATAATTCTTATTTTTTTATTAAATAAAATATGATTATTATATAAAATTAATAGTTAAAATTTAAGCATTTTATTATTTATCCATATAAATAGATTGGTTTTTTTGTATTATTTCAATTAATGTTTTGGGTTGATCATTATATCAGTATAGATCCATCTTTATTCTAGATCTCAAATATTTTTTCACTCTATGCTAGTTTGTATATCATGATATTTGATCTCTCTCCAGTCTTAGTAGATCCCCAGTAAAGATGGATCTATGCTGGTTTAATTCCTCCCTCTAAATAGGCTACATTCCAAGTGAATGTAATGGGTCAATACCAAGTGCCATCTTTATTTTTATTAATATTAATATTAGGGTTAATAATGGTTTTTTGCATGGTATTAATAATAATTTGGCCCATCGTGTTAGGCCCATAGGCTTCACCTAGATAAAACCTCATTTTTGAGTGTTAGTAAATATAAAGTGAATTATGGAATAAATATAAAAAAATGTTTTATTTATTTACCATATGTGATGTCCCCCATATATGTGTAAATATTTACTTTACTGCATTTTTTTTGGACAAACTGAATATTGGTTAACTTTGATATAAATAGTAATTCTGTTTTAATTTATAAAAGTGAATTACTGGAATCTTGGCAATAATTAATGAGTTTAATTTAAATGAGAATAAGTCATCTAGGGATGACAGTTTATTCTCAAACAGTTAGGCTGGGTAGTTACCCAAGCCCTAACTACTTCCAGAAGGAAGATTTATTCCAAGAGGATGGGGGCGCATCTGAGAGACCTGGGAGGAAAAGAGGAAAAGTGTGCAATGAACTCGGCCGCATCTGAGAGACGTGGGAGAAAAAAAGGAAAAGTGTGCAATGAATTGGGCAACTGTGTTGTAGGGACAGACAGTGCTACCTGGGCTATGTCTGGTTAAGACCAGATAGCTGGTACATTCAATAATAGTAAATATTGAAGAGAATACAATGTGAAGGGTATGTCTGGTTAAGACCAGATAGCTGGTACATTCAATAATAGTAAATATTGAAGAGAATACAATGTGAAGGGTAGCTCGGTGGAAGACTTCAGGAGGGAAGCTGGGGTCTCAAGGTTGGGAGGTAAAGAATCAGAAGGATCTAATTCAGTATATCTAGAAGGGCGAGTACAGATAAGTAAATCTAAATATTTTCTCTTAAAAGTTCAGAAGGTACTACTTGTATGATTTCTAAATAGTAACTAGTTTGTTAATTCATTTAAGAACTATTAGAAATAGAACTAGAAAAGGTTGGGTATTATTCTTCATTCAAGAAAAGAAGATTAGCAATCTATAAGTAAAATTCATCTTACCACAATGATACTGAAAACAACCATAGCAAAGAATTATTGTACTTAGAAAAATAGAGGAGAAACAAAGAAATCACAACTCCGAGAGAGAATAGTAGGATACTTGAACAGTCATGATTGAAACCATCACATATAATCAAAAGAGATTATAGCCAGCGATAATTTGTTCTAACACAGGAACCAAGGGAAGCCTTACGATAATGAAACAATCAATACAACTTGTATATAAACCCAGAACTTACTAAGGGTTTGACTTATCTACGAATTAATTTAAGAAGGAAAAAAAACAACCCAAGCACTGGATAATAATTCATAAAGAGAATAATAGTAATGATCCCATTATGAGAGAGTAAATAGAAGATTATTGTGTTGCCAAGCAGGTAAACCAGACCCAGAAATACCCACTCGAACGAATTGACAGAGGGTTTCCAGAAAAACCCTCAAACCCAAATCATAGAGTGATAGAAAACTATATTGCGTTTTGAAAGGAAATTAAGCAAAACAACTGTATATATATTGCACTTTAACAGAGTAGCACTACCAATATTCATAGCTTGCAAAACAAAGAATTTCATATAAATGGATTCTTGCCATAGGCCATGGACAAATAAAAATAAGTCCAAAAGAACCTAACTAACAAATGCGAGCTCTACAGCTAAATGGAGTCAAATACCCAAAAAGGGATTATACAATTAAGCCATCGCCCTTTTAAAACATTACATCATGAATTCTGGCTTTCAAGCCAACAGATTTTAGAACCAAACACAACAACAGAGTCAGTAAAAGCTTATGAGAATAACCTTAGGGCTATCCTGTTGAAAGCCGCATACCTGGTAGAAAATCTGAGGACATTGTTGTCATGACGGTGATGTAAGAGGATCCCGAGAGTTCCGCACAAAATCCAAAACAACCTGCAATAAAACAAGCATAGGATTAGACTATAGCCATATTGCAATTACGAAAAATAATCAAGCAAAGAGGAGTTTGAAAGAGAATGACACTGAGGGATGATACCTATTTGAATGTCGAACCATATAGGACAACTCTCTCTAGAGAAAAATGCGAACCGGGAAGACAACCACTACAATCCTCTCTAGAGCAAGATGTGAACCCGGAAGACGATCACTACAACCAACAAATGTAGTGCTGCTCACTAACAAACTCAAAGAGCCGGAAGTCAAGCTAGCAACCATGAGAATAAGACCATAGCTCATAATCCCCTTACCAGAAGGGGGGCTACCAAACCGCCAGAGGACCAGGCGAACTTCGCCAGAAACACCAAATGACAAATTTTCCATTACAGGCCACCCTATGTCCAGCAAAATGAAACTTCGGCAGTTCAATTTGGAGGAGGACCAGATGCCGTAGATGAGGCACGTTTTTCTGCATAAGGACTATAGATGGAGGTGCCAGGACAATCACTACAGAATTAGACCGTAGCCCTAGGGCATTCACAGCTCGAGAACCATTAATGCCACCGTAAGGTTGAAGTTGCCTCAGTAAATACATAAGTTATTTAGTTAATACGAATAAGATTCGGAGATATGGTGAATTGTTGTAAACCATGTAAGGGTACCATAAGATGTATACAACCACATAGATAACCCTCTTCCTAAGGGTTCAAAGAATGGCGCTAACTTCTAAACAAGATTTGTAATTATTGTAAAGTGAATTACCTTAGAAAACTTTATATATTAAAATGATGCAAACTGCATATGTTATATGACTTGTTTTACGATATCAGAACCTGGTAAATATACATAGTTTGGAAGTATTAGTTTTTTTTTTTTTTTTTTAACTATGGATTATTTTAATTATTGTGTTTGTGACATGTGGTATCAAAGCACTCAGGTTACCAAAATCGAGACCTCTAGAAAGACAAGAATTAATTGTATTTGTGTAATGTCCACAACAAAGAGATAGGAATAGGCATAGCCAATATGAGAAGAATGGGAACATACCACACCAGACTGTGACAGGAGTAGGAGCAGCAAAATTTCAGGAGACCAATCCTGAAGTATGGGTGCAGATAGGAGAAGAATCACGAAACACCAATCTCACGATCTTAGAAACTATATAAGAATTAAAGACAGAAATGGCTCGACTTCGAGTAGATAGTGAATGAATGATGCTGGAACAAGAAAAGATCTTGAAAATCCTGTCAGATAGACAGAACCAGAGACACATAATTCCCAGTCCTAAACATGGAAATATGACTGGAAAACAAGAATACCATGCAGAATGAGCAGAAACCGAGGGTGGCGAAGAAAACCAGGAAGAAGAATCTGGAAATGCATCAGAGCACAACAAGCATAAGAGACAAAAAGTAGAACTTCAAGGGGAATGTCAGAAAATTAAGCCTCCACTTTTTGACAGTGAACAGGAGGAGGCAACAGAAGCTTGGCTCATAAACATGAACATGTATTTCTAGTTGTACAAATACAATCACAATCTTAAAGCTAGATTGGCAATCTTCCAGTTGCAGGGAAAAGCCACCTTATGGTGGGAGGAGGTAAAGACAGTTCATGATGTAAACGAACAAAGCATAACCTAGGATAAGTTTCAAAAATACTTTAAAGAAAAATATCTGACTGAAAGATTCTATGATGAGAAGGCCAAGGAGTTTCACGACCATCGTTTGGGACAATTATCCATGGATGAGTTCATAACCAAGTTCACCTCCTTATTGCGATACGTCCCATATATGCGGGAAGAAAAGGCTAAGGTACAATGGTTTGTTAGCAGTTTGCCACTATTTATGAAGGAACGCCTTAAGTTCGAAAACCTAAAGATTATGGACGAGGTCATATGCAAGGCTCGGGTGTGCTATCAGCAAAATAAGCAGAAATGGGAAGGAGGAAAGAAATGGAATGACAAGAAAGGGATTAAATTTTCTTCCGGCCACAAAATAAATAAATTTGTGGTCAATAAGATTCCTAGAGCACATATGAACAGAAATCTGAATAGAAATCCACCTGAATTCAAAGCTCCCAGTGAAACCAAGACTAATGAACAATCAGTAAGGACTGAAGTGGAAATGGCAGCCAAACCACTGGTATAGTATTGGGGATGCAGAGGGACTCATTATGTTAAAAAATTCCCACATCGCAGGGGAACTGATCAGGTAGCAAAAGTTCAAGAGGCATCAACAGTGGGGGAAGTGGTAAGAAGCATGCTGAAAATCAATGCTACTCTCGAGGACCACCAAGAAGAGTACCAACCGACTATGATTGAGTTTGAACGGAAAATTTTCAATGACACTGTGTCTATTTTAATTGACCCCAGAGCCAACTTAAGTTATGTTAGCCCCAAAATAATATAACTATGCAATCTTGAAACTATTAAGTTTAATAATTCATGGTTAGTAAAACTGGCTACTGGGGCCAAAAGGAGAGTGTTGGCCAAGGTTAGTAATTGTCTGCTATAGATAGGAGGATAGCTTATTAAGGCATACTTAAATGTGCTGCCCTTAGGGTCATACGATATCCTCATTGGCATGGACTGGTTGGAGAAACACTGGTCTCTCCTTAATTGTAAAACAAAAATCATTAATTATATGGACAAGGCCGGAAGAAGGTGGGAAATTCAAGGGATCATAAGACCTATAAAGTTGAGACCCTTGATAGCCTCCCAATTAGCCAAATGCATCTGAAAAGGGTGCCAAATTTATGCCATTCATGTAGGATATTTTGATTTCAAAGAAAAATCTGCCGCCATAGAGGATATACCAATAGTATAGAAATTTCCGGATGTATTTCAAGAGGAAATCTGAGGACTCCCACCAAAGAGGGATATAGATTTTAATATTGAATTAGTGCAAGGGGCTACACTTGTATCACGAGCTCCTTATTGTATAATCATACTTGAATTAACATAGCTGAAAATGAAATTACAAGAACTCCTTAACAAGAAATACATCCGACCAAGTGTATCACCCTGGGAGCCCCAATACTTTTTGTTAAAAAGAAGGATGGAACCATGTGAATGTGTATGGATTAGCGTCAATTAGATAAGTTAACCATAAAAAACAAGTATCCCCAACCTCATATTGATGAATTATTTGACCAAGTAAAGGGGGCAACCGTGTTTTCCAAGATTGACCTTCAATCGGGCTATCATCAGATTAGAATCAAAGAAGAAGATATAATGAAAATTTCTTTCAGGACTCGTTATGGGCACTACGAGTTTGTGGTGTTACCCTTTGGGCTAACCAATCCACCTAGAACTTTCATGTGCCTTATGAACATCGTATTCCATCAATATTTAGACAATTTTGTGTTAATTTTCATTGATGATATTTTAATTTACTCATGGACTGTGGAAGAACACAAGGAACACCTCCGGATTGTTTTACAAGTTTTGAGGGAACACCAGCTATATTCCAAATACAACAAATGCGACTTCTTGAAGGAACAGATCCAATATCTCGGTCATATCATTACTAAAGAAGGAATAGTTGTGGACCTAGACAAAATAAAAACCATAATGGAGTGGCCAGTACCAAGGGATGAGGATGATATAAGGTCATTTATGGGCCTAGCTAGGTATTACAGGCTATTCATTGAAGGTTTTTCCAGGGTAGCGTACCCTATTACCTCATTGCAAAATAAAGGTAATATCTTTAAATGGAGTATAGAATGCCAAAACAACTTTGACCGACTTAAACATTTACTGACCAAGAAGGAAAAGTCATTGCTTACGAATTCAAAAAGCTTAAAGAGCATGAGCAAAGGTACTCAGTCTATGATTTGGAACTGACAGCTGTTATTCATGCCTTAAAATTGTGGCGGCACTACCTATTGGGTTAGAAATTTATGCTAATGACTAACCATCATAGCTTGACTAATTATTTTAAATAGCCCACTTTGAATGCCAGACAAGCACATTGGGTTGATTTTTTTAGCAGGTTCAATTTTGAAATTAAAAATTTATAAGGTAAAGAAAACCATGTCGCAGATGCACTAAGTAGAAAAGCTAACTATTTATATGAAATATAATTTAGTGAAGCACAAAACACATTTAAGGAACAAATTAAGGAGGCAGCAATGCAAGGCCTAGAATATCAAACTTTGTGGCAGCGAACAAAAATTCCAAACAAAAAAGCACAATAGCTTGGGTATGAAGTAAATCCAGAGGGTTTGTTGATTTATAAAACGAGAATGTATGTATCGAATATAAAAGCCATTAAGGATTTAATTTTAGATGAATATCACAAGGTCCCATATGTCAGTCATCCTAGATATTAGAAATTACTAACAACTCTTAGAAAGGAATAATTTTGGCCCGACATGAATAAGGATGTGGATGAATATTTGGCCCATTGTTTGGAAGGCCAGCAAGTTAAAATAGAACACCGTCACCCAGCCGATTTACTCCACCCATTACCCATTCCAGAATGGAAGTGGGAAGTTATTTCTGTTGATTTTATTACGGGCCTGCCCAGGTTAAGAAACCATAATTACTCAATAATGATGGTAGTGGATAAGCTGAGAAAGTTAGCCCACTTCATACTGGTACAATCTACTTATAAGGAAGTGCAAATTGCTAATATATTTATTCGAAGGGTTGGGTACTCAACTACAGTTTAGTACTGCTTACCATCCTCAAACGGATGGGCAGACGAAGTGAGTAAACCAGGTTGTGGATGATATGTTACCGGCTTATGTAATGCAACAACCATCTAATTCGGAAGAATACTTGCATCTTGTTGAATTCACTTATAACAACAGTTATCACACTTCTACACAAATGAGCCCTTTTGAAGTGCTTTATGGGTGTAAATGCAGGACTCCCTCAAACTGGGAAGGTCCGGAAGATAAGTTAATGTTGGGGCCTGATATGTTAATAGAGATGGAATAAATGGTCAAAGAAGTGAAATCTAATTTAAAGGCCGCTCAAGACCGACAGAAGAAATTTGCTAACCAGAAAAGAAGCTTTCAAGAATTTCAAGTGGGTGACCATGTCTACGTGCATGTTAGAGATAAGAAAAGTACACTTCTGTGGATGGGTTGCACCAAGTTAGCACCCAGATTCTGCGGTCCTTTCCAAATTTTAGCACAGATTGAGCCCGTAGCTTATCAACTTGCTTTACAAAGTCATATATGAGTGCATAATGTTTTTCACATTTCAGTTTTAAAGAAATATGTTTATGACCCCAAACACATAATAAACTGGCAAGAAATATAGGTGAAGGTGAGAAAGATTAAAATTTTTCCTCATCGACTTACCTTATATATATGAATATGTAATTATGCATGGTAAAAGTACATTATGATTTTACCAAACAATTAAAATAACTTTCCTTTATCTTGACTATACCTATAGAACCGGAAGGCGAGTTCCTGGTTGAGCCAATGGGTATACTTGATCGAAGAGAAATAATGCTGCGGAGACGAGTTATCACGCAAGTTAAACTACAAAGGCAGCATTTCGGGCCTGAAGAGGCTACCTGGGAGGATGAAAGGACCCTGAGGGAGATTTTTCCTAGGTTACTTCCGACAAAAGAACATCGGGGTGATGTTCAATCTTGGGGGGGAAGATGTAATGTCCCCCATATATGTGTAAATATTTATTTTACTGATTTTTTTTGGACAAATTGAATATTGGTTAACTTTGATATAAATAGTAATTCTGTTTTAATTTATAAAAGTGAATTACTGGAAGCTTGGAAATAATTAATGAGTTTAATTTAAATGAAAATAATTCATCTAAGGATGATAGTTTATTCTCAAACAGTTAGGCTGGGTAGTTACCCAAGCCCTAACTACTTCCAGAAGGAATATTTACTCCAAGAATCAAGAGAACGGGGGGGCATCTGAGAGAACTGGGAGGAAAAGTGGAAAAGTGTGCAATGAACTAGGCAACTATGGTGTAGGGACAAATAGTGCTACTTGGGCTATGTCTGGTTAAGCCTAGATAGTTGGTACATTCAAGAACAGTAAATCTTGAAGAGAATACCCTATGAAGGGTAGCTCAGGGGGAGACTTCAGGCGGGTAGCGGGGGTCTCAAGGTTGGGAGGCAAAGAATCAAAAGAATCTAATTCAGTATATCTAGAAGGGCAACTACAGGTAAGTAAATCTAAATATTTTCTTTTAAAAGTTCACAAGGTACTACTTACTTGTATGATTTATTAATAGTAACTAGTTCATTAATT
Organism: Pinus tabuliformis; assembly: GCA_031772625.1. NCBI lineage: Eukaryota > Viridiplantae > Streptophyta > Pinopsida > Pinales > Pinaceae > Pinus > Pinus tabuliformis. Next base: position 1,593,180,501 of record CM062816.1, read on the forward strand.
CATTTAAGAACTGTTATAAATAGAACCAGAATAGGTTGGGTATTATTCTTCATTCAAGAAAAGAAAATTAGCAATCTATAAGTAAAATTCATTTTACCACAATGATACTGAAAACAACCATAGCAGAGAATTATTGTAATTAGAAAAACAGAGGAGAAACGAAGAGATCACAACTCCAAGAAAGAACAGTAGGATAGTTGAACAGTCGTGACTGAAACCACCACAGATAATTAGAAGAGATTATAGCCAGTGATAATTTATTCTAGTACAAGAACCAAGGGAAGCCTTACGATAATGAAACAATCAATACAACTTGTATATAAACCCAGAACTTAGTAAGGGTTTGACTTATCTACGAATTAATTTAAAAAGGAAAATAGATAACCCAAACACTGGATAATAATTCATAAAGAGAATAATAGTAATGATCCCATTACGGGAGAGTAAATAGAAGATTATTGCGCTCTCAAACAGGTAAACCAGACCCAGAAATACCCACTCGAACGAATTGACAGAGGGTTTCCAAAAAAATCCTCAAACCCAAATCATAGAGTGATAGAAAACTATATTGCATTTTGAAAGGAAATTGAGCAAAACAATTGTATATATATTGCACTTTAGTAGAGTAGCACTACCAATATTCATGGCTTGTGAAACAAAGACTTTCATATAAATGAATTTGTGTGATAGGCTATGGAAAAATAAAAATAAGTCTAATAGAACCTAGCTGACAAATGTGAGCTCTACAGCTAAATGGAGTCAAATACCTAGAAAGGGATTATATAGTTAAGCCATCACTATTTTAAAACATTACATCACGAATTGTCGGTTTCAAGCCGATGGATTTTAGATCCAAACACAACAGCAGAGTCAATAAAAGCTGATGAGAATAACCTTAGGGCCATCCCGAAAAAGACGACATACCCAGTAGAAAAGCCAAGGACACTGTTGTCACGATGGTGATGTAAGAGGATCCTAAGATTTCCACACAAGAGCCAAAACAACCTGTAATAAAACAAGCATAGGATTAGACTGTAGCCATCTTGTAATTACAAAAAATAGTCGAGCAAAGAGGAGTTTGACGGAGAATGACACTGAGAGATGATACCTATTTGAATGTCGAGCCATACAAGACAACCCTTTCCAGAGCAAGATGTGAACCCGGAAGACGACCACTAACACTAGCAAATGTATTGCAGCTCATTAACAAACTCAAAGAGCCAGAAGTCGAGCTAGCAACCACGAGAATAAGATTGCAGGTCATAATCCTGTTAGTAGAAAGGGGATTGCCAACTAGCCAGAGGACCAGGCGAACTTTGCCATAAATATCAAATGACAAATTTTCCATTACAAGCCACCCTATGTCCAGCAAAACAAAACTTCGGCCATTTGATTTGGAGGAGGACCAAATGCCATAGACCAGACGCTTTTTTCTGCATAAGGACTACAACTGAAGGCACCAGGACAATCACTGCAGAAGTGGACCGTAGCCCTAGGGCATTCACAGCCAAAGAACCATTAATGCCACCGTAAGGTTGAAGTTTCCACAATAAATGCATAAGTTATTTAGTTAATACGAATAAGATTCAGATATATGGTGAGTTGTTGTAAACCATGTAAGGGTACCATAAGATGTATACAACCACATAGATAACCCTCTTCCTCGAGGTTCAAAGAATGGGGCTGACTTCTAAACAAGATTTGTAATTATTGTAAAGTGAATTAGCATAGAAAACTTTTTATATTAAAATGATGCAAACTGTATATGTTATATGACTTGTTTTATGATATCAAAACGTGGTAAATATACATAGTTTGGAAGTATTCATATAGTTAATAATCTATTTATTTTTACTATGGATTATTCTAATTATTGGGTGTGTGACACCATACCTCTTGTTTATTTATTTTTATTAATTTACCATATCTCTTTTATAAATATGGTATTTGGCCCAAGGTATTTAGCTCATGGTATTAAAATGGTATTTGGCAAATACGCTTCAACTAAATAAACCTCTTTTTTGAGTCTTCGTAAATATAAAGAGCTCTTTTTTGAGTCTTCATAAATATAAAGAGGTTTGTGGATAAAATATAAAAAGAGGTTTTATATATTTACCATACCTCTAGTTTATTTATATTTTTATTTATTTACCATACATTTTTAGTAAGTATAAAAAGAGGTTTTATTTAATTACCATACCTCCAGTTTATTTATATTTATGTTTATATGTATTTACGATACCTATTTTTTAGTGTTCATAAACCTCTTTATATTTTAAATTTATATTTTGTTTATACATAATAATAATTAGATTGATTCCTAAATAGGGTGGACATTAGATTAAAAATGTTAAATGTTTACATTTACATTTACATTTGAACTTTTACGTTTACATTTACTTTGACATGTTTATGTGAGATCCACACCCATACAAGAAACACATCCTGAAACTACTGCAAGATCATTCATCTCTTCATAAATTCTACATCCTTACATTTACTTTTACATGTTTATGTGAGATCCACACCCATACAAGAAACACATCCTGAAACTACTGCAAGATCATTCATCTCTTCATAAATTCTACATCCTTACCTTTATCACTAGAAATATTCTTTACAAACAACACACACCATTTTCTACAACTGCACTTTGGCTACATAGTTGTCATGATTCTAACCATGTTTATGAGAGATCTACCCCCATATTGGAAACACATCCTGAAACTGCTGCAAGATCATGCATCTCTTCATAAATTCTCCATCTTCGATATCCTTACCTTTATCACTAGAAATATTCACTACAAACAACACACACCCTTTTCACTTTGGCTGCATAGTTGTCACCATTCTAACCGATGTAGCTTTCTTCTTAGCTTTCTTATTACCCTGCAAGATCCTTTGTTCTCCATTTTCATCCAAGCATTCAATAGATTTGTCATAGAATTCCACCTTAGTCTTGTGAAGATACAACTAGTCCATACCCAAAAGCATATTATATGATGCCAATGACAATACATTCAAATGTGTTGAGGTAAGCATACCATTCAACTCAAATGCACAAGCCCTTACCTAATGATGAACTCTCTCCTTTGTACATGTATCCAACTACACTAACCAAGATTCTACATGCACTTCTTTATTCATACCACACTTATCCACTAGGTCTGACATACATAACTATAATTAGATCCAGGGCAACTAAAATAGAAACAAATTGATCACAAAGCTTACCATCCATATTGATAATAGAGGTCTAGTGATCCTCCCACTTCTTATCCAGTGCTGCATAAATCCATGGAATGCTCTGCCCAACATCCTCAACTGTCTGCACATCCTATGCACTGTAAATATGAGGCCAAACACCTTGATTCTGCAGAAAATCCCTCTTGAGATGCTCCTTGCCACATATCCATCCACCACTACAATTTTCCCTTACCATCACCTTTATTCTGTTGCCCTCTAGGCTATGATCCATTAAACTTCTTGTAATGTGCAAAATTTTCTTTCTCTCCTACATTCTGAGGTCGTGTTCACTTCGGCTACCATTTACCTTTAGTTTTATATTTCCCTTTCCAACCTTGCCGATATTTTGTGTTACGCTTTGATTGCTCATAACAGTGCTTCAACTTCCCAGTGAATTATTCAAGTGACCAAGGCTCATCATACTCAATTCGATCTCTAAATGCTAATCGAAATCCACTAACAAATCTATGAACTTTGGATTTTTCATCCTTCATATACGGTACATACCTCAACAACTCTAGGAACTTGGTCTTATACTCCTCATCCGTCATCGGCCCCATATTTAGCTCATAGAATTCCTTGACTTTCCTATCATAGTACCTCTCTGACAAATATTTCTCCCTAAAAAGTATCTTGAATTCATGCCAACTCAAATCCTTTATGTTGATGTCTCTAACCCACTTCACATCTTCCCACCAGATTTCTTCTTTCCCTTTGAGGTTGAATATAACTATTCTAGCCTTCATGTTCTCTGTGTAATCATGAAGCTCAAAGAACTTCTTCATCCCTACTAACCATGCCTCTATATCTTATGGTTTCTTCACATATCCATAAGAGGTAGGTATCTTAGTTTTCTTGAACTCATCTGGAAAATATTCTTTGTCACTCCTCCTATAAGGATGACAACAATGATGACCATGATGCATGTCAGAACTAGAAGTAGAATAGAACCTATGTCCATCACCTCTCCTATCTAGTGCGTCCAAGAGCTTGTCATCTCTAATCAGGTCATCCCTATCTGACATGTTCCCACCATGAGATATACTACCATATGCCCCATTAGTCATATCCTCCTACACATGGCTGATTCTAAAAAGTTAGTGTCTCTGCAAGTTTGACAAACTCTGACGGATTACTGCATTAACTTATCCTTGTTTCTCCTGTGCCTGAATGATTATGTCATTATCTTCTTTGCAACTTCTTATTTTTCCTTCAAATTTAGCAAGGTCTTTGTTATGTTAGGAGAGTGCCCACCACCATGTTGTTCATCTGATCCACAGGGAGATTCTCATGAACTGTAGTCTACCATCTTGCTAGTCATCTTTGATCTTCTTCTTGCAAGTATAGCGTGGCAGTTTAAACCAAAACATAACATAATTAACATACATCAGTATAATTCAAGGGAGGATATCTCATCTGCAAGAACAACCAGATTAGTGCAATACATGTGTAAACATAATCATATCAGTACAAAAAGATCATTCCAACCATCATCTAATTACTGTGCATGACTATACCAACCACATACCATGATCTCATGCACGATAACTATAACCATGTCAATGTATGCATAATGATGTATAGAAATTGACGTGCATAACAAGTGCATAACCAACATACACATATGACAACCATATCCAACAACAACACCATAAAATTTTACATGGTGACACAAATGAAATAATGAGCACCATCATTCATCCACAACAAGCACACATACCACAAGAATAATGAACAGATATGAAGCCAACATGTGTGTGTGACCAACACATTCCACCCATCCAGTCTAAGTGGTGAACCATGCTTTTATACCGCTCTGTAACACCCTCCTCCCACATTTAACCAATCTAGTTGGTCCTCTAGAGTAAACATGTGACAAAGAGTTACTATGATGTGCTTCAACTCCCCATGTATAGTTAAGGAAGTGGAACGAACAAAAAAAAACCAATATGACCTTTCTCAGGAGCTACAAAACCTTTAGGAGACAACCAACCCTTCCAGGTGCCCAACCCCTGAGATAACTTGTCAATTTGCTAATCTAGACCCCAATCACTCCCATGACAAGCCATGCATGTGACTGACACCCTCGATTTTCTCACATAGCAAGACATGCATGCGACTGTGGCCTTCTTCAGGCAATTCTAAGATAGTGACCCCAGATTTTGTACCAACTTTTTAGGGCTAAGTCTTAGGCCTCTGCCCAGAACTTCATGAAACTTCCAAAAATGATAAATAACAATGAAATAAATATACTCATGAAAACATTGGTATAAGGACTTGACCTGACCCCTACTATCGATGACATACATTTCGTCAAACATATCATAAACATGTAATCTATAGGTCATAACCACAAATTTGAGCATAGGGGTCTCATACTTATCTAGGAATCATCCAAAATAATTGATTCCTTATCACAATAGTTGCATTATCATCTATTAGGCCATATATTCATTCACATTCGTTGTTGTAATCAAATCATGATGAGAGCCATAACCAATCTATGTCAGGAACCATGCTTATAATGAGCATATAACCAACATAATAACAAGAGTATAAAAACCATAAAACCCACATATTAACAAGTACATTTACACATGAAATACCAAAGCAAAAAGAATTCTTATTAACGTATGCATAATCCAACCAAGTTAGGGACTTCCATGCACCACCCAACCATACATTCAGCTAAACCAAATCTCTCTTTCAGCCAATCACCCCCGTGCCATATTCCAAGCATGAATGTGGGCTCACAACATAACCAATCAAGGATTTCCAGGGATTTACCATATATCCACCAAAGGATTCCTAGGCCCAAAACCTTCATGAATACAATCGGGCTTTACTGCAATTCCACCAGATCACTAGGCCCTAAACAAGCATGGATGCCTCTAGATCTCTCTACCTAAATCATGAGGAATTTGTTTGTCTCCACCTCTCAACTTTATCGTGTATCCCGCCATTATCTATCAAGGTATTCCTAGGCATACAATGTCTCCACCCTCCAATATTTACCATGTATCCCTCCATTACCAGTCAACGGATTCCTACGACTAATTAAGGGTATTCACAACTAGAGTTTACTGTATATCCCACCAAGGGATTCATAGGCCTTGTGATTAATCCTTAGACCACCCCACTCATATTTGAATTCATCCGTCAATCCAAGCATTAGAGAAAAAAGAGAGATGGTCGTAGTGAAGTTGTGGTTGTGAGGGCCAAAAGTCCGGTTGAAGAAACTGCCATACAGTCGGTGGTTGAGAAAATATTGCAATGGCTACTTGAAATCTGGAATTAGCGCGATTGCTTTTTAGTTAGATGGTTCACATTGTGATGGATAAGTGTGAAACAATTCATTACTTTAGGTTTTGATCATTACATATGGTTTACAATTCAGCGATGGCACATGGTTCCAACCACAGATTGCATCAACTAGTAAGATTCATTGATCTAAATCTTGATATATTTAAGTTCTTGAAAATAACAATTATATTTTTTATAATTTTACTTAGCTTAAATAACAAGTATATTTTTTTATAATTTTTTCTAGCTTAAACAACAATTATATTCTTTTATAATTTTACCTAGTTCAAGGTAAGCGAAAATAGTTTTTTAATTATAAAATATTTGGTAAAATAATAATAGCAAAAATAATTTTTTAAATATAAAATATCTTAGAAAAAAATATTTTTTCAAAGGATAAAATATGATAAATTCAACCATCTCTTTAATAAATTCAATTTTATTATCATAATACTCTTCGGTGATGAACGAAAAAACCATTGGGAACCTACTAAACCATTCTTCTAAGACTATACCATACAAGAATATATTGCAGGGTACTTTTAATAATCTTTATTTGATATTGATTGAAATCCTTAATTCAAATTTGATCTAGTGGTAGATCATTTTACCATTATTGGAAATAAACCATCTATCATTACAGTGCCCTATTCAATTTGGAAATCGTGATACATCGCTTATACAAATCGCAGGGAAAATAGGAAAAAAAAAGTTATAATATTTATGTTAGGGTTAATATTTATTTTAAATTTATTTTATTTTAATATTAGGGTTTGCTGAGTAATTATATTAGAGATTTTTTTTGTATTATTTCTCGATATGCCTACTATTTCATGTATTGGTTTTATATTCAAATTGTGAATATGATTATTGATGTAATATGTATGCTATTTTATGTATTGGTTTTATATTCAAACTGTGAATATGATCATTGATATATATGTTGTTAGTTGTTTCGTGAATTGAATATAAATATTAATTTTTATTTTTTTTATTAAATAAAATATGATTATTATATAAAATTAATAGTTAAAATTTAAGTATTTAATTATTTATCTATATAAATAGATTAGTTTTTTGCATTATTTTAATTAATGTCTTAGTTGATCATTATATCAACATAGATCCATCTTTATTTTGGATACCTCTAATTATTATATAAAACTAATGCTTAAAATCTAAGCATTTTATTATTTATCTATATAAATATATTAGCTTTTTGCATTATTTTAATTAACGTCTTAGTTGATCATTATATTAGCATAGATCCATCTTTACTCTGGATCTACCAAGCACTGAGAGGGATCAAATCTTTTTTTACTCTATGCTAATTTGCATATCATGATATTTGATCTCAAGAAAGATCTATGTTGGTTTAATTCCCCCATTTATATAGGGTACATTCCACATGAATGCCATGGGTCAATACCATTGGTTTTCAATAACATGGATGAATACCATGTGCCATCTTTAATTTTATCAATATTAATATTAGAGTTAATAATGTTTTTTCTACATGGTATTAATAATAATTTGGCCCATAGACTTCACCTAAATAAAACCTCATTTTTGAGTGTTAAGTAAATATAAAGTGAGTTATGGAATAAATATAAAAAAATGTTTTATTTATTTACCATACCTCTCTTTTATAAATATGGTATTTGGCCCATAGGCTTCGCCTAAATAAAACCTATTTTTTAAGTCTTAGTAAAATATAAAGAGGTTTATGGACTAAATATAAAAAGAGGTTTTATTTATTTATCATACCTCTAGTTTATTTTTATGTTTATTTTTTTACCATACTGTTGGAGTAAGTATAAAAAGAAGTTTTATTTATTTACCATACTTTTGGAGTAAGTATAAAAAGAAGTTTTATTTATTTACCATACTTTTGGAGTAAGATTAAAAAGAAGTTTTTAATCTTAAATTTTATGTGGGGCTTTATTTTGAGTGTACAAGTAGGTTGGTATGGTGTTTAATTTTTAGATTTAAATTTTATGTTAAGAGTGGTTGATATACTGATATTTGTAGTTTTTTTTTTTTTTTTTTATTAATTTTAGGTGGAGTTTTATTTTTAAGGGTATAAGTTAGTTAGTGTGGTGTTTATTTTTTAAGTTAGAATTTTATGGAAGAGATTGAAGATTTAAGTAAATTAGAGATTTTAAAAACATTATTTTAATGACCATGAAAAAATTGGTATTTCAATTAACATATTCAGAACACAATTTATTTATTTTTTGGCAAAAAAAAATATCAAATAAATTTGAAGAGTTAGAAATTGCTTTTAAGTTTTCTATCTTTTCTATCTTAATTTTTGGTGGAGCTTTATTTTTAAGCGTATAAGTTAGTTGGTGTGGTGTTTACTTTTTAAGTTCTAATTTTAAGGAAGAGATTGAAAATTCAAGTCAATTATAGATTCTAGAAACATAATGAATATAGCACAATCTTAATGATCACGAGAAATTTTTTATTCCAACCAACATTTCCCGGAACACAATCTATTTCTTTTGAAAAAAAAAACATTATAAAATAATTTTGAAGAGTTAGAAATTGCATTTAAGTTTTCTATTTTTTCTATCATAATTTTAGGTGGAAATTATTTTTAAGGGTATAAGTTAGTTGGTAAGGTGTTTACTTTTTAAGTTTGAATTTTATGTAAGAGATTGAAGATTCAAGACAATTATAGATTCTAGAAACATGAAGATTCTAGAAACATAATGAATATAGCACAATCTTAATGACCATGAGAAAAAATTTATTCCAACTAACATGTCCAAGAACACAATCTATTTTTTTTAGGAAAAAAACATTACAAAATAAGTTTGAAGAATTAGAAATTGCATTCAAATTTTCTATCTTTTCTATCTTAATTTTAAGTGGAGCTTTATTTTCTAGAAACATAATGAATATAGCACAATCTTAATGACCATGAGAAATTTTTTATTCCAGCCAACATGTCCCAGAACACAATCTATATTTTTTGAAAAAAAAACAAACATTACAAAATAGATTTGAAGAGTTAGAAATTGGGTTCAAAAATCTAGTCATACTTTTAGGATGGTTCTAAATGACCTATATGAATCAAAATATTGAAAGAGATAGCAATTCAAAATATAGTGTAATTCATGTAAAAAAAATGTTGCTATACATTTAACTTTTATGTGCAATTTTGAAATGCGATTTTTTATTTATAACATTCTAAATTATATTGAAAAAAATTGATATTTTTTTAATGAACAAATAAAATGAATGAAATGCTCAATTGGAAAAATTGAGGACCAAATATCTCTAGTGTATTTGAGATTAAGAGTGGATATAACTTATACTCTGTTAACTTGGAGGAATGATCAAAGATACTTACACAATATATAATGAATACATTTATTAGTGAGTGCATGACATATCTCTAGTAAGACATGATCCTAGCAATCATTTTCGTCTTGATTGTTATTAATTTAATATTAACCAATGCAAGTTATATTGTTTGACTTTGAAAACAAATATTTATTTTTCAATATCATTGAAAACAAATATTTAGTTTTCAATATCATTGAAAAAATATTTTTGAATTATTTGATTGGATCATAACTTGAAGGACTTATTGCATCCTTTGCACAATATAATGCCATGTGATAAATGCCTCATATTTTATTGCCATAAATTAAGGTCGTAGTTGCAATATTATGTCATGATTTTTAAATATTTGTCCAATGACTTTTCATTCTTATGCTTCATGGGAAAACCATCTAAAAGTAAAATCTTTTGAAAATAGCTCATACTTTCCTAAATAACATATTTGTCATCAAATACTTCCTAACATAATTTAAGGAAGTATTTGCATAATAAAATGGATAGGAACAAGATGTAAATAAACATACTTACCATTATTTTTGTTCCTCAACACTCTAACAAGTAAGAGTAAATATGTAAATGTGCAGACTTACTAGTGGATACTACCCACCAGAAATATATGCAAGTCCTTGTCCCATAGTAGGAAATTATTTCTCCCACTTCATATATAGTTTGTAATTTTTATAAACGAATAATTTCCACTTGAGTACCCAAGGGACTACACTTCCTTGCAACAGTTGTTTACTTGTGTAATAAATGAAATGTAGACAAATTAATTAGTTTCGCAATATATAAATGTTACTTCTGGAAATTGTGTTTAAATATTTTAATTTTGCATGTAATTTTTTATGCAAAAAATAATGCATATATCTCCATTAGGAGTAGCCAAATCATGGAATCTTGCTACAAAACATGTAAAGTTGTAGAGAATAGAGTGTTCATGATGAAAGTGTTATAAGCATACAATAAATATGAACAAGAACAAGCTACACTTATGACAACAAGGAAATCCAACCAATGTCCTATTAGACTTTGGGTATATTTATACATAGATAAGATCGTTGGAGCAATTTTACCTTCTCTTAACCAACAATCATTTACTTTATCTTACATATTTACCGAGACAATGTGTATGATGACAACATAGGTCTAAAGACCCTTACAACATCCCTCTTACCCTCAACCTTCTCTTAACCAACCATCATTTACTTTATCTTACATATTTACTGAGTATTACCAATGTTTATGATGACAACATAGGTCAAAAGACCCTTACAACACCCCTCTTACCCTCAACCTTCTCTTAACCAACCATCATTTACTTTATCTGACATATTTACCAAGTATTACCAATGTGTATGATGACAACATAGGTCTAAAGACCCTTACAACATCCCTCTTACCCTCAACCTTCTCTTAACCAACCATCATTTACTTTATCTTACATATTTACGGAGTATTACCAATGTGTATGATGACAACATATGTCTAAAGACCCTTACAACATCCCTCTTACACTCAACCTTCTCTTAACCAACCATCATTTACTTTATCTTACATATTTACCGATTATTACTATCATTTAGACAATGTGTATGATGACAACATGGGTCTAAAAACCCTTACAACATGCCCCCACCCTCAATGCACTGGATAGGAAGATGCACGTGCATAAGGATTATTGTGACTTCTTCATGTTCGATGGTCACATCTTGCAAATACTCATTATTCACATTTTTAGTGCAATGTTCTCAACCATATAAACTACTACTCCAACCAAGAACCTTAAGGAAGCTCCTCTCCAGTTGAGGGGTGTACTTTTCACTCTCTCTACTATAAGCCCAAGGCATGATTTTCATTTCTCGGAGTCTCTAATTCATCATAAAATTTGTGAAACATGTGCATAAAAACCATCCCACTTTTTCTTCTACTACAATAAAAAACAATTATGCAATCTTCATATTGGGGGATTATCATAGTGTTTTCATCATCTTTAACACTTCATCTCTTTATGTGTTTGTTCTGCTAGTTTGATTTGATGTTCTTGATTGCATCATTCACAACGAGTATTCTTTTAAAAATCATTTCTATTGTAAGTTCCTTTTATCTTGTCAGTTTTTATTATCTTATAATATATAAAGTCTTTATTTAAATTACATGAAGGATATGGTAAATGATATGACTTGGAATTTCTATGACTCTCTACAATCTTAGTCGACCAGTTGTTGACAAACATCAACAAAAACTAACCAACTTTATTACATGAAACAGATTGGACTTGACTCTAACATCCTTCATGATAAAAAAACAAATTATACAAAAACTTATGGCAATAAACATATTAAATCATTCTAATAATAGGTAGAAGTTGGCTCCTATAATAATCAAATTCATCAACGAAAATAAATGGACGAATAAATCAAAGTCAACTATTATGGACTTGGTTGATGCTCTAATGAGACTTTTCTCGAAGTAAACTTGCATATGCTTTGTTTGTCGAATCTTTCGACTAAGTTCAAAGATGTGTGTCAAGAAGACTCATCCACTTCCATGTGCATTCTTGTTGTCCATATCGACCAACACCACACATCAACCATACCTAAAATTCAGCTGCATGGACTAGGTGGAACTTTAGTCAAATGAATCACGGTCAAAAATAAAACAATTTCATCTATCCAATTAACAAAATTTTGACATCGCACATCCAATAATAATATACCAGTTGAACAACAATAAAATACGAGTTTATAACCTTAAATTTTCTTGAATACTTTGTATTCTTTATCAAAACTTGTACCACTGGAGCTACGCATACATTATACCCTAAAGCTTTTTCATGAATATACAAACAAAGTTTGAAAGGGTCAAATCACTTAGAAAGATTGACATTTCTAACAAAAAAATGCACACACATTCTAAGAAGAAAAAATGTATGTGCATCCCTAGTGAAAGGAATGCATGCATGTTCCTATTGCTAGTGGTTTATCACATAAAAAAAAGTTGATGTCGAGTTGGGGGATGGGGAGAGGGAGGGTGAGAGAGGGGGGGATAGAATGTACAAAGGGGAGAGAGAGAAGAAGAATGAGTTGGTGAGTGATGGGAGAGAGTGAGTGAGAGAGATAATGAAAGAGAGTGGGAAATGGATAGGAAGGAAGATAATTGTGGTTGACACAAGGAGGAAGAGAGAGACAAAGGTAGACGGGGGTTGTTGTGAAGGAGGTATTGAGAGAGAGAGAAGGAGAGAGAGAGAGAGAGAGAGAGAGAGAGAGAGAGAGAGAGAGAGAGAGAGAGAGAGAGAGAGAGATAGTTTGTATGACTTTGTGAGAGTGGGGTGGGGCGGAAGAAAGAAAGAGTAGAGGGGGAAGAGATAATAAGAGCGAGAGATAGAGATATGATGTGGATGAGTGAGGGAAGAGAACAAGAAAGGGGGGATAATGAGGGAGATAGAGAGATAGGGAGGGAGAGATAGAAAGGATGAAGGGACGAAGATAGAGATAGAACTGAATGATAGATAGTGAGAGTGAGAGGGAGGGATAAGAGAGAAGGAGAGAGGGATAGAGGAGAGAGAAGGAGAGAAGGAAAAGAGGTGGGGTGGGAGGAATGAGAGAGGATTTAAGGAGAGAGAGATGTCATGTGATAAAGAGAGGGAAATATAAAGTTGAAAGGGGGTTGTGAATTAGGGATTAAGGAAGTGGGGAGGATAGGGAGAGAGGAAGCATGGGAGAGTTTAGAGGGGAAGATGGGAGTTAGGAAGGGAGGGAGAGAATAAGAGAGAGAAGGAGGAAAATATATAATTGGAAGGAGGAGAGAGGGACGGATTGAGAGAGAGAGAGGGAGAGAGTGAGTGAGAGATATGTACATAGATATGGAAAGAGGGGGGGAGGGTAGGGAGAAAATATAAATAGATATAGAGGGGGTAGATAGAGGAAGGGAGAAGAAAGAAGAGAGATATATAGAATGAAGGGGGAAGAGAGAGAGGTTGAGAGACAAAGAGAGGGTGATGAGGGAAAGAGAGAATAAGGGAGTGAGGAAGAGAGGAGAGAAGAGGAGAGGTGAGGGGGAACAACAAAAGGAGAGAGAGATAGAGGTTGAGAACAAGAGGGAGGGAGAGAGAGAGAGACAGGTAGATATGGAGAGAGAAATAGGTAAATATGCAGAGAGAGCGAGAGAGAGTGAGAGTTTGAGGGTGAGAGAAATATATGGATAATAAGAGGAGAGACAAAGAGTTAGAGATGAAGGGGGAAGGACAGGGAGGATGTAACAACCCTAGTAAAAATTGCATGTAATAAAAGTAAATAAAGGAAAAATAATAACCACAGATGATGGGACACTTATTCCAAGATGAATGTTGGGCATAATCCTAGTGATTGGGATCACGTGTGATATGTTATGGCTAAGGAAATTGGCAAAGGCAATGGCTAAGGCTTTGGAAGGTAAAATGGAATTTTTGGCACATTTATGAAAGTAATGGAAATTAGGAGAACAGGGAGGTGAAAGGTCATAGGTTGAATGTGAGGAGGAAATTTAAAGAAAATAATGGAAAATGAAGAAAATAAAGGCCTCATCCATAAAAAGGCTTATGAGGATCAGTTGGTAACCTTTTGTCAGTTCAATTTTGGAGCTCTCATTATTGTCTCTCTCTCTCTCTCCCATACTATTAGAGAATTAGAGTTTTCATGGAGCACTCTTGGAGGGTGTGGAATACTTGGATTTTTTGACAAATAAGGCAAAGGAAGAGCAAGAAAGCATAAGAAGGCCTCGGGATCAGTAGTTGCATCAGATTTACTTGCAAGTACTGAGTTGCAAGTATGTTTCCTTCACTAGTTTTGGCATGCATGGCATATGTATGTGGATTTTTGGTTGTGATATGTCATTGGCATCGAGGATGACTGGGATTGACAATGGATTGCCTAGCCATGTAATTTCCTAGATAGCCATGGTGATTGTGGTTTTATTTTCATTGTTGTGTTTTTGGTTGGTTCTCATGTTTCCTTATTTTGGGTTGAGTTACTAGTCCTAGAGCCTTGGTTGGAAAAATGCTTTAGAGCCCTCAAATAACTTGGGTTAAGTTACTATTCCTAGAGCCTTGGATGGACAAACGGGAGCCCTTGGTGGGTTGTTGGGTTACTAGTCCTGGAACCTTGGTTGAACAAACGCTCTAGAGCCTAGTAAAATTTTTGGGTTGAGTTACTAGTCTTGGAGACTTGGTTGGAAAAATGCTCCAGAGCCCTAGAAGGCTTAGATAGAGGTCGATATGATGATGGTTTTGTGATGTTTGACCATGAGGTGGAACCATTGTTTGATGGGTTGAGGTGGATGGCCTCTGGAATCCCTATACGGTTTTTATTGATGTTTTCTATGAAATCCCACATTCATGTTTGGAATATGGCATGGGGATGAATGGCTGAAGAGAGATTTGGCTCAACCATTCTACAGCTGGGTGGAACATGGAAGTCCCATCTTGAGTTTGGATTTTGCATCCTTAATGAAAGATTATTTTCCTTGTATTTCTATGAGAATTTTAATGGATTGTATGTGGTTTATGTGGCTATACTTTCATGAGTACTTTTGTTGCTACTACGTTAGTTATGTATGTGTTTTAAGACAACAACCATGTGTGGCTCTCATCATGTTTTACTTGTAATTAAATGATAAATGTATCTATGACCTAATGGATGGAATGGAAGTTGATGTGTTGAGGCATCTATGGTTCTTAGCGAGTCTCAGCTAGGTATGAGACACCTATGATTAGAACTATTAACTACACCTGTAGATTACACATTTGCAATATGTTTGAGGAAATGCCTGTCATCGCTAGTAGGGGCCCAGTCAAGGTCTTAAACAAGTATTTTATTTAATACTTTCGTTTCCATGTTATTGTACTGACCTGGAGAGATGGTTCAATTCTGGGTAGTGACCTGGGCTCTGGGCTTCAAAAGGTGGCTCCAATTCCAGAGTCACTGGCATATCACTTACAGTTTTGGTCTCTGGTAACTCGTAGGCAAGCCTGTGAGAGTGACTTTGGGTTGCTCATCTCACTCATGCCTATAGCATGGGAGCGTTTGAGCCTTAAATTGTCCAAAATATCAGGGGGACCCTAGGGCCTAAGGCAAGTTGTCTAAAATATTGGATTGGTTCTTGAGGGTCCTGTAGTTGATAATTAATGTCTGTATGGTGTGTTTCTATTGGTTCCACTTCCTTAACATGACTTAGGAGGTCGAATCATATCATAGTGGCCTCTAGTCGCATGTTTACCTCAGCGAGTCAGTTACTTAGGTAGATGTGGGAGGAGGATGTTACAGAGTGGTATCAGAGCATGATGCACCCCTCATACTAGACGGACTATGTTTTGGTCATGCATGCATGTTAGTTGCATGTGTGTCTCTCACCCTTGCATTCCATGTGCTTGTTGCATTTGCATGATGTTGTTCATGTTTGTAGTGATGTCATCATATGAAATTTGAGGTGTTATTGAGGAATGCATCATTGTGAGTGTATGACTGGGTATATGTCGATTTATGTCCCTTACATGTATCGTTGTATCATGCTTGGTTACATTATTGCATGTTTGGTAACATTCTTGTATGCTTGGTTGCATGTATCATTCTTGCAGGTTTGATTTGAAGTATTGTTCATTCATGCTTGGGCATATGTGTTTATGCATATGTGTGGATGTTTATGTATCACTTGTGCATGTTGATGTTTTCAAGTGGTCAAGTGTATAGTGACGTAATGATGGTGGTTGACATGCATGAGGTCGTGGTGTGTGTTTCTATTGAGGTATTGTATTGATGACTAGACCCTAGCTAGAATGACAGTTGCATGGTCATATGCTTATGTTTCGTGTTTCTATATGTTGTCATGATTATGTTATACATGTGTCACGTTGATTTGTTGATCTTACAAACAAGGTATCCTCCCCGAGATATACTAAGGGACGTTGGTTTATTTTGATTTGGTTTAGCTGACATGATACACCTTGGAGGAAGAAATATCAAATGGCTAGCAAGACAGTTGACTACAAAGACTCTCCCTATGAATTTGAGTAGTATGGTGTTGGGAACTCTTCTGATTTGGAAGTTACACTGAGAAGCTTAAAGGAAGAAATAAGGAGTTGTAAGGAAGATAATGAATGAATCATACATACATAAGAAAAGTTAACAGAGGTAAATGCAATCATACTTCAGAGCTTGTCATATTTGTAGCGACAGGGACTGCTTCAGATCAACCATGCGAAGGAGGATAGAACTAATGGGGCATATGGTAGTAGATCGTATGGTGGTCACCGATCAGATAGATATGACACAATCATAGATGGAAGATTGCTGAACAGTTCGGATACGAGAAGGGATAGACATAGGAATGATTCTAGTTCTAATTCAGATAAGCACTATGATCGTCATTGGTATCATCTTTACAGGAAGAGTGATAAGGGGTATTTTCCAGATGAGTTTAAGAAAGCAAAGCCGCCTACTTTTGATGGAGAGGTAAATAAATCACAAGATGCAAAGGCATGGTTGCTAGGCATGAAGAAGTTCTTTAGATTGCATGACTATTCAAAGAACATGAAAGCTAGAGTGGCTACATTCAGTCTCAAAGGAAAAACAAACATTTGGTGGGAAGAAGGGAAGAATGTCAGAGGTATAGATGAGAAAAATTTGACTTGGAGTGAGTTTGAGCAGCTATTCAAGAAGAAGTATTTGTCAGAAAGATACTTTGATGACAGGGTGAAAGAATTCTATGAGCTAAAGATGGGATCCATGATAGATGATGAGTACACTAGCAGATTCTTGGAGTTGTTGAGGTATGTGCCTTACCTCAAGGAGGAGAAGGCTAAGAATCATAGATTAGTTAGTGGGTTACCGGTTGCATTCAAAGATAGGATTGAGTTCGATGAGCCTATATCATTGGAGGAGGCTATTCGAAAACTGAAACATTGCTATGAACAATGGAAGCACAGAATTGAGACTAAGCCAGAATAGCGAGGTAATGCAAAGAACAAAGGAAAATGTGACAAGAAGCGAGTACAACCACAGGACACTGGTAACAAGGAGAATGTTGTACCACCTAAGAGGTTCAATGCATCAGATAGAGGACAAAGACACAGATCTAAGGAGCATAATAAGGAGCCTGCGTGATGTTTGATTTGTGGAGGAGATCATCGCAGGAAGGACTTTCTGCAGAATTAGGGTGGTAGACCTTAGATATATAGTGCGTAGGAGGCATAAAATGTTGGGGATGTTGGTAAGAGTATTCCACGTATCTATGCAACATTGGATAATAAACAGGCAGAGCATCAGGCATCTATCATTAAAATGGATGGTAAGCTTTGTGATCAAGTTATTTCTATTTTGATTAACCTTGGATATAATTATAGCTATGTTAGTCCTAAATTGGTGGATAAGTGCGGTTTGAGTAAGGAATTGCATGTAGAGTCTTGGTTAGTGCAATTGGATACATGTATGATGAAGCGAGTTAGTCATTGGGTAAGAGCTTGTGCATTTGACTTGAATGGTATACCTACCATAGCACATTCGAATGTATTACCGTTGAGTTCTTATAGTATGTTTTTGGGCATGGATTGGTTGTATCTTCATAGAACCAAGGTGGATTGTTATGACAAATCTATTGAGTGTGTTGATGATAATGGGGAACCAAGAGTCTTACAGGGTAAGAAGAAAGCTACATCAGTTAGGATGGTGACAAATATGCAAGCAAAGCATAGTTGTAGGAAAGGGTGTAAGCTATTTGCAGTTCACATTTCTAGTGATAAGGGTAAGGAATTTGAGGATATGGATGCGTTCAGCAGGTATCTAGTTTTACAACAGTTCAAGGATGTATTTCCTGAGGACATGACAAAGTTTCCACCTCACAGGGAGGTATACTTTTCTACCTTTTTAGTACCAGGGGCAGCTCCAACATCGAAAGCACATTACAGGATGAGCACACGTCAGTTAGTTGAGTTAAAGTTACAGTTGAAGGAAATGTTGGACAAGGGATACATTAGGCCAAGTGTGTCACCATTGGGCACACTAATATTGTCTGTGAAGAAGAAAGATGGAACACTCAGATTATGCATTGACTACAAGTAGTTGAAAAAGGTGACCATCAAGATCAGCCGATGGGAGAAATGTTTTTCTCCAAGATCGACTTGAGATCTGGATATCATTAGGTACACTTCAAAGAGGAAGACATTTACAAGACCACATTCTGGACCAGATATGAGCATTATGAGTTTGTTGTTGTTCCATTTGGATTAACTAATTCTCCAACTACATTTATGTGTTTGATGAATAATGTGTTGCATCCATATTTGGATAAATTTGTTATTGTGTTCATTGATTATATACTGGTATATTCTAAAAATGAGGAAGAGCATGCCGAACATTTAGCAGTAGTATTGAGGTTGTTGAGAGAACATCAGTTGTATGCTAAGCTCAACAAGTGTAGTTTATTTCAGACTCAGGGACACTACTTGGGGTATGTTGTCTCCAAGGAGGGAATTGCAATTGATCAAGAGAAGATAAGGGCCATCATGGAGTGGGTAGCTCCTAAGAATGTAGATGAGGTGAGATCCTTTATGGTTTTGGCAAGTTATTATAGGAGGTTCATCAAGAACTTCTCGCATATTATTTATCCTATCACATCATTGCAAAGGAAATGTAAGAAGTTCGAATGGACTGAGGAGGGTGAGGCTAGCTTTGAGAAACTCAAGCAGTTGTTGACACATGCACTAGTGATACATATTGCATATCCAAACAAAGATTTTGTAGTATGCACGGATGCTTGCAAGAGAGGACTTGGTGGAGTCCTTATGCAGGATGGACAAGTGGTATGTTATGAGTCCCAGAGACTAAACAAGCACGAGAAGATCTACTCGACACATGATTTGGAGTTAGAAATGATCATACAAGCATTAAATATGTGGAGACACTATCTTCTTGGTAGGAGATTTGTACTTACGAGTGATGACATTGGTTGAGGCATTTGTTTGACTAGCCAAATCTGAATGCGAGGCAGGCTAGATGGTTGGCCATGATCAACGAGTTTTCTTTTGAGATCAGATACATCAAAGGTGATGAGAATAGGGTTGAAAATTCTCTCAGCAGATGGGTACAAGTAAATCACTTGGCAACTGTGAGCTCCTACAGGACGAAATTACAGGATAAGATCTTGTAGGCAGGTCAGCAAGACGCTGGTACAGGTACAAGTGTAGGTTTAGGTACAAGTAGTGTTATAGGTACAGGTGCAAGTGCACAAGGTATGGATTATTGTTTTATAGAAGATGGGTTGGTCAGGTTCTGAGACAAAACATTTGCATCAGCTAACAGTGAGCTTAAGAAAGTGATTTTGAGGGAGTTTCATGTGAAAGCATATTTAGGTCACTCAGATTATCAAAAGACATTAACAGCAGCAAAGAGATTTTAGTATTGGCCAAATTTGAAGAGAGTTGTAGCAGAGTTCGTCGCTAGATGTTTCGACTATCAGCGAGTCAAAGAAAAATGTAAACACCTAGGTGGACTGTTAGAGCTGATTACGATTCCAAAATGGAAATGAGAGGTCATTTCCATGGACTTCATCATAGGGTTTCCAAAGATAGTGAGACAACATGATTCCATCATGGTTAATGTGGACAGGTAGACAAAGGTTGCACACTTCATTCCAGTTAAGTCTACATTCTTAGCTAGTGATGTAGCACAGGTATTCATCGGAGATGTGGTTAGACAGAATAGTGTTCCGAAGAAGATTGTTTCAGATAGGGATCCAAAGTTCACTTCCAAATTTTGGAAGGAGTTATTTACAGGGTTGGGCACAAAGTTGGCCTTTAACACAACTTATCATCCACAGAAAGATGGAAAAACATAGAGGGTCAACAGGATATTTGAGGACATGTTGAGGATGTGTGCGATGCATTAACCGTGGAAGTGGGAAGAGTATCTCCCTTTGGTAGAGTTCGCATACAATAATGCTTATCAAGAATCATTGAGGATGAGTCATTTTGAGGGATTCTATGGGTGGAGTTGTAACACTCCTATCATTTGGAGTGATCTGGTTAAAAGGGTGTTGATTGGACCATATATGTTGGTAGACATGGAACAGGAAATGTAGGTAATCAAGAAGAATCTAAAGGGAACACAAGATAGGTAGAAGAATTATGGAGATTAGAATAGGTTGTTCAAGGAATTTTAGGTTGGGGAATAAGTATACTTGCAAATCAAACCAAAGAAGAGCTCCTTGCAGATTGGATCATGTACTAAGCTAGCACCATGGTTTTGTGGACCCTTTAGCATTATTGAGAGCATTGAACCAGTAACCTATCGACTTGCACTACCTCCGACAGTGAAAGTCCATGCTGTTTTCCATGTATCGTTGCTTAAGAAGTATGTTAAGGATGTTGATCATGTGATTGATTAGTCTGTATTACATGTGGAACCAGATGGAGAATTCCATCTAGAGCCTTAGTGCATATTGCAAAAAAAGGTGCTCATGCTCCAGAACCGAGCAATCGAGCCTTAATGGATATTTTTCATAGTACCTCTATGACAAATATTTCTTCCTCAAAAGTATCTTGAATTCATTCCAGTTGAAATCCTATGTGTTGATGTCTCTAACCCACTTCACATCTTCCCACCAGATGTATGCTTTCCCTTTTAGGTTGAATATAGATATTCTAGACTTCATGTTCTTAGTGTAATCATGAAGCTCAAAACTTCTTCATCCCAACTAACCATGCCTCTATATCTTATGGTTTCTTCACATCTCCATCAAAGGTAGGTGGCTTAGCTTTCTTGAACTCATTTGGAAAATATCCCTTGTCACTCCTCATGTAAGGATGATAAGAATGATGACCATGATACATGTCAGAACTAGAACTAGAATAGAACCTATGTCCATCACCTCTCCTATTTGGTGTGTCCAAGAACTTGTCATCTCTAATCATGTCATCCCTATCTGACATGTTCCCACCGTGAGATTTACTGCCATACGCCCCATTAGTCATATCCTCGTGCACATGGCTGATTCTAGAAATTCTGTGTCTCTGCAAGTCTAACAAACTCTGAAGGATTACTGCATTAACTTATGCTTGTTTCTCGTGTGCCTGAATGATTCTGTCATTATCTTCTTTGCAACTTCTTATTTTTTCCTTCAAATTTCTCAATGTCTCTGCTATGTTAGGAGAGTTCCCACCACCATGCTACTCATCTAATCCATAGGGAGATTCTTATGAAATGTAGCCTACCATCTTGCTACTCAGCTTTGATCTTCTTCTTTCAAGTATACCATGGCATCTTAAACCAAAACATAACATAATAAACATACCTCAGTATAGTTCAAGGGAGGATATCTCATCTGCAAGATCAACCAGATTAGCTTAATACATCTGTAAACATAATCATATTCGTACATAAATATCATTCCAACCATCATCTAGTTACCATGAATGACTATACCAATCACATACAATGACCTTAGGCACGATAATTATAACCATGTCAATGTATGCATAATGACGTATAGACATTGACATGCATAACAAGTGCATAACCGACATACACATATGATGACCATATCCAACAACAATACCATCAACTTTCACATGGCGACGCAACTGAAATAATGAGCACCACCATTCATACACAACAAGCACACATACCATAAGAATAACGAACACATATGAAACCAACATGTGTGCATGACCAACACATTCCGCCCATCCAGTCTAAGGGGTGAACCATTCTTTGATACTCCTCTCTAACACCCTCCTCCCACGTTTACCCAATCAAGTTGGTCCTCTGGGGTAAACATGTGACAGAGAGTTACTATGATGTGGTTCAACTCCCCATGTATAGTTAAGGAAGTGGAACCATAAAACAAAACCAATCTAAACTTTCTCAAGAGCTACAAAACTTTAAGGAGACAACCGACCCTTCCAGGTGCCCAACCCCTGAGAAAACTTGTCAATATGCTAAGATAGACCCCCAATCACTCCCATGAAAAGCCATTCATGTGACTGACATCCTTTATTGTCTCCCACAACAAGACATGCATGCGACTGCGGCCTTCTTTAGGCAATTCTGAGATAGTGACCCTAGATTTTGTGCCACCTTTTAAGGGCTAAGTCTTAGGCCTCTACCGAGAACTTCCTCAAACTTCTAGAAATGATAAATAACAATGAATTAAATCTACTAATGAAAAAATTGGTATAAGGACTTGACTTGACCCCTACTATCCATGACATACATTTCTTCAAACATATCATAAACATGTAATCTACAGGTCATAACCACATATCTGAGCATAGGGGTCTCATACTTATCTGGGAATCATCAAAAATAATTGATGCCTTATCACAATCATTGCATTATCATCTATTAGCCCATATATCTATTCGC
Source organism: Pinus tabuliformis (assembly GCA_031772625.1). Taxonomy (NCBI): domain Eukaryota; kingdom Viridiplantae; phylum Streptophyta; class Pinopsida; order Pinales; family Pinaceae; genus Pinus; species Pinus tabuliformis. Next base: position 1,593,203,795 of record CM062816.1, read on the forward strand.
ATTTGTTGTACTAATCAAATCATGATGAGAGCCATAGCCAAAGTCTGTCATGAACCATGCTTATAATGAGCATATAACCAACATAATAACAAGAGTATAACAACCATAAAACCCGCATATTAACAAGTACATTTACACATGAAATACCAAAGGAAAAAGAATTCTTATTAATTTATGCATAAGCCAACCAAGTTAGGGACTTCCACGAACCACCCAACCATAGATTCAGTTGAACCAAATCTTTCTTTCAGCCAATCACCCCCATGCCATATTCCAAGCATGAATGTGGGACTCACAACAGAACCAATAAAGGATTCCTTGGGCTTTACCATATATCCACTAAGGGATTCCTAGGCCGAAAACCCTCATCAATACAACCAGGCTTTATCGCAATCCCACCAGATCACTAGGCCCTAAAAAAGAATGGATACCTCCAGATCTCTCCAACTAAACCATGAGAAATTTATTTGTCTCCATCTCTCGGCTTTACCATGTATCCCGCCATTATCTATCAAGGTATTCCTAGGCCTAAAAGGTCTCCACCCTCTAATATTTACCATATATCCCTCCATTACCAGTTAACGGATTCCTAGGCATAATTAAGGGTATTCATAACTAGACTTTACCGTATATCCCCCCAAGGGATTCATAGGCCTTGTGATTAATCCTTAGACCACCCCACTCATATTTGAATTCATCCGTCAATCCAACTCAACTAGGAAAAGAGCATCCCATCACACCATGGCTATCCGAAAATGGCAAGGCAAGGATGAAAACCAATGTCGCACCTAATAATACTCATGCCATTGAGAAGAAGAGAACCAAAAACACACATGCATGCCAAAAATATTAAGGAAATCATACATGCAACTCAGTGGCTACAAGTAATTCCACTACAGTCGCTTGATTCCCATTCTTCCTTGCTTGATCCTTGCTTGCTCTTTCTTTTGTGTCCTTCTTTTAACTTCCTCCCCCCAATGCTAGAGTGCTCCAAGAAATCTCTAAGTGCCCAAGAGTATGAGAGAGTAGAGAGAATAAAGAGAGCTCCAAAAATGAACTAACAAAATGTTGTGAATTGATACTTAGAAGTCTTTTTTATCAATGAGGCCTCTATTTTCTTTAATTTCCATTATTTTCCATCATTTTCCTCCTCACATGCAACCTATGACCTTTCACCTTCCTTTTCTCCTAATTTCAACTATTTTCATAATTAAAATTCCAATTAATATCTCTTGCCTTTTCAAACACTTTTTCATTGCCTTTGCCAATTTCCTTAGCCATAATAAACCAAATGAACACCCACACTAGGATGTTTTGCCCAAAATTCATCTTGAAATACGTGTCCTATGACCTTGGTTATTATTCTTTCCTCTATTAACTTTATTACATCAATTTTTGACCAGGGTTGTTACACTAACTTCCTTAAACAACTTTTCTTTGCCTTCATACAAGATCAAATGAGTAAAATAGGAACATACTTCCCAATATCCACTAATTTCCCCCCTTCATGCTCCTTATAGATTTTGTAGAAATGCTAAACTCCATATTGAGCTAGATTCATAAATCCACATACTAATTCACCTTCACCATTTGAATGATCCTAAATAATATTCACATTCTTCTTGTGGTTGGTGAATCGATGAAAAAACTTAGTAATTTCATCACCAAAATATAATCAAATGTATCTAAATGTTCCAAACAAATAGTCTCCATACACCATGAAACAAAATTATTTTATTTAACTATGAGTTTTTCAAATAATATTCCTCTATGGAAAGCATTTCTAGCTTTTTTCCTCCAGATCTATGATCTACCATCTAACTACTCATTATGGAAGGAAAGAAACCCAGTTAGCATCCATTGTTTAGCTAAGTCCCATCCTTTATAACAAATGTTCAAATTGGAGAAGGTGTTTCCTTACACTAGGATTAGGAAAACCTTTGACCACATTGACAACATGATGATAACTCGTACATATAGAATATACATTATTGTACTCCAAACATATGTGTAGACTCTCAAACTCTACTTCCACATCAATAAGTTCAACCAAACTCTCTAGTAGATCAATACTATCTAGAATCTTCACCACTATCCTATACACTTAATATTTGTAGGATGGATCCACCATGACAAACTTCCCAAATAATACCCTAAGTCCCACAAAAACTTATCATTCCAAACTTCTAAAGGAAACTTTGGAAGTTTAAACTAGATGGGGTAGGTCCTAATTACTTTTGGATTCAAGTCAAAATAGGGATGACATTATCTCAAGTTGAGCATAAAATTCCATGGAACAATCAATCACTTAATGTTTTCACTACATCTTCTTTAGAAATTAAGAAAAATGAAAGACAAATCATAGCTGCACCATCAACAATAACTAAAATTTTTCCCAATAACCTAGTGAAATATTCAAATGACACCCTACTAGCTCCATGATTGAGTGTTTGAGTAGGTATAGCCTAAAGTGACACCTTACTAAATTTTTACTAATATAATCCAACACCTTCTTAGTTCTCAATTGTTAAATCTTCATTGATTTTCATCTTGATACCCCCTCCTAATATTTGATCACTTTTTTCCACTTCATTGAGCACATCAACTCCTCTTTCCTATCACTTCCCAAAAACCCAATTCCCCTTCTCTTTCCTATCACTCCCCAAAAACCCAATTCCCTAGTGCATGCCCATTCTCTCATATTAAAAGAATTCCCCACAATTAACTTCATTGTAAACTCCACAACCTACATCCTCAAGGGGTGAAACCTTTGTGGTAAATCTTGTCAATTCCAACACACAAGGCATTAATGGGTACATTACTTGCCTCTCCTTATCGAATAAATGTATAATCAAATTGAATGTATCTTATTCCTTGCTGAAGAAACCGCCATACAGTCGGTGGTTGAGAAAATATTGAAATGGCTACTTGAAATCTGGAATTGGCACGATTTCTTTCTAGTTAGATGGTTCACATTGTGATGGATCAAGTGTGAAACAATTCATTGCTTTAGGTTTTGATCATTACATAATGTTTACAATTCAGTTATGGCACATAGTTCCAACCACAAATTGCATCAGCCACTAAGATTCATTGATCTAAATCTTTTAGAAATTGTATATCATATTTAAGCTCTTGAAAATAACAATTATATATTTTTTATAATTTTACTTAGTTTACATAACAATTATATTCTTATATAATTTTATCTAGCTTAAATAACAATTATATTCTTTTATAACTTTACCTAGCTTAAAGTTAGCAAAAATAGTTTTTGAAATATAAAATATTTGATAAAAAGATAATTTTTTAAGGATAAAATATCTGATGAAAAAATAAAATATAGCTTGAGCAACTATCTCTTTAATAAATTCAATTTTATTATCATAATACTCTTCAGTGATGAACGAAAAAACCATTGGGAACTTACAAAACCATTCTTCTAGGACTATACCATACAAGGATATATTGTAGGGTATTTTTAATAATCTTTATTTGATATTGATTGAAATCCTTAGTTCAAATTTGACCAAGTGGTAGATTATTTTACCATTATTGGAAATAAACCATCTATCATTACAATGCCCTATTCAATTTGGAAATCGCAATCTATCATTACAATGCCCTATTCAAGTTGGTAATCGTGATATATCGCCTATACCTATACAAATTGCAGGGAAAATAGGAAAAAAAGGTTATAATATTTATGTTAGGTTAATATTTATTTTATATTTATCTTATTTTAATCCTAGGGTTTTCTAAGTAATTATATTTGAGATTTTTTTTGTATTGTTTGTTAATATGCATGCTATTTCATATATTGATTTCATATTCAAATTGTGAATATGACCATTGATGTATGTATTGTAGGTTGTTTTGTGAATTGAATAGAAATACTATTTTTTTTTTCTATTAAATAAAATCGGATTATTATACAAAAATATTAGTTAAAATTTAAGCATTTTATTTTTTATCCATATAGATAGATTGGTTTTTTGTATTATTTTAATTAATGTCTTGGGTTGATCATTATATATGTATAGATCCATCTTTACTCCAGATCTCTAATATTTTTTCACTCTATGCTAGTTTGCATATCATGATATCTGATCCCTCTCTAGTCTTAGTAGATCTAGAGTAAATATGGATCTATGCTGGTTTAATTCCTCCCTTTAAATAGGCTACATTCCAAGTGAATGCCATGGGTCAATACCAAGTGCCATGTTTATTTTTATTAATATTAATATTAGGGTTAATAAATTTTTTTTGCATGGTATTAATAATAATTTGGCCCATGGTGTTTGGCCCATAGGCTTCACCTAAATAAAACCTCATTTTTGAGTGCTAGTAAATATAAAGTGAATTATGAAATGCATATGAAAAAAAGTTTTATTTATTTACCATATGTGATGTCCCCCATATATGTGTAAATATTTATTTTACTGCATTTTTTTGGGACAAACTTAATATTGGTTAACTTTGATATAAATAGTAATTCTGTTTTAATTTATAAAAGTGAATTACTAGAATCTTGGCAATAATTAATGAGTTTAATTTAAATGAGAATAAGTCATCTAGGGATGACATTTTATTCTCAAATAGTTAGGCTGGGTAGTTACCCAAGCCCTAACTACTTCCAAAAGGAAGATTTATTATAGGAATCAAGAGGACCAGGGGCAGATGAGAGACCTGGGAGGAAAAGAGGAAAAGTGTGCAATGAACTAGGCTGCATCTGAGAGACCTGGGAGAAAAAGAGGAAAAGTGTGCAATGAATTGGGCAACTGTGTTGTAGGGACAGACAGTTCTACCTGGGCTATGTCTGGTTAAGAACAGATAGCTGCTACATTCAATAATAATAAATATTGAAGAGAATGCCTTGTGAAGGGTAGCTCGGGGGAGAGACTTAAGGCGGGAAGTTGGGGTCTCAAGGTTGGCAGGCAAAGAATCAGAAGAATCTAATTTAGTATATCTAGAAGGGCGAGTACATATAAGTAAATCTAAATATTTTCTCTTAAAAGTTCAAAAGGTACCACTTACTTGTATGATTTCTAAAGAGTAACTAGTTTGTTAATTCATTTAAGAACTATTATAAATAGAACCATAACAGGTTGGGTATTATTCTTCATTCAAGAGAAGAAAATTAGCAATCTATAAGTAAAATTCATTTTACCACAATGATACTGAAAACAAACATAGCAGAGAATTATTGTAATTAGAAAAACAGAGGAGAAACAAAGAGATCACAACTCCAAGAGAGAACAGTATGATAGTTGAACAGTCGTGACTGAAACTACCACAGATAATCAAAAGAGATTATAGGCAGCGATAATTTATTCTAGTACAGGAACCAAGGGAAGCCTTACGATAATGAAACAATCAATACAACTTATATATAAACCCAGAACTTAGTAAGGGTTTGACTTATCTACGAATTAATTTAAGAAGGAAAACAAACAACCCAAGCACTGGATAATAATTCATAAAGAGAATAATAGTAATGATCCCATTACAGGAGAGTAAATAGTAAATTAGTGCACTGTCAAGCAGGTAAACTAGACCCACAAATACCCACTTGAATGAATTTACAGAGGGTTTCTGGAAAAACCCTCAAACCCAAATCATTGAGTGAGAGAAAAATATATTGTGTTTTGAAAGGAAATTAAGCAAAAGAACTGTATATATATTTCACTTTAACAAAGTAGCACTATCAATATTCATAGCTTGCGAACAAAGACTTTCATATAAATGAATTCTTGCCATAGGCCGCAGACAAATAAAAATAAGTCTAATAGAACCTAACTGACAAATGCGAGCTCTACAGCTAAATGGAGTCAAATACCGAGAAAGGCATTAAACAGTTAAGCCATCGCCCTTTTAAAACATTACATCATGAATTCTCAGTTTCAAGCCGACATATTTTAGAACCAAACACAACAGCAGAGTCGGTAAAAGCTTATGAGAATAACCTTATGGCTATCTCGATAAAAACTGCATACCCAGTAGAAAAGTCGAGGACACTGTTGTCACGACGGTGATGTAAGAGGATCCCGAGAGTTCTGCAGAAGAGCCAAAACAACCTGCAATAAAACAGGCATAGGATTAGACTATAGCCATATTGCAATTACAAAAAATAATTGAGTAAAGAGGTGTTTGACAGAGAATGACATTGAGAGATGATACCTGTTTGAATGTCGAACCATACAGGACAACCCTCTCCAGAGCAAGATGCGAACCTGTAAGATGACCACTACAACCCTCTCCAAAGTAAGATGTCAACCCAGAAGACGACGACTACAACCAGCAAATGTAGTGTTGCTCATTAACAAACTCAAAGACCCGAAAGTCGAGCTAGCAACCATGAGAATAAGACCGCAGGTCATAATCCCATTACCAGAAAGGGGGCTGCCGAACAACCAGAGGACCAGGCGAACTTCGGTAGAGACACCAAATAATGAATTTTCCATTACAGACCACGCTATGTCTAGAAAAATGAAACTTCAACTGTTTGATTTGGACGAGGACCAGATGCCGTAGATGAGGCACTTTTTTCTGCATAAGGACTACAGATGTAGGCGCCAGGACAATCACTATAGAATTGGACCATAGCCCTAGGGCATTCATAGCCCGAGAACCGTTAATGCCACTGTAAGGTTGAAGTTGCCACAGTAAATGCATAAGTTATTTAGTTAATATGAATAAGATTCGGAGATATGGTGAATCGTTGTAAACCATGTAAGGGTACCGTAAGATGTATACAACCTCATAGATAATCCTATTCCTTGGGGTTCAAAGAATGGCGCTGACTTCTAAACAAGATTTGTAATTATTGTAAAGTGAATTACCATAGAAAACTTTATATATTAAAATGATGAAAACTGCATATGTTATATGACTTGTTTTATGATATCAGAACCTAGTAAATATACATAGTTTGGAAGTATTCATATAGTTAATATTTTTTTTTGTTACTATGGATTATTCTAATTATTAGGTGTGTGACATGTGGTATCAAAGCACTTTGGTTACCAAAATTGACGCCTCTGGAAAGACAAAAATTAATAGTATTTGTGTAATGTGCACAACAAAGAGCTAGGAATAGGCATAGCCCGTATGAGAAGAATGGGAACCATACTCCACCAGACCGTGACAGGAGTAGGAGCAGCAACATTTCAGGGGACCAATTCTAAAGTATGGGTGCAGCTGGGAGAAGAATCGGAAAACACCAATCCCACGATCTTAGAAACTGTACAAGAATTAAAGACAGAAACTGCTCGACTTTGAGCAAATAATGAACGACTGATGCCGGAACAAGAAAAGATCATGAAAATCCTATAAGATAGACATAACCAGAGACACACAATTCCCAGTCCTGAACAGGGAAATATGACTAGAGAACAAGTATACCATACAGAACGAGCAAAAATTGAGGCACCTGGCAAAGAAAACCAAGAAGAAGAATCAAGAAATGCATCAGAGCAAAACAAGCATAAGAGGCAAAAAGTAGAATTTCAAGGGGAATGCGAGAAAATTAAGCCTCCACTTTTTTACGACGAACAGGAGGAGGTAGCAGAAGATTGGCTCATAAAAATGAACAAGTTTTCTAGTTGTACAAATACGATCATACTCTTAAAGCTAGATTGGCAATCTTCCAGTTACAGCGAAAAGCCACCTTATGGTGGGAGGAGGTAAAGATAGTTTGTGGTGTAAACGAAGAAAGTATAACCTGGGATAAGTTTCAAAAATAATTTAAAGAAAAATATATGACTGAAAGATTCTATGATGAGAAGGCCAAGGAGTTTCACGACCTTCTTTTGGGACGATTATCCATGGATGAGTTCATAACCAAGTTCACCTCCTTGTTACGATACGTCCCATATATCCGGGAAGAAAAGGCTAAGGTACAGTGGTTTGTTAGTAGTTTTCCACTATTTATGAAGGAACGCCTTAAGTTCGAAAACCTAAATATTATGGACGAGGTCATACGCAAGGCTTGGGTGTGCTATTAGCAAAATAAGCAGAAAGGGGAAGGACGAGAGAAATGGAATGACAAGAAAGGGACTAAATTTTCTTCTGGCCATAAAATAAATAAATTTGTGGTCAATAAGATTCCTAGAGGACAGATGAATAGAAATCTGAATATAAATCCACCCAGATTCAAAGCTCCCATTGAAACCAAGACTAATGAACAATCAGTAAGGACTGAAGTGGAAATGGAATCCAGACCACTAGTATAGTGCTGGGGATGTAGAGGGCCTCATTATGTTAAAAGCTTCCCACATTGCAGGGGAATTGATTAGGTAGAACAAGTTCAAGAGGCATCAACAATCGGAGAAGTGGCAAGAAGCATGTTGAAAATCAATGTTGCTCTCAAGGACCACCAGGAAGAGTACCAACCGACTATGATTGAGTTTGAACGTAAAATCTTCAACCACACTATGTCTATTTTAATTGACCCCGGAGCCAACTTATGTTATGTTAGCCCCAAAATAATATAACTATGCCATCTTCAAACTATTAAGTTTAAGAATTCTTGGTTAGTACAACTGGCTGCTGGGGCCAAAAGGAGAGTGTTGGCCAAGATTAGTAATTTTCTCCTGCGGATAGGGGGACAACCTATTAAGGCATACTTAAATGTGCTGCCCTTAGGGTCATACGATATCCTCATCATTATGGACTGGTTGGAGAAACACTGGTCTCTCCTTAACTGTAAAACAAAAATCATTAATTATATGGACGAGGACGGAAGAAGGCAGGAAATTCAAGGGATCATAAGACTTGTAAAGCTGAGACCCGTGACAACCTCCCAATTGGCCAAATGCATCCGAAAAGGGTGTCAGATTTATGCCATTCAATTAGGATATTCTGATTCCAAAGAAAAATCTTCCGCCATAGAGGATATACCAATAGTACAGAATTTCCCGGATGTATTTCCAGAGGAAATCCAAGGACTCCCACCAAAAAGGGATATAGATTTTACTATTGAATTAGTGCCAGGGGCTGCACTTGTATTGCGACCTCCTTATCGTATGAGCATACCAGAATTAGCAGAGCTGAAAATGAAATTACAAGAACTCCTTGACAAGAAATACATCCGACCAAGTCTATCACCCTGTGATCCTCAGTACTTTTTGTTAAAAATAAGGATGGAACCATGCGAATGTGTATGGATTTCCGCCAATTAAATAAGTTAACCATTAGAAACAAGTATCCCCTACCTTGTATTGATGAATTATTTGACCAAGTAAAGGGGGAAACCATGTTTTCCAAGATTGACCTTCGATCAGGCTATCATCAGATTAGAATCAAAGAAGAAGATATAGTGAAAATTTCTTTCAGGACTCGTTATGGGTACTATGAGTTTGTGGTGTTACCCTTTGAGCTAGCCAATGCACCAGCAAATTTCATGTGCCTTATGAACATCGTATTCCAGCAATATTTAGACAAGTTTGTGTTAATTTTCATTGATGACATTTTAATTTACTCACGGACTGTGGAAGAACACAAGGAACACCTCCGGATTGTTTTACAAGTTTTGAGGTAACACTAGCTATATGCCAAATATAGCAAATGCGACTTCTTTAAGGAACAGATCCAATATCTTGGTCATATCATTACTAAAGAAGGAATAGTTGTGGACCCAAATAAAATAAAAACCATAATGGAGTGGCCAATACCAAGGGATGAGGCTTATATAAGGTCATTTATGGGCCTAGCTGGGTATTACAGGCGATTCATTGAAGGTTTTTCCAAGGTAGCATACCCTATTAACTCATTGCAAAATAAAGGTAAGATCTTTAAATGGAGTATAGAATTCCAAAATAGCTTTGACCGACTTAAATATTTACTAACCGCTGCACCTATATTAAGCGTTGTTGACCCAAACAAAGACTATGTGGTGTGTACTGATGCTAGCAAAGAAGGTGTGGGTGGTGTACTAATGCAAGAAGGCAGAGCCATCACTTACGAATCCAAAAAGCTTAAAGAGCATGAGAAAAGGTACTCAGTCTATGATTTGGAACTGAAATCTGTTATTCATGCTTTAAAAATGTGTTGGCATTACCTATTAGGTAAGAAATTTCTGCTAATGACTAACCATCATAGCTTGACTAATTATTTTAAACAACCCACTTTGAACGCCAAACAAGCACGTTGGGTTGATTTTCTGAGCGAGTTCAATTTTGAAACTAAACATTTAAAAGGTAAAGAAAACTATGTTGTAGATGCACTAAGTAGAAAAGCTAACTGTTTATATGAAATATCATTTAGTGAAGCACAAAACACATTTAAGGAACAAATTAAGGAGGCAGCAATGCAAGACCTAGAATATCAAACTTTGTGGCAGCAAACAAAAATTCTGAACAACAAAGCACAACAGCTTGGGTATGAAGTAAATCCAGAGGGTTTGCTGATTTATAAAACAAGAATGTATGTACCGAATATAAAAGCCATTAAGGATTTAATTTTAGATGAATATCACAAGGTCCCATATGTCGGTCATCCTAGATATCAGAAATTACTAATAGCTCTTAGAAAGGAATATTTTTGGCCCGGCATGAAGAAGGAGGTGGATGAATATTTGGCCCACTGTTTGGAATGCCAGCAAGTTAAAATAGAACACTATCACCCAACCGGTTTACTCCACCCATTACCCATTTTGGAATGGAAGTGGGAAGTTATTTCCATCGATTTTATTACGGGCCTGCCCAAGTTAAGAAAACATAATGACTCAATAATGGTGGTAGTGGATAAGCTGAGAAAGTCAGCCCACTTCATACCGGTACAATCTACTTATAAGACAGTGCAAATTGCTAATATATTTATGCATAATATTTTCAGGTTGCATGGCATACCAAAGACTATAATTTCCGATTGTGATGTAAAATTTACATCAGCGTTCTAGAAAGCCTTATTCAAGGGGCTGGGTACTCAACTACAGTTTAGTACTTCTTACCATCCACAAATGGATGGGCAGACGGAGTGCGTAAACCAGGTGGTGGAGGAAATGTTACAGGCTTATGTAATGCAACAACCATCTAAGTCAGAAGAATACTTGCATCTTGTAGAATTCACTTATAACAACAGTTATCACACTTCTACACAAATGAGCCCTTTTGAAGTGCTTTATGGCCGTAAATGCAGGACTCCCTCAAACTGGGGCGGTCCGGAAGATAATTTAATGTTGGGGTCTGATGTGTTAGTAGAGATGGAATAAATGGTAAAAGAAGTGCGATATAATTAAAGGCTACTCAAGACCGACAGAAGAAATTTCTTGACTGGAAAAGAAGCTTTCGGGAATTTCAAGTGGGTCACCATGTCTACGTGCGTGTTAGAGATAATAAAAGTACACTTCAGTGGATGGGTTGTGCCAAGTTGGCACCCAAATTCTGTGGTCCTTTCCAGATTTTAGCACGGATTGGGCCATAGCTTATCAACTTGCTTTACCAAGTCATATACGGGTGCACAACATTTTTCACATTTCGGTTTTAAAGAAATATGTTTATGACCCCAAACACATAATAAACTAGCAAGAAATACAGGTGAAGGAGAGAAAATTTAAAAGTTTTCCTCATCGACTTACCTTATATATATATATATATATATATATATATATATATATATATATATATATATATATATGAATATGTAATTATGCATGGTAAAAGTACATTCTGATTTTACCAAATAATTAAAATAACTTTCCTTTATCTTGACTATACCGGTAGAACCGGAAGGCGAGTTCCTGGTCGAGCCAATGGGTATACTCAATCGGAGAGAAGTAATGCTGCGAACATGAGTTATCACCCAAGTTAAAGTACAGTGGAAACATTTCGGGCTTGAAGAGGCTACTTGGGAGGATGAAAAGACCATGAAGGAGATATTTCCTGGGTTATTTCCGACAGAAGAACATCGGGATGATGTTCAATCTTGGGGGGGGGAAGATGTGATGTCCCCCATATATGTGTAAATATGTATTTTACTGCATTTTTTGGAAAAATGAATATTGGTTAACTTTGATATAAATAGTAATTCTGTTTTAATTTATAAAAGTGAATTACTGGAAGCTTGGCAATAATTAATGAGTTTAATTTAAATGAAAATAAGTCATCTAGGGATGACATTTTATTCTCAAACAATTAGGCTGGTGTTGTGGGGAAAAATTCCTATGCAGGACGATCCTATCCACCTAAGGTGTGACAGTGCCTTAGCAACAAACAAAGACAGCTATTCTAGTATTTCTTCCTTTATGAAATGAGAGTGAAGAGAAATAGATGGACTTACCGGTGTCTTCCGTTTGTCCCTCGATCCGGTTTCTCTTCTCTTTGGGAGTTCACAGCTACTTGCTTTCTTGCTCGCCCAGCTTCAACAGGTTCCTGCAAGATCACAAGAGAAGAACACTACACAAAGACAGATATTCACATTCATAACTAGTTCAGGATTAGAAATAAACCAAATACACTAATGCAATCATACATCAAAGACACATCAGTATATAGGAGAAACCAAGATAGCTTTATTGATGAATAACAGGGTTCAGGAGGAGATACAACCCAGAGAGGTCCAATCCAGCATCTCCTTCCCAACAAATGAAATTCTTATCTTCACCTCCCTTCAAAGCATTAAGCACCCAATGATCTCAGTCTCAAACTAGCACCAATTCTTTGCAATAAAAAAATTCCAGCCTCTAGATCTCATGGAGAAGAGATCTATATATAGATGTTTAGAGTGAAGATGAGTCAGCTTGTGATCTGACTAGTGTCCTCTCTCTCTGTCAGTTCTTACTTCCACTTGGAGGCTAAGAGCCTCTTACTCATCACTTAGTCGAACTCATCAAGGCATGTGTCATGGAGGAAGATTCTGGAAGCTTCCACAGTCTTGACACCTCTCACAAGATACCCTGACATTTGTCATTTCCCGCTCAGCGCACCCTGGTAGTGCTTCTACCTGCGTTGCAATGCAACTAGCCAGTGTAACCTCTGCATTTCAGTGCAGGCAGCTAGTAGAGCCTCTGAATTGATCCTCAATTGACTTGTTTTTGAGCAGTTTCTGGTGGAGAACTTCTGTGAATTGCTGTGGTTTGTTGGCCTTGTTCCTCTAGGGGTAGGAACAACATGTTTAGGGACTTTGGATCCCTTGGATTATGGACATTTCATGCTTACGCACAAAAATGTCTATAACAGTTGCCCCCTAAAGTATGAGGCTGTTTATCGGGTGAAATGCTTTATTAGGAGGATCCGAAGTTCTTTCATTGCTGGGAGGAGACCTGTAATACAATACAATACAATACATTATTTTCATACTTTTTTCATGATCTAGCTGAGGCAGGCATTCCCATGCTCATCTTTATAAATTCATTTTCATGTACATATAATAGACAATCGTCTGATGATAGACTAATGATTCTAAAAGAGCCATCATCCTTTTGGTAGGATTATTATCTGTGCTGCAAAGCTGTACATTTCCATGTTTTTATTTTCTGAATATATATCGCAGCCCGGATGGATGAAACTAGATCCGGGGTCTTCAATCTCATCCGATCTTCACTCTAAGTACAAGTCGATCCATGTGAGAATTTCTCTGAAGTCGAACATGGAAAGACATCGCTTGATTACCAGTCAATGATGTGAACTGTTAACAAGCGTGAGAGGAATCACCGATAATGATGATGACCCTCAAGGTACTGTAGTACAATTCACGTGGTGTGAATAGAGGACTTGGCATCGAACACCACGCAAAATCTTTCGGTCGAAGGTCATTGATGTATACCTATCGCCGGAAGTGAGAAACTTGCCATTGAGGCATGCAAGCTTCAAAGTACTGAAGGGGTTGCTCCTAGATCAACTTCTTGGATAATGAGCTGATGTCGACAATAAGTGATCCGTCAAAGGAGGGCCTTAATGAATCCCACATCAATGACACGGAACAAAGCTAATGATTTTGGTGGAGGTGAAAACGATCTGATGACATATGATTCAGGGTGGCGGTCATGAAAGAGTATAATGTATGGTAGTGGATGGGACACATGTGACTTCTCTAAACGACTTCTCTTGAACATATGGCGACACTGATGCGATGGATCGGTAGCATTACCCCAAATATGGATGGTATGGCGAGACCATGGTGATGTGACCAGTGAATGAAACAACCCAACCCGATTGTGGTACGGAGGAAAAGTGTCATGTTCAAGAGCGACTTGCTACCATCAAAGTTTTCTTGAGTTTCTCCCAATTTTTCCCCAGTCATTGCTGACCAGTACCTCTTTATTTTTGTCAAGCTTGAGGAGGATAACATATGCTTGTTCTATAACTTGCCCTTCGGGCAAGCCCATCGCTATGTTTTAACGAGCCTAGCGATAGGGAAACTCGTTCTCGTCTAAAGACAAGTTTGTCGCTATTTAATGCATTTAACGAGTCTAGCGACAAAGACAACTCGGTCCTTTTCATTTTTAGAGAGTCTGAAAAGGTACATAAAGTTAACTCCAAAAGTCCTTTTTCGTCATCTAATCCCTTAAGTCCAAAAAAGTATAAAACAATACAGAAGGGATGAATTTTCGATCTTCTTTAACGAGCCGAATAAAACAAGCGCTCGATCTTTTTGTGCAATAATCCCTCAGGTCCAAAAAATATTAAAATCTAGAGGAGGGATAGCTCTTCCGGTCACTTTAACGAGCTGGAAGGCCAAAACTCGGCAATCTTTTCATATTTTACGAGTCAGATGAAAAGAGCTTAAAGAAGACTCGTCTTTTGAGGAATGAGTGATAAAAAGGGTTAGCAGCAGATTCCAGGGAGGGATCGGAATTTCCAGATCACGGCAGTGTCACAAGGATGGCTAGTGAAATCACTCTTCGCAGCTATTCCTCAAAATGGGTAAACAATCATATGGAGGTGAATGATCGGCCAATGGAAAAGTGGAGGTGGTGGGCAAACACGACCAAGGCTTTAATGGCTGATTATCGCTACATTCACGGTGGTTATTTACCGGAATAGTTCATTTTTTAACGAGCTTAAACGCGGGTGGAAACTTTTGCTCGATCTTATGTTTATTTTTTAACGAGCATGAACTATGCGCTAAAATTGCTCGGATCTTGCGTTTATTTTTTAACGAGCATGAACTGTGTGCTAAAACTGCTCGGTTCTGGTCTTCTTTTTGGTTTTTACCATAAATAGCTTTGTTTTTTCAATAGATAGTACTGTATCTTCGTCTGCTCCATCAAACGAGTTAGAAATAAACAACATTTTCTTGAAAATGAGATTGAAACACTAATATTTTACTTTGAACTACGTGAAAAGCAATTAAAAAGTGTTTTTACCTCTCATTTTACCATTTCATTTGCACTTGGTTTGTTGGAGCTTTGGAGGTGCCTCTTCCTCTTCGATTTTCATCAGCTGATTTTGGGAGATTCTGTGGATGATTCTCGGCGCCGTCTGGACCAGGTAGGAGCTATACCCTAGCTCTTCCTTTTCATGGTTTCCTTTTTGCATTCTGTGCCTCTTTTCCTGTTTTTCTGAGCACCTGGGGTTTCATGAGCTCGTTTTTCAATCAACGCACCCTCTGCCTAGCGAAACCTGCGCTAAATTTCAGCCAGTATGAAGGCAGTTTGACATTCAACGCAGGTGAACCACTCCTGCAGGTGCGTTGGGTGAAAAAGAGGAACTTGTTGCACAGTTTTTGATGAAAATTTTGCCTGTTTTGCATCAAAATCAGGACCTTACTCCTCTTGTTTGTTTTGCAGGGATCTTTGAGCAAAATGACCCTTACATGGTGAGAACGAAAGCATGAAGAAGAGGACATGATTACCCTACATGATCCAGTTACTGTGAACGCGCTGAGGAACTGTGGCTTGCTGAAGTTCTTCCGCATCTCTAGCATGAGACAGCAGATCAACCTACTACAGTACTTGCTCGATGCTTGGGATCCCGACCACCAAGTTTTTCAGATTAGGGGCAAGTCCATCCCCTTGACAGCAGTGGACATCTATTTCTTGACTAGTTTGTCGAGGCGATGTGCCCCCATCTCTTTGTCAAGTTCGGTCCGGGGGAGCGAGTCTGTCAGAGATTATGTCCGCCAGTATTGCAGGGAAGGATCTCAGCCGAGTAAAGATGGCAAGATCACCATCCGCGATGTCACCGACAGGCCCCTTAGGGCTATCTTGTTTACTTTTGGTAGGATGGCCGGTAGCGCTTCTCTTCATGTAGCCAACAGGTCCTATATGCAGCATGCCTTGGAATGCCTCCAACCGAAATTGTTCAACTGGTGTGATGCAGTACTTCTGGTGATGAAAGAACAGCTGACCAAGGTAAAGACCGACAGATTGAAGAACTTTGGGTTTGGTTCTATTTTGACCACCTTTGCCTTGGAGAGGATACCCCTGATGCAGCCTCAGTACATTGCACTTGACTTACCTTCTCCTACCGAACCACGAATGCAGAGATGGGTTGTTCACATGTCTCTGCATGCGGGCCAGTCTCAGATTTCCTTTTCGGATACCTTCTTTAGGTGGTCCGATTGTCAGGAGATGTTTTATGCCGAGTATCCATATGTTGGCATGGATTTCCGGGGCGATCCGGATTTAGTGCTGCCGGCTGGCGAGCAGTGGGGTGCTATTGGTAAAATCTCTGACCATATCACTGTTTACTGTTTTTGCTTATAATGTTCTTGTGCTTTACTCCATCAAGACTTTAATCAAACTCATGTGTGCATGCAGATGTTGGCCCTGTCGGCCCAGTAGCCCGCCCGAGAGTGCCAGCTGTCGCCCCAGCAGGAGAGGCTGCCGGGAGAGTTATTCTTCGCGATCTCGATGTGGCTGAGACTCTTTCAGCTGTGCAGGAGCAGGTTGAGAGCCTCACTCTCGGTATTCCAGATGTGAGGATTGACGAGTTGTCGTTGCAGCTACAGCGGCATACTACTGGTGTGCCTAGACGATGGACTCGTCTCTTACGCATGATTGCACAGGCCATGACTTGCTATCACGAGCATCATTAGACTAGGGCGCCCCCTAGCATTTTGAGTTTTTGGGTCATATGACCGATTTTGTCTTGGTTACAGAACATCATATGTAAACCACAAACAGCTATATACATTTTTGATTTTCGGAGTTTTATTTTGGTTTATGTGATCCATATGTGAAACATTGATGATGTTTTTCTTTTTATCAATTTTGCAAATGTCTATCTAACACATAGTTTGCTAATGAGTCGGTTAATGTGTTTAAGTTTCTGGAAATGTGTTGATATTGAATGAGATCAAATTGTCTTTCCAAAATCTTAACCCTTAGGAACTTGCGATAAATATCTCGATTTCGGACAGAGTAGATACCAGTGAGTTGCAGTATTACGAGTTGTGAGTCTAGCCTGACAATTAGTCGGCGTATGCCATGGGTGATGGCATCAGAGAGTAGTTATATCAACGCGCTATACTCAGCGATGTTATTCGTTGATTGACCAATACAGACGCCTCTGAAACTTACTAACTCGCCACTTGGATCAAAAATGGCCCAGGCTGCGAAGGATAGGTTCCGCGAACTGCGACTCGCTCCGTCGGCATATCCAACACACGGTTCCAATGGATTTGACATCTGCAATAAATGTAAAAAGTGGATTACTTAACCAAAATAAACCCTTTAGCGAAAACAAAAATGTAACAAAAGCATGTTACTATTAGGCATAGTAACGCTTGAGGTACAACCCGTTACGAGGTTGCGCCAGTGGAATTCTGTCATAATCCATTAACTCGTAGGCTCCTTTTGCTAATACCCTCTTAACAATATAGGGGCCCATCCATAAAGACTTAAATTTACCAGCTCCCAATTTATCGGATTCTTGGTCGTAAAGCAAGACCAAATCACCTTCTGAGAAGACACGGGGTTTGACATTTTTGTCGAACTGCGCCTTGACTCGTTTCTTATGGGCTTCGTTAGCCAACGCGACGTCACGACGGGTTTCATCCAATTGGATTAACTCCAAGAAACGAGCCTCTTCTTCTGAAGTTCCGGGGAGGAGATCAATTGCGAGTTTAAGAGACGAGATTTCACACTGGATTGGTAGGATTGCTTCCAGGCCATACACCAGTTGGAAAGGTGTGAATCCAGTTGCATTCCTTACTGATGTTCGGTAGGCCCACAAAGCTAAGTACAGGATTAGGTGCCATCCTCTTTTGTGAACCCCAATCATCCTTTGGAGCATGCGCTTCAGGACTTTGTTGATCGCTTCAACTTGTCCGTTAGCTTGCGGATAATATGGAGTAGAGCTGTCGTGAGACAACCCTAGTTTGGTAGCTAATTCGACCATCATGTGATTGCGAAAATGCGATCCATGATCTGTAACTATGGCCTGTGGTACGCCGAATCTGGCGACTACATGATTGAAAAAGAATAGGGCAGTTGTTTCACCAGTATTATCTAATGTAGGCATCGCCTCAGCCCATTTGGTAAAATAGTCAACCGCGACTATAATATACCCATGCCCCCCGGTCGAGGTGGGGTTACCTGTCATGAAATCGATGCCCCATTTGGCGAAAGGCCCAACAGCTACTATTGGCTGTAGCGGAGCGGGAGGTCTTCTGGTTTTGCTATCAAAAATCTGACAAGCATGGCAACTTCTGACTGCGGTTATGCAATCTTTGAACATGGTTGGCCAGAAGTATCCTGCTCGTAAGATTTTTTGTGCTATAGCATATCCAGATTGATGCCCCCCACAGGCGCCTGAATGACACTCATTCAGGGCTTTTTCGGCTTTCTCATGGGTGAGGCACCTTCTCAGAACCGTATCGACACCACGACGGTAGAGTGTATCACCGACGATCATGTAGTCTTTTGCTTGGTATCGAATACGTTTTTATTCTGAGTGTGAGGTGTTTGGCCGAAATCTTTGGGTTTGGAGATAAATGATTATATCTCCATACCACTCATCGCTTGTGGATATCAGAAACAAACTTTCGTCCACGATTGATTCTTGGGATGTTTCATCGTTGGACGACGATGGGAGATCGCATAATAATTCTGCAAAAACCAAAGCTTTCTTTAATTTGGATTTTACAAATTCCAGATCAAACTCTTGAAGGATTGCTATCCATTTTGAATATTTGCCCCCCAGCAACTGTCGCGACAATATATAAGTCATGGGGTTGCAATCTGATAGAATGGTAGTTTTCCGAAAGAGGACATAATGTCAAAATCTTTGTATCGCTTAAACAGCAGCAAGTGCTAGCTTTTCAACGTAAGAATATTTTCTTTCTGTATCATTTAAGTTTTTACTTAAATAATATATAGGATGTTCAATTCCATCGACTTCTTGAACTAAAACCATCGCAATGGTCGTATCCGCTGCAGCCAGATACAGGTTGAAGTCTCTTTGATAGTCCGGGGCATACATTAATGATGCTTTTACTAGAGAATTTTTTAGAGCATCAAAGGAAGCTTGCGCAACCTGATCCCAGACAAAAGGTACATTTTTAGAGCATCAAAGGAAGCTTGCACAACCTAATCCCAGACAAAAGGTACATCCTTTTTCAAAAGACGAGTATAAACTTTAGCAAGTTCTGCGTAATTTGGAATGAACCTCCTCAGAAAGTTTTCTTTCCCTTGGAGTTTCTGAATCTGAAGCAAATTTGAAGGTGGAGACAAATTTATGATTGCCTGAACCTTGCAGGGGTCGAGACGAATCCCGTCCTTGGAGACTACAAAGCCAAGTAAACGACCAGAACTGACGCAAAATACACATTTGTGTGGATTGAGTCGTATCTTGTAGTGTCGGCAACGTAGAAATATCGCTCTTAAATGCTGCGGATGATCAGTCCGCTTTCGCGAGTGAGCCGGAAGGTCGTCGAGGTATGGTTGAAGGATGTTCTTGATGTCATGGAAGGCCTAATTCATTGCCCTCTGAAACGTCGCCCCAGCGTTCTTTAAACCAAAGGGTAATTTTCGATATGCGAATGTGCCCCACGGACATATAAATGCAGTCTTTGACTGGTCCTGTGGGCGGATATTTATTTGATTATACCCGGAGAATCCATCCATAAATGAAAAGATTTCACATCCGGCGCATTCATCAATTATCTAGTTGATGAAGGGTGTAGGGTAGTTGTCTTTTGGACAAGCTTGATTTACATCCCTATAATCGACGCACACTCTAATTGTTCCTTGTTTGTTCATAACAGGGACAATATTCGATACCCAATCGGTTAGAGGAACCGGGTAGATGAAACCAGCATGGAGATGTTTTTCAACTTCTACCTTAATGGCAGCGACTTTCTTGGGGTGCACCTGCCGAAGCCGTTGTCTTACTGGTTTGACATCAGGATACATCTTAATTTCATGTTCGACGATACTCGAGTCAATACCTGGCATTTCATCATATGACCAAGCAAAGACATCTCTAAATTCGCGAAAAAGAGCGTTATATATTTCTAGTTCTGAAGGAGAACAACATTTGCCAACATAAATATTCTCTACAACATCTGTTTTGGTGGAGATATTTATGGCTATAGTCTCTTCAATATTGGACAGGTTCCACTCGGAATCCACCGTATTTACAGTATTTGATAGGAATTCAAAGACTGAAGGGTGATAAAGGTCATCTTGAGTATCTTCTTCACAATCCAGAAGAAGGGAACGATGGTGGCTATCATTCCATGGTGCCCCCTCAATCAACATTGATTGTATGATTCCTTCGTCGGTTCCATGCACTCGCGACCAAGGATCCAAGGGGGTATCATATTCCCTAGACCTATCTACCCAAACGCACGATGAGCGTTGATTTGGGTTCACCTCCCAAGCTAGGAACATTGATTGCTACAATATCTCCGTTGGGCTTGGGGGCAAAACCATTGTATGATCCATGACAATATCGTCTTCTGAAATCTTTTGTGCGGAAGATATCATGTTGCAGGCTCCTACCAATGCTACTTCCCCTATATAGATTGGAGGTGGAAGTGCGAAAGTTCCCATTAATGTGGGGTCTTTCAGTAGGCCTACTCCGATATTTTGAAGCGGATGGTTACTTTCATGGATCATTGGAATTCTTCCCGTAACTTGAGAACCGTTGGGGAGGAAGTTTTGCTGGTCAACGATTGTAATCCCTCCTTGGAAAGGGAATGCAATCTTTCTAAAATAGGTCGACACGACAGCTGCCATGGCATAAATCCATGGTCTTCCTAGTAGGATGTTGTAGTCAAGGTTCCCATCAATGACTTCGACATCTATTTCTACTGTTTTCCCTCCTAGTTCAACTTTCAAGTTATTTAGGATACCATATGGGGTATATGATTGTCCATCAAATGCTTTTAATGTTGTCGAAGATCACGACAAGGTTGGAGATCCTAAAGTTTTCCAGCAACTCATAGACATAATACATGTGGATGCCCCCTCATCAATAATCGTTCGATGAACGGTTTTATTGAGGGCTTTCACTTGAATAAGGAAAGCTAGTTGAGCTGGTAACTGAGGATCGTATCCTTTATGATCAAAGGATACAAGATTGGAATCCTTTGGGTCAACTCCACCGATAGCTGATAACAAAGCCTGCCTTTGGGATGGGCAATTCTGTAGTACTTCAAGAGTCGACATAGCGGATGGCGATTGGGCCAAATCTTCCACTATGTTATAATGCTGCGCTGCTCTAGCGCGAGGATTAAACGTCGACTTGTGCACTACTCCCTTTGGTGGTTTTATTGTTAATTCAAGTATTACTGGTGGCGTTACAACTTCTGTCGAAGTTGTTGTCGAACTACTCGGTTGATCTTTGTCCTTGTTGTTCGACAGCTGTGGATTCCCGTAATATTTGTTCCTTGTCGAGATCAACGCATCATTTTGCTGTTTTGAAACCGACAAAATTAGCACTTGAGACGGGGAAGCACCTCCACTATCAACAAGATTTGTTCCTGGATTTGGAAACGGATCAGTCAACACTGCTGAGGTTTTCGAACTCTTAAAGAATTTCTTCAGCTCAGCTTTGTATGGACAATCCCTTGTCCAATGATCCTCTTCATCGCATATACTGCATGGATATTTCCTATTTCCAGGAGGGTTTGAAGAAGGTTCTTCAGGTGATGGCTCACCCTGTTTCTTCTTCTTCCCTTTGTTTTGCTTCTTCTTGCTTCCTGGTTGTTTGGTTTCTTTGCCCTTATCTGTTGATACGACATTTACTTCCGAAGCAAGAACTTCGTCTTTTGCATTTTGATCTGAAACCTTACGGGCTTTCTTGGATGCAGCCTTTGTCGATTTCGCGTTTGTCGTGCCAATCACGCCATCGTCGGCGTGAGAGTCATTGTTTGATTTAGGAAGAGGAGGAATTGAGAATTCCGGTCTAGGGGCGTCAGGTATTTTGTCGTAGAGCGTGCCAGACTGAGTATAGACTAAGTCCAGATATTGCGCACGAGCGATAACTTGCTCTTCTGTTACGACTCCCCCCTTGGCCACATCTTCCGTGATGGCAGGAAGTAATGACTTTATAAACCATTCAGCTAACAGCTGATCGGGAACGTATGTTTTTACCATCCTACGACGACGTCGCCACTCATGTATATGGTCAGATATGTGAGTGGCCATCGTTTGTTTGAAGTTGGTAAGGATTTCCGTTCCCGTTTCATACCTTATAGGTAATTGAAAATGGGTTAAAAAGGTAGTGGCTAAGGTGCTGAAATTGTCGAACGAAGCTCTAGGTAATTCAATATACCATTTAGCCGCTGGACCCGTTAACGTCCTCTGAAAGAGGCGAAGCCTTATCGAATCATCATTTAAGGTGTTTGACGAACACCATAGATGATATGTCATCACGTGATTCGATGGATCTTCACCCGGATTTCCATTAAACTTAGGAATGTCTGATGGAAGCTTGTGTGGAATCGCTGGCCACCATGGGGCGTAAGAAATTGGATCGTTTGTTAACCGATGTAAATCCGGTAGCTCTAGAGTTGCCACGAATGGTAACTGCTGGCTCAGGTTAGGTGAAGCATACCCAGGATACGATGGGATCGCTTGAGAAGTTGGTCTTTTCATACCAGCATAATGCAGTTGATGCTGGTATGACTGGTAAGGTTGGTGGACAAGACCATTGTAAAATGGTTGATTTTGACCGTTTTGAATGTACGGTTGCCCACTGTTTGCAAAGATCTGCTGCTCAGAACCTTGGTATACTTGTTGGAATTGTGGTTGTTGGTATTGCACCAGCCATGGTTGAGAAACCATGTGTTGTTGCGCTATACTAACCGTTGGACCAAGGTGTGGGGTAATTGTACCCGTTTGGACCTGTGTCGCCCCACTAGTTGGCGATTGTGGTTGAGTCGCAGGGTCAAGGGGCTGTTGCATTACAACCTGAGAAATCTGAGGTTGACATACAACAGGCAACATTTGAAGTTGCGACACCGTCACAATAGCTGGTGTAGTTGGGATGTTCGACAGAGGTACACACTGTTGCATTGAATATACAACCCTTGGTTGTTGAGGTAGCATAGGTACCCAATCACTTGAAGCAATTCCAGGGTAACCTAAACTTTGTTGTGAACCCCCGTATGGATAGCCTCCTGGAGGGGGTAATGAAAGGGCATACTGCCCCCCATACGGTGGCGATCCGATACTGAAGGGGATTGTTTGCCCTTGAGGACCGGATTGCCCAAATTGACCTCCAAACGGATCAATTTGTTGAGTTCCAACATAAGAGTTGCCGGGTATTATTCCGGAAGAACAAACAGGAACGGACCATACTGTCGTAATAGCCCCTGAATGGGCTCCTTCCAGCTGTTGAGAGCTAGTTGGGACAGATGGTATGCCGGCGAACATTGTCGGAGTGATGGCAGGGAGTTCTGCTGTCGCTGTGTCAGGTGCCACAGTCCTAGATGTTGACGGTTGCTCAGACATTTTAATTCTATCCAAGAGATTACCTAGCGATTCTACAGGAACTTCCGCTGGTGGTAGACTAACTTCTGAAGAAGGATATAGAGTGACCCCGACTCCAAAGTGAGTTGGAGTACTGGTTGGAGGGTCTTCTACAATTTCTTCAATCACAATCAGACCAGGTGGAAGAGGAAGACCGTCAGGTCCGTAATATATTTCTGGTGCCGAAGAAGGGGTTGTATCGACAGCGACAAATGTTTGAAGAGCACCACTCTCCGGACCGGTTACTGATGGAACTGGTTCGGTAACACAAGTGTTTACTCTCAAACTAGGATCAGTGCCGCTGTCCCTCTGTGGCCATTGAACTTCTTTTGTAGAGGCAGGGATTCCAGAAACGTTTGGAGTAACCGGAACCTCCGGTGTCGTCGGAACACTTGTTCTGACTTTAAGAGGAGATTTGGAACCGGTTAAACGAGTTCGCTTTGTCCGTACTGGTTTCGATTCCGGAGACAAAGACGGTTGACTCGTAAGCCTCCGTGAACGACGGGGTTTCAATTGAATTTCTTCCACGATTGTGGATTACTCGATCAACTAAAATAAATAGGGGAAGTATGTTTCCGAATTGAATGAATTTTAGACGCTTTTAGACACAACTTGCTTTTTCAGTTTTAAAGAGTCGAGAAAAAGCTAAAGATGACTCTAGTCACCTTCGATGTTTTAACGAGCCCGAAGTGACAAATGCTCGGATGGACTTTTTCTATTATAGAGTCTGAAAAAGGCCAAAAGGAACTTCTCTGGAGATCTAGGTAGAGGGTGTGCCAAACCAATCACAAAACTGAGGAATACGTTTTACGGTACGACAGTCAATCTTCCCGAATGCTGTGTTTGGTGCATTGCGATCAATAGGGCGGTCGACACGGCTTCCTAAGGATAAAGGTTTTAAGCCTATAGGGGTCTCCCAATATATACGCGACGGTACGTGGGAGCACAATCCGTACTCGCACTTTTGGTCTCTCATGAGGAATCACCCACCATCAGCGAGGCCAACAGATATCAGGTTTTACGACGCCGGAACACGTCTCTAGCCTAGACCTCTATGTTGTGCGTTATGTTACAAAGCGTTATTAAGTTCATTCAGTTTATTTTATGTTGATATTTCTTAGAAGTTTGCCTTTTGAGGTTCACCACGAGATGTATAGAAAACTTCCTAAATGCAATCTAAAAGATGATAAGCAAATTTTATCTCTTTTTCAACAATGAAAATCCTAGCTACAAAGCGAAAAGAAAGACACCATCTTTTCTCAGAGAGAAATCAGCACACTCTAAATGCACTTTTCCTAAATCAAGCATGCAAACTATCAAGATGCAAATGCACAATGCAGGTGTTTGTTTTTCGCTTTCTTAATATTGATGCCTAAAAAGAAAGCTTTTTGCACAACTTTGAATTTGCTTTTAAATGACCAATACAAACAAGTTTACTTTTCCGAAATCAGAAAGGGTAGAAGAGATTACAACACTTAACGATTTTTCGAAATGAACTACTTGTTTCGACACTTAAAAGAGATAAACTCAAACCAAAAGCAAAAATGAATGTATAACCAACTGTAAACAGCCAATGAACTCTCTCCTAAGATCACACTCAACAGATCTGAATCAAGGGCTACAGGATGACTATTTCACTCTTGCAATGGAAAACTGTAAATGACGCCACAAACACATAAAAACACTCACAGTCTTTTGTACAAAAGGAGGAGGAATTTAAGCAGAGAAAAGGGGTTATCAGACAGGTACCCATGCTGGTTACAGGCTGCAAAAAAACAGAGATCAAAACAAGGCAAAACAGAGCAGAGAACCCTAGCTGCATAAGGCTAAACTGGATTAGCGCACCTATATAGAAGGGAAACTGAATTTCAGTGCAGGTCGCCTTCACGGGAACTGCATTGAAATGCAGAGTCTCTTCACAGAGCCTGCGCTGAAGAAAACAAGAGTTGTTTCTCTGGGTTCTGGGTCACGGTTTGCTGATTAATCTACGGTTTCAGGCCAAATAAAAGCAACAAGCAAGGCACAATCAAAGGGATGCTTTGAAGAAGGGCTAAGATCTCTCACAAAGGATCATCAAATCATTTGTGAGTCCATTGTTCAGATCATAGACAAATCCAGTGATTGGATCAAAGCAGCAGCTGTCTACTTTGCATCTGAAGATAGCAGATGCAGTTCGATTGCTGTCGTTGAGTCTATGAAACAAACAATGATAGAAACAAAAATAAAATGACTAAATAGATCTCCGCAGTGGAGTCACCAATTTGTTGTGGGGAAAAATGCCTATGCAGGACGATCCTATCCACCTAAGGTGTGACAGTGCCTTAGCAACAAACAAAGACAGCTATTCTAGTATTTCTTCCTTTATGAAATGAGAGTGAAGAGAAATAGATGGACTTACCGGTGTCTTCCGTTTGTCCCTCGATCCGGTTTGTCTTCTCTTTTGGAGTTCACAGCTACTTGCTTTCTCGCTCGCCCAGCTTCAACAGGTTCCTGCAAGATCACAAGAGAAGAACACTACACAAAGACAGATATTCACATTCATAACTAGTTCAGGATTAGAAATAAACCAAATACACTAATGCAATCATACATCAAAGACACATCAGTATATAGGAGAAACCAAGATAGCTTTATTGATGAATAACAAGGTTCAGGAGGAGATACAACCCAGAGAGGTCCAATCCAGCATCTCCTTCCCAGCAAATGAAATTCCTATCTTCACCTCCCTTCAAAGCATTAAGCACCCAATGATCTCAGTCTCAAACCAGCAGCAATTCTTTGCAATAACAAAATTCCAGCCTCTAGATCTCATGGAGAAGAGATCTATATATAGATGTTTAGAGTGAAGATGAGTCAGCTTGTGATCTGACTAGTGTCCTCTCTCTCTGTCAGTTCTTACTTCCACTTGGAGGCTAAGAGCCTCTTACTCATCACTTAGTCGAACTCATCAAGGCATGTGTCATGGAGGAAGATTCTGGAAGCTTCCACAGTCTTGACACCTCTCACAAGATACCCTGACATTTGTCATTTCCCGCTCAGCGCACCCTGTTAGTGCTTCTACCTGCGTTGCAATGCAACTAGCCAGTGTAACCTCTGCATTTCAGCGCAGGCAGCTAGTAGAGCCTCTGAATTGATCCTGAATTGACTTGTTTTTGAGCAGTTTCTGGTGGAGAACTTCTGTGAATTGCTGTGGTTTGTTGGCCTTGTTCCTCTAGGGGTAGGAACAACATGTTTAGGGACTTTGGATCCCTTGGATTATGGACATTTCATGCTTAGGCACAAAAATGTCTATAACAGCTGGGTAGTTACCCAAGCCCTAACTACTTCCAGAAGGAAGATTTATTCCAGGAATCA
Organism: Pinus tabuliformis; assembly: GCA_031772625.1. Classification (NCBI taxonomy): domain Eukaryota; kingdom Viridiplantae; phylum Streptophyta; class Pinopsida; order Pinales; family Pinaceae; genus Pinus; species Pinus tabuliformis. The sequence goes on from CM062816.1 coordinate 1,593,231,015, forward strand.
AGGGGATGGCGGCACATCTGAGAGACCTAGGAGGAAAAGTGGAAAAGTGTGGAATGAACCAGGCAACTGTGTTGTAGGGACATACAATGCTACCTGGGGTATGTCTGGTTAAGAGTAGATAACTGCTACATTCAAGAACAGTAAATCTTGAAGAGAATACCCTGTGAAGGGTAGCTCAGAGGAAAACTTCAGGCAAGCAGTGGGGGTCTCAAGGTTGGGAGGCAAAGAATCAAAAGAATATAATTCAGTATATCTAGAAGGGCGAGTACAGATAAGTAAATCTAAATATTTTCTCTTAACAGTTCAAAAGGTACTACTTACTTGTATGACTTCTGAATAGTAACTAGTTAGTTAATTCATTTAAGAACTACTATAAATAGAACCAGAATAGGTTGGGTATTATTCTTCATTCAAGAAAAGAAAATTAGAAATCTATAAGTAAAATTCATTTTACCACAATGATACTAAAAACAACCATAGTAGAGAATTATTGTAATTAGAAAAACAGAGGAGAAACGAAGAGATTACAACTCCAAGAAAGAACAGTAGGATACTTGAACAGTTGTGACTAAAACCACCACAGATAATCAGAAGAGATTATAGCCAGCAATAATTTATTCTAGTACAGGAACTAAGGGAAGCCTTACGATAACGAAACAATCAATACAACTTGTATATAAACACAGAACTTAGTAAGGGTTTGACTTATCTACGAATTAATTTAAGAAGGAAAACAGACAATCCAAGCACTAGATAATAATTCATAAAGAGAATAATAATAATGATCCCATTACGGGAGAGTAAATAGAAGATTATTGCGCTATCAAGAAAGTAAACCAGACCCAGAAATACCCACCTGAACGAATTGACAGAGCGTTTCCAGAAAAACCCTCAAACCGAAATCATAGAGTGATAGAAAAATATATTGTGTTTTGAAAGGAAATTAAGCAAAATAGCTGTATATATATTGCACTTCAGCAGAGTAGCACTACCAATATTCATAGCTTGTGAAACAAAGACTTTCATATAAATGAATTTGTGCGATAGGCTGCAAACAAATAAAAATAAGTCCAATAGAACCTAACTGACAAATGTGAGCTCTATAGCTAAATGGAGTCAAATATCGAGAAAGGGATTATACAGTTTAGCCATCACCCTTTTAAAACATTAGATCATGAATTCTTGGTTTCAAGCTGGTGGATTTTAGAACCAAACACAACAGCAGAGTTGGTAAAATCTTATGAGAACACCCTTAAGGCTATCCCGGAAAAAACTGCATACCTGGTAGAAAAGCTTAGGACATTGTTGTCATGATGGTGATGTAAGAGGATCTTGAGAGTTCCGCACAAGAGCCAAAGCAACCTACAGTAAAACAAGCATAGGATTAGATTGTAGCCATCTTGCAATTACAAAAAATAATCGAGCAAAGAGGAGTTTGAGAGAGAATGACACTGAGAGATGATACCTCTTTGAATGTCGAGCCATACAGGACAACCCTCTCTAGAGCAAGATGCGAACCCAGAAGATGACCACGACAACCAGCAAATGTAGTGCAGCTCATTAACAAACTCAAAGAGTCGAAAGTCGAGCTAGCAACCATGAGAATAAGATCACAGGTCATAATCCCCTTACTAGAAAGGGGGCTGTCGACCCGCCAGAGGACCAAGCGAACTTCGCAAAAAGAACCAAATGACAAATTTGCCATTACAGGCCAACCTATGTCGAGTAAAACGAAACTTCGGCCATTTGATTTGGAGGAGGACCAGATGCCATAGATCAGGCACATTTTTCTGCATAAGGACTACAGCTAGAGGTGCAAGGACAATCACTGTAGAAGTGGACTGTAGCCCTAGGGAATTCACAGCCCAAGAACCATTAATTCCACCGTAAGGTTAAATTTGCCACAATAAATACATAAGTTATTTAGTTAATACGAATAAGATTCAGAGATATGGCGAGTCATTGTAAACAATGTAAGGGTACCTTAAGATGTATACAACCACATAGATAACCCTCTTCCTCGGGGTTCAAAGAATGGCGTTGACTTCTAAACAAGATTTCTAATTATTGTAAAGTGAATTACCATAGAAAACTTTATATATTAAAATGATGCAAACTGCATATGTTATATGACTTATTTTATGATATGAAAACCTAGTAAATATACATAGTTTGGAAGTATTCATATAGTTAATAATTTTTTTTTTTACTATGGATTATTCTAATTATTGGGTGTGTGACACCATACCTATTGCTTATTTATTTTTATTAATTTACCATATCTCTTTTATAAATATGGTATTTGGCCCATGGTATTTATCTCATGGTATTAAAATGGTATTTGGAAAATAGGCTGCACCTAAATAAACCCCTTTTTTGAGTCTTCGTAAATATAAAGAGGTTTGTGGACTAAATATAAAAAGAGGTTTTATATATTTACCATACCTCTAGTTTATTTATATTTTTATTTATTTACCATACATTTTGAGTAAGTATAAAAAGAGTTTTTATTTATTTACCATACCTCGAGTTTATTTATATTTATATTTATTTACAATAGCTATTTTTTTAGTGTTCATAAACCTCTTTATATTTTAAATTTATATTGTGTTTATACATAATAATAATTAGATTGATTTCTAAATAGGGCCGACATTAGATTAAAAATGTTAAATGTTAAACATTACATGTTAAATGTTTACATTTACATTGACATTTGCATTTACATTTACTTTTACATGTTTATGTGAGATCTACCCCCATATTGGAAACACATCCTGAAACTGCTACAAGATCATTCATCTCTTCATAAATTTTGCATCTTCTACATCCTTACCTTTATCACTAGAAATATTCGCTACAAGAAACACACACCCTTTTTTGCAACTGCGCTTTGGCTGCATAGTTGTCACCATTCAAACCATGTTTATGTGAGATCTACCCCCATATTGGAAACACATCCTGAAACTGCTACAAGATCATGCATCTCTTCATAAATTCTGCATCTTCGACATCCTTACCTTTATCACTAGAAATATTCACTACAAACAACACACACCCTTTTCTACAACTTGACTGCATAGTTGTCACCATTCTAACCGGTGTAGCTTTCTTCTTAACCTGCAAGATCCTTTGTTCTCCATTGTCATCCAAGCATTCAATAGATTTGTCATAGAATTCCACCTTAGTCTTGTGAAGATACAACCAGTCCATACCCAAAAGCATATTATATGATTCAAACTACAATACATTCAAATGTGTTGAGGTAAGCATACCATTCAACTCAAATGCACAAGCCATTACCTAATGATGAACTCTCTCCTTTGTACATGTATCCAACTACACTAACCAAGATTCTACATGCACTTATTTATTCATACCACACTTATCCACCAGGTCTGACATACATAAGTATAATTAGATCAAGGGTCAATTAAAATAGAAACAACTTGATCACAAAGCTTACCATCCATATTGATAATAAAGGTCTGGTGATCCTACCACTTCTTATCCAGTGCTACATAAATCCATGGAATGCTCTGCCCAACATCCTCAACTGTCTGCACATCCTATGCATTGTAAATCTGAGGCCAAACACCGTGATTCTGTAGACAATCCCTCTTGAGATGCTCCTTGCCACATATCCATCCACCCCTATGATTGTCCCTTACCATCACCTTTATTCTGCTTCCCTCCAAGCTATGATCCATTAAACTTCTTGTAATGTGCAAAATTTTCTTTCTCTCCTGCATTCTGAGGTCTTGTTCGCTTCGGCTACCATTTACCTTTAGTTTTATCTTTCCCTTTCCAACCTTCCCAATATTTTGTCTTACGCTTTGATTGCTCATAAAAATTCTTCAACTTCCCAGTGAATTATTCAAGTGACCAAGGCTCATCATACTCAATCCGATCTCTAAATGTTAATTGAAATCCACTGACAAATCTATGAACTTTGGATTTACATACCTCAACAACTCCAGGAACTTGTTCTTATACTCCTCAGTCGTCATTGGCCCCATCTTTAGCTCATAGAATTCCATGACCTTCCTATCGTAGTACCTCTCTAACAAATATTTCTCCCTAAAAAGTATCTTGAATTCATGCCAACTCAAATCCTCTATGCTGATGTCTCTAACCCACTTCACATCTTCCCACCAGATGTCTTATTTCCCTTTGAGGTTGAATATAGCTATTCTAGCCTTCATGTTCTCTGTGTAATCATGAAGCTCAAATAACTTCTTCATCCCAACTAACCATGCCTCTATATCTTACGGTTTCTTCACATATCCATAAAAGGTAGGTCTCTTAGTTTTCTTGAACTCATCTGTAAAATATCCCTTGTCACTCCTCCTGTAAGGATGATAACAATGATGACCATGATGCATGTCAGAACTAGAACTAGAATATAACCTATGTCCATCACCTCTCCTATTTGGTGTGTCTAAGAGCTTGTCATCTCTAATCGTGTCATCCCTATCTGACATGTTCCCACCATGCGATCTACTGCCATATGCCCCATTAGTCATATCCTCCTGCACATGGCTGATTCTAAAAAGTCAGTGTCTCTGCAAGTCTGAAAAACTCTGACGAATTACTACATTAACTTATCCTTGTTTCTCCTGTGCCTGAATGATGATGTCATTATCTTCTTTGCAAATTCTTATTTTTTCATTGAAATTTATCAATGTCTCTGTTATGTTAGGAGAGATTCTACCACAATGTTGTTCATCTGATCCATAGGGAGATTCTCATGAACTGTAGTCTACCATCTTGCTAGTCATCTTTGATCTTCTTCCTGTAAGTATACCATGGCAGCTTAAACTAAAACATAACATAGTCAACAAACCTCAGTATAATTCAAGGGAGGATATCGCATCTACAAGAACAACCAGATTAGCGCAATACATGTGTAAACATAATCATATCAAGACATAAAAATCATTCCAACCATCATCTAGTACTGTGCATGACTATACCAACCACATATCATGACCTCATGCATGATAACTATAACCATGTCAATGCATGCATAATGATGTATAGAAATAGACTTGCATAACAAGTGCATAACCGAAATACACATATGACGACCATATCCAACAACAACACCATCAACTTTCACATGGCGACACAACTGAAATAATTAGCACCACCATTCATATACAGAAAGCACACATACCACAAGAATAATGAACAGATATGAAGCCAACATGTGTGCATGACCAGCACATTCTGCCCATCCAGTCTAAGTGGTGAACCATGCTTTGGTACCTCTCTATAACACCCTCCTCCCACATTTAACCAAGCTAGTTGGTCCTTTAGCGTAAACATGTGACAAAAGAGTTACTATGATGTGATTCAACTCCCCATGTATAGTTAAGGAAGTGGAACCGACAAAAAAAAAACAATTTGACCTTTCTCAGAGCTACAAAACCTTTAGCAGACAACCAACCCTTCCAGGTGCCCAACCCCTAAGACAACTTGTAAATTTGCTAATCTAGACCCCTAATCACTCCCATTACAAGCCACGCATGTGACTGACACCCTTGATTTCCTCCCATAGCAAGACATGCATGCGACTGTGGCCTTCTTCAGGCAATTCTGAGATAGTGACCCCAGATTTTGTGCCAACTTTTCAGGGTTAGGTCTTAGGCCTCTGCACAGAACTTCATGAAACTTCCAGAAATGATAAATAGCAATGAATTAAATATACTAATGAAAACATTGGTATAAGGACTTGACCTGACCCCTACTATCCATGACATACATTTCGTCAAACATATCATAAACATGTAATCTACAAGTCATAACCACATATTTGAGCACAGGATTCTCATACTTATCTAGGAATCATCCAAAATAATTGATGCCTTATCACAATAGTTGCATTATCATCTATTAGGCCATATATTCATTCACATTCGTTGTAGTAATCAAATCATGATGAGAGCCATAACCAAAGTATGTCATGAAGCATGCTTATAATGAGCATATAACCAACATAATAACAAGAGTAGAACAACCATAAAACCTACATATTAACAAGTAAATTTACACATGAAATACCAAAGGAAAAAGAATTCTTATTAACGTATGCATAATCCAGCCAAGTTAGGGACTTCCAGGAACCACCCAACCATAGATTCGACTGAACCAAATCCTTCTTTCAGCCAATTACCCCCGTACCATATTTCAAGAATGAATGTGGGATTCACAACATAACCAATCAAGGATTCCTTGGGATTTACCATATATCCACCAAAGGATTCCTAGGCCCAAAACCTTCATGAATACAACCGGGCTTTACTGCAATCCCACTAGATCACTAGGCCCTAAACAAGCACGGATGCCTCCAGATCTCTCAACCTAAATCATGAGGAATTTGTTTGTCTCCACCTCTCAGTTTTACCGTGTATCCCGCCATTATCTATCAAGGTATTCCTAGGCCTACAAGGTCTCCGCCCTCTAAGATTTACCATGTATCCCTCCATTACTAGTCAACGGGTCCCTAGGATTAATTAAGGGTATTCACAACTAGACTTTATCGTATATCCCACCAAGGGATTCCTAGGCCTTGTGATTAATCCTTAGACCACCCCACTCATCTTTGAATTCATTTGTCATTCCAAGTCAACCAGGACAAGAGAATCCCATCACACCATGACTATCAGAAAATGGAAAGGCAATGATGCAAACCACTATCACACCTGACAAGACTCATGCCATTGAGAAGAAGAGAACCAAAAACACACATGCATGTACCATGCATGCCAAAACTAGTAAGGAAATCATACATGCAACTCAATGCCTACAAGTAATTCCACTGCAGTTGCTTGATTCCCGTTCTTCCTTGCTTGATCCTTGCTTGCTCTTTCTTTCGTGTCCTTCTTTTACCTTCTTCCCCCCAATGTTAGAGTGCTCCAAGAATACTCTAATAAGTGCCCAAGAGTATGAGAGAGTAGAGAGAATAGTGAGAGCTCCAAAACTGAACTAACAAAAGGTTGTGAATTGATACTTAGAAGCCTTTTTTATCAATGAGGCCTCTATTTTCTTTAATTTCCATTATTTTCCTTCATTTTTCTCCTCACATGCAACCTATGAGCTTTCACCTTCCGTTTCTCCTAATTTCAATTATTTTCATAAATAAAATTCCAATTAATGTCTCTTGCCTTTTCAAAGCCTTTTTCATTGCCCTAGCCATAATAAACCAAATGAACACCCACACTAGGATGTTTTGCCCAACATTCATCTTGCAATATGTGTCCTGTGATCTTGGTTATTATTCTTTCCTCTATTAACTATATTACATCTACTTTTGACCAGGGTTGTTACACTAACTTCCTTCAACAACTTTGCATTGTATTCATACAAGATCAAATGAGGAAAATAGGAACATACTTCCCAACCTCCAGTAATTTCCCCTCTTCATGGTCCTTATAGATTTTGGAGAAATGCTAAACTCCATATTGAGCTAGATTCTTAAATTCACACACTAGCTCATCTTCAACATTTGAATGCTCCTAAATAATATTCACATTCTTCTTGTGGTTGGTGAATTGATGAAAAAACCTAGTAATTTCATCACCAAAATCTAATCAAATGTATATAAATGTTCCAATCAAATAGTCTCGATACACCATGAAACAAAATTATTTTATTTACCTATGAATTTTTCAAATAAGATTCCTCTATGGAAAGAATTTCTAGTTTTTTTTCCTCCACATCTATGATCTACCATCTTCCTACTCATTATCAAAGAAAAAAAAACCCACTTAACATCCATTGTTTAGCCAAGTCCCATCCTTTCTAACAAATGCTCAAATTGGAGGTGGTGTTTCCTTACAATAGGATTAGGAAAACCTTTGACCACATCGTCAACATGATGATAGCTCGTACATATAAACTATAGATTATTGTACTCCAAAAATATGTGTAGACTCCCAAACCCTACTTCCACATCAATAAGTACAACCAAACTCTCTAGTAGATCAATACTAACTAGAATCTTTTGCCTCTATCCTATACACTGAATATTTGTAGGATGGATCCACCATGACAAACTTCCCAAATAATACCCCAAGTCCCACAAAAACTTATCATTCCAAACTTCTAAAGGAAAATTTGGAAGTTTAAACTAGATGGGGTAGGTCCTAATCACTTTTGGATTCAAGTCAAAATAGGGATGCTATTATCTCAAGTTGAGCACAAAATTCCACGGAACAATCAATCACTTAATGTTTTCACTACATCTTCTTTAGAAATTAAGAAAAATTAAAGACAAATCATAGCAACACCTTCAACAATAACTAAAAATTTGACCAATAACCTAGTGAGATATCCAAATGATGCCCTATTAGCTCCATGATTGAGTGTTTCAGTAGGGATAGACTAAAGTGACACCTTATTAAATTTTCACTAATATAATACAAGGACCAACACCTTCTTAGTTCTCAACTCTTAAATATTCATTGATTTTCATCTTGATACCCCCTCCTAATAATTGATCATTTTTTTCCACTTCATTGAGCACATCAGATTCTCTTTCCTATCACTCCCCAAAAACCCAATTCCCTAGTGCATGCCAATTCTCTCATATTAAAAGAATACCCCACAATTAACTTCATCGTAAACTCCACAACCTACATCCTCAAGGGGTGAAACCTTTGTGGTAAATGTCGACAATTCCAAAACACAAGGCATTAATGGGCACACTACTTGCCTCTTCCTATCTAATAAATGTATAATCAAATTGAATGTATCTTATTCCCTTTACATTTAAAATGTGTCTAGATGAGGATCCTCTATTCTAACTTTGGCACTTACTTTTTAGAAAATATTAAACACTATGCACTAATTTAATGGTTGTTCTACTACTTTTAATCATATCCATTAGATATCATATTATTCACAAATTGAAAAAACTAAAAACCAATCATTAGATTGCTTCATGGTACTTAATATTTTTCTTTATCTTCATACTTTTGATTTATTCACCTCAACATCCATAAAATTATGTTATACAAAGTAAAAAAAAACAAACAAATAAACAAAACTCATAGTAATTAATATTTTCCCTTATCTTTACACTTTAAATTTATTCACCTCAACATCCATAAAATCATGATGTGTAAAATCCCCTAAAATGTCATCGTCCCACTAATTCGTGTAAATTACGGCACCAGGATACGTTGGAATTCCCAGGAAGAAAGCGTCGGTGGCAGCCAAATGGCTAAGGGGCCTAAAATGGAAGCGTTAGAGAAAAAAGAGATATGGCCGTAGTGAAGTTGTGGGGCCAAAAGTCCGTTATTGGCGCGATTTCCTTTTCGATGGTTCACATTGTCATGGATCAAGTGTGAAACAATTCATCGCTTTAGGTTTTGATAATTACATAATGTTTACCATTCAGTTATGGCACATGGTTCCAAACACAGATTGCATCAGCCAGTAAGATTCATTGATCTAAATCTTTTAGAAATTGTATGCCATATTTAAGCTCTTGAAAATAACAATTATAATTTTTTATAATTTTACTTAGCTTAAATACCAATTATATTTTTTTATAATTTTACCTAGCTTAAATAACAAATATATTCTTTTATAATTTTACCTAGTTTAAAGTCAGCCAAAAATAGTTTTTTAAGTAAAAAATATTTGATAAAAAAAATAATAGCAAAAACAAATTTTTAAGTATAAAATATCTGACAGAAAATATTTTTTTTAAGATAAATATATCTCATGAAAAAAAAAATATAGCTTGAGCAACTATCTCTTTAATAGATTCAATTTTATTATAATAATACTTGAGCAACCATCTCTTTAATAAATTCAATTTTATTATGGTAACACTCTAGACTTGAAGCTAACTCACCTCGTTCCTTTTCTTGCTTCACACATAGTGGAAAATGTTAATACAAATGCCAATTCATCTTGATTAAAATATAGCTTAATTTGAATGTTAAATACCTCAAAATCTGTAATGTCGTCCTTGATTCGGACCACCGTTAATTCTAAGAGATCATGGATCTTGGATGGATAGAATATTTCCTTCAGAATGTCGTCTGGTAGAATTTGATCCATTAACAGAAGCGGAATCAAATTTAACACACACATCCCGGAGCTAGCGAGGCAATTCTTATAGTACTCATTAAACGAAGGGATATGTCCAGCCGCCATCCATTCCGCTTCTTGCAGATAAGACTCGAGGCATCGCTTCCACTAAAAATTAGAAAAAAAACAGCCTTTTTTATTAGAAAAAAACTACAAGTATGTTTTGCGTAGTTGTCTATAATAATTATAAATAATACATACGCCATTTTTATGTATGTACGCTGCCATATCTCGCCCTTGCATTTTTTCCACTTCAGCAGTCCATTCATTGGATGTATTCATGAAGAACTCGAATAATTTTTTTAATGTGGTCTGGATAGCGGCCTGTTAACGAACTATCCCATCTGTAAATAATACACGATGTTTATGCGCGCATGTAGATAAGTTGCATCTCTTTCTTATGCGCGCATTGCAGAATATTGAAGTCCAATTTCGACAACTCTAAAATTTTCTGGTTCATATTAGACCTGAAATAATAAATGGCGAACATAGATTAGTGTATTGAGAACATTTACAGGAATTCAGGACTCTTTTTTCTGTACTCATTTGGACAAGGTTAGTACTTGAGCCATGAATAGTTTTGTTCATATATTTCGATAAAGTTCCTAGCCTCCCATCTAGGCACACTGCAATGCCATGGAAATTCCAATGCATATTTCACCTGGAAAACAGTAATTAAATCAGTGTCGTGCCGATGCCAGAAGGGTATAACATGCAAAATAAATAAATAAAATGCAGATGCGAAGAGTTTGCTTATAATAACGGAAGCAGGGAAAGGTGATTGCAGCTTACCTCTCTCCGAAGGCTTTGATCAACGTCAGCTGGAGTCTGTCCTTTTAAAAGTTGGCTTAGATACTGTGTCGTGAATGTCTTTGCGTCCTCCATGACTTTTTCTCCGGAAACGAAATGTTTGAAGCTCGGAATAATGACAACATGCTTCTCACTTGTTCATCACCTCTTCCTTCTTCACAACTGGAATTGCAGAAGAACTGCCCGTTTTCATCTTTGAAATTCTCTAAAACATCTGTTTCATCAATGCATGATATTCTATGAGAACTAAAGTATTACATATTTTTATTTAACTGTCAACCGACATCAAGGGTATATTTTAATCTCTCTGATCTGAAGAGACGTTATATCGATGAATTCGGAGTGCCCGAAATGCCAAAGCTGTAGAGTTGAGATTTTTGATGAGGGGATCTCTTGATCCCAGCCCGACGCCCCTTTCGTTCCAACAGCTACTCATCATCAAGAAATCAGGTTTTAATGATCAACCAACGAGTATTTCTAATCTAGAAATACATGCAATCACGGAATCCTATAAATGGAAAATCAAATTCATGCATAATGATTAACCTGTAAACGTAATCCATGGCCAAATTCATTCATAATGATTAACCTGTAAACGTAATCCATGGCTAATTTTATTTCAGGTTGAAAATGTGTATCAATTCCCAGACATTCGATATTATCAACCATCACTACAGCGATCTTTCTTGTCACTCAAAAATAGATGTTTGATATCTTGAACAAGCGTTTCGGATCGTTCACGATATGCAGGTGGCTGCTCACGGCGCATTTCAATGAAATACAATGTTATCTTGCAGAGATTGATGAAGCATTGATTTTAACGATCAATTCTAAACGAACACAAGGGAATATGTAGAAAATATATAATGAGATTAAGATAAATACCACGTAGGACGTTGAGAGAGAATGTATGACATCATTGTCACACACGTTGGAATGATGATTTAATGCCCGTCTTTGTGCATCAGTGCTCATGCTTCTGATTATTGGCGTGACAGATTTCTTTGGCACTAGCATTCCAATGTTTGAAAGTTGTTGAAAGAAAGCCAATGGATCATTTGTGGAGTGGTGTTGGTGTACATGCACTTAGACTAGCTGTGCTGGTGTACATGCACCTAGATTAGCTCCATTTAACTTATTGCTTGCATGTGGCACATGTACACATTAACATAAGATAAAGCACACTTAGCTTTAGTTATTGCATGTACAACTAAGCTTAACTTAGTTTCTTTTATGTATTTTATTCTAAAACTAATATTGTAGAATCAATTTTTATTCTTTTCTCGATTCTTGCTCGCTTCCTTCTTTCTCTTGCAAGCTTGTTTATTGTTTTGCAGATCTAGATCTGTGTATCTCAAAAATCTTACATGGTATCAGTGCACAAGCAATTTTATTTGCAGGTTCAGAAGATTGAAGCAACAACAAATAATGGAGTCTAAATTGGAGTTTCCACAATCGGCAATTCTCACTCCATATAATTATTTTGAATGGAAGCCAAAGATTCAACTTCATCTCAGAAGTAGAGGCTTATTTTGAATAACCATGGAAACGGAAGTTGAACCAACATCAGCAATGGAGAAAACAAGATATTTCAATCACATGGACGAGGCCTTCGGCATCCTATGTTTGTCTATTTCTCTGGAACTGCTATTTCATGTTGAATCATGTTCAACTCCAAATGAATTATGGAAAATTTTGGAAGGATTGTTTGGAAAACAGGATGAAATGCAAGGTCACATTCTCGAAAATGAGTTAAACTCATTAGATCCGAGAAACTTTGAGAACATTCAAGATTTTTTCACAAGGTATAAAGCCTTGTTGGTTCAGCTCAAAGGATGCAGGATTGACAAATCCAAGCAAGAAAATAAGTTGATTCTTTCCATTTTATCAAAACTTGGTCCAGAGTATGCAGTATTCGTCTCTACATTCCACATAGTCAGATCTGAAACTGGTGCAGCTTGGAAGATGCCCTCACTGGATTCTTTTATTCAGTCTTTGATGCATGAGCAAGATAAGCTCATCAAAATGAGCACACTTAAAAATTCCAAAGCGCATGCACTTACTGTGCATGCAAAAGGAAAGGCAAATTCCAAAGACCATCAGAAAGGAAAAGGGAAGAAGGATCCTGATCCAAGAAAGGGAGGACATCCCAAACCCCCTTATGGATCATCTGGCTCAAAGGAAAGGAAAGGAACGAAAGGGCAATCAATGTGCAATTATTGCCACCGTGGTTTTCATCCTGAATCTGCATGCATGAAGAAGACTATAGGTCTTATGGCACAGACACTCCAGCAACACAATCTTAGAGACCACATTCCTGAGAATGTTAAGAAGAAGTCTGGAGAAAAAGCACCAGATCCAAGAGGTAACGGGCATGCTTTGATTGCTCTTCATTCTGCACCACAAGAATGGATCATCGATTCAGGAGCTTCACATCATATGGCTTCTTCAAAGGAATCCTTTTCTTCTCTACATGCATACTCAGGTCCTCCCATTCTCATGGGGGATAATTCTGCAGTTGCAGCAACTGGAAAAGGAAGAGTGCAATTCGAAGATGGAAGTTTTGAAAATGTCTTGCATATTCCAAGGCTTTCTGTGAATCTTCTCTCAGTGTATCAGATGACACACACAGGAAACGGAAGGAAAGTGGAATTTCCCCAGATTCCGTGAGCATTTATGACATGCAAACCAATTTGAAGATTGCATCTGGCAAGGTAAATGATCAATCTCGTCTGTATACATTTTCTGATTTTGTTCCTCAATCAGATTCTATTTTGCTACTTACGCATGCAAATGAAGAAAGTAGGATTTGGCACGAGAGATTTGGGCACTTGAATTTCAGATATATGCAACAGCTTAGTAAGCAAGGGATGGTCAAAGGATTGCCAACCATTGAATTTTCAGATGGTGTTTGTAATGTATGTGCTCTTGGAAAGCATCCACAAGAAAAATTCGAGAAGGGGCATGCATGGAGAGCCTCTTCACCTTTGGAATTTGTACACAGTGATCTCATGGGTCCATTTTCGGTGCTTTCAATGAGCAAAGCAAGATATGTGTTGTCATTTATAGATGATTACACGAGATTCACTTGGGTTTACTTCTTGAAACTCAAGTCTGAAGTTTTTCAACATCTAAAGATTTTCAAAGCGCATGCGGAAAATCAGTCTGGAAAACGCATCAAAATACTCCGCACAGATAATGGGACGGAATATGTCAACAAAGATATCAAGAATCTTTGTGATGAAGTAGGCATACAGTTGCAGCATACAGTTCCTTACACTCCACAGCAAAATGGCGTGGCTGAAAGGAAAAATCGATCTTTGAAAGAGATGGCTAATTGCATGTTGCATGCAAGATCTCTTCCGTCGAAATTGTGGGCCGAAGCTATTAATTGTGCCTCATACATCCAGAACAGATCTCCTCATAAATCTGTTACTGGAAAAACACCTTTTGAGGCTTGGACTGGCATGCAACCTGAAGTTAGTCATTTCCGCATTTTTGGATCTCGAGCATGGGCCCGCATTCCTCCATAGAAGAGAAAGGCTTTGGAGCCTCAAAGCAAAGCATGGATGTTTGTTGGATATTCTGATGAAGTCAAAGGGTACAGATTGCTTGATATCCACACCGAAGAGCTCTTTATTGAAAGGAGTGTAAAGTTTGACAAAGATATTTCGCATGCACCAATAGATGAACTTGTTACCAAATTTTCATCACCACTCATTGATGAGTATGCAGATGAAACTTCAGACCAGCATTCTGATGAAGATGAGTCTTTTCCTGTGACCCCTGTTAGACCACCAGTTGTTGAACATCGAGATCATACTTCTGCATGTAGTTCGGAAGATTCTCGACCACCTTCAACACAAAAATGGCACAACATGAGTGATATCCTTGATGATCCTGCCTCTATCCCACTGTTTGAGGAAGATCCGCAAGCACTCTTAGCTATGGAGCCATCCATGCCCATGCATGCTTATATGATGCATGGATCTGATCCACAAACTTATGCAGAAGCAAATGGGCATCCTGAATGGGAAGCTGCCATGGATGAGGAATATAACTCTCTCATTGAGAACCAGACTTGGGATTTGGTTCCGCTACCTTCAAATCGCAAACTTGTGAGATGCAAGTGGGTTTACCGGACCAAGAAAGCATCAAATGGCCAAGTTAGTCGATATAAGGCACGATTGGTAGCAAAAGGTTTTCAGCAAGTACATGGTGTTGACTATGATGAGACTTTTTCTCCAGTGGCAAAAATGGATTACATTCGGCTAGCTCTCTCCATTGCAGTAGCAAGAGGATGGGAGGTGCATCATATGGATGTGAAGAATGCCTTTCTTCATGGTGATCTCGAGGAGGAAATCTACATGGAGCAGCCACCGGGATACATGCAGAATTCATCTCTGGTATGCAAACTAAAGAAGTCTCTCTATGGCCTCAAGCAGGCACCTAGAGCATGGTATGCAAAGATGGATTCTTATTTGTTATCTCAAAATTTTGTACGCCGCAAATCTGATTCCAATGTTTATTTTCTGAAGAAAATTGACTCCTTGTTGATCATAGTACTCTACGTAGATGATCTTTTGATAACGGGTAGTTCAGCTTCTGTCATTACTAACATCAAAACTGCATTGCATAAGCGGTTTTCTATGACAGATATGGGCTTGCTAAATTTCTTCCTTGGACTAGAGATCCATCAGCGTGATTCTGGCATTACCATTTCTCAACCAAAATATGCCAGAGATCTTTTGGCATGATTTCACATGAGTGACTGCAAGCCAGCAGCTACACCTTTCTTATCAGGGATAAAGCTTGAGAATGGCAAAGACACACCATCGGTTGATTGCACATTGTATCGCCAGCTTGTGGGAAGTCTTCTTTATCTCACTCACTCCCGTCCTGATCTCTCCTATGCTGTCGGAGCAGTTTCCAGATACATGCAGGAGCCACATGAGTTACACTGGAATGCTGCAAAGCGCATCCTTCGATATGTCCAGGGGACAATCACCTATGGGATTCATTATGCAGCCAATTGTTCTTTGAATCTCATCGGGTTCACAGATTCAGACTGGGCCGGCGACACCATTGATCGCAAGTCTACTTCCGGTTATGTACTTAGTTTGGGATCTGGCCCAATTTGTTGGTCAAGTAAGAAGCAGGCTTCCATTGCTTTATCATCAGCAGAGGCCGAGTATAGAGGAGCAGTCAATGCCACTATTCAGGCAATTTGGCTACAACATTTCCTATCTGAGCTTCGGATTAGTGTCCATCATCCAACTGTCATCTGGTGCAATAATCAAAGTACGCTAAAGTTTTTCAGAGATCCAGTGCAGCGGCAGCGTACCAAACACATCGAGATCCACATGCACTTCATTAGAGAACTCATTCATGATGGGATCATCGATCTTCAGTACTGTCCTAGTTCCAAGCAGATTGCTGACATCTTCACCAAGACTTTCACTGAGCAGAAGTTTCGATTCCTGCGAGATCGTCTCGGGGTGAAGGACACGACTGCCTAGCAATTGTCTTTTCTCTACTTTTGCATTATATTTTGAGGGGGGGTTTTCTTCCCACTGGGTTTTCCCTCTTTCCTCCTTTTTATGCATTGTATATGGGTACCTAAAATGGCCGTGTTGCCGGGACTCATTCATTTTTCATCACACTCACCTAAGTTATGCTTAAGGGGGGGTGTTGGTGTACATGCACTTAGACTAGCTGTGTTGGTGTACATGCACCTAGATTAGCTCCAGTTAACTTATTGCTTGCATGTGACACATGTACACATTAACATAAGATAAAGCACACTTAGCTTTAGTTAGCTTTAGTTATTGCATGTACAACTAAGCTTAACTTAGTTGCTTTTATGTATTTTATTCTAAAACTAATGTTGTAGAATCAAATTTTATTCTTTTCTCAATTCTTGCTCGCTTCCTTCTTTCTCTTGCAAGCTTGTTTATTGTTTTGCAGATCTAGATCTGTGTATCTCAAAAATCTTACAAGTGGATCAACGATTTGTGGACGCCCCATCTGGAAACCAACGGCGTTAAAGAAACAAGAGCCATTAGCACTTGCTTTCTGTATAACATTTCGCTGTCTTTACTGACCTATTTATATTACAATTTCTAAAGAGAAATCCAAACAAATGGGATCTTTCATTTCGTGTGACTTTGCATGCTTGGTTTCTTTTGTTTAGGTGCAGGATTCTTTTGTCCAATAAATCTATTGAGAATGAGAATAAATGGTTTAAATTATAAAATAATTTTAATATTTTAAATAGTAAAGTATATCTTTAAGGGGTTGGAGTCACAATTGCTATTACACCAAAATTGTGTTAGTAAATAGACACATCGCATGCCACGAATAGACACATCGCATGCCACGATGTGTCGAGGAGAGCATTGACCGAGTGCATGCCACGAAACGCACGGGGTAGCGCATGCCACGAAACACACTCGGAGCGTTGACCTTCTACACCATGCCACGAAACACACGGGGAGCGAGCATTGACTGAGCGCATGCCACGATGTGTCGGGAAGAGCGTTGACCGAGCGCATGCCACGAAACACATGGGGTAGCGCATGCCATGAAACACACTGGGAGCGTTGACCTTCTACGCCATGCCACAAAACACACGAGGAGCAAGCGTTGACTGAGCGCATGCCACAAAACACACATCGCATGCCACGATGTGTCGGGGAGAGCGTTGACCGAGCGCATGCCACGAAACACACGGGGTAGCGCATGCCATGAAACACACTGGGAGCATTGACCTTCTACACCATGCCACGAAACACAGGGGGAGTGAGCGTTGACTGAGCGCATGCCACGAAACACACTGGAAGCGTTGACCTCGGGGAGCCAACAATCTCCCCCCAACGCAATCCCAGTGTGTTTCGAACTCGAGACCTCATGCTTTGATACCACTTGTTGGAGTCACAATTGCCGTTACACCAAAACCCGCAGGTGTTAGTAAACAGACACATAGCTAGATTTAACCGCATGCCAAGAAACACACGGGGAAGGTTGACCTTCTACACTACCATTAACAGGGAGCCAACATAAAAAAGATTTTACGTCTATATCTGTTATATTATAATTATATGGGAATTTATAAGATAATTCCCTATTTAAAATATATTTAACAATGATTCCATTCCTGGTCTGTTATAATTTAACAAAATCTATTTAATGTCGACTATTAGCCACAAATTTTCGAGTTGGATTTCAACATTCTACGATGCGTACGTAAGAAAGAGGTCGAACTTTGGCATTTGACAATACGATGGATATATTTTCCATCTGTAAATATATGTACGCCCCCGCGTGCATATATATAAGTGGCTGAAATATTGATATCTGTAGTTTTCAATCTTAGATTTTACATGTGTAGAGTTTCATGGCTTATGAATTTAGTGATGTGATATGATGCTATATAATAAAATAAGTCAATAATATAATATAATATAATGACAATGCTTATATATTGATATCTGGAGTTTTTAATCTTAAATTTTATGTGGGGTTTTATTTTGAGCGTACTAGTAGGTTGGTATGGTGTTTAATTCTTAGCTTTAAATTTTATGTTAAGATTGGTTGATATACAGATATTTGTAGTTTTTTTTAATTTTTTTTATTAATTTTAGGTGGAGTTTTATTTTTAAGGGTATGAGTTAGTTGGTGTGGTGTTTATTTTTTAAGTTAGAATTTTATGGAAGAGATTAAAGATTTAAGTAGATTATAGATTTTAGAAACATTATCTTAATGACCATGAAAAAACTGTTATTTCAATTAACGTATTCATAACACAATTTATTTATTTTTTTGGCAAAAAAAAAATATCAAATAAATTTGAAGAGTTAGAAATTGCTTTTAAGTTTTCTATCTTTTCTATCTTAATTTTAGGTGGAGCTTTATTTTTAAGCATATAAGTTAGTTGGTGTGGTGTTTACTTTTTAAGTTCTAATTTTAAGGAAGAGATTGAAAATTCAAGTCAATTATAGATTCTAGAAACATAATGAATATGGCACAATCTTAATGATCACGAGAAATTTTTTATTCCAACCAACATTTCCCGGAACACAATCTATTTCTTTTGAAAAAAAAACATTATAAAATAATTTTGAAGAGTTAGAAATTGCATTTAAGTTTTCTATTTTTTCTATCTTAATTTTAGGTGGAAATTTATTTTTAAGGGTATAAGTTAGTTGGTAAGGTGTTTACTTTTTAAGTTTGAATTTTATGTAAGAGATTGAAGATTCAAGTCAATTATAGATTCTAGAAACATGATGATTCTAGAAACATAATGAATATAGCACAATCTTAATGACCATGAGAAAAAATGTATTCCAACTAGCATGTCCAAGAACACAATCTATTTTTTTTAGAAGAAAAAAAACATTACAAAATAAATTTCAAGAATTAGAAATTATGTTCAAATTTTCTATCTTGTGGAGCTTTATTTTCTAGAAACATAATGAATATAGCACAATCTTAATGACCATGAGAAATGTTTTATTCCAGCCAACATGTCCCAGAACACAATCTATATTTTTTGAAAAAAAAAAACAAACATTACAAAATAGATTTGAAGAGTTAGAAATTGGGTTCAAAAATCTAGTCATACTTTCAGGATGGTTCTAAATGACCTATATGAATCAAAATATTGAAAGAGATAGCAGTTCAAAATATAGTGTAATTCATGTAAAAAATTGTTGCTATACATTTAACTTTTATGTGCAATTTTGAAATGGGATTTTTTATTTATACCATTCTAAATTATATTGAAAAAAGTTATATTTTTTTAATGAACAAATACAATGAATGAAATTCTCAATTGGAAAAATTGAGGACCAAATATCTCTAGCGTATTTTAGATTAAGAGTGGATATAAGTTATACTCTGTTAACTTGGAGGAATGATCAAAGATACATACACAATATATAATGAATACATTTATTAGTGAGTGCATGACATATCTCTAGTAATACATGATCCTAGCAATCATTTTCCTCTTGATTGTTATTAATTTAATATTAACCAATGCAAGTTATATTGTTTGATTTTGAAAACAAATATTTATTTTTCAATATCATTGAAAAAAAATATTTAGTTTTCAATATCATTGAAAAAATATTTTTCAATCATTTGATTGGACCATAACTTGAAGGTCTTATTGCATCCTTTGCACAATATAATGCCACGTGATAAATGCCTCATATTTTATTGCCATAAATTAAGGACGTAGTTGCAATATTTATGTCATGATTTTTAAATTTTTGTCCAATGACTTTTCATTCTTATGCTTCATGGGAAAACCATCTAAAATTAAAATCTTTTGAAAATAGCTCATACTTTCCTAAATAACATATTTGTCATCAAATACTTCCTAACATAATTTAAGGAAGTATTTCCATAAGAAAATGGAGAGGAACAAGATGTAAATAAACATACTTACTGTTATTTGTGTTCCTCAACACTCTAACAAGTAGGAGTAAATATGTAAATGTGCAGACTTACTAGTGGCTACTACCAACCAATGTGGATACTACCCACCAAAAATATATGCAAGTCCTTGTCCCATAGTAGGGAATTATTTTTCCCACTTCATATATAGTTTGTAATTTTTATAGAAGAATAATTTCCACTTGAGTACCCAAGGGACTACACTTCCTTGCAACAGTTGTTTACTTGTGTAATAAATGAAATGTAGACAAATTAATTAGTTCTGAAATATATAAATGTTACTTCTAGAAATTGTGTTTAAATATTTTAATTTTGCATGTAATTTTTTATGCAAAAAATAATGCATATATCTCCATTAGGAGTAACCAAATGACGGAATCTTTCTACAAAACATGTAAAGTTGAAGAGAATAGAGTTTTCATGATGAAAGTGTTATAAGCATACAATAAATATGAACAAGAACAAGCTACACTTATGACAACAAGGAAAATCCAACCAATGTCCTGTTAGACTTTGGGTATATTTATACATAGATAAGATCGTTGGAGCAGTTTTACCTTCTCTTAACCAACCATCAATTAATTTATCTTACATATTTACGGAGACAATGTGTATGATGACAACATAGGTCTAAAGACCCTTACAACATCCCTCTTACCCTCATCCTTCTCTTAACCAACCATCATTTACTTTATCTTACATATTTACTGAGTATTACCAATGTTTATGATGACAACATTGGTCTAAAGACCCTTACAACACCCCTCTTATCCTCAACCTTCTCTTAACCAACCATCATTTACTTTATCTTACATATTTACCAAGTATTACCAATGTGTATGATGACAACATAGGTCTAAAGACCCTTATAACATCCCTCTTACCCTCAACCTTCTCTTAACCAACCATCATTTACTTTATCTTACATATTTACGGAGTATTACCAATGTGTATGATGACAACATATGTCTAAAGACCCTTACAACATCCCTCTTACCCTCAACCTTCTCTTAACCAACCATCATTTACTTTATCTTACATATTTACCGAGTATTACTATCATTTAGACAATGTGTATGATGACAACATAGGTCTAAAAACCCTTACAACATGCCCCCACCCTCAATGCACTGGATAGGAAGATGCACGTGCATAAGGATTATTGTGACTTCTTCATGTTCGATGGTCAAATCTTGCAAATATTCATTATTCACATTTTTAGTGCAATGTTCTCAACCATATAAACTACTACGCCAACCAAGAACCATAAGGAAGCTCCTATCCAGTTTAGGGGTGTACTTTTCGATCTCTCTACTACAAGTCCAAGGCATGATTTTCATTTCTCAGAGTCTCTAATTCATCATAAAATTTGTGAAACATGTGCATAAAAACCATCCCACTTTTTCTTCTACAACAATAAAAAACAATTATGAAATCTTCATATTGGGGGATTATCATAGTGTTTTCATCATCTTTAACACTTCATCTTTTTATGTGTTTGTTCTGCTAGTTTTATTTGATGTTCTTGATTGCATCATTCACAATGTGTATTCTTTTAAAAATCATTTCTATTGTAAGTTCCTTTTATCTTGTCGGTTTTTATTATCTTATAATATATAAAGTCTTTATTTAAATTACATGAAGGATATGGCAAAGGATATGACTTGGAATTTCTATGACTCTTTACAATCTTAGTCAACCAGTTGTCGACAAACATCAACAAAAACTAACCAACTTTATTACATGAAACAGATTGGAATTGACTCTAACATCCTTCATGATATATATATATATATATATATATATATATATATATATATATAGATATAGATATGATACAAAAACTTATGGCAATAAACATATTAAATCATTCTAATAATAGGTAGAAGTTGGCTCCTATAATAATCAACTTCATCAACGAACATAAATAGACGAATAAATCAAAGTCAGCTATTATGGACTTGATTCGTGCTCTAATGAGACTTTTCTCGAAGTAAACTTGCATATGCTTTGTTTGTCGAATCTTTCGACTAAGTTCAAAGATGTGTGTCAAGAAGACTCATCCACTTCCATGTGCATTCTTGTTGTCCATATCGACCAACACCACACATCAACCATACCTAAAATTCGGCTACATGGACTAGGTGGAACTTTAGTCAAATGAATCCCAGTAAAAAATAAAACAATTTCATCTATCCAATTAACAAAATTTTGACATCGCACATCCAACAACAATACACCAGTCGACCAACAATAAAATACGAGTTGATAACCTTACTTAAATTTTCTTGAATACTTTGTATTCTTTATCGAAACTCGTACCACCGGAGCTATGCATACATTATACCCTAAAACT
Organism: Pinus tabuliformis; assembly: GCA_031772625.1. Lineage (NCBI taxonomy): Eukaryota > Viridiplantae > Streptophyta > Pinopsida > Pinales > Pinaceae > Pinus > Pinus tabuliformis. Next base: position 1,593,253,750 of record CM062816.1, read on the forward strand.
TTTCCATGAATTTACAAACAAAGTTTGAAAGGGTCAAATCACTTAGAAAGATTGACATTTCTAACAAAAAAATGCACACATATTCTGAGAAGAAAAAATGTATGTGCATCCCTAGTGATAGGAATGCATGCATGTTCTTATTGCTAGTGGTTTATCAAATAAAAAAAGGTTTATGTCGAGTTGGGGGATGGGGATAAGGAGGGCGAGAGAGGGGGGGATAGAATGGACAAAGGGGAGAGAGAGAGAAGAATGAGTTGGTGAGTGATGGGAGAGAGTGAGTGAGAGAGATAAGGAAAGAGAGTGGGGAATGGATAGGAAGGAAGATAATTGTGGTTGACACAAGGAGGAAGAGAGAGACAAAGGTAGATGGGGGTTGTTGTGAAGGAGGTATTGAGAAAGAGAGAAAGAGAGAGAGAGAGAAAGAGAGTTTGTATGACTTTGTGAGAGTGGGGTGGGGCGGAAGAAAGAAAGAGTAGAAGGGGAAGAGATAATAAGAGCAAGAGATAGAGATATGATGTGGGTGAGTGAGGGAAGAGAATAAGAAAGGGGGGATAATGAGGGAGATAGAGAGATAGAAAGGATGAAGGGAGGGAGATAGAGATAGAACTGAATGACAGATAGTGAGAGTGAGAGGGAGGCATAAGAGAGAAGGAGAGAGGGAGAGAGGAGAGAGAAGGAGAGAAGGAAAGGAGGTGGGGTGGGAGGAATGAGAGAGGATTTAAGGAGACAGAGAGGTCATTTGATAAAGAGAGGGAAATATAAAGTTGAAAGGGGGTTGTGAATTAGAGATTAAGGAAGTGGGGAGGATAGGGAGAGAGGAAGCATGGGAGAGCTGAGAGGGGAAGATGGGAGTTAGGAAGGGAGGGAGAGAATAACAGAGAGAAGGAGGAAAATATATAATTGGAAGGAGGAGAGAGGGACAGATTGAGAGAGAGAGAGGGAGAGTGAGCGAGAGATATGTACATAGATATGGAGAGGGGGGGAGGGTAGGGAGAAAATATAAATAGATCTTTAGGGGGTAGATAGAGGAAGGGAGAATAAAGAAGAGAGATATATAGAGGGAAGGGGAAGAGAGAGAGGTTGAGAGACAAAGAGAGGGTGATGAGGGAAAGAGAGAGTAAGGGAGTGAGGAAGAGAGGAGAGAAGGATGGAAGGAGGGAAGAGGAGAGGTGAGGGGGAACAACGAAAGCAGAGAGAGATAGAGGTTGAGAACAAGAGGGAGGGAGAGAGAGAGACAGGTAGCTATGGAGAGTGAAATAGGTAAATATGCAGAGAGAGAGAATGAGAGTTGGAGGGTGAGAGAAATATATGGATAAGAAGAGGAGAGACAAAGAGTTAGAGATAAAGGGGGAAGGAGAGGGAGGATGTAACAACCCTGGTAAAAATTCCATGTAATAAAAGTAAATAAAGGAAAAATAATAACCACAGATGATGGGACACTTATTCCAAGCTGAATGTTGGGCATAATCCTAGTGATTGGGATCACTTGTGATTGGTTATGGCTGAGGAAATTGGCAAAGGCAATGGCTAAGGCTTTGGAAAGGTAAAATGGAGTTTTTGGCACATTTATGAAAGTAATGGAAATTGGGAGAAAAATGAGGTGAAAGGTCATAGGTTGAATGTGAGGAGGAAATTTAAGGAAAATAATGGAAAATGAAGAAAATAGAGGCCTCATTCATAAAAAGGCTTATGAGGATCAGTTGGTAACCTTTCGTCAGTTCAGTTTTGGAGCTCTCATTATTGTCTCTCTCTCTCCCATACTCTTAGAGAATTAGAGTTTTCTTGGAGCACTCTTGGAGGGTGTGGCATACTTGGATTTTTTGAGAAATAAGGCAAAGGAATAGCAGGAAAGCGTAAGAAGGCATCGGGATCAGTAGCTACATCAGATTTACTTACAGGTACTAAGTTGCAAGTATGTTTCCTTCACTAGTTTTGGCATGCATGGCATATGCATGTGGATTTTTGGTTGTGATATGTCATTGGCATGGAGGATGACCGGGATTGACAATGGATTGCCTAGCCTTATAATTTCCTAGATAGCCATGGTTATTGTGGTTTTATTTTCATTGTTGTGTTTTTGGTTGGTTCTCATGTTTCCTTATTTTGGGTTGAGTTAGTAGTCCTAGATCCTTGGTTGGAAAAACGCTCTAGAGCCCTCAAACAACTTGGGTTAAGTTACTATGCCTAGAGCCTTGGTTGGACAAACGGGAGCCCTTGGTGGGTTGAGTTACTAGTCCTAGATCCTTGGTTGAACAAACGCTCTAGAGCCTAGTAAAATTTGTGGGTTGAGTTACTAGCCTTGAAGACTTGGTTGGAAAAATGCTCTAGAGCCCTAGAAGGCTTGGATAGAGGTCGATATGATGATGGTTTTGTGATGTCTGACCATGAGGTGGAATCATTGTTTGATGGGTTGAGGTGGATGGCCTCTGGAATCCCTATATGGTTTTTTATTGATGTTTTCTATGAAATCCCACATTCATGTTTGGAATATGGCACAGGGGTGAATGGATGAAGAGAGATTTGGCTCAACCATTCTATGGCTACGTGGAACATGGAAGTCTGATCTTGAGTTTGGATTTTTCATCCTTAATGAAAGATTAGTTCTCCTTGTATTTCTATGAGAATTTTAATGGATTTTATGTGGTTTATATGGTTGTACTTTCATGAGTATTTTTGTTGCTACTATGTTGGTTATGTATGTTTTTTAAGACAACAACCATGTGTGGCTCTCATCATGTTTTACTTGTAATTAAATGATAAATGTATCTATGACCTAATGGATGGAATGGAAGTTGATGTGTTGAGGCATCTATGGTTCTTAGCGAGTCTCAGCTAGGTATGAGACACCTATGATTAGAACTGTTAACTACACCTGTAGATTACACATTTGCAATATGTTTGACGAAATGCCTATCATGGCTAGTAGGGGCCCAGTCAACGTCTTAAACAAGTATTTTCTTTAATACTTTCATTTCCATGTTATTGTACTGACCTGGAGAGATGGTTCAATTCTGGGTAGTGACCTGGGCTCTGGGCTTCAAAAGGTGGCTCCAATTCCAGAGTCACTGGCATATCACTTACAGTTTTGGTCTCTGGTAACTCGCAGGCAAGCCTGTGAGAGTGACTTTGGGTTGCTCATCTCACTCATGCCTATAGCATGGGAGCGTTTGATCCTTAAATTGTCCAAAATATCAGGGGGACCCTAGGGCCTAAGGCAAGTTGTCTAAAGTATTGGATTGGTTCTTGAGGGTCCTGTAGTTGATAATTAATGTCAGCTAAGTATGAGACACCTATGCTAAAAACTGTTAACTACACCTATAGATTACACATTTGCAATATGTTTGACGAAATGCCTGTCACGGCTAGTAGGGGCCCAGTCAAGGTCTTAAACAAGTATTTTCTTTAATACTTTCGTTTCCATGTTATTGTACTGACCTGGAGAGATGGTTCAATTCTGGGCAGTGACCTTGGCTCTGGGCTTCAAAAAGTGGCCCCAATTCCAGAGTCACTGGCATATCAATTACAGTTTTGGTCTCTGGTAACTCGTAAGAAAGCCTATGAGAGTGACTTTGGGTTGCTCATCTCACTCATGCCTATAGCATGGGAGTGTTTGAGCCTTAAATTGTCCAAAATATCAGGAGGACCCCAAGGCAAGTTGTCTAAAGTATTGGATAGGTTCTTGAGGGTCTTGTAGTTGATAATTAATGTCTATATGGTGTGTTTCCATTGGTTCCACTTCCTTAACATGACTTAGGAGGTCAAATCATATCATAGTGGCCTCTAGTCACATGTTTACCCCAGTTGGTCGGTTGCTTGGGTAGATGTGGGAGGAGGGTGTTACAGAGTGGTATCAGAGCATGATGCACCCCTCAGACTAGATGGGCTATGTGTCGGTCATGCATGCATGTCAGTTGCATGTGTGTCTCTCACCCTTGCATTCCATGTGCTTCTTGCATTTGCATGATGTTGTTCATGGTTTTAGTGATGTCGTCATGTGAAATTTGAGGTGTTATTGTGGAATGCATCATTGTGAGTGTATGACTGGGTATATGTCAATTTATGTCACTTACATGTATCGTTGTATTATGTTTTGTTACATTCTTCCATGTTTGGTTAAATTATTGTATGCTTGGTTGCATGTATCATTCTTGCAGGTTTGATTTGAAGTATTTTTAATTCATGCTTGGGCATATCTGTTTATGCATATGTGTGGATGTTTATGTATCACTTATGCATGTTCATGTTTTCAAGTGGTCAAATGTATAGTGACATAATAATGGTGGTTGACATGCATGAGGTCGGGTTGTGTGTTTCTATTGAGTTATTGTATTGATGACTAGGCCCTAGCTAGAATGATAGTTGCATGGTCATATGCTTATGTTTTATGTTTCTATATGTTGTCATGATTATGTTATACATGTGTCACGTTAATTTGTTGATCTTACAAACAAGGTATCCTCCCCGAGATATACTAAGGTACGTTGGTTTATTTTGATTTGGTTTAGCTGACATGATACACCTTGCAGGAAGAAATATCAAATGGCTAGCAAGGTGGTTGACTACAAAGACTCTCCCTATGAATTTGAGGAGTAGTATGGTGTTGGGAACTCTTCTGATTTGGAGGTTACACTGAGAAGCTTAAAGGAAGAAATAAGGAGTTGTAAGGAAGATAATGACTGAATCATACAGACATAAGAAAAGTTAACAGAGGTAAATGCAATAATACTTTAGATCTTGTCATATTTGTAGCAACAGGGAATACTTCAGATCAACCATGAGAAGGAGGATAGAACTAATGGGGCATATGGTAGTAGATAGCATGGTGGTCACTGATCAGATAGATATGACACAATCATAGATGGAAGATCGCTGAACAGTTCGGATAGGAGAAGGGATAGACACATGAATGATTCTTGTTCTAATTCAGATAAGCACTATGATCGTCATTGGTATCATCTTTACAGGAGGAGTGATAAGGGGTATTTTCTAGATGAGTTTAAGAAAGCAAAGACACCTACTTTTGATGGAGAGGTAAATAAATCACAAGATGCAAAGGCATGGTTGCTAGGCATGAAGAAGTTCTTTATATTGCATGACTATTCAGAGAACATGAAAGCTAGAGTGGCTACATTTGGTCTCAAAGGAAAAAAAAAAACATTTGGTGGGAAGAAGTGAAGAATGTCAGAGGTATAGGTGAGAAAGATTTGACTTGGAGTGAGTTTGAGCAGCTATTCAAGAAGAAGTATTTTTCAGAAAGATACTTTGATGATAGGGTGAAAGAATTCTATGAGCTAAAGATGGGATCCATGATAGATGATGAGTACACTAGCAGATTCTTGGAGTTGTTGAGGTATGTTCCTTACCTCAAGGAGGAGAAGGCTAAGATTCATAGATTAGTTAGCGGGTTACCAGTTGCATTCAAAGATAGGATTGAGCTCAACGAGCCTATATCATTGGAGGAGGCTATTCAAAAATTGAAAAATTGCTATGAACAATCGAAGCACAGAATTGAGACTAAGCCAGAATAGAGAGGTAATGCAAAGAACAAAGGAAAATGGGACAAGAAGGAAGTACAACCACAGGACAATGGTAACAAGGAGAATGTTGCACCACCTAAGAGGTTCAATGCATCAGATAGAGGACAAAGACACAGATCTAAGGAGCATAATAAGGAGCCCGCATGGTGTTTGATTTGTGGAGGAGATCATCGCAGGAAGGACTTTCTGCAGAATTAGGGTGGTAGACCTCAGATATATAGTGCATAGGAGGCATAAAATGTTGGGTATGTTGGTCATAGTATTCCACGTATCTATGCAACATTGAATAACAAACAAGCAGAGCATCAGGCATCTATCATTGAAATGGAGGATAAGATTTGTGATCAAGTTATTTCTATTTTGATTGACCTTGGATATAATTATAGCTATGTTAGTCCTAAATTGGTGCATAAGTGCGGTTTGAGTAAGGAATTGCATGCAAAGTCTTGGTTAGTGCAATTGGATACATGTAGGACGAAACGAGTTAGTCATTGGGTAAGAGCTTGTGCATTTGACTTGAATGGTATGCCTACCGTAGCACATTCGAATGTATTACCTTTGAGTTCTTACAGTATGTTTTTGGGCATGGATTGGTTGTATCTTCATAGAACCAAGGTGGATTGTTATGACAAATCTATTGAGTGTGTTGATGATAATGGGGAACCAAGAGTCTTACAAGGTAAGAAGAAAGCTACATCAGTTAGGATGGTGACAAATATGCAAGCAAAGCATAGTTGTAGGAAAGGGTGTAAGTTATTTGCAGTGCACATTTCTAGTGAGAAGGGTAAGGAATTTGAGGATATGGATGTGTTCAACAGGTGCCTAGTTTTACAACACTTCAACGATGTATTTCCTGAGGACATGACAGTGTTGCCACCTCACAGGGAGGTATACTTTTCTACTTTGTTAGTACCAGGGGCAGCTCCAACATCGAAAGCACCTTACAGGACGAGCACACGTCAGTTAGTTGAGTTAAAGTTACAGTTGAAGGAAATGTTGGAAAAGGGATACATTAGGCCAAGTGTGTCACCATGGGGCACACTGATATTGTCTATGAAGAAGAAAGATGGAACACTTAGATTATGCATTGACTACAGGCAGTTGAAAAAAGTGACTATCAAGAACAGGTACCCTTTTCCAAGGATTCATGACTTGTTCAATCAGCCGAAGGGAGAAAATATTTTCTCCAAGATCGAATTGAAATCTGGATGTCATTAGGTACGCTTCAAAGAGGAAGACATTTACAAGACCACTTTCCACACCAGGTATGAGAATTATGAGTTTGTTTTTGTTCCATTTGGATTAACTAATTCTCCAACTACATTTATGTGTTTGATGAATAATGTGATGCATCCATATTTAGATAAATTTTTTATTGTGTTCATTGATGATATACTGGTATATTCTAAAAATGAGGAAGAACATGCCAAACATTTAGCAGCAGTATTGAGGTTGTTGAGAGAACATCAGTTGTATGCTAACCTCAACAAGTGTAGTTTATTTCAGACTCAGGTACACTACTTGGGTATGTTGTCTCCAAGGAGGGAATTGCAGTTGATTAAGAGAAGATAAGGGCCATCATGGAGTGGGTAGATCCTAAGAATGTGGATGAGGTGAGATCTTTTATGGGTTTGGCAAGTTATTATAGGAGGTTCATCAAGAACTTCTCGCATATTGTTTATCCTATCACATCATTGCAAAGGAAATGTACGAAGTTCGAATGGACTAAGGAGTGTGAGGATAGATTTGAGAAACTCAAGTAGTTGTTGACATATGCACTAGTGCTACATATTGCATATCCAAACAAAGAGTTTGTAGTATGCACGGATGCTTGCAAGAGAGGACTTGGTGGAGTCCTTATGCAGGATGGACAAGTGGTATGTTATGAGTCCCAGAGACTAAACAAGCACGAGAAGATCTACTCGACACATGATTTGGAGTTAGCAATGATCATACAAGCATTAAAGATGTGGAGACACTATCTTCCTGGCAGGAGATTTGTACTTACGAGTGATGAAATTTGTTGAGGTATTTGTTTGACTAGCCAAATCTGAATGCCAGGTAGGCTAGATGGTTGACCAAGATCAATGAGTTTTCTTTTGAGATTAGATACATCAATGGTAATGACAATAGGGTTGAAAATTCTCTCAGCAGATGGGTACAAGTAAATCACTTGGCAACTGTGAGCTCCTACGGGAGGAAATTACAAGATAAGATCTTGTAGGCAGGTCAGCAGGATGCTAGTACAGGTACAGGTGTAGGTATAGGTACAAGTAGTGTTATAGGTACAGGTGCAGGTGCATAGGGTATGGATTATTGTCTTATAGAAGATGGGTTGGTCAGGTTATGAGATAGGATATTTGTATCAGATAACAGTGAGCTTAAGAAGGTGATCTTGAGGGAGTTTCATGTGAAAGCGTATTCAGGTCACTCAGATTATCAGAAGACATTAACAGCAGCAAAGAGATTTTAGTATTGGCTGAATCCAAAGAGAGTTGTAGCAGAGTTCGTCGCTAGATGTTTCGACTATCAGCAAGTCAAAGAAGAATGTAAACACCTAGGTGGACTGCTAGAGCTGATTGTGATTCCAAAATGAAATGGGAGGTCATTTCCATGGACTTCATCATAGGGTTTCCAAAGATAGTGAGACGACATGATTCCATCATGGTTAATGTGGAAAGGTTGACAAAGGTTGCACACTTCATTCCAGTTAAGTTTACATTCTTAGCTAGTGATGTAGCACAGGTATTCATCCGAGATGTGGTTAGACAGAACAGTGTTCTGAAGAAGATTGTTTCAGATAGGGATGCAAAGTTCACTTCCAAATTTTGGAAGGAGTTATTTACAGGATTGAGCAAAAAGTTGGCCTTCAACACAACTTATCATCCAAAAACAGATGGAAAAACATAGAGGGTCAATAGGATATTTTAGGACATGTTGAGGATGTGTGTGATGCATTATCCATGGAAGTGGGAAGAGTGTCTCCCTTTGGTAGAGTTCACATACAACAATGCTTATCAAGAGTCATTGAGGATGAGTCATTTTGAGGGATTCTATGGGCGTAGTTGTAACACTCGTATCATTTGGAGTGATCTATTTAAAAGGGTGTTGATTGGACCATATATGTTGGTAGACACGGAACAGGAAATGTAGGTAATCAAGAAGAATCTAAAGGCAACACAAGATAGGTAGAAGAGTTATGCAAATTAGAATAGGTTGTTCAAGGAATTTTAGTTTGGGGAATAAGTATACTTGCGCATCAAACCAAAGAAGAGCTCCTTGCAGATTGGATCATGAGCTAAGCTAGCACCATGGTTTTGTGGACCCTTTAGCATTATTGAGAGCATTGGACTAGTAGCCTATCGACTTGCACTGCCTCCGACAGTGAAAGTCCATGATGTTTTCTATGTATCGTTGCTTAAGAAGTATGTTAAGGATGTTGATCATGTGATTGATTGGTCTGTATTGAATGTGGAACTAGATGGAGAATTCAATCTAGAGCCTTAGTGCATATTGCAAAAAAAGGTGTTCATGCTCCGGAACCGAGCAATCAAGCCTTAATGCATATTTTTCATAGTACCTCTATGACAAATATTTCTTCCTAAAAAGTATCCTGAATTCATACCAGCTGAAATCCTATGTGCTGATGTCTCTAACCCGCTTCACATCTTCCCACCAAATTTATGCTTTCCCTTTTAGGTTGAATATAGATATTCTAGACATCATGTTCTCGGTGTAATCATGAGTCTCAAAACTTCTTCACCCCAACTAACCATGCCTCTATATCTTACGGTTTCTTCACATCTCCATCAAAGGTAGGTGGCTTAGCTTTCTTGAACTCATTTGGAAAATATCCCTTGTCACTCCTCATGTAAGGATGATAAGAATGATGACCATGATACATGTCAGAACTAGAACTAGAATAGAACTTATGTCCATCACCTCTCCTATTTGTTGTGTCCAAGAACTTGTCATCTCTAATCGTGTCATCCCTATCCAAAATGTTCCCACCATGATATTTACTGCCATATGCCCCATTAGTCATATCCTCCTGCCCATGGCTAATTCTAGAAAGTCTGTGTCTCTGCAAGTCTTACAAACTCTAAAGGATTATTGCATTAACTTATGCTTGTTTCTCATGTGCCTGAATGATTCTGTCATTATCTTCTTTGCAACTTCTTATTTTTTCCTTCAAATTTCTCAATGTCTCTACTATGCTAGGAGAGTTCCCACCACCATGCTGCTCATCTGATCCATAGGGATATTCTTGTGAACTGTAGTCTACCATCTTGCTAGCCATCTTTGATCTTCTTCTTTCAAGTATACCATGTCTTCTTAAACCAAAACAAAACATAATAAACATACCTCAGTATAATTCAATGGAGGATATCTCATCTGCAAGATCAACCAGATTAGCGCAATACATGTGTAAACGTAATCGTACAAGTACATAAATATCATTCCAACCATCATCTAGTTACCATGAATGACTATACGAACCACATACAATGACCTTAGGCACTATAATTATAACCATGTCAATGTATGTATAATGACGTATAGACACTGACATGCATAACAAGTGCATAACCGACATACACATATGATGACCATATCCAACAATAATACCATCAACTTGCACATGGCGACGCAACTGAAATAATGAGCACCACCATTCATACACAACAAGCACACATACCATAAGAATAATGAACACATATGAAACTAACATGTGTGCATGACCAACACATTCCGCCCATCCAGTCTAAGGGGTGAACCATGTTTTGATACTGCTCTCTAACAACCTCCTCCCACATTTACCCAATTTAGTTGGTCCTCTGGGGTAAACATGTGACAAAGAGTTACTATTATGTGGTTCAACTCCCCATGTATAGTTAAGGAAGTGGACCGATAAAACAAAACCAATCTAAACTTTCTCATGAGCTACAAAACCTTAAGGAGACAACCAACCCTTCCAGGTGCCCAACCCCTGAGAAAACATGTCAATATGCTAAGATAGACCCCCAATCACTCCCATGAAAAGCCATTCATGTGACTGACACCCTTTATTGTCTCCCACAACAAGACATGCATGTGACTGTGGCCTTCTTCAGGCAATTCTAAGATAGTGACCCTATATTTTGTGCCACCTTTTAAGGGCTAAGTCTTAGGCCTCTGCTGAGAACTTCATCAAACTTCTAGAAATGATAAATAACAATGAATTAAATCTACTAATGAAAAAATTGGTATAAGGACTTGACTTGACCCCTACTATCCATGACATACATTTCGTCAAACATATCATAAACATGTAATCTACAGGTCATAACCACATATCTGAGCATAGGGATCTCATACTTATCTGGGAATCGTCCAAAATAATTGATGCCTTATCATAATAATTGCATTATCGTCTATTAGCCCATATATCCATTTGCATTTGTTGTACTAATCAAATCATGATGAGAGCCATAACCAAAGTCTGTCATGAACCATGGTTATAATGAGCATATAACCAACATAATACGAACAATATAACAACCATAAAACCCACATATTAACAAGTACATTTACACATGAAATACCAAAGGAAAAAGAATTCTTATTAATGTATGCATAAGCCAACCATGTTAGGGACTTCCACGAACCACCCAACCATACATTCGGTTGAACCAAATCTTTCTTTCAGCCAATCACCCCCGTGCCATATTCCAAGCATGAATGTGGGACTCGCAATAGAACGAATCAAGGATTCCTTGTTCTTTACCATATATCCACCGAGGGATTCCTAGGCCGAAAACCCTCATCAATACAACCAGGCTTTATCGCAATCCCACCAGATCACTAGGCCCTAAACAAGAATGGATGCCTCCAGATCTCTCCACCTAAACCATGAGGAATTTGTTTGTCTCCATCTCTCGGCTTTACCATGTATCCCGCCATTATCTATCAAGGTATTCCTAGGCCTACAAGGTCTCCACCCTCTAATATTTACCATATATCCCTCCATTACCAGTCAACGGATTCCTAGGCATAATTAAGGGTATTCACAACTAGACTTTACCGTATATCCCACCAAGGGATTCATAGGCCTTGTGATTAATCCTTAGACCACCCCACTCATATTTGAATTCATCCGTCAATCCAACTCAACTAGGACAAGAGAATCCCATCACACCATGACTATCCGAAAATGGCAAGGCAAAGATGAAAACCACTGTCGCACCTAATAATAGTCATGCCATTGAGAAGAAGAGAACCAAAAACAAACATGCATGCCAAAAATAGTAAGGAAATCATACATGCAACTCAAATCCTACAAGTAATTCCACTGCATTCACTTGATTCCCGTTCTTCCTTGCTTGATCCTTGCTTGCTCTTTCTTTCGTGTCCTTCTTTTAACTTCTTCCCCCCAATGCTAGAGCGCTCCAAGAAATCTCTAAGAGCCCCAAGATTATGAGAGAGTAGAGAGAATAAAGAGAGCTCCAAAAATGAACTAACAAAAGGTTGTGAATTGATACTTAGATGTCTTTTTTATCAATGAGGCCTCTATTTTGTTTAATTTCCATTATTTTCCTTCATTTTCCTCTTCACATGGAACATATGACCTTTCACCTTCCTTTTCTCCTAATTTCGACTATTTTCATAAATAAAATTCCAATTAATATCTCTTGCCTTTTCAAACACTTTTTCATTGCCTTTGCCAATTTCCTTAGCCATAATAAACCAAATGAGCACCCACACTAGGATGTTTTTCCCAACATTCATCTTGAAATACGTGTCCTGTGACCTTGGTTATTATTCTTTCCTCTATTAACTTTATTACATTGATTTTTGACCGGGGTTGATACACTAACTTCCTTAAACAAGTTTGCATTGCCTTCATATAATATCAAATGAGGAAAATAGGAACATACTTCCCAATCTCCGCTAATTTCCCCCCCTTCATGCTCCTTATAGATTTTGGAGAAATGCTAAACTCCATATTGAGCTAGATTCATAAATCCACACACTAGTTCACCTTCACCATTTGAATGATCCTAAATAATTTTCACATTCTTCTTGTGGTTGGTGAATCGATGAAAAAACTTAGTAATTTCGTCACCAAAATATAATCAAATGTATCTAAATGTTCCAACCAAATAGTCTCCATACACCATGAAACAAAATTATTTTATTTACCTATGAGTTTTTCAAATAAGATTCCTCTATGGAAAGCATTTCTAGCTTTTTTTCTCTAGATCTATGATCTACCATCTAACTACTCATTATGGAAGGAAAAAAACCCAGTTAACATCCATTGTTTAGCTAAGTCCCATCCTTTACATCAAATTGTCAAATTGGAGAAGGTGTTTCCTTACACTAGGATTAGGAAAACCTTTGACCACATTGACAACATGATGATAACTCGTACATATAAACTATATATTATTGTACTCCAAACATATGTGTAGACTCCCAAACCCTACTTCCACATCAATAAGTTCAACCAAACTCTCTAGTAGATCAATACTAACTAGAATCTTCACCACTAGCCTATACAATTAATATTTGTAGGATGGATCCACCATGACAAACTTCCCAAATAATACCCTAAGTCCCACGAAAACTTATCATTCCAAACTTCTAAAGGAAACTTTGGAAGTTTAAAGTAGATGGGGTAGGTCTTAATTACTTTTGGATTCAAGTCAAAATAGGGATGCCATTATCTCAAGTTGAGCATAAAATTCCATGGAACAATCAATCACTTAGTGTTTTCACTACATCTTCTTTAGAAATTAAGAGAAATGAAAAACAAATCATAGCTGCACCATCAACAATAACTAAAAATTTTCCCAATAACCTAGTGAAATATCGAAATGAGGCCCTATTAGCTCCATGATTGAGTGTTTGAATAGGGATAGCCTAAAGTGACACCTTACTAAATTTTTACTAATATAATCCAACACCTTCTTAGTTCCCAACTATTAAATCTTCATTGATTTTCATCTTGATACCCCCTCCTAATATTTGATCACTTTTTTCCACTTCATTGAGCACATCAGCTTCTCTTTCCTATCACTTCCCATAAACCCAATTCCCCTTCTCTTTCCTATCACTCCCCAAAAACCCAATTCCCTAGTGCCTGCCCATTCTCTCATATTAAAAGAATTCCCCACAATTAACTTCATTGTAAACTCCACAACCTACACCCTCAAGGGGTGAAACCTTTGTGGTAAATCTCGTCAATTCCCACACACAAGGCATTAATGGGTACATTACTTCCCTCTCCTTATCGAATAAATGTATAATCAAATTGAATGTATCTTATTCCCTTTACATTTAAAATGTGTGTAGATGAAGATCCTTTATTCTAACATTGACAGCTACTTTTTGGAAAATATTAAATACCATGCACTAATTTGATGATTATTTTACTACTTTTAATCATGTCCAGTAAATATCATATTATTCACAAACTGGAAAAACAAGAAACCAATCATTAGATTACTTTGTGGTGCTTAATATTTTTCCTTATCTTCACACTTTTGATTTATTCATCTCAACATCCATAAAATTATATTATACAAAATACCAAAAAAAAAAAACCAACCAAACAAACAAAACTCATAACTCATAGTAATTAATATTTTCCCTTATCTCTAGACTTTTGATTTATTCACCTCAACATCCATAATATCATTGTGTAAAATTCCCTTTTGAGGCTTTTGTAATTTTTTAAACTGTATTTGACGAGAAAATCACCTCATGACGGGAAATTTGCCCATCAAATTCCAACCGTGATCGTCTGTGTAAATGTTTCGATAGGTCAGAAAAATCTCACACCCATGGAGACTTTTTAAGTGGACTTCTAGTCCCTTCCATGTCTATGGTTAAGAGCAAGATAACTCTCAATAAATCTTAAAATCATGGTGTGGAAAATCCCCTAAAAGGTCATGGTCCCACTAATTAGTGTAAATGTTTCAATAGGTCAGAAAAATCTCACACCCATGGGGACTTTTTAAGTGGACTTCTAGTCCCTTCCATGTTTGTGGTTAAGAGCAAGATAACTCTCAATAAATCTTAAAATCATGGTGTGTAAAATCCCCTAAAAGGTCATTGTCCCACTAATTAGTGTAAATGTTTCCATAGGTTAGAAAGATCTCACACCCATCAAGACTTTTTAAGTGGACTTCTAGTCCCTTCCATTTTTGCGGTTAAGAGCAAGATAACCCTCAATAAATCTAAAGGATTTAAACAAAAATTAACTAATTAACTTGCAGAGAGATATCTAGCAAAGATCAATCCTAACCTCTGTTTTTAACAAAATTTCCCTGATCTAGGGTAAGGTCTCCTCAAAGGCACTTTCCATCCTCTAATAATTTAATATTTTTCTTTATTAAGTTTTTTTTCGTTTTGTTCTATTTATTAGTCAGCGCTTCCCATTTCTCTCTAACAATGATATTTTTCTTTTTTAATTTTATTTTTATTTTTTTTCATTTATTCATCATTAATTATGCTAAAGCATGATCTATAATAAAATTAGGTTTGCAAAACTTCAAATTTTTATTATATTAAAAATATGATATACATTATATTAAGTTTAAATAATTTTAAAGTTTTAAAATATAAATAGCTAACATTTAATAATCTGATAATATTCTTTACACATACATAATCCAATAAATAATGTAAAAAATATATATAATACATACATGATCCAATAATTAATATGTAAATATTTTTTTCAGTTTCTTTTTCCTTCTCCTATAAAATATAGCTGTTAATTTTCAATTATTTTTGACACAGGATTCTATGCATTTTGATTCCAACCACCGTCATCTACCATTCTCGTTGGGGATGCAGTGGTAAATGTTTTTACATTGCATCTAGGTTTAGATGACGGATCGTGTAGGTTTTGATGAGACGTAAATTACGGCACCGGGATATGTTGGCGTCGGTGGCAGCCAAATGGCTAAGGGGCCTAAAATGGAAGCGTTAGAGAAACAAGAGATATGGCAGTAGTGAATTTGTGGGGACCAAAATCCCTGTTGAAGAAATCGCCATACAGTCGGTGGTTGAGAAAATATTGCAATGGCAATTGCTTTCTAGTTAGATGGTTGACATTGTGATGGATCGAGTGTGAAACAATTCATTGATTTAGGTTTTGATCATTACATAATTACGCTGTAAGGCATTTCCCTTTGAAATGAATTGCCCTAGCTGCCACCGTGTCCTATTGTTGACCATGGATTTGTGGCGTTAGATGATTGAATGAAGTGTGATCGTTGATCCAACACTGATCCAAAACTGAACAGTTAATGAGGAAGCGGGACAGACGCACTACCAGCGAGCCATTCGTTTTGCAGTCGACATGTGTTTGTTATATTATTTTTCCATCACGCGTGATTTGTTCGTTGGTCCTCCGAGGCGTTGCATTGCAAATCCTGTTATCTCACATTTCTCGGTCCATTCTGGTCGACTGCTCGAACCTCGAGCAGGGAGATTTCCGCTTCAAATTTGTAGTGGCCTCTCTGAGATTCACATTTGCTCAGCAGGAATTGCGCTTAGGATTTGGGCTTTTCCACATCAATTCGCAATAACAGGTGCGTTGTGAGCGTGAGTGAGAATGGCAGGTGCAGGCAACTACGCATCTGCGGCTCTCTTGGCCGTTAGTGTTGATAATGGTGGGAGCGGGAGTAGCTACAGTAGCAACAGAGGTGACGGCAGCATCTCCTAGTCCAACAATGGAGGCAGGTGCTGCTTCCATGGCCTTCGTTCCCTCTCTATTCTTTGCCATCATCACCTCATTCATACCCTTCTTGGCCTCTCGATTTTACTAAGATCTGTTGCCGTTGCTCTTGGTCATTTTTAATGATCAGGGAGGGGTGGCTTTTATTATCCTATTTTATGTATATTTCTGATATGTATACGACATTATAGGTCTAGGTTTTGTGGAGGTCATTCTTTTCTGGATGAGTGCCAGAGTATTTTGCATCTGCTACACGCTTTTCTTCCTGCATTCTTTATCCATTTAGGAAATAAAGGGATCTTTTCACGGCCCCTTCTACTGAATATGATTTGAGTTAATAAATTTTGTTTGATAATCTTGGACTTAGTAGATTACAATTGCTTGGCAGATTTTGAGTTTTTCTGTTGTTTTAGGGTTTTTTTATGAATCCCTTTGAATGTTATGATGTTGTTTGTCGAGAGTACTTTACAATGGGATGAGTTTAAATATGCTATCTAGTATGAGGTTTTCTTCTTCCTAATGCATAAAAGCTAAAACTAATCAGTTCTGTGACTATGTATTTGGAATTCAATCCCCTCCTAGAGGCAACATTTTAATACATTTAACTTTGACCCTGACGTTGCAACTCATCCTTTCTATGACTTCCCTGCAATAAAAATAAGACACCTGTTGGGCTGAGTTTCCACCTTAAGGACTATAGTTTGTGTTTGTCAGCCTTTGCAGCACTGTTTTTCTATGAAATCAACAGATCAACAGTGGCGTATCTGGGGTAGGTTTCCATAAGAGATCTGCGTAAAGCAGTTACTTGGCTAGGTTTCATTTGAGGACTATAACTCATCAAGCCTTTGGAGTCTGTACCACTGGTTTTCTGTGAGTTCAATAGCAGTTTAGTTTTGTTTCTGTTAGCCTTTTAAAATTCATATCGTTGCTTCACAGTGAAAAAGAGATAAGATATTGGATTCTATTATTGTATGAGTTGTTATGGATCTATGCCATAGGGTTTGAATTCCATTATTACTTTATTTTTGTATGAAAAAATCGTATATTTAATACTCAAGCAGAATATTCATCAAATGAACTGCAGTTGTAAATGAATCCAATTCTTCTTGTTCTTTGAATCAAAATAAAATTTGATGTCAAATTTTAGACATTTTCTCTATGTGAGTGAAGTCATTTCCCTGAATTTTGCATCTGCTACACGCTTTTCTTCCTTCATTCTTTATCCATTTAGGAAATAAAGGGATCTTTTCATGGCCCTTTCTACTGAATATGATTTGAGTTAATAAATTTTGTTTGATAATCTTGGACTTAGCATATTACAATTGCTTGGCAGATTTTGAGTTTTTCTGTTGTTTTAGGGTTTTTTTATGAAACCCTTTGAATGTTATGATGTTGTTTGTCGAGAGTACTTTACAATGGGATGAGTTTAAATATACTATCTAGTATGAGGGTAACGCACTAGAAGCATTGGTTCGCATGAAATCCTTTCCAACATAGGGTCATGTTCCATCTTTTTATGTTAGGGGAGTGACTGCATACTGTCATAAATGCTCTGGTATTGTATTCTATTGTATGGTTGAGTCTGCGAGAGGGCTTCTGCATTTGAATGGTCAGTGGAGGGCTACATTAGAAATTAAATTCATGTCAGTTTAATTGAAGAAATCGTTTACTTGATGATAATTGTCCAGGCCCATTCTGCTTGAACGAATTCTTTTTCATGGATATTTTAATCGACAACTGCTGGACTTGTTCCTCCCCAGATGACTCTTGTTTTTACATAGTGACAAAGAAGGAAGCAGAGACTGTAAAGGGACCAGAAATAGCTGCTATAATTCATTGAATACCATATATTCATTATTCTTCGAGTAGCGTAAACTATTGTCAGATACGGTGTGTATATATATAAATATATGTCGGAGGATAAGAATACGCAGGATATCCATCCCCTTTCACCATTTACATCTCTTACGCTAACAAATTTTGATATCAATGAGCCATGATAAGCTTTCCAGCTCTGTATGGCCATAAATTCTTTTAATAGTGCATTATAGTATCTTTCCATCTGCGCATGTGATCATAAAATCTTTTAATAGTACATTATAGTATCTTTCCATCTGTGCATGTGATCATTCAAAATTTTCGATGCGCAGAGAGTCATTCATTTTAGGATTAAAAAAGTAGGAAGCATTTGATACCCTGGCATGCGAAAATTTAAAAGTGCCACACTCATCTTCTGACATCAGACCAAAAGGGTACAAAGCATATTATAACCTGACATACTCATATTCTGACATCAGACCAAAAGGGTACAAAAGCATATTATAACCTGACATACAAATCACAAATTCATTTGCTGACATATCCTGATAAAAGGGCACCAAGCATAAAAATAATGGCATATAAGAAGAGTTGAAGATTTGGTAAGCCGGTGCAATTTGTTCTTGCGTTTTTCAGCTACAGGACCGATCGACATCCTGTGCGGCACAGGTCTGATATGGTATTTGTTTTATTTATACTAAAGGTGGCCAATAGATTTGAAGATGTACTGGATGTTCACCTCTATGTATGTTTATAAGAGCAGTTGCACCACCAGTGTCCTGCTTTGTATTTGATTTATAGGAATTTTTGGGGTTCTCAGAATTGTGCAAATGTATTCGATCAAGCATATACTTGTATTTCCACTTGGGAGTTGTACTTGTAAGGTACTTCTATGACTGCTTGGTTGTTAAGATATTGGACTTCTATCTGGCAATTTTGCAGCAATTTGAGGTTTTCTTCTTCCTAATGCATAAAAGCTAAAACTAATTAGTTCTGTGACTATGTATTTGGAATTCAATCCCCTCCTAGAGGAAACATTTTAATACATTTAACTTTGACTCTGATGTTGCAACTCATCCTTTCTGTGGCTTCCTTGCAATAAAAATAAGAGACCTATTGGGCTGAGTTTCCACCTTAAGGACTATAGTTTGTGTTTGTCAGCCTTTGCAGCACTGTTTTTCTGTGAGATCAACAGATCAACAGCGGCATATCTGGGGTAGGTTTCCATAAGAGATCTGCGTAAAGCAGTTACTTGGCTAGGTTTCATTTGAGGACTATAACTCATCAAGCCTTTGGAGTCTAGACCACTGGTTTTCTGTGAGTTCAATAGCACTTTAGTTTTGTTTCTGTTAGCCTTTTAAAATTCATATCATTGCTTCACAGTGAAAAAAAATAAGAGATTGGATTCTATTATTGTATGAGTTGCTATGGATCTATGCCATAGGGTTTGAATTCCATTATTACTTTATTTTGGTATGAAAAAATCATATATTTAATACTCAAGCAGAATATTCATCAAATGAACTGCAGTTGTAAATGAATCCAATTCTTCTTGTTCTTTGAATCAAAATAAAATTTGATGTCAAATTTTAGACATTTTCTCTATGTGAGTGAAGTCATTTCCTTGAATTTTGCATCTGCTACACGCTTTTCTTCCTTCATTCTTTATCCATTTAGGAAATAAAGGGATCTTTTCACGGCCCTTTCTACTGAATATGATTTGAGTTAATAAATTTTGTTTGATAATCTTGGACTTAGCAGATTACAATTGCTTGGCAGATTTTGAGTTTTTCTGTTGTTTTAGTGTTTTTTTATGAATCCATTTGAATGTTATGATGTTTTTTGTCCAGAGTACTTTACAATGGGATGA
The DNA here is from genome assembly GCA_031772625.1 of Pinus tabuliformis. Classification (NCBI taxonomy): domain Eukaryota; kingdom Viridiplantae; phylum Streptophyta; class Pinopsida; order Pinales; family Pinaceae; genus Pinus; species Pinus tabuliformis. The sequence continues at coordinate 1,593,273,707 of CM062816.1, forward strand.
GTTTAAATATGCTATCTAGTATGAGGGTAACGCACTGGAAGCATTGGTTCGCATGAAATCCTTTCCAACATAGGGTCATGTTCCATCTTTTTATGTTAGAGGAGTGACTGCATACTGTCATAAATGCTCTGGTATTGTATTCTATTATATGGTTGAGTCTGCGAGAGGGCTTCTGCATTTGAATGGTCAGTGGAGGGCTACATTAGAAATTAAATTCATGTCAGTTCAATTGAAGCAACCGTTTAATTGATGATAATTGTCCAGGCCCATTCTTCTTGAATGAATTCTTTTTCATGGATATTTTAATTGACAGCTGCTGGACTTATTCCTCTCCAGATGACTCTTGTTTTAACATAGTGACAAAGAAGGAAGGAGAGACTGTAAAGGGACCAGAAATAGCTGCTATAACTCATTGAATACCATATATTCATTATTCTTCGAGTAGCATAAACTATTGTCACATACGGTGTGTATATATATAAATATATGTCGAAGGATAAGAATACGCAGGATATCCATCCCCTTTCACCATTTACATCTCTTACGCTAACAAAGTTTGATATCAATGAGCCATGATAAGCTTTCCAGCTCTGTATGGCCATAAATTCTTTTAATAATGCATTATAGTATCTTTCCATCTGCGCATGTGATCATAAAATCTTTTAATAGTACATTATAGTATCTTTCCATCTGTGCATGTGATCATTCAAGATTTTCAATGTGCAGAGAGTCATTCATTTTAGGATTAAAAAAGTAGGAATCATTTGATACCCTGGCATGCAAAAATTTAAAAGTGCCACACTCATCTTCTGACATCAGACCAAAAGGGTACAAAGCACATTATAACCTGACATACTCATCTTCTGACATCAGACCAAAAGGGTACAAAAGCATATTATAACCTGACATACAAATCACAAATTCATTTGCTGACATATCCTGATAAAAGGGTACAAAGCATAAAAATAATGGCATATAAGAAGAGTTGAAGATTGGTAAGCCGGTGCAATTTGTTCTTGCGTTTTTCAGCTACAGGACCGATCAGCATCCTGCGCTGCACAGGTCTGATATGGTATGTGTTTTATTTATACTAAAGGTAGCCAAGAGATTTGAAGATGTACTGGATGTTCACCTCTATGTATGTTTATAAGAGTAGTTGCACCACCAGTGTCCTGCTTTGTATTTGATTTATATGAATTTTTGGGGTTCTCGGAATTGTGCAAATGTATCTGATCAAGCATATACTTGTATTTCCACTTGGGAGTTGTACTTGTAAGGTACTTCTATGACTGCTTGGTTGTTAAGATATTGTACTTCTATCTGGAAATTCTGCAGCAATTTGAGGTTTTCTTCTTCCTAATGCATAAAAGCTAAAACTAATCAGTTCTGTGACTATGTATTTGGAATTCAATCCCCTCCTAGAGGCAACATTTTAATACATTTAGCTTTGACTCTGATGTTGCAACTCATCCTTTTTGTGGCTTCCTTGCAATAAAAATAAGAGACCTGTTGGGCTGAGTTTCCACCTTGAGGACTATAGTTTGTGTTTGTCAGCCTTTGCAGCACTATTTTTCTGTGAGATCAACAGATCAACAGCGGTGTATCTAGGGTAGGTTTCCATAAGAGATCTGCGTAAAGTAGATACTTGGCTAGGTTTCATTTGAGGACTATAACTCATCAAGCCTATGGAGTCTGGACCACTGGTTTTCTATGAGTTCAATAGCAGTTTAGTTTTGTTTCTGTTAGCCTTTTAAAATTCATATCGTTGCTTCACAGTGAAAAAGAGATAAGAGATTGGATTCTATTATTGTATGAGTTGCTATGGATCTATGCCATAGGATCTGAATTCCATTATTACTTTCTTTTTGTATGAAAAAATCGTATATTTAATACTCAAGAAGAATATTCATCTAATGAACTGCAGTTGTAAATGAATCCAATTCTTCTTGTTCTTCGAATCAAAATAAAATTTGATGTCAAATTTTAGACATTTTCTCTATGTGAGTGAAGTCATTTCCTTGAATTTTGCATCTGCTACACGCTTTTCTTCCTTCATTCTTTATCCATTTAGAAAATAAAGGGATCTTTTCACGGCCCTTTGTACTGAATATGATTTGAGTTAATAAATTTTGTTTGATAATCTTGGACTTCGCAGATTACAATTGCTTGGCAGATTTTGAGTTTTTCTGTTGTTTTAGGGTTTTTTTATGAATCCGTTTGAATGTTATGATGTTGTTTGTCGAGAGTACTTTACAATGGGATGAGTTTAAATATGCTATCTAGTATGAGGGTAATGCACTAGAGGCATTGGTTCACACGAAATCCTTTCCAACATAGGGTCATGTTCCATCTTTTTATGTTAGGGGAGTGACTGCATACTGTCATAAGTGCTCTAGTATTGTATTTTGTTGTATGGTTGAGTCTGCGAGAGGGCTTCTGCATTTGAATGGTCAGTGGAGGGCTACATTAGAAATTAAATTCATGTCAGTTCAATTGAACCAACCGTTTAATTGATGATAATTGTCCAGGCCCATTCTGCTTGAACGAATTCTTTTTCATGGATATTTTAATCGACAGCTGCTGGACTTATTCCTCTCTAGATTACTCTTGTTTTTACATAGTGACAAAGAAGGAAGCAGAGACTGCAAAGGGACCAGAAATCGCTGCTATAATAAACTATTGTCAGATACGGTGTGTATATATATAAATATATGTCGGAAGATAAGAATACGCAGGATATCCATCCCCTTTCACCATTTACATCTCTTACGCTAACAAAGTTTGATATCAATGAGCCATGATAAGCTTTCCAGCTCTGTATGGCCATAAATTCTTTTAATAGTGCATTATAGTATCTTTCCATCTGCGCATGTGATCATAAAATCTTTTAATAGTACATTATAGTATCTTTCCATCTGTGCATGTGATCATTCAAAATTTTCGATGCGCAGAGAGTCGTTCATTTTAGGATTAAAAAAGTAGGAAGCATTTGATACCCTAGCATGGGAAAATTTAAAAGTGCCACACTCATCTTCTGACATCAGACCAAAAGGGTACAAAGCATATTATAACCTGACATACTCATATTCTGACATCAGACCAAAAGGGTACAAAAGCATATTATAACCTGACATACAAATCACAAATTCATTTGCTGACATATCCTGATAAAAGGGCACAAAGCATAAAAATAATGGCATATAAGAAGAGTTGAAGATTTGGTAAGCCGGTGCAATTTGTTCTTGCATTTTTCAGCTACAGGACCGATCGGCATCCTGTGCGGCACAGGTCTAATATGGTATTTGTTTTATTTATACTAAAGGTGGCCAATAGATTTGAAGATGTACTGGATGTTCACCTCTATGTATGTTTATAAGAGCAGTTGCACCACCAGTGTCCTACTTTGTATTTGATTTATAGGAATTTTTGGGGTTCTCAGAATTATGCAAATGTATTCGATCAAGCATATACTTGCATTTCCACTTGGGAGTTGTACTTGTAAGGTACTTCTATGACTGCTTGGTTGTTAAGATATTGGACTTCTATCTGGCAATTTTGCAGCAATTTGAGGTTTTCTTCTTCCTAATGCATAAAAGCTAAAACTAATCAGTTCTGTGACTATGTATTTGGAATTCAATCCCCTCCTAGAGGCAACATTTTAATACATTTAACTTTGACCCTGATGTTGCAACTCATCCTTTCTGTGGCTTCCTTGCAATAAAAATAACACCTGTTGGGCTGAGTTTCCACCTTAAGGACTATAGTTTGTGTTCGTCAGCCTTTGCAGCACTGTTTTTCTGTGAGATCAACAGATCAACAGCGGCGTATCTGGGGTAGGTTTCCATAAGAGATCTGCATAAAGAAGTTACTTGGCTAGGTTTCATTCGAGGACTATAACTCATCAAGCCTTTGGAGTCTGGACCACTGGTTTTTTGTGAGTTCAATAGCAGTTTAGTTTTGTTTCTGTTAGCCTTTTAAAATTCATATCGTTGCTTCACAGTGAGAAAGAGATAAGAGATTGGATTCTATTATTGTATGAGTTGCTATGGATCTATGCCATAGGGTTTGAATTCCATTATTACTTTATTTTGGTATGAAAAAATCATATATTTAATACTCAAGCAGAATATTCATCAAATGAACTGCAGTTGTAAATGAATCCAATTCTTCTTGTTCTTTGAATCAAAAGAATGATCTAGAGAAGGATCCAGATTGGGGACGTTAGAGAAAATGAAGGAATTGGCGGGAAATCTAGGGTTCTGATTGATGAAGAAGAGGAGAAAATTTTAGGGCAAGAACTTTCTTATTGACATGTGGCACACAATTTTCGACATTCATTTTTCCACAATTTTGTCCCAATGGTTGAATAAATATTTCTCGGCTGACTCTGCGTTTCTATTTTCACAGGATTTATTTGTGTGAACAACCAGAAACAAAGCCTATTAATTTTTTTCACAGAGACGTTGCAGTTTCGAAACCAGAAGACACACAACCTTGACACTTCAAAAATAAAATGGACGGAAGGTCTTCCAGCAGCACAATTTGGAGCAGGTTGCTGAGAGGAGAAGAGAATGATGAACAGGTCAATCAACTTCTCGCACAGTTCCAAGATGAAAGTGCATTGCAACTTAATCTCGACTCCCACAGATCAACCAAACCCTTACATTCACCGCTGAATTCAGATGTTGGAGGCTTCGACTCCGCTGGACTTGACAATGAATTGGCCCGTCGATATTCCAAGCTCAAAGCTCCTCCTCCTGCAAAACCCCAATTGGTAAGTCCAACAAACTCCAAATTAGAGATAAGAAGGAAAGTAGTGATTTAGAAAATGGCATAGATAATGACAGAGGGAAAAAGAATGATCTAGAGAAGGATCCAGATTTGGTTGGGGACGTTAGAGAAAACGAAGGAATTGGCGGGAAATCTAGGGTTCTGATTGATGAAGAAGAGGAGAAAATTTTAGGGCAAGAACTTGCGTTGAGATTGGGGGCATTGAGATCTTCTTCAGGTGCCAAAAATATCGTAATTAGTGAGTCCCAGAGTTTGGCTGAGCCACAGGAAATTCAGGGGATCGATTCCCGTGAGACAACAGTAGGAACCCAGAAAGAAAAAATCGGTGATTCTGGAGAAACAGGCTTTGTGAAGCAAAATGAAATTGATTCTGAAGAGGAACAAGTGCAGAAGCTGCTAGCTTCTGTTCAAGATTCCATTAAGCTTGAAAGGAGTAGGGTTTCAGGGATTTCTTCTTCTTCGGGTCGGTTTAATGATGTGGGAGAAGAACATGTTGATGATGAAGAAAGAATCTCAGAATCTGAGGTAGAGAATATTGTAGAGTGGGAAAAAGATGCAGCTCATCTTGGGTTTGTTGATTCTGAAGAAGAGGAAGATGATGATGATAATTATGAAGATGTTAATTATGAGGATGAAAGCGATCATGGTGAAAAACAGAGTGCGGGAACAAGAAAGGCCAAGAAATAAGTAATACTTTTCTGTGTATGTATTTATTCTGGTTTTGCACTGGTCGTTGTTTTCAAAAGGGATGTTTCATGGTTACTTGGGAAGAATTATGGTACCATCTGCTTTCGTGGTCCTAGTCACCCATGAAGTGAACTGTCAGGAGCGGATCAAAGTTACTTTCAGCTAAAATGTATGGAAAATGGGTGTATTAGTTTTATTTATACTAAAGGTAGCCAAGAGATTTGAAGATGTACTGGATGTTCACCTCTATGTATGTTTATAAGAGTAGTTGCACCACCAGTGTCCTGCTTTATATTTGATTTATAGGAAATTTTGGGGTTCTCGAAATTGTTCAAACGTATTCGATCAAGCATATACTTGTATTTCCACTTCGGAGTTGTACTTGTAGGGTACTTCTATGACTTCTTGGTTTTTAAGATATTGGACTTCTATCTGGAAATTTTGCAGCAATTTGAGGTTTTCTTCTTCCTAATGCATAAAAGCTAAAACTAATCAGTTCTATGACTATGTATTTGGAATTCAATCCCCTCCTAGAGGCAACATTTTAATACATTTAACTTTGACTCTGATGTTGCAACTCATCCTTTCTGTGGCTTCCTTGCAATAAAAATAAGAGACCTATTGGGCTGAGTTTCCACCTTAAGGACTATAGTTTGTGTTTGTCAGCCTTTGCAGCACTGTTTTTCTGTGAGATCAACAGATCAACAGCGGCGCAGTTTTGGATCTCATTTCTCGTGCAGTCAATTTTATGTTTATATTATCATCCACCTCCTACACATAAAATCTAAAGTCAGTATTTATATTATCAAGCACCAAGAATGGTGAAGATTACGGCAGTCTATTTTGAGGTTTCCGATACAGTGCAATTTACCCATTGTAATCTCATTATGATAACAATTAGCCAGAGGTTTAGTCGTGAAACCCAATATGACAAAGCTTAAGTTTGTCCAATAATGATTGTACATACTGGGAAAAGAACACTACTGCCTAACAGCATTGTTGGTTTCTTAAAACTGAATAAATACCCAAATACCGTTGAATCTTATTTGGAAACTCATTGATGCTTTGGTAGGAATTTGGAAGTTTGTCTTTACACTGGTGACACACCAGGGATGAGCTGGTTGGAAATCTGAATATGTTTGCTTGCTGGCACCTGAAGGCAAGGTCTGGAGTTCTTTTCCCTTTGGTGATAGTAGTTAGTATTGTTTGCACATATTCCCCTCAGTGATATCAAAATTACTACTGCTTACATCTTTTTTGATTGCTATCACCTAAAGGCAAGGTTGGAGTTCTTTTCCCCTCGGTGATGGCAGTTTTAATATTGTTTTACATGCCTTCCCTATCAGTGATGGTAGATTTATTCATCTTTCGGCTAGGGATTGAAGACCTATCTTGCTCCATAGTACTCACTTTGAATGGGGAGATACATGAACCTTGTACCTCATAAACTTGACCAATTAATGACTCTGTGGTGATCAAATTCTGGTAAGCCTCTAACATAGGGTGCAGTCTGGACTCTGGAAAACATATGTATGCATGCTTTATACATTTACCATTACTTCCAGTGCTTCTATGGCTTCTTTGCTTAATAAATGTTATTTTGACCATCCTTACGGAGAACTTAGCACTTAATTTTAATAAAACGTGTAATTTACAATTTGGATTTTTGGTTTTATATGGAGGATATATCCTAAAAATACTAAAATGGTAACACTTTCTAAACCTTCAACACTTTCCTAACACTTCAACTTTTGGCTCTCATGGACTTGAGTATACAATTCGCACAATGTTGCATGTTGTCAGCTAAGTTTGCAGGTTGATACATGTTTGGTGATCTAGTTGCAGGTTTTTTTGAAGTTTTACATCTTTTTATCCTTTTTTTTTCAAAAGAAAATACTTCGTGGAAAACCTTCTAAGTTCTAAGTACTTTCCTATGATCTGTGAATGGTAAATGAGGTAAGCGTTGGTCCTGATTCTGGAGTGATTCTGGAGCATAATATAAAGAGGATCAAGAAAGTCAAACTTGTAACATCTCAAATTTGGGAAAAGATCTCATGCCTGGTTCATCTTGAACTAACCCCTGAGGCTCTACGTTTTTCGACTTGTAAAGCAAGCATTCACAAATTTAGCTTTTCAGGTTTTTCAATTTTCATATCTTCATTTTTTGGTTTATCAATTTATGTTAAACTGCTCTCATTGTGTTTCATCATTTTTTTTTCTATTTGTTAGTGTGGCATGAATTTGGTAAAACTTTCCACTTGACTAAATAGAGTTTATAAATTGATGGACGTGTAATTGGTCATTCAACATTGCCTTGGTTCATCATTTGACCTTGTGTTAGATATATAAATGTTTGAAACATTGAAATTTTAAGTGATGCATATCGATGATTGCCTTGTCATTAGAATTTTACATGGTTCAATTTTGTTTCGCTTTTAAGTTTTAACTTATCTCTTTTGTTTTTGACTTTACTTTGTTGCAGAAACCTTTAGGAAATCACTCCTCTTAGATGTACCATCACTTACTTTAATGGGAATACCTTTTTATTTTTATGAAAGGCTACCTATTTATTGTGCTTGAACTATTTGACACCTTTGCTGACCTATTCATATTGGTAATTCCACTAAGTTCACAACTCTGGACGATAAGGAGGGGTGGTTTTCTTGTACTTTGTTGACACCAGTTAAATTTCATTTTGTCTATATGCTCTCCAGAATTTATCTGCAACATGTTTTCAGAACTTTATTTACCATGTTTGTTGTACCATCGATTTGCAAATGGGAAAAAATGTACCAATCACTTTGAAAATAAATATACTTATCACTTGTAATTGTTTTGTGCACTCCATGCAAATGCACACTTTCCTTGACCGAAGAAAATGAGTCATTACCTGTATGTTTTGAGATCGTTCTGATATAAAATTTTCGAAGATTTCCAACAAACATTTGTCTCCTATTAAAATGGGTGGTTGAAATTATTTTATGCAACACTCCCCTTTAATTACAAAAAACAAAAATTTAAACTAAGATATTTTCTGGTCCGAGTCTAAGCTATGCTTACAATTTATTTTTTTTGACATCAGTTGGATTTCCTTTTCTTTTCTTCATTGCTTTAGCTTTGTCTTTTCGTTGTAAGCTTCATATTTCAGTGTCTTTATTGGCTGGTGCAACTGTTCGATTGTTCCAAGTTGTCCATGCATGTCCTCTATTTCTTCAAAAAATGGCTTGTATGTAAACGACTACCACATGTCACCTTCCATAGCTTGCTCTTCATCAATTTGTTCCAAAATAAATCATAAAAATATTTTGTCTCTCAAGGACACTATTGCATGGAAATTTCATTAACATTTTTGTTTTCTACAACATCCATGTTGCCTTCAACATTCATTGTTGCAACTTCTATGAAAACATCATTAACACATGGTGTTTCAAGCCATGTTTCAATAAGTTTTAGTGTGAGAGATTCTCAATGAATACATCAACCTCTTTTTCAATGAAGATAAGTTATTGTAGCATATGCCGCTAATCAATTCCAACGGCATGTCCGTGTTTATTTCAAAATGATTTAATGTATCTAACATCATCTGTAATATAATCTGAAAGATAACCCATCAATCATAACAAACCATAGCAGCGAGATTCTTTTAATGTCTTAAAAAAAACCAATGGATGCAACTTTGCGAGAGAAAAATGGCATTGCCACAGTAATATAAATCATAGCAGAGATCTTCATTCATATATATATATATATATATATATATATATATATATATAAAATGAGTATGTACTATAGAGATTTATTTATCTCAATGATAACTTGAGATTCTTCTAGTTATGACAAAAGAGTAAAATATTTAAAATAGAGCATGGACTATAGAAAGTAATATAAATCATAGCAGAGATCTTCATTCATATATATATATATATATAACGAGTATGTACTATAGAGATTTATTTATCTCAATGATAACTTGAGATTCTTATCCCACGCTGCATACGATTTCAGTGTATGTAAATGAAAAATTAATAGATCAATTTAATCTTAATTTTGATGGATTTGATTACCTATTCTTCCCCACTCTATGCCTTACGGCGTTTCCTTTGCAACATAAAGTGCAAATGCTAGTAGTAATGTTTACAATTCAGTTATGGCACATAATTCCAACTATAGATTGCATCAGCCACTAAGATTCATTGATCTAAATCTTTTAAAAATTGTATATCATATTTAAGCTGAAAATAACAATTATATATTTTTTTTAATTTTACTTATTTTAAATAACAATTATATTCTTTTATAATTTTACCTAGCTTAAATAACAATTATATTCTTTTATAATTTTACCTAGCTTAAAGTTAGCAAAAATAGGTTTTGAAGTATAAAATATTTGATTAAAAAATATTTTCTTAAGGATAAAATATGTGATGAAAAAATAAAATATAGCTTGAGCAACTATCTCTTTAATAAATTTAATTTTATTATCATAATACTCTTCGGTGATGAACGAAAAAACCATTGGGAACCTACAAAACCATTCTTCTAGGACTATAGCATACAAGGATATATTGCAGGGTACTTTTAATAATCTTTTTTCGATATTGATTGAAATCCTTGGTTCAAATTTGATCCAGTGGTAGATTATTTTACCATTATTGGAAATAAACCATCTATCATTACGATGCCCTATTCAATTTGGTAATCGTGATATATCGCCTATACGTATACAAATTGCAGGGAAAATAGAAAAAAAAAGTTTATAATATTTATGTTGGGTTAATATTTATTTTATATTTATCTTATTTTAATCTTAGGGTTTGCAGGGAAAATAGAAAAAAAAAGTTTATAATATTTATGTTGGGTTAATATTTATTTTATATTTATCTTATTTTAATCTTAGGGTTTTCTAAGTAATTATATTAGAGATTTTTTTATTATTTATCAATATGCATGCTATTTCATATATTGATTTTATATTCAAATTGCGAATATGACCATTGATGTAATATGCATATTATTTTATGTATTGGTTTTATATTCAAATTGCGAATATGACCATTGATTTATATATTGAAGGTTGTTTTGTGAATTGAATATAAATACTAATTCTTATTTTTCTATTAAATAAAATCTTATTATTATATAAAGTTAATAGTTAAAATTTAAGTATTTTATTTTTTATTTATATAAATAGATTGGTTTTTTGTATTATTTTAATTAGTGTCTTGGGTTGATCATTATATCAATAAAGATCAATTTTTACTCTTGATCTCAAATATTTTTTCACTCTATGTTTGGATATCATGATATTTGATCCCTCTCCGGTCTTAGTAAATCCAGAGTAAAGATGGATCTATGTTGGTTTAATTCCTCCCTTTAAATAGGCTACATTCCAAGTGAATGCCATGGGTCAATACCAAGTGCCATCTTTATTTTTATTAATATTAATATTAGGGTTAATAATGTTTTTTTTGCATGGTATTCATAATAATTTGGCCCATGATGTTTGGCCCATAGGCTTCACCTAAATAAAACTTCATTTTTGAGTGTTAGTAAATATAAAGTGAATTATGGAATAAATATATAAAAAAAAAAATTATTTGTTTACCTTACGTGATTTCCCCATATATGTGTAAATATTTATTTTACTGCATTTTTTTGGACAAAGTGAATATTGGTTAACTTTGATATAAATAGTAATTTTGTTTTAATTTATAAAAGTGAATTACTGGAATCTTGACAATAATTAATGAGTTTAATTTAAATGAGAATAAGACATTTAGGGATGACAATTTATTCTTAAACAGTTCCGTTGGGTAGTTACCCAAGCCCTAAATACTTCCAGGAGGAAGATTTATTCTAGGAATCCAAACGATGGGGGCAATCTGAGAGACCTGGGAGGAAAAGAGGAAAGGTGTGCAATGAACTGGCATGCAATGAACTGGGCCACATCTGAGAGACCTGGGAGAAAAAGAGGAAAAGTGTGCAATGAATTGGGAAACTATGTTGTAGGGACAAACAGTGCTACCTGGGTTATGACTGGTTAAGATCAGATAGCTACTGCATTCAATAATAGTAAATATTGAAGAGAATATCGTGTGAAGGGTAGTTCGGGGGAGACTTCAGGCGGGGAGTTGGGGTCTCAAGGCTGGGAGGCAAAGAATCAGAAGAATCTAATTCAGTATATCTAGAAGGGCGAGTAAAAATAAGTAAATCTAAATATTTTCCCTTAAAAGTTCAAGGTACTACTTACTTGTATGATTTCTAAATAGTAACTAGTTTGTTAATTCATTTAAGAACTATTATAAATAGGACCAGAACGAGTTGGGTATTATTCTTCATTCAAGAAAATAAAATTGGCAATCTATAAGTAAAATTCACTTTACCACAATGATACTGAAAACGACCAACTCCAGGAGAGAACAGTAGGATAGTTGAATATTCGTGACTGAAACCACCACAGAGAATGAAAAGATATTATAGCCAGCGATAATTTATTCTAGTACAGGAACCAAGGGAAGCCTTACGATAATGAAACAATCAATACAACTTGTATATAAACCCAAAACTTAGTAAGGGTTTGACTTATCTACGAATTAAATTAAGAAGGAAAACAAACAACCCAAGCATTGGATAATAATTCATAAAGAGAATAATAGTAATGATCCCATTACGGGAGAGTAAATAGAAGATTATTGCACTGTAAAACAGGTAAACCAGACCCAGAAATACCCACTCGAACGAATTGACAGAGGGTTTCCGGAAAAACCCTCAAACCCAAATCATAAAGTGATAGAAAACTATATTGCGTTTTGAAAGGAAATTAAGCAAAACAACTATATATATCTATATATATAGATATATATTGCATTTAATAGAGTAGCACTACCAATATTCATAGCTTCCAAAACAAAGACTTTCATATAAATGAATTCTTGCCATAGGCCGCGGACAAATAAAAATAAAAATAAGTCCAATAGAACCTAACTGACAAATGCGAGCTCTACAGCGAAATGGAGTCAAACCACCACAGATATAGGGCCATAATTTATTCTAGTACAAGAACCAAGGGAAGCCTTACGATAATGAAACAATCAATACAACTTGTATATAAACCCAGAACTTAGTAAGGATTTGACTTATCTACAAATTAATTTAAGAAGGAAAACAAACAACCCAAGCACTGGATAATAATTCATAAAGAGAATAATAGTAATGATCCCATTATGAGAGAGTAAATAGAAGATTATTGCACTGTCAAGTAGGTAAACCAGACCCAGAAATACCCACTCGAACGAATTGACAGAGGGTTTCTGGAAAAACCCTCAAACCCAAATCATAGAGTTGTAGAAAACTATATTGCGTTTTGAAAGGAAATTAAGCAAAACAACTGTATATATATTACACTTTAACAGAGCAGCACTACTAATATTCATAGCTTCTGAAACAAAGACTTTCATATAAATGAATTCTTGCCATAGGCCGCGGACAAATAAAAATAAGTCCAATAGAACCTAACTAACAAATGCGAGCTCTACAGTGAAATGGAGTCAAATACCTAGAAAGGGATTATACAGTTAAGCCATCGCCCTTTTAAAAAATTACATCACGAATTCTCGGTTTCAAGCTGACAGATTTTAGAACCAAACACAACAGCAGAGTCGGTAAAAGCTTATGAGAATAACCTTAGGGCTATCCCGGAAAAAACCGCATACCCGATAGAAAAGCTGAGGAGACTGTTGTCATGACGGTGATGCAAGAGGATCCTGAGAGTTCTGCACAAGAGCCAAAACAACTTGTAATAAAAAAGCATGGTATTAGATTGTAGCCATCTTTCAATTACAAAAAATAATCGAGCAAAGAGGAGTTTGACAGAGAATGACACTAAGAGATGATACATGTTTGAATGTCTAGCCATACAGGACAACCCTCTCCAGAGCAAGATGCGAACCCGGAAGACAACCACTAAAACCAACAAATGTAGTGCAGCTCATTAACAAACTCAAAGAGCCAAAAGTCGAGCTAGCAAGCAACCATGAGAATAAGATCGCAGGTCATAATCCCCTTACTAGAAAGGAGGCTGCCGGACCAAGCAAACTTCGAGAGAAACACAAAATGGCGAATTTGCCATTACAGGCCACCCTATGTCTAGCAAAACAAAACTTCAGCCATTTGATTTGGAGGAGGACCAGATGCCATAGATTAGGCACGTTTTTCTGCATAAGGACTACAGCTGGAGGCGCCAGGACAATCACTATAGAAGTGGACTATAGCCCTAGGGCATTCATGGCCCTAGAACCATTAATGCCACCGTAAGGTTGAAGTTGCCACAATAAATGCATAAGTTATTTAGTTAATACGAATAAGATTCAAAGATATGGCGAGTCATTGTAAAACATGTAAGGGTACCATAAGATGTATACAACCACATAGATAACCCTCTTCCTCGGGGTTCAAAGAATGGCGCTGACTTCTAAACAAGATTTGTAATTATTGTAAAGTGAATTACCATAGAAAACTTTATATATGAAAATAATGCAAACTGCATATATTATATGACTTGTTTTATGATATTAGGTAAATATACCTAGTTTGGAAGTATTCATATAGTTAATAATTTTTTATTATTATTATTATGGATTATTCTAATTATTGGGTGTGTGACACCATATCTCTTGTTTATTTATTTTTATTAATTTACCATATCTATTTTATAAATATGGTAATGGTATTTAGCTCATGGTATTAAAATGGTATTTGGAAAATAGGCTTCAACTAAATAAACCTCTTTTCTCAGTCTTCATAAATATAAAGAGGTTTTGTGGACTAAATATAAAAAGAGGTTTTATATATTTACCATACCTCTAGTTTATTTATATTTTTATTTATTTACCATACATTTTGAGTAAGTATAAAAAGAGGCTTTGTTTATTTACCATACCTCCAGTTTATTTATATTTATCTTTATTTACTATACCTATTTTTATAGTGTTCATAAACCTCTTTATATTTTAAATTTATATTGTGTTTATACATAATAATAATTAGATTGATTTCTAAATAGGGTGGACATTAGATTAAAAATGTTAAATGTTAAACATTACATGTTAAATGTTTACATTTACATTTACATTTGCATTTATGTTTAGGTTTACGTTTATGCTTACATTTACATTTACTTTTACATGTTTATGTGAGATCTACCCCCATACTGGAAACAAATCCTGAAACTGCTGCAAGATCATTCATCTCTTCACAAATTCTGCATCATGTTTATGTGAGATATACCCTGCTGCAAGATCATTCATCTCTTCATAAATTCTACATCTTCGACATCCTTACCTTTATCACTAGAAATATTCACTACAAACAACACACACCCTTTTCTGAAACTGCTCTTTGGCTGCATAGTTGTCACCATTGTAACTAATGTAGCTTTCTTCTTACCCTACAAGATCCTTTGTTCTCCATTGTCATCCAAGCATTCCATAGATTTTTCATAGAATTCCACCTTAGTCTTGTGAAGATACAACCAGTCCATAGCCAAAAGCATATTATATGATACCAACGACAATACATTCAAATGTGTTGAGGTAAGCATACCATTCAACTCAAATGCACAAGCCCTTACCTAATGATGAACTCTCTCCTTTGTACATGTATCCAACTACACTATCCAAGATTCTACATGCACTTCTTTATTCATAACACACGTATCCACCAAGTCTAACATACATAACTATAACTAGATCCAGGGTCAATTAAAATAGAAACAACTTGATCACAAATCTTACCATCCATATTGATAATAGAGGTCTGGTGATCCTCCCACTTCTTATCCAATGCTGCATAAATCCATGGAATGCTCTGCCCAACATCCTCAACTATCTGCACATCCTATGCACTATAAATCTGAGGCCAAACACCCTGATTCTACAGACAATCCCTCTTGAGATGATCCTTGCCACATATCCATCCACCACTGCAACTGTCCCTTACCATCACCTTTATTCTGCTGCCCTCTAGGCTATGATCCATTAAACTTCTTGTAATGTGCAAAATTTTCTTTCTCTCTTGCATTCTGAGGTCTTGTTCGCTTCGGCTACCATTTACCTTTATTTTTATCTTTCCCTTTCCAACCTTGCCGATATTTTGACTTATGATTTGATTGCTCATAACAGTGCTTCAACTTCCCAGTGAATTATTCAAGTGACCAAGGCTCATCATACTCAATCTGATCTCTAAATGCTAATCGAAATCCACTGACAAATCTATGAACTTTAGATTTTTCATCCTTAATATATGGTACATACCTCAACAACTTTAGGAACTTGGTCTTATACTCCTCATCCATCATCGACCCCATCTTTAGCTCATAAAATTCCTTGACTTTCCTGTCGCAGTACCTCTCTGACAAATATTTCTCCCTAAAAAGTATCTTGAATTCATGACAACTCAAATCCTCTATGCTGATGTCTCTAACCCACTTCACATTTTCCCACCAGATGTCTTCTTTCCCTTTGAGGTTGAATATAGCTATTCTAGCCTTCATGTTCTCTGTGTAATCATGAAGCTCAAAGAACTTCTTCATCCCAACTAACCATGCCTATATATCTTATGGTTTCTTCACATATCCATAAAAGTTAGGTCTCTTAGTTTTCTTGAACTCATCTAGAAAATATCCCTTGTCACTCCTCCTGTAAGGATGATAACAATGATGACCATGATGCATGTCAGAAATAGAACTAGAATAGAACCTATGTCCGTCACCTTTCCTATCTGGTGTGTCCAAGAGCTTGTCATCTTTAATTGTGTCATCCCTATCCAACATGTTCCCACCATGAGATCTATTGCCATATGCCCCATTAGTCATATCCTGCTGCACATGGCTGATTCTAAAAAGTCAGTTTCTCTGCAAGTCTGACAAACTCTGATGGATTATTGTGTTAACTTATCCTTGTTTCTCCTATGCCTGAATGATTATGTCATTATCTTCTTTGCAACTTCTTATTTTTTGTTTCAAATTTATCAATGTCTCTGTTATGTTAGGAGAGTGCCCACCGCCATGTTGTTCATCTGATCCGTAGGGAGATTCTCATGAACTATAGTCTACCATCTTGCTAGTCATCTTTGATCTTCTTCCTGCAAGTATATCATGGTAGCTTAAACCAAAACATAACATAATCAACATACCTGAGTATAATTCAAGGGAGGATATCTCATTTGCAAGAACAACAAGATTAGCGCAATACATATGTAAACATAATCATATCAGTACATAAAAATCATTCCAACCATCATCTAGTTACCATGCATGACTATACAAACCACATACCATGACCTCATGCACGATAACTATAACCATGTCAATGTATGCATAATGATGTATAGAAATTGATGTGCATAACAAGTGCATAACTGGCATACACACATGACCACCATATCCAACAACAACACCATCAACTTTCACATGGCAACACAACTGAAATAATGGACACCAACATTCATACACAACAAGCATACATACCACAAGAATAATGAACAGATATGAAGCCAACATGTGTGCATGACCAGCACATTCCGCCCATCCAGTCTAAGTGGTGAACCATGCTTTGATACTGCTCTATAACACCCTCCTCCCACGTTTAACCAAGCTAGTTGGTCCTCTAGGGTAAACATGTGACAAAGAGTTACTGTGATGTGATTCATCTCCCCATGTACAGTTAAGGAAGTGGAATCGACAAAAAAAAACCAATCTGGACTTTCTCAGGAGCTACAAAACCTTAAGGAGACAACCAACCCTTCCAGGTGCCCAACCCCTGAGAAAACTTGTCAATATACTAAGATAGACCCCCAATCACTCCCATGAAAATCCATTGATGTGACTGACAGCCTTTATTGTCTCCCACAACAAGACATGCATGTGACTGTGGCCTTCTTCAGGCAATTCTGAGATAGTGACCCCAGATTTTGTGCCAACTTTTCAGGCCTAAGTCTTAGGCCTCTGCCCAGAACTTCATGAAACTTCCAGAAATGATAAATAAAAATGAATTAAATATACTAATGAAAACATTGGTATAAGGACTTGACCTGACCCCTACTATCCATGCCATACATTTCGTCAAACATATCATAAACATGTAATCTATAGGTCATAACCACATATTTGAGCATAGGGGTCTCATACTTATCTAGGAATCGTCCAAAATAATTGATTCCTTATCACAATAGTTGCATTATCATCTATTAGGCCATATATTCATTCACATTCGTTGTAGTAATCAAATCATGACGAGAGCCATAACCAAAGTATGTCATCAACCATGCTTATAATGAGCATATAACCAACATAACAACAAGAGTAGAACAACCATAAAACCCACATATTAACAAGTACATTTACACATGAAATACCAAAGGAAAAATAATTCTTATTAACGTATGCATAATCCAACTAAGTTAGGGTCTTCCACGAACAACCCAACCATAGATTCAGCTAAACCAAATCTTTCTTTTAGCTAATCACCCCCGTGCCATATTCCAAGCATGAATGTGGGACTCACAACAGAACCAATCAAGGATTCCTTGGGATTTACCATATATCCACCAAAGGATTCCTAGGCCCAAAACCTTGATGAATACAACCAGGCTTTACTGCAATCCCACCAGATCACTAGGCGCTAAACAAGAATGTATGCCTCCAGATCCCTTAACCTGAATCATGAGGAATTTGTTTCTCTCCACCTCTCAGCTTTACCATGTATCCCGCCAATATCTATCAAGGTATTCCTAGGCCTACAAGGTCTCCACCCTCTAATATTTACCATGTATCCCTCCATTACTAGTCAACGGATTCGTAGGCATAATTAAGGGTATTCACAACTAGACTTTACCGTATATCCCACCAAGGGATTCCTAGGCCTCGTGGTTAATCCTTAGACCACCCCACTCATCTTTGAATTCATCTGTCAATCCAACTGAACCAAGACAAGAGAATCCCATCACACCATGACTATCCGAAAATGGTAAGGCAAGGATGAAAACCACTTTCACACCTGACAAGACCCATGTCAATGACAACAAGGGAACAAAAAACACACATGCATGTACCATGCATGTCAAAACTAGTAAGAAAATCACACATGTAACTTAATACCTACAAGTAGTTCCACTGTAGTCGCTTGATTCCCGTTCTTTCTTGCTTGATACTTGCTTCCACTTAGTTTCTTGTCCTTCTTTTGCCTTCTTCCCCCCAATTCTAGAGGGCTCCAAGAATACTCTAAGCACCCAAGAGTATGAGAGAGTAGAGAGAATAGAGAGAGCTCCAAAACTGAACTAACAAAAGGTTGTGAATTGATACTTAGAAGCCTTTTTTATCAATGAGGCCTCTATTTTCTTTAATTTCCATTGTTTTCCTTCATTTTTCTCCTCACGTGCAACCTATCAGCTTTCACCTTCCTTTTCTCCTAATTTCAATTATTTTCATAAATAAAATTCCAATTAATGTCTCTTTGCCTTTTCAAAGCCTTTTTCATTGCCCTGGCCATAATAAACCAAATGAACAGAGACACTAGGATGTTTTTCCCAACATTCATCTTGCAATACGTGTCTCGTGACCTTGGTTATTATTCTTTCCTCTATTAACTATATTACATCGACTTTTGACCAGGGTTGTTACATAACTTCCTTAAAAAGCTTTTCATTTTCTTCATAAAAGATCAAATGAGGAAAATAGGAACATACTTCCCAACCTCCACTAATTTCCCCCCTTCATGATCCTTATGGATTTTGGAGAAATGCTAAACTCCACATCGAGCTAGATTCTTAAATTCACACACTAGTTAATCTTCACCATTTGAATGCTCCCAAACAATATTCACGTTCTTCATGTGGTTGGTGAATCGATGAAAAAACTTAGTAATTTCATCACCAAAATCTAATCAAATGTATCTAAATGTTCCAATAAAATAGTCTCCATACACCACGAAACAAAATTAATTTATTTACCTATGAATTTTCCAAATAAGATTCCTCTATGGAAAGAATTGCTAGTTTTTTTTCCTCCACATCTAATGATCTACCATCTACCTACTCATTATCAGAGGAAAAAATACCCACTTAACATCCATTGTTTAGCCAAGTCCCATCCTTTCGAACAAATGCTCAAATTGGAGAAGGTGTTTCCTTACACTAGGATTAGGAAAACCTTTGACCACATCGTCAACATGATGATAGCTCGTACATAGAAACTATATATTATTGTACTCCAAACATATGTGTAGACTCCCAAACCCTACTTCCACATTAATAAGTACAACCAAACTCTCTAGTAGATCAATACTAACTAGAATTTTTTGTCTCTATCCTATACATTGAATATTTGTAGGATGGATCCACCATAACAAACTTCCCAAATAATACCCCAAGTCCCACAAAAACTTATCATTCCAAACTCCTAAAGGAAAATTTGGAATTTTAAACTAGATGGGGTAGGTCCTAATTACTTTTGGATTCAAGTCAAAATAGGGATGTTATTATCTCAATTTGAGCACAAAATTTCATGGAACAATATTTCACTTAATGTTTTCACTACATCTTCTTTAGAAATTAAGAAAAATGAAAGACAAATCATAGCAAGACCTTCAACAACAAAAAAAATTTTGCCAACAACCTAGTGAGATATCCACATGACGCCCTATTAGCTCCATGATTGAGTGTTTCAGTGGCGATAGACTAAAGTGACACCTTACTAAATTTTTATTGATCTAATACAAGGACCAACACCATCTTAGTTCTCAACTCTTAAATCTTCATAGGTTTTCATCTTGATAACCCCCTCCTAATAGTTGATCATTTTTTCCCACTTCATTGAGCACATCAACTTATCTTTCCTATCACTCCCCAAAAACCCAATTCCCTAGTGACTGCCAATTATCTCATATTAAAAGAATTCCCCACAATTAACTTCATTGTAAACTCCACAACCTACATCCTCAAGGGGTGAAACCTTTGTGGTAAATCTCGTCAATTCCAACACACAAGGCATTAATGGGCACATTACTTACCTCTCCTTATTGAATAAATGTATAATCAAATTAAATGTATCTTGTTCCCTTTTAAATTTAAAATGTGTCTAGATGAAGATCCTCTATTCTAACATTGACACCTACTTTTTGAAAAATATTAAACACCATGCACTAATTTAATGGTTGTTTTACTACTTTTAATCATATCCATTAGATATCATATTATTCACAAACTGAAAAGACAGAAAGCCAATCATTAGATTACTTCATGGTACTTAATATTTTTCTTTATCTTCACACTTTAAAAAAAAACCAAACAAATAAACAAAAACTCATAGTAGTTAATATTTTCCCTTTTCTTTACACTTTAAATTTATTCACTCAACATCCATAAAATCATGGTGTAAAATCCCCTAAAATATCATCGTCCCACTGATTAATGTAAATTACCGTCCCACTTATTAGTGTAAATGTTTCTATAGGTCAGAGAGATCTCACACCCCTCTTTAGTCTTTTTAAGTGGACTTCTAGTCCCTTCCATGTCTCCAGTTAAGAGCAAGATAACTCCCAATAAATCTAAAGGATTTAAACAAAAATTGACTAATTCACTTGCACATACATATATACCAAATAGCAATCCTAGCCTCGGTTGTTTACAAAATTTTCCCTAATCTAGGGTAAGGTCTCCTCAAAGGTACTTTCCATCCTCCTCTAATAATTTGATATTTTTCTTATATTATTTTTTTTTTCATTTTTTTTTATAGTGAGCAATTTCCATCTCCCTAACAATGACATTTTTTTATTATTATGTTTTTCATTTATTTTTATTTATTTATCACTAATTATGCCATATTTTATTATTATTATTATTTTTTCTTCGTTTATTTTTATGTATTTATTATTAATTATGCTAGAACATGGTATATAATGAAATTAGGTTTGAGGAATTTCAAATTTTTATTATATTGAAAAATATAGTCTACAATAAATTGGATTTAAGTAATCTTTAAATATTAAAATATAAATAACCAAAATTTAATAATCTGATATTATTGATCAATACATATATAATGTAATAAATAATACATATATATAATCTAATAAATAATATAAAAAATATGTAAATAATTTTTCAGTTTCTTTTTCCTTCTCCTATTTTCAAGTTATTAAAATATAGCTGTTGATTTTCAATAATTTTTGACACATGATTCTATGCATTTTGATTCCAACCACAGTCGTCTACACATAAAAGTTGTACGGTTTCAATTACTTGCTCCAACCATTCTTACATTGCATGTAGGTTTAGATGATGGAGCGTGTAGGTTTAGATGAGATGTAAATTACGGCACCAGGATACGTTGGAATTCCCAGGAAGAAAGCGTCGGTGGCAGCCAAAAGAAGGGGCCTAAAATGGAAGCGTTAGAGAAAAAAGAGATATGGCCGTAGTGAAGTTGTGGGAGCCAAAAGTCCGGTTGAAGAACCTGCCATACAGTCGGTGGTTGAGAAAATATTGCAATGGCTACTTGAAAGCTGGAATTGGCGCGATTTCTTTTTAGATGGTTCACATTGTGATGGATCAAGTGTGAAACAATTCATTGCTCTAGGTTTTGATCATTACATAATGTTTACAATTCAGTTATGGCACATGGTTCCAAGCACAAATTGCATCAGCCACTAAGATTCATTGATTTAAATCTTTTAGAAATTGTATATCATATTTAAGCTTTTGAAAATAACAATTATATTTTTTTTATAATTTTACTGAGTTTGAATAACAATTATATTTCTTTTATAATTTTATCTAACTTAAATAACAATTATATTCTTTTATAATATTACCTAGTTTAAAATTAATAAAAGTTTTTGAAGTATAAAATATTTGATAACAAATTTATTTTTTAAGGATAAATCTCTGATGAAAAATAAAATATAGCTTGAGCAACTATCTTTTTAATAAATTCAATTTTATTATCATAATACTTGACCAACCATCTTTTTAAGAAATTCAATTTTATTATCATAATACTCTTCGGTGATGAATGAAAAAACCATTGGGAACCTACAAAACCATTCTTCTAGGACTATACCATACAAGGATATATTGGAGGGTACTTTTAATAATCTTTATTCGATATTGATATACCATACAAGGATATATTGGAGGGTACTTTTAATAATCTTTATTCGATATTGATTGAAATCTTTAGTTCAAACTTGACCTAGTGGTAGATCATTTTACCATTATTGGAAATAATCCATCTATCATTACAATGCCCTATTCAATTTGGAAATCGTGATACATCGCCTATACAAATCGCAGGGAAAATAGAAAAAAAAGGTTATAATATTTATGTTGTGGTTAATATTTATTTTAAATTTATTTTATTTTAATATTAGGTTTTGCTGAGTAATTATGTTTGAGAGTTTTTTGTATTATTTCTCAATATGCCTTCTATTTCATGTATTGGTTTTATATTCAAATTGTGAATATGATTATTGATGTAATATGCATGCTATTTCATGTATTGGTTTTATATTCAAATTGTGAATATGACCATTGATATATATGTTGTTAGTTGTTTCGTGAATTGAATATAAATATTAATTTTTGTTTTTTTATTAAATAAAATCTTATTATTATATAAAACTAATAGTTAAAATCTAAGCATTTTATTATTTATCTATATAAATAGATTAGTTTTTTTGCATTATTTTAATTAATGTTTTAATTGATCATTATATCAGTATAGATCTATCTTTATTCTCGATATCTGATTATTATATAAAACTAATAGTTAAAATTTAAGCATTATAAATAGATTAGTTTTTTGCATTATTTTAATTAATGTCTTATTTGATCATTATATCAACATAGATCCATCTTTATTCTGGATATCTCTTATTATTATATAAAACTAATAGTTAAAATCTAACCATTTTATTATTTATCTATATAAATAGATTAGTTTTTTGCATTATTTTAATTAATGTCTTAGTTGATCATTATATTAGCATAGATCCATCTTTACTCTAAATCCACCAAGCATTAAGAGGGATCAAATGTCTTTTTACTCTATGCTAGTTTGCATATCATGATATTTGTTCCCGAGAAAGATCTATGTTGGTTTAATTCCCCCATTTAAATAGGGTACATTCCACATGAATGCCATGGGTTAATACCATTGGTTCTCAATAGCATGGGTGAATACCATGTGCCATCTTTAATTTTTTTAATATTAATACTAGAGTTAATAATGTTTTTTCTACATGGTACTAATAACAGTTTGGCCCATAGACTTCACGTAAATAAAACCTCATTTTTTAGTGTTAAGTAAATATAAAGTGAGTTATGGAATAAATATAAAAAAATGTTTTATTTATTTACTATACCTCTCTTTTATTTATATTTTTATTAATCTACCATATCTCTTTCATAAATATGGTATTTGGCCAATGGTATTTAGCTCATGGTATTAAAATGGTATTTGGCCCATGGGCTACACCTAAATAAAACTTATTTTTTAAGTCTTAGTAAAATAAAAAGAGGTTTATAGACTAAATATAAAAAGAGGTTTTATTTATTTATCATACCTGTAGTTTATTTTTATTTTTATTTATTTACCATACTTTTGGAGTAAGTATAAAAAGAGGTTTTATTTATTTACCATACCTCCAGTTTATTTATATTTTTATTTATTTACCATACCTCTTTTTTTAGTGTTCATTAACCTCTTTATATTTTAAATTTATATTGCGTTTATACATAATAATAATTAGATTGATTTCTAAATAGGGCCGACATTACATTAAAAATGTTAAATGTTAAACATTACCTGTTAAATCTTTACATTTACATTTAAGTTTAAGTTTACATTTACATTTATGTTTACATGTTTATGTGAGATCTACCCCATACTAGGCAATGTTGTATTTACAATATTAAAGACTTCATAATACTATATGTTTCACACCATAAGTATTCAAAGTTTTATTTCAATATTTACTTCTAAAAAAAGTCTATTTTTTTTTTTTAATTTTTATTAGATTGTAAAGCAGAAAAAAAAAAAAAAAAGAACCACTGTCACGACTCCACGGTAAATATACCAAATAAAAAAAAAATTAATTGTAAAAACCTTTTACTTCATAACCCTCCATATATTCGATCATAGAATAACTACACACATATATATATAAATCGCTTTTAAAGCACCGAACGTGCTGCCATGGTTACACATATATAATTCTCAACCTATTAAATTAAGGTTCCCTCTTGACTTATGGTTATATGAATCATTGGCGACCTTCATTATTAAGGTTTAAGTCAACGGTTATCATGTCCATCGGCTTGCTTTTCCAATCAATCTCCGGTGCCAGGTGTGAACGGAATTCTAAATGGCTTCACCTACCTTGGCCAGGTGGCTAGCACCGTGCAGAGGCCATGTGAAGTCTCGGGGAAATCGCTGGGGTTCGCGCGCCAAACCTCCACCCGGATGGACGGTGAGGATCACTTGCACAGATCTAAGGGTTACATTTGCTTTAGGGTTTAGCGGGTTTCATATACACCACTGAGTCGCTTATTTCGGGTTCATTTGCACCTGGTGGAGAGGCCGAACCCTTGCTTAATTCAGCGGCTCCATCCCTGCACCATATGCCAGGTCTTGGCAAGCTAACTCAGGTAAACTAATGATTGATGCCCGCCGATTCATAGTTTCCCTTTCAGCTGTCAAATTATTTGTTTATAAATACAGTGCGTTGTTTCGGCAGGGTTTCACATTTCCGGTTTATGCATTCACGGCTAACTTCAACGTGTTTATCATGTGCAGGTAATTGCTTCTCATTCCTCCTACCGCTTAGGGAAGAAATGATACAGCCGAGGCATCCTCAGGTATTTATTCTATCATGAATTGATGCAGAGCATTGGTTTAATCCGATGGGTGAGGGTTTAAACTGGAGGGTTCTCTTGCATCGATTCTCTCGGCCTGAGGAGTTCATCATGGAAATCTTTTATTTATTGTCTCAGGGTTCCTTCATACGGCTAAACCCTGGTTAGGATGCGCGGTCGGCCTTTCCATGCCGGGACCTGCGTCTAATCTGGTTATACAGTTTTATGTTGTATTTATTTTGGCACTATGTCCAGGATTATGTATATTTTGTTAAGGGTTCATAGCCTCCCTTGCCGGAACCGAATCGATTCAACTTAAGTTAGGATATTTATCCCTTTCAGTTTCTCTTGTTTTTCAAGGATGTTAACTATAATTACCCAGGTTTATCTGTATTTATGAAGAGACAACGAGTCCATCTCGGCTCTCTGAACATTTAGTGAACAGGCTGTCGATATACCCTTCAGGGGTTTTATTTATCACAATGTTAATATATGTATATTTCCTTTTTCCTGTTGAATACGATGTACATGTTTTTCATTTGGTTTAATTTGGATCAACAACTTATTTGTCTATATGCATATGAACTTGCTTTCCAGAATGTATTGAGCTTGTCTTGTTTAAGGTTATTATCATTCCTCTGTTTAACAGAGTCGAGACGGGTTCCTTTCGAGGGTTTCGTCTATAACAACCCTACGTTCACTTGTCAATGCATGGCTGTATACGGCGGTTAAGCGGCCGTTTACCACAGCGGTTCTGTGACATAAAGTCGCATTTACTTTGTTAATGATATTATTTGTTTGTATTCTGCGATGATACAATGATCGTCTTTTACTTATTTTCATATATAATGAGACTAAACCCTAGGTACAGGGTCCGATGGGTTTACTTTGAAACGGCCTCACCATATACTATGAACAGCACTTAATGTTTCAATATGCTTCTCGGCTGTTATAGAAATACGACTAATCTATGTGTCGTTCTGTTATTTTCTATAATCATTCTACTGTTATATTTGCTAATAAATTCTCCCATTGCTGAATAGTTCAATGCATTGTTTTCCAGTATGCACTCACGTACTCTGCATACAGTTATGGTCTTTCAAGACCATTGTAATGTTTCTATACAGAAACGCTTTGGCTTCCATACAGTAATGAGCATCAGTTTCTATACAATTAACATGCATCGCTCTTTATACAGTTAGCATGCATCGTTTTCTTTACAGTTATCATGCATCGATTCTTACAGTTAACATGCAAAGTATGTAGCAGATAATCTCTGTTTTTGTCTTAAATAGCCAGTTCTAAGCACTCTTAGAAACTGTTTAAAATATTATATGTATACTTTTCCATCTAGTTAGCAACAGAAACTCAGGTGCAACTATACTTTCCTTCTATACACCCAGCATACTGAATACAGAAATCTAATTCTGGTGAATAACTCATACCTGGTCTATTAGGCCCAAGAGTTAACGCTCCAGAAGTTCACCTGCAATTTACATGCTTGCTCTTATCCACCCAACCTTGAGATCCACCAGTACGTTGGATTCTCCCCCCGAGCTGTCTTGCAGGCCTGCAGCCCTCAACAAGACTCATGCATTGTTGTGCTAGGGTTATCTGGTCCTTACTAGACTTAACCCTCCTTTTTCTTTCTTTTTCCTCTCTTGGAATTTCTCTTCCCCTGTCTGTCACCACCGCCCAAGGGTTTTCCCTCCCAGGACTTTTCCTGTCTGGAGGGTTAGTTTCTTTTTCAGTTTTATAACTGTTTCCTTTTCTTTAGAAATCCTCCCTCAGGAGGCTGCCAGCATTTTCCCAAAAATATCTTCCATTTCATAAATAAATAATATCATTTAACAACAGTAATTAACAGTTCACATTAGTTTCTTACCATAGTAACTTTTCATAATTACATGTTTTACGGGGTCATCACATCTCCCCCCCTGGGATTGGACATCGTCCCGATGTCTATTCCCTTTAAATAAGTATGGGTAAACCTTCCTCATAAGCTCCTCGTCTTCCCAAGTAGCCTCCTTAGGCCCATAGTGCTGCCACAGCACTTTAATTTGGGTAATAACCCGTTTCCGCAGCCGCACTTCTCTCCGGTCGAGAACGCTCTGTGGTTCGACCAGAACCTCGGCTTCCGGTTCGACGTGCAGACAATCAATATCTTCATTCAGTTCCCATTAAGTATATCCGCATGTTCAAAACAACGGAATTAATTCTTACCCGAACATCTTGCCATTTGATCACATGTTTAGGATCGTATACATATCTCTTTAGAATAGAAACATGGAAAACATTGTGAATTCTAATATGGCTTGGCAAGGCGAGTTGGTAAGCCACCGGCCCCACTCTAGCCAAGATCTGGAAAGGTCCAAAGTACCGAGGAGCCAGCTTGGCACATCCGCTCCATTGCAGTGTGCTCCTTCTGGCTTGGATCCTCACAAACACATGGTCACCATCCTGATATTCTTTAAACCTTCTTTTTCTGTCCGCAAAAATTTTCTGCCTGTCCTGTGCAGCCTTCAAATTGGCACGCACCCTTTTCACCATGTCTTCCATTTCTTTAAGCATTTCCGGACCCAAACTCAGCTTATCCTCAGGTCCAGCCCAACTTGAGGGTGTGCGGCATTTTCGCCCATACAGAACCTTAAAGGGGCTTAACTGTGTCGAGGTATGATATCCATTGTTATACGCGAATTCAACCAGGTGTAAATATTCTTCCCATTGGTTTGGTTTCATCATCACATACGCCCTCAACATATCTTCCAACACTTGATTTACTCGCTCGGTTTGACCATCGGTCTGCGGGTGATAGGCTGTGCTAAAGTTCAGCTGTGTTCCCAACTCAGCGAACAACGTCCTCCAAAAGGTGGATGTGAACTTTACATCCCGGTCTGAAATGATTACCTTCGGTAGTCCATGCAGTCTGAACACATTCTGCATAAAAAGGTGAGCAATTTACACCGCTTTATAAGTGGACTGCATGGGTATGAAGTGTGCCGCTTTACTCAACTTATCAACCACCACCATGATGGAATCATTGTTTTTCTTCGTTCATGGCAAACCGGTTATAAAATCCATGGAAATGGTTTCCCATTTCCACTCCGGAATAGGCAAAGGTTGTAATAGCCCGGCTGGATGCTGATGTTCTGCCTTAATCTGCTGGCACTCTAAACACCTTGCCAAATACTCAACCACTTGCTTCTTCATTCTGGGCCAGAAATATTCCTTCCTAAGTGCAGTGACCATCTTTTGGTACCCTGGATGGCCAGTGTAGTGGCTGGTATGGAACTCGTCCAAAATCAGGTTCTTAAGGTCATTCGAATCAGGTACATATAATTTTTTATTAAAATACAGCATGCCAGCACTGTCTAGTGTATATCCTTGCTGTAATTTTTCATTAACTGATTGTTGTACCTGCTGTTTTAATTGTTGGTATTCAGCATCCTGATTTGCTGTTGATTTAATCTGCTCAAACAGAGAGTTTCGCCACTTGCTGACTGAAAGTTCACACAAACACTGCACCTTTCGACTCAATGCATCAGCCACCCGATTCTCTTTGCCTTTTAGGTGCTCAATCTCGAAATCGAATCCACTTAGGAAATCTGCCCAAGGACCCTGCCTTGCATTCAAGGTAGGTTGACTGAAATAATTGGTCAAGCTGTGGTGATCTGTTAACAAGAGAAATTTCCTCCCCAAGAGGTAATGTCGCCACATCTTCAGCGCATGAATAACAGCTGTTAATTCTAGATCGTAAGCAGAGTATTTCTGCTCATGATCTTTTAATTTTCTTGATTCATACGCAATTACTTTCCCTTCCTGCATTAATACTCCTCCTACACCCTCTTTACTTGCATCAGTACACACAACGTAATCCTTATTAGGATCAGCTATACTCAAGATGGGTGTAGTGGTGAGTAAGTGCTTCAACCGATCAAAGCTCTGCTGACATTCCGTTGTCCACTTAAACACCTTCCCCTTTTTCTGCAAAGAAGTGATAGGGTAGGCTATCCTTGAGAAACCTTCCACAAATCTTCGATAATAGCCAGCTAGTCCCATAAAGGATCTGATATCAGCTACATCCTTGGGTATGGGCCATTCCATAATAGTCTTTATTTTCTCAGGATCTACTGCAATTCCTTCTTTAGTAATCACATGGCCCAAATATTGGATTTCCTCTTTGAAAAAGTCACACTTACTAAACTTAGCATATAGCTGATGTTCTCGAAGAGTTTACAACACCATCCTCAGGTGCTCTTCGTGTTCCTCATGGGAGCGGGAATATATCAGAATATCATCGATAAATATCAGCACAAATTTGTCCAAAAACCTGTTAAACACGATGTTCATCAAACACATAAAGGTGGCGGGTGCATTGGTCAAGCCAAAGGGCAGCACCACAAATTCGTAATGCCCGTAGCGTGTTCTGAAAGCAGTTTTGGCAATGTCCTCTTCTTTAATTTTGATCTGATGATAACCAGATCGCAAATCGATCTTGGAGAATACCTTTTCTCCCTTCACTTGATCAAAGAGTTCGTCAATCCGAGGCAAGGGGTATTTGTTTTTTATCATGAGCTTGTTCAGCTGACGATAGTCTATACACATACGGAGAGTTCCATCTTTCTTTTTGACAAATAATACTGGAGCTCCCCACGGGGACACGCTGGGGCAGATGTAATTCTTATCCAGCAACTCTTGTAGTTGCATTTTTAATTCTGTCAACTTGGGTACACTCATCCGGTACGGTGCTCGTGACACCGGGGCTGCCCCTGGTGTTAACTCTATAGTAAAATCTATATCCCTTTTAGGAGGCAAACCTGGTACCTCTTCAGGAAAAACATCCACAAATTCCTGTACTACCGGAATATTGTCCAGTGCAGATGTTTTGTCTTTCTGGTTTGCATAACCAACTTGAATAGCATAAATCTGACACTTCTTCCTGAGACATTTAGCTAGCTGGGAAGCAGTGATAGGCCGGATCTGTACAGGGTGTTTAATTCCCTGCAATTCTTGTTGCTGTCCCAAGTCATCCTTGTAATAAATGGTTTTTGTCTTGCAGTTTACCAACGACCAATGTTTTTCCAGCCAATCCATACCAATCAGGATGTCGTAGGACCCCAATGGGAGTACATTCAGGTCTGCTGTAATTGGCTGTCCAGCTATGCTGAAAGAGCAGTTACCAATTTTGGCTAAGACTCGTCTCTTGACTCCCGTGGCTAGCTGTACCAGCCATGGACTCCTGAACTTTTCAGAAGGTAACTTACACTGTTCTACTATTTTTGGACTAACATAACTCAAAGTAGCTCCTGGGTCAATAAGAACAGCTATAGAAAGGTTTGAAATTTTACCTTCAAACTCCAACATGGTCGGTTGGTATTCCGCTTGACGGTCATCCAAGGCTGCATTAATTCTTGGTACGCTGCGCGCCACTTCCCCAACAGTTGATGCTTCCTGGATCTGAGATATTTGGTCCACTCCTTTACGCTGAGGGCAGTTCTTAACATAATGCGGTCCTCCACAACCCCAACATTGAACTGGAGGTCTGGTTATTCCTTCAAGGTCGGACCTGGCAGGTGGTTCACTGATTCTGCTCTCACTTGGTTTAGTCCGAAAGGTACTCTTTGCTACATTTCTGCTAATCTGTCCCTTACCAGCACCCTTGCTGCCATTACCACGACTCCCTTTATTATTACCAGCAATTCTGTTGCTCTTTCTTTCATTCCACCTTTTATTTGAAGTGTCTCCTTTCTGTTTGTTTTGCTGGTAACAGATTCTTGCCTTACGAATCGCCTCATCCATTGTCCTGGGATTATCAAACTCAATGTGTTCCCTTATATAGGCAGGTAGGCTGCTCACAAATCTCTGCACCTTGGCCTTTTCCTCCTTAATATATGGCACATAGCGAAGCAGGGAAGTGAACCGATTAATGAACTCGTCCATAGACTGTTGTCCTAGCCGTAAATCATGGAATTCCCGTGCTTTCTCATCATAGAATCGTTCAGTTAGATACCTCTCCTTGAAGTATTTTTGAAATTTTTCCCACATTATACTCTGCTCATTCACTCCTTTTACAATCTTGGTTTCTTCCCACCACAGAGTTGCCTTGCCTTGTAGCTGAAAGATGGTCAGCCGTGCCTTCAAATTCTGATCATACTCGTACAACTGGAAATACTTGTTCATGTTAATTAACCATGCTTCTGCTGCTTCCTCCTGTTCCCCATCGAAATGTGGAGGTTTAATTTTCCGGAATTCCCCCTGCAATTCCATTTTCTGTCGCTTTGAGGTTTGTTGTTCAAGTACATTATCAGAATGGTCCTCCTTTTCCTCTGAAATTTCAGGTGCAGTTGGGTAATTCCGCTCCTCAGTTGCCCTTTGCTGTTCTGCACTGGGATTGGCTAATGGTGGATTCTGTCTGTCCGACAAACTCTTCAGTATTCTTTCCTGTTCCACTGTCAATCGCGCGTTGTCTTCTCGCAAACGTGCCATCTCCCTTTTCAGTTCTTGAACAGTTTCTAGTATCGCCAGATTGGTACTGCGTGTCTCTGCACCAAGCTGTACCCACAGCTCTGGATTTTCCCGAGGAATGCTGTCAGCTCCCTGCATTTCCTCCATCTTTATTGTTGACTGTTAGCGGATTGTTGTTTCTGTATTTATCTCCTAATTAATAAACAGAAAAACAGTTAGCTGAATTAATTCTTCCTCATATATGTATTATATGATAATCTTCCATGCAGCTGGATCTTACTGCTCCAGAGGCCACAGTTCTGAAACCTCTGCTCTGATACCACATTGTCACGACTCCACGGTAAATATACCAAATAAAAAAAAAATTAATTGTAAAAACCTTTTACTTCATAACCCTCCATATATTCGATCATAGAATAACTACACACATATATATATAAATCGCTTTTAAAGCACCGAACGTGCTGCCATGGTTACACATATATAATTCTCAACCTATTAACTTAAGGTTTCCTCTTGACTTATGGTTATATGAATCATTGGCGACCTTCATATTAAGGTTTAAGTCAACGGTTATCATGTCCATCGGCTTGCTTTTCCGATCAATCTCCGGTGCCAGGTGTGAACGGAATTCTAAATGGCTTCACCTACCTTGGCCAGGTGGCTAGCACCGTGCAGAGGCCATGTGAAGTCTCGGGGAAATCGCTGGGGTTCGCGCGCCAAACCTCCACCGGATGGACGGTGAGGATCACTTGCACAGATCTAAGGGTTACATTTGCTTCAGGGTTTAGCGGGTTTCATATATACCACTGAGTCGCTTATTTCGGGTTCATTTGCACCTGGTGGAGAGGCCGAACCCTTGCTTAATTCAGCGGCTCCATCCCTGCACCATATGCCAGGTCTTGGCAAGCTAACTCAGGTAAACTAATGATTGATGCCCGCCGATTCATTGTTTCCCTTTCAGCTGTCAAATTATTTGTTTATAAATACAGTGCGTTGTTTCGGCAGGGTTTCACATTTCCGGTTTATGCATTCACGGCTAACTTCAACGTGTTTATCATGTGCAGGTAATTACTTCTCATTCCTCCTACCGCTCAGGGAAGAAATGATACAGCCGAGGCATCCTCAGGTATTTATTCTATCATGAATTGATGCAGAGCATTGGTTTAATCCGATGGGTGAGGGTTTAAACTGGAGGGTTCTCTTGCATCGATTCTCTCGGCCTGAGGAGTTCCTCATGGCAATCTTTTTATTTATTGTCTCAGGGTTCCTTCATTCGGCTAAACCCTGGTTAGGATGCGCGGTCGGCCTTCCATGCCGGGACCTGCGTCTAATCTGGTTATACAGTTTTATGTTGTATTTATTTTGGCACTATGTCCAGGATTATGTATATTTTGTTAAGGGTTCACGGCCTCCCTTGTCGGAACCGAATCGATTCAACTTATGTCAGGATATTTATCCCTTTCCGTTTCTCTTGTTTTTCAAAGATGTTAACTATAATTACCCAGGTTTATTTGTATTTATGAAGAGACAACGAGTCCATCTCGGCTCTCTGAACATTTAGTGAACAGGCTGTCGATATACCCTTCAGGGGTTTTATTTATCACAATGTTAATATATGTATATTTCTTTTTCCTGTTGAATACGATGTACATGTTTTTCATTTGGTTTAATTTGCATCAACAACTTATTTGTCTATATGCATATGAACTTGCTTTCCAGAATGTATTGAGCTCGTCTTGTTTAAGGTTATTATCATTCCTCTGTTTAACAGAGTCGAGACGGGTTCCTTTCGAGGGTTTCGTCTATAACAACCCTACGTTCACTTGTCAATGCATGGCTGTATACGGCGGTTAAGCGGCCGTTTACCACAGCGGTTCTGTGACATCAAGTCGCATTTACTTTGTTAATGATATTATTTGTTTGTATTCTGCGATGATACAGTGATCGTCTTTTACTTATTTTCATATATAATGAGACTAAACCCTAGGTACAGGGCCCGATGGGTTTACTTTGAAACGGCCTCACCATATACTATGAACAGCACTTAATGTTTCAATATGCTTCTCGGCTGTTATAGAAATACGACTAATCTATGTGTCGTTCTGTTATTTTCCATAATCATTCTACTGTTATATTTGCTAATAAATTCTCCCACTGTTGAATAGTTCAATGCTTTTTTTTCCAGTATGCACTCACGTACTCTGCATACAGTTATGGTCTTTCAAGACCATTGTAATGTTTCTATACAGAAACGCTTCGGCTTCCATACAGTAATGAGCATCAGTTTCTATACAAATAACATGCATCGCTCTTTATACAGTTAGAATGCATCGTTTTCTTTACAGTTATCATGCATCGATTCTTACAGTTAACATGCAAAGTATGTAGCAGATAATCTTTGTTTTTGTCTTAAATAGCCAGTTCTAAGCACTCTTAGAAACTGTTTAAAATATTATATGTATACTTTTCCATCTAGTTAGCAACAGAAACTCAGGTGCAACTATACTTTCCTTCTATACACCCAGCATATTGAATACAGAAATCTAATTCTGGTGAATAATTCATACCTGGTCTATTAGGCCCAAGAGTTAACGCTCCAGAAGTTCACCTGCAATTTACATGCTTGCTCTTATCCACCCAACCTTGAGATCCACCAGTACGTTGGATTCTCCCCCCGAGCTGTCTTGCAGGCCTGCAGCCCTCAACAAGACTCATGCACTGTTGTGCTAGGGTTATCTGGTCCTTACCAGACTTAACCCTCCTTTTTCTTTCTTTTTCCTCTCTTGGAATTTCTCTTCCCCTGTCTGTCACCACCGCCCAGGGGTTTTCCCTCCCAGGACTTTTCCTGTCTGGAGGGTTAGTTTCTTTTTCAGTTTTATAATTGTTTCCTTTTCTTTAGAAATCCTCCCTCAGGAGGCTGCAAGCATTTTCCCAAAAATATCTTCCATTTCATAAATAAATAATATCATTTAACAACAGTAATTAACAGTTCACATTAGTTTCTTACCATAGTAACTTTTCATAATTACATGTTTTACGGGGTCATCACAACCACTCCATTGAGGAATCATGAAAAATATTACAAAATTATTCACCTAGAGTTGATCCTATGTTCACCTTTTTATGAGATTATATATTTATAGAATGTGGTAGATATTCTCTTTTAAGATATTATCAAACACATTTAACATCCTTCAATATATGGAGCAGTTTCTTGATTAGGATCTAATAAGGCCAATGCTTTACAAAAGCTGATTGGCATATAAATAATGGAAAATGATGCCTTCAACCTATCCGGTCCACGTTTAATAATGTCTTTGTGCTAATAAATATGTGCATTTTCCAATTTGGTATAGATAAATAATATGACTAAATTATAATGAAAAGATTGAAATTTTATTGAAATTTATGACATATAAATGAAAAGATTATAATAATAAATATTAATAATGATATTTAATTTTTAGTTTTTTTTTGTTTTTTTTCTCCCACAAAATAATAGTAATGTTTAAGCCTTTAAAATGCATAAATAAATTTAAATTATATAAATTAATTGTACAATATTTTTTTCCTAAATTTAGTAGAACTATATCTTCATCAGGAACGAGAAACTGAACCAGAAACTTCACAGTATTAACTCAACACCTAATCTGTACATCCAAAACTCCATAAAATACTTATACAAATATATATAAATTGCAGTGGGTGATTCTAATAAATCTCTACCGAATTTCAAAATAACGCCCCAAAAAAAACCATCAAAGCATTGCGGTGATAAACTATTTTTTACAAAATAAAAAGGTTTCTATTCATTGTCGAATTGGCCGCTATCCATTCAAAATCTTCACGGAGAGAGTGCGAAGGTGAAATCGAATTGGCCGCTATCCATTGTGAGAAGGTTTTAAATGGTTTATGATATTAGAAATATATTACGACTGCCCACCAAAAGACATGGAATATTTTGAACGACATTTAGTGTATAGCGGTGGCAAATAAAAGACGATCAAATATAAACCCCTCTGCGCAAATTGATAAGGCTCTGCGCCATGACCATAATATTTAGAGCTGCACTGGCTCCATAAGAACTTTGAATATTTGGTCCTTTACCTCTTTGTCAGAAATGGATACGAAATCTTTGTATTTGTAGAGGAAGTGCATGCCTCGTGCAACATTGAAAGAAAACCTTTTGCAACACGGAGGTACGTTGTCATGCTTTAGAAATTCCCAATTCAGTTGGCTGACAGAAACATCCAGGATGCCTTTCATATGATTTAAAGCATCTTCACGGGTACATTCCGGATTGTCTTTGAGGTAACACTCTAAACTAGAAGCTAACTCACTGTCGTCCTTCATTCGGACCGTTAATTCTAAGAGATCATGGATCTTGGATGGATAGAATATTTCCTTCAGAATGTCGTCTGGTAGAATTTGGCCCATTAACAGAAGCGGAATCAAATTTAACACACACATCCCGGAGCTAGCGAGGCCATTCTTATAGTACTCATTAAACGAGGGGATATGTCCAGCCGCCGTCCATTCCGCTTCTTGCAGATAAGACTCAAGGCATCGCTCCCACTAAAAATGAAGGCAACATAATCATAACAACCTTTTTATTAGAGAAAAACTACAAGTATGTTTTGCGTAGTTGTCTATAATAACTATAAATAATACATACGCCATTTTTTTGTATGTACGCTGCCATATCCCGCCCTTGCATTTTTTCCACTTCAGCAGTCCATTCATTGAACGTATTCATGAAGAACTCGAACAATTTTTTAATGTGGTCTGGAAGGCGGCCTGTTAACGAACTATCCCATCTGTAAATAATACAAGATGTTTATTAAAAATATAAAAGTTTTTGGCTATCATACAATGTCACTGGCACAGAAATTACAACGAATGAATGGATAGCGGCCAATTCAACTTCACCTTCTCACTCGCTCAGTGAAGATTTTGATTTGGTCCAAAGTTCCGTGAGTATCATATAGGTCATCTAGAACAATCAACAGTGTTGAAACCTGTGTGAAGGCGATTCTGCTGCTACAAAATTCGGGCTCGAATGTGCTTAGAACCGCCCAAAAGTAAAACTCCACGTGACGTGTCCTATAGAAATTCAGCCGCGCGAGATATGAGTCTGCCCACCACCTATATTATATTGCACACGGTCATGTCCCTAAATAGGCAGGCAATCAATCTAATGATGATGATGAGATACATAATCTCAAATCCTAGTGCACCTGGAGATAAGTTGCATCTCTTTCTTATGCGCGCATTACAGAATATTGAAGTCCAATTTCGCCAACTCTAAAATTTTCTGGTTCATATTAAACCTGAAATAATAAATGGCGAACATAGATTAGTGTATTGAGAACACTTACTGGAATTCAGGACTCTTTTTTCTGTACTCATTTGGACAAGGTTAGTACTTGAGCCATGAATAGTTTTGTTCATATATTTCGATAAAGTTCCTAGCCTCCCATCTAGGCACACTGCAATGCCATGGAAATTCCAATGCAAATTCCAATTCATATTTCACCTTGAAAACAGTAATTACACTACTACACCAAGGGCACTTTTGAGACATTTTTTTGAGACAAAACGAATATTTTGTCTCAAAAACTTATTTTTTATTTTACATTAAAAATTAATATCAATTGATTTGTCTCAAATATAACAAAAATAGGTTGAGACAAAAATATTTTAAGACAAAACGTTATGTTTAAGACAAAAATATTTTAAAACAAAAGTAGTTTGAGACAAAAATTTTTTAAGACAAAACTTTATAATTAAGACAAAAATAATTTAAAACTAAAATATTTTGAGATAAAACTTTATATTTAAGACAAAAGTAGTTTGAGACAAAAATTTAAAGACAAAAATAGTTTAAGACAAAATTATTTTAAGACAAAAACAATTTAAGACAAAATTATTTTAAGACAAAAACAATTTAAGACAAAATTAGTTTAAGACAAAACTTTATATTTAAGACAAAAGCATTTTGAGACAAAAATATTTTAAGACAAAACTTTATATTTAATACAATGACCACTTTAGATCAAACCTATGTTTAATATGATATTTCACTTCGAATGAAAATGGAGAGCGGAGCGCTCAGGGTTTGACGTTGCTCTGCAACTGGCAGACCTTCACAGACTGCGCCGTTCTACCATTAACCTTCAGCCATAAGGAAACTACAGCACAATAAGGAACAGCTATTGGGCAATGGAACCCGCTCAGGGGGAGGACATGATGCCTCCCCCCGTTGATACGGAAAACGGCCTGCGACAGACTGAAAATGTTAGGATGGACCATCCAGAAGATACAGCAACAGAGAATGAAAATATGCCGACGAATAACAACACAAATGAAGAACCACAAGTGACGTCAAACACCTGCAAGCTGGTAGCAGTTGACAGACCCAAAATTGAGCTCCCAAATCTGTGCATTAACACTCAGATCTAGTTTATGAGGGATCATGCTTTGATAGGAAAGTTCATAGGCCTTTGGCCAATGGAAAAAGCTTTGCATGACTGGATCGCAGCCAAATGGAAGCCAAAATGGCACATAACATTGTAGTTAGGGCCTAAGGGCTTCTTTACCGCCATTTTCAATTGTCTGGAGGACCAAAATAGGGTATTGGATGGAGGACCATATTTCTTCAACGCAGTAGGGCTATACCTAAGAGGATGGATCGAGCGCTTTAACCCGGACAAAGAAGATCTGAGCTAGGCCCTGGTGTGGTTGCGCCTTTATTCTCTCCCTCTGGAGTATTGGGACGAAGACTCTTTACGAGACATTGGGAATCGTTTAGGCGAATTCATCAAAGTGGCAGAGGAGACAAAGCTGAAGCGATACACCTCCTATGCGCGGATTTGTGTATACATCCACCTCAGCAAAGCTCTCCCGGACGCGGTAAGCCTCTACCATGATGATTATGAATGGTTACAAACAATATATTATGAGCATGTACCATTCCGCTGTCGAAAATGCCACGCCCTGGGCCATTTATTCTTAGACTGTCCCTCCAATATGAAATCCATGACCACACCAGCAATGGACAAATCTGACTCGGATGGGTTCACAAAAGTTCCAAATCGCAAAAAGACCCATAAAAATCCCTCTACCTCAGTCAAAAAACCTGTCACCGGCACCTCCTTGCCTTCGACAAGCAACAGCTTTGAAATCCTGCTCCAGCTGGAGGTTCATATTTCAGATAATCAGAAACAACCTGAAGCCATTCCTAAGACTTCCGCCCATTCTGCTCCATCAAGCTCAAAGAAAGCCCTCACTTCTAAGCAACCCGCGGACACCAAAACGCCCTCTCCCAATAACATGCAGAAAAGGACTGCTCAAGGTATGGAGGTAGATAGCACTCAGATGCAGCTCATGATTGTAGACGATACAGAGGCAGAGCAAGAAATAGTACAGCACATGGAAGAGGAACCGGAGAGCTTCGACATCGGAGATCTAGATATACTAGGACTTGAACAGGCTTGTAAGAAAAAGGAATATGACGAAATTCTTGAGTGACAGCTAGAGAACTTAGAAGTAATTCTCTCAAGAGCACAGAAGCAAAGATTATTAGGCGTCCAAATTGGTAGTCAGTTGGTTGGAAGAAATATCTTCAAAGACAACAAGAAACGAGGATGGAAAACCGATCTTTAGAGAACCATCCACATAGGGGAGATGCTGGTGGAATTTGGAAGATACTCCAAGCTCACCGAATACTATAATCCCCTTCCCAATCGTGAATCATGAAGCTCATATCATGGAACATCACAGGGCTCAATGACCTAGGGAAGGGACGATTAATAAGGAACATGCTACAACAGGAAAGGCCTCAAATTCTCTTCTTGCAGGAGACCAAGTATAATTCCACAACGTTGGATCAGATCCTTGCCAAAGCGTGGCTAGGAAGCAAAGAAGTGGTGGTGGAAGCCATGGGAGCCTCAAGAGGGCTAGCCATCATTTGGGATGATAGAGCTATAACACTTACCAACATACATGCCAGTAAGCACTTTATTCAGGCCAAGTTTCATTTAACAGGGTCAAATGTTCATGGAAACTTAACTAATGTCTACTTCCTCCAGGAGGCAACAAAAAAAGTAGACACATTGAACACCCTAACTCAAATCAACTCAAAACGATCCCACCCACTTTGGATCACAGGAGGGGACTTCAACATGATTACAAGATTGGAGGAAAAAAGAGGAGGACGGATCAAGCTGGACTGTGAAAGCACACACTTCAAAAACTACATTCATAACAACAGGCTTATAGATAGGGAATTCAACAATGGCGTTTATACTAGGAACAACAAGCATGCAGATGCCCACCAAATTGCATCTCGGTTAGACAGATTCCTGATTTTTGATAACGCAATACATCTTGGTGGGGATCTCTTGGCCTCTATATTGCCACTCTCTAGCTCGAACTATTAGCCTATTAGGCTTCAATGGCAAAGACCAAGAGACAATGTTTGTAGGCCCTTTTGCTTTGAAGCCTTTTGGCTGAATCACCCGATTTTCATAACCTGATAACATAGACATGGAGAAATTTCACACCACCAGAAGGCGCAAAAATGTACAAGCTCCAACAAAAGCTAAAACATATCAAGGAAAAAATAAAACAGTGGAATCACTTTACCTTCGGCAATATCTTTCAGGCGCAAAGCACTATTGAACAAGAAATGCAAAAATTACAGCAGAGAATCACAGCTGAAGGCAGATCCGAAACCATAGCAGAACAGGAACGTCAACTACAAATGCAGATCTCAAAAAGAGCAAGACAAGCAGAGATTCTTTGGAGACAAAAATCGAGAATCCGATGGCTTAAAGAGGGCGAACACAATACAAAGTTCTTCCACCATACCACT
Organism: Pinus tabuliformis; assembly: GCA_031772625.1. Taxonomy (NCBI): domain Eukaryota; kingdom Viridiplantae; phylum Streptophyta; class Pinopsida; order Pinales; family Pinaceae; genus Pinus; species Pinus tabuliformis. The sequence continues at coordinate 1,593,314,433 of CM062816.1, forward strand.
ATCCAATGGAGAATGCACAACATCATTACTCTCCTCCAAAATCGACAGGGGGCACATCTAGAGAAGCATGAAGATATAGAACAGGAACTCCTCACCCACTTTCAGAGAGTGCATCAGGAAACGGAGACTGATCGGCTGCCAATTATAGAGAAGATCATCCAGATTATTCCTAAGGTCGTAATTGAGGAACACAATCAAATACTCCTCAGGCCTATTTCTTTACAGGAAGTGGAGACAGCGATGTGACAGCTCAAAGTTGGGAAAGCACCCGGACCAGACGGCTTCACTTCGGACTTCTTTCACAACTTCTGGGATCTAATCAAGGAGGAAGTCTGGCAAGTAGTCGAGGAGTCCAGAGTTAACAGATGGATGCTTCCATCCTTGAATGCCACCTTCATCGCCCTCATCCCTAAGGAGGAGAAGAGCCAGACTCTAGACAAATTCTGACCTATTACACTATGCAATGTATTGTATAAAATTGTCTCCAAAGTGATCGCCACACGCCTCAAGTCCTTGCTTCCTCTTCTTATATCACCGGAGCAATCAAGTTACATGGAAGGAAGGCAGATCACCGATGGCATAATTCTCACTCATGAAATCATGCACTCCCTAAAGCAAATCGAAAAGGCAAGTATGCTCCTAAACATCGACCTCTCAAAAGCTTTCGATACTTTAAGCTGGAAATATATTCAAAAAATATTGCTAGCCTTTGGCTTTACCCCCCCTTGGGTAAGATGGATTATGAGTCTCATCACTTCTACCCTTTTCTCAATTCTTGTCAACAGGACCCCCTCCACCCCCTTCCACCCGTCCAGAGGTATCCGACAAGGGGACCCTCTCTCACCCTTTCTATTTGTTATTATGGTGGAAGGTCTTGGACGTTACATCAAATATGCCCTTCAAAACCAGCAATTACGTGGCCTTTCTTTCCAGAATACCCCTACTTTCACCCACCAGCAATTTGTGGATGACAATATGTTATTTGGTCATCCTTCAGTCCAGGAAGCCCGTAAGCTAAAATCAATTTTATCTAACTTTTCGGATGCCTCTGGCGCCTGCATTAACAAATCAAAATTGCAAGTCTTCTTCTTTCACACACCTCCCATCACTCAAGCCTCTATAGCCAGAATTCTGGGCTTCTCGATTGCATCTCTGCCCTCCAAATACCTGGGAGCTCCAATGACAGCCTCTGCCTTAAAGCACTCATCCTAGAAAATTCTCCTAGAAAAATTGGAAGCCCGTATCTCTTCATGGACCTTCAGAGCTCTCAATATGGCGAGTCATCTAGTTCTAATCAAGGCAGTGCTACAATATATGCCGCTCTACCTCTTCACAGTCATGGCAGCACCCAAATGGGTTCTTAAAGCAATCAAAAATCTTCAACGGGATTTTTTATGGGGGAATATGAAACAAAAAAGAAAATGGGCTCTGGTAAAGTGGGAAACAGTGTGTCACCTAAAATCCTCTGGAGGCACTGGATTACGGGATCCTCAGGATAGCAACGAGGTCATGGGAGCGCGCATCTAGTGGAGATGGCTCTCGAACCCATATACTCCTTGGGCTATCCTCTCGACAGCTAAGTATGCTCATAATAAACCAGTGGATGATTTAATTTGGCTCAAAGAAGTTGGCACGGGCTCTCTAATTTGGAATGCTACCAAACAACATAAAGATCTAATCCAACAACACAGTTTTTGGGAAATCAGGAATGGAGATAATGCAAGGTTTTAGGAGGACTGCTGGCAGCAAAGACCAAAATTGAAGGACCTACTCACGCCCCACCAGCTTCAGGATTGGGTAGAGCAACTGATGATCAAAGTAAATCAACTTTGGGAGGAAGTTCACAACCAAGGTTATAGGCAATGGTTATGCTTGAACCTCATTCTTGGGCAAGCCATGCTATCCATCAAAGATAGCCTGGATACAGAACTCTCAAACAGGAAAATTCGCCTATCAAATAAGAAAGATATCATCAGATGGGGTTATGAAACGAGAGGTACTGTCACTTCCTAGGAAGCATATCACATAATACTAAGGGACCATACTGTCAAGGATAGCCTCTGTCACAAAGTTTGGGAACCACCAATTTGGCCAAAAATCTCCACCTTTCTCTGGTTGTTGTGCCAAAATAGAATCCTTACTTGGGATAATCTAAGGAAACGGAGTTTTCACGGACCTTCCATCTGCCCAAATTGTAAACAGGCATAAGAAACTAAGGAACATCTCCCAAACTCATGTCTGTTAGCAACCCGACTTTGGCAGAAGGTTAGCTTCAGATGTCAAAGAGATGGATGAAATAAGGAGAATTCAGCCAGCACTATTCATTGTTGGGCACCTCACCCTTATAAAAGAAAAATCTTAAACACCTTATGGAAGCTAATACCAGGTTTCCTCATGAGGACAATCTAGATAGAGAGAAATAGCCGCATCTTCAAAGAGCATTCCTCTCCCATAGAAGTTCTATGGATCAATATATGTCAAAACATATGAGAAACCTTGATGCTCCAAACGTGGCTTGATGATGATTTCCCATCCACACCACAGGAACAAAATATATGGATGAACTGGAACCTTCAGTGGAACCATGAACAGGTACACCTAAGGAAAATCCCTCCCTCTGGAGATACACCTGACAAATGGACTCCACCCCCACCACACATGGTACTGCTCAACTTTGATGGAGCATCAAAGGGAAATCAAGGTAAAGCATGATTTGGGGGAATATTTAGAAATCACAAGGTCAATGTTCTCCAAACATTCATGGAGTAAATAGGTTGGGATACAAACAACTTAGTTGAATTAGAAGGAATTTGGCAAGGACTTCTCCTGGCTCAGAACAATAGATTCTTCCCACTCATAATTGAAGGGGACTCTCAGATCTTAATTAACATGATCAACAAGATCTTACAGGGAACTCTAGCACATAAAGTGGATAGCAGTTGGAGATTGGCGTAAAGGCTGGAATAGATTGAAAAATGGCTACTCATTCACAGAGCAGTTACCATCAGGCACACTCGTCGGAATGGTAACAAAGTAGCAGACCTCCTAGCAAACATTGGCATTGAAAGTGGTAAGACTCTTCATGTAGGAGCTCTTAGCACTATAGCCAATACTCATAAATTGTAGTATTTCAATGATCTAGTGCAAAAGGAAAGGGGAAATGCAGAGGAAATGTACCCGGATGCGGTTGTCATCAACGAAGTTTAAATGACAAGACGGATCGCCGGCGGGTTGGGAAGCCATCTGGCTAAGTTCTTCGTCCTAAGAGCTCACTGCAGATGGATTAAAAACACCTTTCAGGTGACATTTATTGACTCCGAAAGTTATGATGAGCTCACCTTCTTCAACACCATGGCCCCTGCAAACCATTTGTTACTCCTCCCCTTGTCCATGGCATTTGTCCTCCGCAAGCGGCTGAACCATGTTTCAAAATTGCTACAGGCAGTGGCTGCCTAATTCTCCCTTGTTAAGATTTCGGTAATGGTTTTCATTTTTCGCATTCCTGTCATTGTCTTCTTGATTGTGGTTTGCCCACCCCTGCTACCACTCATCGTTGCCTTCATTCCAATTCTTCTGTTGTCAATTCAGCCATGGCTCGCCTAAGGCACCGCATGCACAGTTGGCGTGGAGGTTCGCGTGGAGGTTTTAACTGCTCGCGAGCTTCTACCAGTTCCACCTCCGACTCCCCGGACTCAACTACTAAATTGCCCAACTCACTCATTAACCCCACTCATAGCTACCTGAATACCAGAAGTGGGAGAGGTTGGAGGGACAACGCTGTCCACACTGTGGATCTCCCACTCCCTCCTCTTTCTGGCCCTCACAGCACACAATTTCGTTTCTACAGTTCACTAAACATGCCTACAATCACTGCTACCATCACAATTTCTTTCAAGGAAGAGTCTGCGATGCAAGCTACTCTGTCCAGTTATGGGAACAAGCAGAACAGGGAAGAGACAGGTAGTCATGGGATCAACAACAAGCAACAAGGTGAAAGCAGTAAGGCTCTGCATGACAAAGATAAAGCTGGGGATGCTGGTAAGCGACAGATGGATGCTGAAGGCACTATAGATTCTCCAACTGCTCAAGGTCGCGACGCATCTGAGGAGGATGACGATTGGTATCAGTTTACCTATCGGCTTGAGGAAGAGCCAGCTCCGGAGGAACCACCAGCGTAACACGTGGCCTCATGCAAAGGTCTCCGGCTCCCAGGTGGATTCGTCTCACTTTTTGTGCTTTTTGGTCTCTTGCAAAGGTGTCCGGCTTCCAGGCGGATATGTTTCTATGATTCATGGTTTTGTGGTCTGGATGTGTTCTGTCTTCACGCCAAGTGTCTTGAATTCTCCATTTGACTCTCTGCTAGGTGGAAATGGCATATTGTTACTTGGTTATGTCCCTGTCTTTTTGGTTCAGGATTGCATTCCTCTTTGTTCATTTTGGAAAACCAAGGTCTACTTTGAAATAGTTATTCTAGTTCAATGGCTGGTTTCCCCCATAATGGGGGTAGTCTTCAAAGCTTCTTGGACTGGTTTCCCCTCTGTTGGGGCAGTCCAATACCAACAGTTGCATTTTGTGATGATGACTGATGCTTAACATCTCTGAGATCAGGTTTCTTTATAACTTTTTTTGTATTATATTAATAGATCAATACTACTTAGAAACAAAAAACCTATGTTTAATACAATTAACAATTAAGACACAAACATATCAATTTAAGATGATATTATCTAATTACAACTGAAAAATTGACTGTGACAGTGCACCCTAAGTCAGCCAGCTTGTAGACAACTATTGTCTTGCGCCTATACCGAGGTTGTTATTTTATTTACCATTCACGTTATCTTATATAAAGACAAAGATTTGTTGGGCTCTTTGTTTTGTGGGGGTAATCGACTAAGAAGAACGCGACAAGTTTTACTGACAAGATTTCTCGGACATCAATTCCTCTTCTGTCCCTTTCATATATGCTGATACGATTAGAGACAACTTGTCTATTGTTGCATTCGGTACTACTACATGGAGGGGGACTTTAAGACAATTTTTTAAGAGAGAAGAAATATTTTGTCTTCAAAATTTCAATATGAGGCGATAGTAAAAAAAGGTAAAGGTAAAGTATTAGGGGTCTATCTACTGGCATTCACTGAGTGGTTGGTTTACCATGGTTGTGAAGTGATATTCAACAAAGGAAAAGCATTCCTGAGACACATAGCCACGGGGCAGGTGAAGCAAATCGGGGTTTGTGTGAAGAACCTGTATAAGCTAGATGTGGAAGAATGTGCTACATTAAGCACTAAGGCGGAGAAAGTGAAGGTCGCGACGTCGATGAACTTTGGCACAAAATACTTGGTCATTTGTATCATGGTGCCTCGAATATTATAGAACAAATAACCACTCGCCTCTCTAAAGGAGCACTTAAGCAATAGGATATATGCAAAGGATGTACATTACAAAAGTACATAAAATCCACATTCCATGATCAGGAAAACAAAGCACATGCAGTCCTAGAAAGGATCCACTATGACGTTTATGGACCTGTCTTGACAACCTACACTGTCAGACACAAATATTTTGTCACTTTTATTGCTGACTTCTCACGGAAGTGTTGGATCTTCTTCACGTGGAATAAAGATGAGACATTCTCTTAGTTCGTAGAATTCAAGACACTAGTTGAAAACGAAGCTAGCAAGAAGGTGAAGGCTCTGTTGTAGAGGCTGCAACACCCTCCAAAATTTTGGCCTGCACTTAAATTTCAGAGCCTACTATGGATATAGTGATCAATCATTCCTTAGTTAGTTATTGGTAAGTTGATGATCTCAAGCTCCCCTTTTCAATCTTAAGAGTCGTTTATGCTTTTATCTTTACATAGAATGTGTCATCTTTGGGCATGGGGGTAATCGCTTGTCATGGAAAGGGACGTTTGTTTTGCTTCAAGGGGAAATATTTATGAGAATGATACATGTTTAACACTCATTTCACACACTCTTACACAAGTGTCGCCTTTATCCTCCCGAAATCTATAATCGAAGTCGCACTTGCCATAAGCTACCACAAAGGTTGTTGCATTAAGTGAAGTATGTGTTATATGTTCTAGATGGTCTATGTTGTATCGATAAGTTTTCAAGTGTGTGATCGTAGTGAAGTTTTATCACTATTCACATAAGTTCCACTGATCCCACACTTAGCTAAATTTCGGAGTTTCCTCAGCAACCTAGCCTCATCCAACTTTCCTGAACTACATACTTCACATATGTAACCCTCAAGCTTTTCCGTTGCTTGTTCGAACCGTGCAATGTGCAAAAATCCCAACCTCCCTTACCATTCAAAAATGCGCAGTGGTTTCCTCCAGTGTCCTTCCCTCAGGCGGAACCCACTGTCTCCAAAAACTGTGCAGTTTTGTCCCTTAACTACCCAGTCTGCCTTGCATCCTGAAATTGCATAGATGTGTCCTCCCAGGGCCTCGTCCCAAGTAGTGCCTTACATCCTAAAACTGTGTAAATGTGTCCTCCTAAGGCCTCATCCCGCAACAGTCACTGCCCATTGAAACTACACAATTATGTCTCTCACGAGCCACGAAGAAAGATGGTAAATACTTTTTTAGCTGTGTGCGTATGAAATTTAAAGTTAGACACGTTTTAAAGAAATTGAAGAATTCCAATTACATATAAACTTAAGATCATTGCATATTTATTGTGTTAAAGGAAATATGTATTTAAAAGGAATGGAAACTCCACTCCATTTATGTTTATCTATTTAAATATATGTTTGGGTGGAGTACTCCACTCCATTATCTCCCACGGTCTTCAAACATTTTCTCAACCTTTCGGTTAAGCGTTGCCATAGATGGGCCAGTCATTGACCCTTCCTTTGCACTCTATGCTGTGAACTTTCCTCGTTATGCCACAATCTCATCCGACAGACGTTTGGCTGTGATGCACTGCATGTCAACGTGGGGTGAGCTTCCCTCAAGTGGCTCCCATTGTGCGTTTACTCCACAACCCATGAAGGCCACTAAACGAAACCGTCTAGGGGCATTGTGCAACTACCACGTGCCAAATGCTAAGGGACAATTACGACCTCTATGACCTAAACCTAAGTTTTCTACCTCTACTATATTAGGTATCATGGTATTCTCCTAGTTGTATAGCCAAGTGATTAGGAGTAGGCTCCCCTACCGTTTTCCACTACCTCAGTAGGCTACCCTACCGTCCACTACCTTCCAGGGTAGTCTTTGTTCTTATTTTTTAGGTTATAAATTCCTGCTATATTTTATGTTTGACATATATATTTTAGAAATGTATATTTTTATGCTTTTACACATATAAAGTTGTTTATACAAATTGAAAATATATAATTTAAAAAATATATATTTTTACGGTTTTTAATATAGGTTTGTTTTGTCATATATAATCTTAAAAAACATTTTTTTTTGTTATTGCTGCTATAACAAATAAGTTTTGAGCTGCATTAGTAAGATTCAGATTTACCATTTATTTTTTTTAAACTCTATGACTCTTTTTCAACTTAGCCATTTCAAAAATAATTTATATGTTTTATTAGCAAGATTGAGATTTACAAAAAAAATTAATGTTAAGGTAATTTTACCTAATATTAATAGGTCTTATAATTTTAAAGATAAAATAGCTTTCATAATTTTAAAAAATACAAAATTAACAATATAAATGTTGAAAAATAATATTGATGTAACAGCCACTATACAATCCAAAATAATAAAAAAAAACAAAAATTATTATCTTAATACCTGGCAATAGTATTAACACCAACATTTAACTATGGTGTGATGAAAAGGTCTAATGGGTGATTGTTTTAATTTTAACCTTACAAGGGACATGTACTATGCATATACTTTGGTCCTATGCAATCTACTGTGCAATATTCGGTACAATGAATTTTCAATTATGAACATGTCATTCATATCGTTCTCGTCTTCCAAGGAGTGTGTGTCAATCTCAATAGTGCTTCTCCTACCGTCCAAATGCACTCCACAACGCATGCCACTTGGAGTCAATTATGTGATTGTTGAAGATGGGAGAGATTCGACGGTTCTGGAGGCTTTGGTTAGGGTTAGGGTAACTGTCTTCGAGGAATTGGCTGAGGGTGGTCATTTGTGTTCATGCACCACCGATGGGAAGCCTCTACAACCATTCCCTATTCTTGCCTCCTGCGGCCTGAAAACTAAGTCGGTTTCCTCTATTTCCTTCTTCTGATGTCGTTACTATGAAGCTTCTCAGTCTCCTCCGACAATTGGCTTGCTCAACAACATTTTTCATGTGGTTAGCAAGGCAAAGGGTTCCTCTTTACCTATTGCCTCTGCTCGACTTGTTGCAATCCTATTGCATGACGGCTACTGCAGCTCAGAATGTGCATCTTCGTGGTTGCAGAGGGTCTGTTCATGCCTTGAAGTTGATTTCTTCACATCAAATTCAGGTAAATACACATTTGGGTTACTTGATTCATTTCTCTGTCACATATTCAATTTTAATTTGTTCACAGACAACACCTAACGAGGGTTTATTTCTATGCCATAGGAAAATTGGTTGATGGTCCAGAATTTGATAAGTACTGAGGTTTTAGAGCCACCGAGCTCGATTCAGTCTCCGGATTGGTCAGGTTGGCTTCCATTTTCTTTAAATACATGCTATGGTTTGATTGGCCAAGGTTTCACTTGGTATGCTTCATCTCCTATTTGGAGTCTATAAATCCTTGTATAGCTTGTAATTACAACCATCTAGGCCTGAGATTTAGGTCATATGTGGCTAGTTTGTTCTAAGTTTCATGCGCAAGAAGTTCTCATTTCTTGTTGTTTTCTTCTTTGTACACATATTCGCTAGCTGGTTAACACTCGAACTTTTGAGAATGCAGTTATTGGTGTAAATGAAACTTTATTGCATACAAACTTGGTTGGCCCAAAATCATTTCTGTTGTTAATTTTGGATTCTGAACATATTAGGTTGCCATACTATTTAATGACATATTTATGATTTTTATAACCCTAGATGTTTACAGTTTTTGTTACATTATTGAGTAATACTAGTCTTAATATGATGAATGACAGGCGTTCGATTGTTTTCTGTTTGTCTTGCACTTAAGCGCTTCTGAATGATTTCCATAATGTTCAGTTATCTGGTTATCTTGCAAGTTCGTTTGTTTAACATTCTTTATGATTGGGCGCTTGTGGGCATAGTATTATATTTCAGTTTTAATTAAGAGATTCTCTACTTAAATTTTTTGATGCATAATGGCCACAGAGTTGAACTCTATTCTGAGACTGCATAGGAGATCATTGGAAACAACTTGGTCTCTAGCTAACCCAATAACAGTCCAACTACCTTTCACCTTTTACCATGTAATTTGTGGATTGTTCTATTAGTGAGTTATTTTCCATTAGGATGTGATCATGCAGTTTTCTTCATGCATCGCTACTATCTGGTATCCATATGTTCATGCATTAAATAGGATATTTTCCATTATTACAAATACTTTTGGGTTATTGGCAACTTGAACACTACATTCATCATTCATACTAGAACTAACCACTAGGGTGCAATTGACAGTTTTTTTAATTATGTTTATGGAATTCATCACTCTTGTTTCCTTTGCTTTTTCTAGCAGTATGTGAAATATCTATTGTTTTCCTTAGCAATTAATTCATCTGCATACATTATCTACATGATTTTCTTTCAGCAAGTACTGCTAGAATTGCTCTCCTTATTGTTGCTTCTTTTTTTTTTAAACGCTAAGAAAAGAGTTCCATTCAAATACTCAGATTTCGGACCTCTTGGTAGATTGACCTCTTTTGATCGGTATCTACACTCCTTATGAATAATAATAAATCTCATATGATTTCTTCTTACCGAGATGATGCATTGGTACTGGAGATTTATCATATTTTTGGTGTTATATCCACTGCATTGGTTGCATATTTTGAAAATCTTAGATTTATGCTCGAACCTAATTGTTATGGAATTAAGGATTGGAGTTGACTTATAGAGAAAATCCACTGTAAACTTTTATCATGGGCATAGAGGTGGCTCTCCCTAGGAGGCAAGTTTACTCTAGTTCGAGCAGTCCTTCAGAGAATCTTTGTATATTGGCTTCATATTTTCACTCTGCTTAAGAATATCAGTAAATGTATATTTTTGGCTTCATCTTGGCATGAGACAATGTGTCGTAAAGGACAGAGTGGGCTTGGTTGTTGTTTACTATGTATGGAGGCAATGGATAGCTAGACTCATCTATTCCTTTGATTCTCCTCAGAAAAATCATTTTGGAATGGTGTATTTAATATGTTGCATTTATAGGCAGATTATAACTACTCTTTGTGGTTGATTGTATTTGAGACTGGATTATTGAATATAAGACATTTGGACCACTTCCAATATACATTGAGGTTTCGACCCAAAGAATGCATTATTGTCCCGAGCTCCTTTGTTGTGATACATCCACCTCCATCCTTGTCAATAAAGCTAAAAGCCTCCCTGAACTTAGACATAACCTCCATCCCATATTCCTTTAGTAGATAAAACCCTTCTCTCATTTTCAGACCATGCCAATCTACCCTTCGTCCCATATTCTCTCATGAGCCCTGCGTAAACCACCATTTCATTCAAGGATGGGGAATTCGATGCGTACTCTAACCATATTTGTTAGATACTATCCCCCTTTTCTTGCTTATTCATTCATTGCCAAACACTATACCACTAGTTCGAAGAATCTTGTGGATACTATCACCACAATAAATGTATATTTTATTTTATAGGAGACAAGAATTGTATATTTACCATTGGGACACTCCAAAAATATTTTGATGCACCTTTGTGACCTTTATGACTTTATGACCTTAATTCCCATTCCATTTTCATCCATGTTGATTCACTTTATGATGTTCTACGACAACCTAATGTCCCTGTCAACTTCCTCTCATCTTCCTTGTCATGTTTTCAGGACTTGTGTATCCAACAAGAAATTTGGGAGATGAGTGCCATCAAGGTAGAAAATCAAGGGGGTTTCTAGTCATTTATATAGGGTTCCCACTAGCATAGTCCCACCATATGATCCACCCAATCCCTCAATTGGGGTCTATTGCTATTTCAATTAATTATTAGATGATCATGGTGGGCCATAATTCCAAGTTAAATATTATGACTCTTCATATGATATTATTGGAGATACTTGAGGAGACATATTTTTGGCTAAAGGGTTAAGGGAGGATTTTGACTTCAATATCGAACCATCAACCATATCCTCAACATTTGTCCCATCAACCATATCCTCAACATATCTAACCAACAATCAAGAAGACAACTTAGGTCAAGCATGGGCATCCTCTCTCGCCCACGTTGTTCATGATATATATCAATCTATGAATGCCTCTACACTCCACCAATTGTGCATAAATAAAATTTTGGGTTTCCCCACTATCCTCCAAGATGGATACATGTTGTCCCTACATTGTGCCTTTGATTGCAGAGTGGATAATAATCATAGTTTATCGTGGATGATTGTCATCGTATGTAACATCCATGGTCTAATTCATTTGTTTGGTGCCTAATGTTGGTGAATCATTGTATTGCATCATCGTAGCATATATTTCCTTTTTTAAAGCAAAAATATATTGAAAATAAATTAAGTGCCAAGGCAGACCTAAGGGTGGTAAACTAAGTGCTTCCTATGTTCATGTTACATGCTTGTATTTTTTCCACTTAGCATCTCAATTTTTAACTTCCTGTAATCTTGTTTAGGAGGCTAAAGATCATTTTGAAAAGGTTGTCTTGGATGGTTGACAATTGGCTTTGAAGGTAATTACAGCTTTGTCAAGTCTGTATTAATTATAGCTTGGACATGGAATAAAAGTAAAACTAGGTATGCTGGTGAAACACATAAAATAGTTTTGATTGTGTGCACTTGCAGATCAATGCGAATTCAGTTTATGGGTTTACTGGTGCCACTGTTGGGAAATTGCCCTATTTGGAGATTTCGTCGAGTGTGACGAGCTATGGTAATTTCACAGTTCTTCCATGGAAAAAAAACATTAAATCCATGGACACCTTGATTCTCCCCTTGTTTTTCCTAGTTGTAATGTTATTGGTGCTTCTTTTACTTACAAGATAGAGATGCTTGTAGTCCTCTCTTATTCTATATATATGCATGTATCAACCATTCACATTGATTATTTTTGGGCATCAATTATATCCATGTAATTCTTTTCTTCCTCCTGGCATAATGTTTTTGGTATGAACTGTAATTGACAATCTTGTACAAATAAGATCGAGTTCTTGAATTGCATTAATTAGTCATGTGTACTTGTACAACTAAGATGATATGCTTAGGCCCTCTTATTATATTTTGATTACAAGTCAAGTTTGATCTTTTGACACATTCTCTGTTCCATCAGACAATATCGATTTTACGTATTGTTTTAAAATTTCATATCATTAATCATCTCATTTTTTTCCACCTGTCAGGCCATCAAATGATAGAGCATACAAAGAGGCTAGTTGAAGAAAGGTTCACAATAGTTGGTGGTTACCACTACAATGCTGAGGTAGGCTATTATTTAGCAACTAAAGGCATTTATAACCTTTGAACTGGATCAGTAATGACAGGAAGTACACTTGTTGTATTGGTGATAGTTTAAGTTCTTGAAATCATAATGGGTGATCTGATCCTAACCAAGATTTCTACTGTAATACTTGATATTATATTTTTATATTTGAATCTAGGTTGTATATGGAGATACAGATTCAGTTATGATACAGTTTGGTGTACCAAATATAGAAGAGGCCATGACGCTAGGGAGGGAAGCCTGAGATTATATTAGTGGTACATTTACAAAGGTACAGTGTCAAGAATTTTAAATATCCGTGAAGCCTCTAGAGTTGTTAATGATGTTTTTGTAGGGATGAATGTTTTAATATCACCTTTCTTTTTAAAACTAATCTTCTTTTGACATTCCACTTCCATGAGATCTTTGTAAATATGCATAGGACAATATGATCAGTTATGCTTTTCTGTGGCTTATCTACATCTGTTTGGTGCATCTTTGGCATCTAATCAGTGCGTTATTTAACATATGCTTTTATGCAGCCTATTAAACTAGAATTTGAAAAAATATACTACCCATACTTGTTGATCAACAAGAAAAGATATGCTGGGTTGTTGTGGACAAAGCGAGATGCTTATGACAAAATGGATACTAAAGGTGACAAACTTGATCTTTTTGTTTCAAAGACAGGCCTTAGTGTTTGTGAAGGCTCAAAATGCTCTTAGAAAAATAATTTATTTTATGCCTTCTTAATTATTAAATATTCCTGATCTTTTAAATATTCCATATCAACAGGCATTGACACAGTGCGAAGGGACAATTGCCTGTTGGTGAAGAACTTGGTTACAGAGTGACTTCACAAAATACTCATTGATCGTGACATACCTGGTGCAGTGAAGTATGTCAAGAACACTATTTCTAACTTGTTAATGAACATAATGGATTTGTCACTTTTGGTGATAACTAAGGTGAGAACAATGAATCCTTCTGCATGTTTATGACAAAATTTGTTTGACCATTTGTTACTTTTGAAATGGAGAAAATATGATAGGGGGAAGAGGAGATTTACATTACAAGCAAGTCACTTATTACACATTCCTAGTTTCAAGTGTTAGAAGTATATACTATATACCTAGTTGGGGCAGGCCATGGAAGTTTCCTTTTTAAGTCTGTCATGTTTCTTCTTCCTACATTCTGTACTTGGAAGGGATTCAGTCAATATTTACTGCTAGCAATGGGAAGAAGAAGTGTCAAGGGAGGTTCTGATACAATTGAAGAGAATTAAAACGTGACAATATATAATATATCTGCATTTCTAATTTCATCCTGAGAAAAATTGATTACTGTTTAGCTGCAGCAGAAACAGATGTTTGCAGGTCATATCCTTTATCAAGGCTATCAGCATATTCTTAAGGGCATTGTTGTTTGCCTGTGCTAACAATCTCTTTGTTGAGTCAGGGTCTGACAAAGACTGGAGATGATTACGCAGTCAAGGCAGCACCTGTGGAACTAGTTGAGCGAATGCAGAAGGTAAATACTGGAAATAACTTCTCAGAACAAGTATAATGAATGGTGCAATGCCTTCTGGTTCCATTTCAATCGTATCTCTCTATTTTTATTACTGCAGTGCATCTAAAGACTCTTGTAATATTTTTCTTTTTATTGACAATGAGTCCATTGTTGGATTTTTTAAATTGATGTCGTGTTTTAAAGCCAAGTTGCCCCTGGTTTACAGAGGGTTGCTGCAACTGCTCCAACTGTGGTTGATTGTGTTCCATATGTCATCATAAAGGTCGTGAAAGGTGCCAAGGTAATAATTAACCCCTTCTGTGCTCAGCATAAGTCTCTATATTGCACTAAAAAATGGTTATTTTAATTATTTTGTTATGTTTTATTTGGAGGCATAATTTACAGAGGGATATGGATATTAATTAACCCCTTCTGTGCTCAGCATAAGTCTCGATATTGAAATAAGTTTTGTCATATTCAAGACCACCTCTACATATTCCGTAGATTAAAGGCTGAGTAGAATTATTCTCAAAAATATATCGTAGATTAAAGGTTGAGTAGAATTATTCTCAAAATTCTAGATAGTAAGAACTTATTTTGAGCTACATTATGCTTGATCTTGATAGGCTTTTAAGCCTGTTAAAATAATTATCAAAACTCTACACGTTCAGTTCTTATTTTGAGCTCCATTGTACTTGATCTTGCCGGTTTTTTCAATTCCTTTGGTCTTTTCCTTTTCTCAACTTGTAATTTGCCAAAACCATAGGTGTTAAGTGCTTATTTTGAGCTTCATTGCACTTGATTTTGACCCTTTTTTCATTTCCTCTGGCCTTCTCCTTTTCTCAGCTTGTAATTTGCCAACGAAAAGCATAGACAAACTTTACAAAGAAACGGTAGCCAGTTTCAAACCCTGCTTAAATAACTTTCAGAGGTAAGAGCTTTTCAAAGTTTCCTATTATGCAAAAAGAAATTAAAGTTTAGAGCATAGGCTTTTTCAGTTTTATTTTTTTGCAAGTGTTTGGACATGCCAGAAAAGAATTAACAACGTAGGGAGCCTGGTTACATCTGAGCCAGTGGCTAGAAAATGCTCTTTGCTTCTTTCGCTTCACAATCGTATACATGCTCAAAAATGTATTGAAGGTATGTACGTAAATATAGGTTGCAAACCCCTTACCTATGTTAAAAGACGTAGAATTTTCTATTTTAAGAAATAATGAGCAATGGTTAGCTACAAAGTAGAGTATTAAGGCTTATAATTTTAGAGTTTCACGCAGACAAGGCTTAAATATCACGGACTTTACTCCATACTTTGATGAGGTTCCATTTTTACATGCGTGCCATGACCTTAAGGTAGGTATGCAGGCACCAAGAGGTAAGAATTGAACATATGGCATTGGTGAGCCATTCGGGTACTTGAGGTAGCTATGCTGGCACTCAGAGGCAAGGATCGAACTAAGCGTTGGTGGGCCATTGGGGTACTTTCTGAGCAGTAGGAATGAGGGCACTAAGAGGTAGGATTTGAATTTATCCCAGCGTAATGCTTATCCAAATGTTACAGACCCTAACCCATCTCCATGCTCTAATTAAGGCCTGCATTTTAACATTTGTTGGTTGGCCTGTAGGAATTTATCATAATTATCCAGGTTCGAGTCTAAGAATGGGCTATGCTTGAGAATTTCGCTTCTGCCAAAAATTATGACTTTTTCTTCTTTCTTCATGGATATAAATATTTATTCAATTCCAAACGGAAAAGAACATGTCTAACATTCAGGAAGAAAGGGGAATCCCTTGAATTGCTTGTATTTTCAATTTTGTTCATGGATATGAATATGTTTAATTCCACATGCAAGAAAACATGTCTAACCTTCGCAAAGAAAGGATAATCGCTTTTCTTGTATTGTCAAGTTTAGTCCCTTTTTATGCTTTGCTTCTTTTACTTTTCTTTATTTTTGTTTCATTGTAGGAACACTCTTGTACCTATTCCCTTGAAGCATAATATATAGGGTGGAAAAGCTTGGCAAGAAGTGTTAAATACAGAGAAGTGTTATATACGAGGATGTATAAGTTAAATTTTCTATAAGCCTAGTGGGCTAGTTTAATTGGTTCCTTTGGACCGACCAGTTTCAAGTGGAGATTGTTGCAAATTTCATAGGTTCAAGTCCAATAGAATGTGACAAATCATTTTCAGGATTTCCTCCAGCTCTGCTTGAGTTATGCATTTCGTCAAAACAAACTTCTAAACCATTTGAATGAAATGATAGTTGGAAGCCATATATGTTTCTAGAGGACCAAAATGATGAACTTTATCAAAACTTTGCTAGTTAGAGGAAACATAGCCACAAGAATGACCTGGTTCACTTCCGGGTTAAGGAGAAATTGTTGCCGCCACGATTGCACTGTGGAAGCCATCGACAGTATAGACCTGTAGCTTTCCCCTGCAAAGAAGGGGAAAAGGAAGTTGTATACGATGATGAGCATGCAAAACAAAAAGATCTATGATAACAGAAACATCATATATTCAAAAAGAGCCTTACCTACGAAGGTTGGCGTGTAGTGGGTGATAATGTTGAAAAACTTTCTAGGAAGACCTTACGCTTTTATTGAATGAACCTAAGATCCAAGTGAAATTGGGAAAGATTTATCCAAGATAGATTGAATATATGATGTTTCTATTATCATAGGTCTTTTGTTTTGCATGATCATAGAAATCCACCGTTCGATCATATTTCAAAGCTTTAGCACTTGCTTTTGAGAGAGAAACCCCATAAAATATCGCCTGAATGGCACAGTTTTGAGGTCGGTGAAGAAATTAGCGACTCGATTAGGTTTTGAAAGCTTCCGCGTTCTCTTTCCCGTTTGGATGCAAGTCTTTTGATAAAACTGTAAATATCTTATATGTAGTACTTCTTTCTTTTGTGAAAATCTGAAATTATACATTGTGATGACTTGTACCAAGAAATCTTAGGTTTATTTAACACTTCATGAGTTTGCAACTGTGTTCCCCTCGGTTATGATTTTCTGAAGTTTTTGGTTGTTGGAATTGTCAAAGTCTCCAGTCTTGATATCCTCGATATCATTGCTACAATATATAGAGCTGTTGCTAGTTTCGTTTAAGCAGTTAAGCCTTTTTTTGGATTAAAAACTGTTGCACCACAGATAATTGAATATTTGTCATTTTAAATATCTATACGAGTGGTATTTTGGGGCTAGCTTGTGGTTGAGACTTACAAGTTGGAAAACTTTAGCCTTTCTTGTTTGATTTTGATAAGTTTTCAAATAACTGCAAACAGTTTAACTTCACGACTTGCTGTCATAGGTTGCGTATTTTAGTGTAGAGTTACCTTCCCTAATTTTGTATAGGGAGCTCATGTTATGTCGTTATTTTGAGTCCTATTATTGTAGTGATATGCATAAAGGCTTTCCTAATTTCTAGACATTTGGTATTTTGGTCTTCACATTTTTATTACTGTAAGTTGTATATTAGGCAGTGTTAAGTTTCATGGCTTTAACGTTATTTCTCCTATGATAGGCGGAATATTGTCGTCAACTGCTTAAGCCTATAACGTAGATGGGCAGTTGGCATTCTTAGCGTATCAACCAATTTTTATTTTCAAGCTACCTTTATCTAAAAATACTGATCTTGCGGTGGAAGAGAATATGGATGGGCTAATGTGGTTGCCATCATCCACATGGACCTTATGACAATTGTATATGGTAAAAGAAATTAATCAAAAAACGCTGTGAACTCATATTCATTTGGTATGCTTATTATGATCTATTACGCATCTGCTATTTTGCTATTCCATATTCAATAGAGTTGCAAACAGATGAGATATTTTGAAGCTTTAATGTCTGTCTTACATGATTTCATCATGTGTTTATACAGCTGGTGATTTCATTTCACAAAGATGAGATATCAGCTGCCTCATTGCTTTATCCATGTAAAGTTGGATTTCTCAGGAAAGGCGTTGAACTTCCTTCAGGCATATCGTCATTTGTGTGTAGGAGAGTTTATGACACTACGAACAGGTGTTTATGCTGGTTAACTGATCAAGACTACACTGATGTAAGTTTTCCCACACCATACCTGGTTAAATGATGGAAATAGGGAACTTGTTTAGATTTTCATTTTTTCTATTTGTATATCTAAATGTCATGCTGGGTATGCTAAATACATGTTTGAAGGGGCGTTTATTTTGGAGGAGTATTGTTGTCCTCAATGACTTGAGAATCAGCCTACGAGCAGCCTCTGCTGGTCAAAGTTCAAATTTGTCTATGATGCAGTGCAAGTATAGAACACGTCCAAAGTTATTTGAGTCTTTGGACTCAAGGATCGAGGTTTGACAAAAGACGTTCAATTAGCATCATATCTATTGATGCCAGGTCGTTAGTCCCTGAAGAAATAATATACCGGATGTTGTAAAAGTTCTACTTTACAAGTGAAACATATCTGGCAGATATTGGATAGTCCTTTTTGTTGATTTTTTCTTTTCCCTCCAACTTGCATTTCAGAACATCTTTTTCCCACTTTTTCCATTTGATATAATTGCTATCTGGAGCTAATTTCCAATTTTAAAGCAGTCTAGGATTACTCTACATTGATGAACAATGTTAGATTGAAGGTTTCAAATTTAAATGGATTTGTGGTACCAAGGTCCCATTCTTCTTGAATTTTCTGGAAGGGGAGTGTCTTTTGTTTTATTGATTGGAATCCTGTCCAGGCTGACTTTTTAGATTAAAGTTATTTGACAGTGACATGGATTTAAATAAATAGATATAATGGGAGGTGCAACTTTTGTGAATGATTTCTTCCTCAGCACTATTTTGTAGGATGGCTTCTTTATGTAAAAGTTTTCGTCTGGATATAATGACTAGTGTGTTTACTTGGGCTCAGGCATATGAGAAATCTGAGGATCCAATTTACGTACTGGAGAATAACATCCCTATTGATCCACAATATTATCTAGAGAATCAGCTGAGCAAGGTGAAAGACCAAAGCATCATCACTTGCAGTTTATGCTCTTTTTGAAAATTTCACCAGTGTTTCAAATATATCTTGATAGATAGTAATTCTTTCCAGCTAAGTGTTTTTTATTAGTGCCTGTTTTTGCTCTTTAGTCGCTGTTGAGAATATTTGAGCCCATTTTGAAGAATGCAAGCAAGGAGCTTCTTCATGGTAGTCACACACAAGCAGTTTCCATATCAACTCCTTCAAATAGTGGAATTATGAAATTTGCCAAGAAACAACTCAGTTGTATTGGTTGTAAAACACCTATCAGGTATTTAGTTAATACAAGTAGAGGGTGTCCTGCATGTGGTTTCCTTGCTTATAGTAGTGCACAATTGAGAGTAACTATTATTTCAGTTTGGCGCTTTAGAAAGCTACTAGGGTTCATCTTTTTGATGTGGAAAAATCTACGAGGTTGCATGATTCCATGCCTGCTCTCCTTGTAAGAAGCTGTCTAGCTTTCTTATAATAAGAATGTCTGGTTAGGTTGCTTCATACTGAAATTCATGATGTTACCTGATTTCATGTTGCCATTGCAGCAAAGAAGATCAGACACTTTGTTCACATTGCAAAGGAAGAGAAGCAGAATTGTATCAGAAAACAGTTGCAAATGGTAAGCTGGTATTCTAATACCATTACTCTTTATTTGGAGAATTTAAAGTAGGCCTTGTGTCTATTGTTCTCACCTAGATTTTCTATCATATGACACTAATATTTGATCAATGTCAGTGAGGGAATTAGAAATGCTCTTTGGTAAACTATGGACACAATGTCAGCGGTGCCAAGGCTCTCTGCACCAAGATGTTCTTTGCACAAGGTTTTTGAATGCTATATTTCAAGTATTACATTTTCATAACATGATTTAAATTTACATTATGGATGTATTTTGTAACATTTGTGTGATCATGCATTTGTTTTTAATTAATAGGATGTTTTTTTTTTTTTTTTTTTTACAATTACTATCTCTTTTATACTTGCATTGATGTCCTATCCTTATTGTAGTCGTGACTGCCCAATATTTTATCATAGGAAGGAAGCTCAGAAAGACCTAACTGAAGCAGAGGTGCAACTAGAGCGCTGGCAGTTTTGAGGATGCTGCCTGTGTAGATTGTAATTTTTTGTATTATCGAATATTTTTGTTTTCCTGAATTTTCTCTGGTGTATGTTTCTCTGATTTAATGGACCAGGGAATTTATTTGGTCCCTGAATCAGGATGAGCATGGTTTATTTATTGTACAGTAATTGTCACATCTTTGTTATTTAATGTTAACCAGTTTGATATATCTTTTCTCCTTGCAAATGAGATGGAGAAAAAGTCAAAATAGATACATACTTCCCAAGGCACACCCTATAAATGCAATGTGCACGCATATCCCAAATTTTAGGAGAGCACACACTATAAAACATAGATCTGTAGGCTTACATATGTATATCCAGACATGCATATAGTTGAATGGATGGATGGATGGATAGGTAGATAGAGATGGATACACAGATAGATTGGCAGGAGCATTGCAACTACAGTGTTCACTACTAAAATGACTGGAAATAACATGACAGATTTTACAGTTTTATTATTCGAAGAGTATCTTCTACGTTTAAACAATATCATTGAGAGTGAACACTGCAAGGATGCATATGATGGATTGAGGATAGTGGAACTGAAGTTTAGATCACCATATCTGTGATGCGCTGACTTTGAAGTTATTTCATTGGGTGTCATGCGACTGTTGATTAAGTACGCTTATAATACCGGTTTTTCATATGGGAAATTTACCATTGGTTATGTGATTAAAGTCCCTACAGGGGATCTTTCATTTACTGTCACTAAAACAGCTATTTCTTTAAATGATTCTCATGGGAATGATGTTCCAAACATGGATGTATTTAACATGATCATGAAAGTGGTAATGAAAGCTGTCGAGGATTATGAAAAATAATTTATCTCAGGGTTATTCCTTCGCTTGTATATTTCAGGGATGCAGGACAAGGAGGTCACTCTTAGCGAGGATGAAATTAATTCCCAACTTAGGGAATTAATTAAGTCGGCATAGTGGGTGGAAAACCACAAGCAGTGAAATCTATGGTTAGGAAACCTCATTATCCCAATTATGTAACGGCACTCCCAGCTAGGCGTAAGGACATGAAGCCTTTCATTTTTGCCGATACGGAGACTGTTCTCGTCAATGATGTTCATGTCCCTTATGCAGCCGGTTCCTTAATTGTATACCCTGGTGATGATATTGCAGCCATGCCTGATTATGCAACTCAAATCTTTTTCAGTGAGGATTCTACCTTCATCATGCCTGAATTTGAAGAAAGAAGTCATAACATGTTGTTACAATTTCTAATGCACTTAGTTTTGGTTGCTGAGAGCAGGAATATTAACACTGTTTACTTCCATAACTTATCTTGGTTCGATGGTATTTTATTGATGAAGTATTATACTTCTCATGAAGTATTTTGAGCAGATTTATCTTTTTTTAAATAATTTTTGGCAGGAGAAAATCCGAGACAATAGTTTGAGCAGATTTATTTATGAACATTTATTTTTTTTTAAATAATTTTTTATATTGTCTCTAGAGAGACAATAGTTTGAATTACGGACATTTATTTTTTTTTAAATATTTTTTTATATTGTCTCTAGAGAGACAATAGTTTGAATTATGGACATTTATTTTTTTAAAATAAATGTTTTTATTGTCTCTAGAGATACAATAGTTTGAATTATGGACATTTATTTTTTTTAAAATAATTTTTTATATTGTCTCTAGAGAGACAATAGTTTGAATTATGGAATTGTCTCTAAAAAGACAAAATGGTAATTGTCTTTAAAGAGACACAAATGAAATTGTCTCTAGAGAGACAAATCAAATTGTCTTTATAGAGACAATAATAATATGTGTTCTATATTTTCATTATAGCGACAAATTTTTGAGACATTATATTTTGAGAGACCAGCTTAGAGACAATATTTAAGACAATATTTAAGACAATATTTGAGTTTCTTTTTGTCTTAAGTTAAGACAATTGATTCAAATATTGTCTTAAATATTGTCTTAAAACCCCCTACATGTAGTAGTGCTAAATCAGTATGCTAGAACGATATAACATACAAAATAAATAAATAAAATGCAGATGCGAAGAGTTTGCATATAATAACGGAAGCAGGAAAAAGTGATTGCAGCTTACCTCTCTCCGAAGGCTTTGATCAACGTCAGCTGGAGTCTGTCCTTTTAAAAGTTGGCTTAGATACTGTGTTGTGAATGTCTTTGTGTCCTCCATGACTTTTTCTCCGGGAAACGAAATGTTTGAAGCTCGGAATAATGACAACATGCTTCTCACTTGTTCATCACCTCTTCCTTCTTCACAACTGGAATTGCAGAAGAACTGCCCGTTTTGATATTTGAAATTCTCTGAGACATCTGTTTCATGAATGTACGATATTCTATGAGAACTAAAGTATTACATTTTTTTATTTTTTATTTAACTGTCAACCGACATCAATGGTATATTTTAATCTCTCTGACCTGAAGAGACGTTATATCGATGAATTTGGGGTGCCCGAAATGCCAAAGCTGTAGAGTTGAGATTTTTGATGAGGGAATCTCTTGATCCCAGCCCGACGCCCCTTTCGTTCCAACAGCTACTCATCATCAAGGAATCAGGTTTTAATGATCAACCAACGAGTATTTCTACTCTAGAAGTGCATGCAATCACTGAATCCTATAAATGGTAAATCAAATTCATGCATAATGATCAACCTGTAAACGTAATCCATGGCTAATTTTATTTCAGGTTGAAAATGTCTATCAATTCCCAGACATTCGATAATATCAACCATCTGAAGACGTCTGATTAAATCATCACCGCCATCACTACGGCGATCATTCATGTCACTCAAAAAAAGATGTTTGATATCTTGAACAAGCGTTTCGGATCGTTCACGATATGCAGGTGGCTGCTCACGGCGCATTTCAATGAAATACAATGTCATCTTGCAGAGATTGATGAATCATGGATTTTAACGATCAATTCTAAATGAACACAAGGGAATATGTAGAAGAATATATTGAGATTAAGATAAATAGTTGGTAAGGTGTTTACTTTTTAAGTTTGAATTTTATATAAGAGATTGAAGATTCAAGTCAATTATAGATTCTAGAAACATGATGATTTTAGAAACATAATGAATATAGCACAATCTTAATGACCATGAGAAAAAATTTATTCCAACTAACATGTCCGAGAGCACAATCTATTTTTTTTAGAAAAAAAAAAAAAAAAACATTACAAAATAAATTTGAAGAATTAGAAATTGCGTTCAAATTTTCTATCTTTTATATCTAAATCTTAAGTGGAGCTTTATTTTCTAGAAACATAATGAATATAGCACAATCTTAATGACCATGAGAAATTTTTTATTCCAATCAACATGTACACAATCTATATTTTTTGAAAACAAAAACAAACATTACAAAATAGATTTGAGGTTCAAAAATCTAGTCATACTTTCAGGATGGTTCTAAATGATCTATATGAATCAAAATATTCAAAGAGATAGCAGTTCAAAATATAGTGTAATTCATGTAAAAAATTGTTGCTATACATTTAACTTTTATGTGCAATATTGAAATGGGATATTTTACTTATAACATTCTAAATTATATTGAAAAAAATTGAGATTTTTTTAATGAACAAATACAATGAATGAAATTCTTAATTGGAAAAATTGAGGACCAAGTATGTCTAGCGTATTTGAGATTAAGAGTGAATATAAGTTATACTGTTAACTTGGAGGAATGATCAAATATAATTACACAATATATAATGAATACAGTGATTAGTCAGTGCATGACATATCTCTAGTAAGACATGATCCTAGCAATCATTTTCCTCTTGATTGTTATTAATTCAATATTAACCAATGCAAGTTATGTTGTTTGACTTTGAAAACAAATATTTATTTTTTAATATCATTGAAAACAAATATTTAGTTTTCAATATCATTGAAAAAATATTTTTCAATTATTTGATTAGACCATTACTTGAAGGTCTTATTGCATCCTTTGCACAATATAATGCAATGTGATAAATGCCTCATATTTTATTGCCATAAATTAAGGATGTAGTTGCAATATTTATGTCATGATTTTTAAATATTTGTCCAATGACTTTTCATTCTTATGCTTCATAGGAAAACCATCTAAAATCAAAATCTTTTGAAAATAGTTCATACTTACTTAAATAACATATTTGCCATCAAATACTTCCTAACATAATTTAATGAAGTTTTTGCATAAGAAAATGGATAGGAACAAGATGTAAATAAACATACTTACCATTATTTGGGTTCCTCAACACTCTAACAAGTAGGAGTAAATATGTAAATTTGCGGACTTACTAGTAGATACTACCCACCAAAGTGGATTCTACCCACCAAAAATATATGCAAGTCCTTGTCCCACAGTAGGAAATTATTATTCCCACTTCATATATAGTTTGTAATTTTTATAAACAAATAATTTCCATTTGAGTACCCAAGGGACTACACTTCCTTGCAACAGTTGTTTACTTGTGTAATAAATGAAATGTATACAAATTAATTAGTTTCACAATATATAAATGCTACTTCTAGAAATTGTGTTTAAATATTTTAATTTTGAGTTTTAGTATCATTGTCATATTACTTTTTATACAAAAAATAATCCATATATCTCGATTAGGAGTAACCAAATGATGGAATCTTGCTACAAAACATGTAAAGTTGTAGAGAATAGAGTACTCATGATGAAAGTGTTATAAGCATAGGATAAATATGAACAAGAACAAGCTACACTTATAACAAGAAGGAAATCCAACCAATGTCCTATTAAACTTTGGGTATATTTATACATAGATAAGATAGTTGGAGCAGTTTTACCTTCTCTTAACCAACCATCATTTACATTATCTTACATATTTACCGAGACAATGTGTATGATGACAACATAGGTCTAAAGACCCTTACAACAACCCTCTTACCCTCAACCTTCTCTTAACCAATCATCATTTACTTTATCTTACATATTTACCGAGTATTACCAATGTTTACGATGACAACATAGCTCTTACCCTCAACCTTCTCTTAACCAACCATCATTTACTTTATCTTACATATTTAGTGAGTATTACCAATGTGTATGATGACAACATAGGTCTAAAGACCCTTACAACATCCCTCTTACCCTCAACTTTCTCTTAACCAACCATCATTTACTTTATCTTACATATTTACAGAGTATTACCAATGTGCATGATGACAACATAGTTCTAAAGACCCTTACAACATCCCTCTTACCCTCAACCTTCTCTTAACCAACCATCATTTACTTTATCTTATATATTTACCGAGTATTACTATCATTTAAATAATGTGTATGATGATTACATAGGTCTAAATACCCTTACAACATCCCTCCACCCTCAAATGCACTGGATAGGAAGATGCACGTGTATAAGGATTATTGTGACTTCTTCATGTTCGATGGTCACATCTTGCAAATCTTCATTATTCACATTTCTAGTGCAGTGTTCTCAACCATATAAACTACTACTCTAACCAAGAACCTTAAGGAAGCTCCTCTCTAGTTTAGGGGTGTCCTTTTAGCTCTCTCTACTACAAGTCCATTTTTAGTGCAGTGTTCTCAACCATATAAACTACTACTCCAACCAAGAACATTAAGGAAGCTCCTCTCCAGTTTAGGGGTGTCCTTTTTGCTCTCTCTACTACAACTCCAAGGCATGACTGTTATTTCTGGGAGTCTCTACTTAATCATAAAATTTGTGAAACATCTACATAAAAACCATCCAGCTTTTTCTTCTACTACAATCAAACAACAATTATGCAATCTTCATATTAGGAGATTATCATAGTGTTTTCATCATCATTAACACTTCATCTCGTTATGTGCATGTTCTGCTAATTTGATTTGATGTTCTTGATTGCATCATTCACAACATGTATTATTTTAAAAATCATTTCTATTGTAAGTTCCTTTTATGTTGTCGGTTTTTATTATCTTATATATTATAAAGTCTTTATTTAAATTACATGAAGGATATCACTCGAAATTTCTATGACTCAATTAACTATTTTTGCAATCTTAATTGACTAATTGTCGACAGACATCAACAAAAACTAACCAACTTTATTACATGAAACAGATTCGACTTGACTCTATCATCCTTCGTGATAATTTTTTTCCCTTATACAAATCTCCATAAGTTTGACTGCGATAAACATATTAAATCATTCTAATAATAGGTAAAAGTTGACTCCTATAATAATCAACTTTATCAACCAACATAAATAGACCAATAAATCGAAGTCAACTATTATGGACTTGGTTGATGCTCTAATGAGACTTTTCTCAAAGTAAACTTGCATATGCTTTGTTTGTCGAATCTTTCGATTAAGTTCAAAGATGTGTGTCAAGAAGACTCATCCACTTCCATGTGCATTCTTGTTATCCATATCGACGAACGCCACACATCAACCATAACTAAATTCGGCTGCATGGACTAGGTCGAACTTTAGTCAGATGAACCCCAGTCAAAAGTAAAACAATTTCATCTATCCAATTAACAAAATTTTGACATCGCCCGTCCAATAACAATATACCAGTCGACCAACAATAAAATACGAGTTGAATACTTTGTATTCTTTATCGAAACTCGTACCACCGGAGCTACGCATACATTATACCCTACAACTTTTCCATGAATATACAAACAAAGTTTGAAAGGGTCAAATCACTTAGAAAGATTGACAAGGCAGTACTACAATTTATTCGTGACGCTTGCTTCGTGAAGCGTTCCATAGGAAGTTTAAATGGTCGACTATTACATTGGCCGGGTCAATCCTTATTGGTTTTCCATTAATGACGAGGTCGATTAACCAGTCAATCCTTACTTTAGCCTTTTCCAAATAAACATATTCTTTCTGGTATGGTTGACTGATTACTCTAACAAAATGAAATATTTTGTTAAAGTCGAAGTTTGAGTTCGGAAAAAAAATCAGGTTGAAGTCGATTTTTCCAATACTCGACCACAGGTTACTCGTCCAACTGGACTAAAAAAATTTAAAGTCCGCCAACACGTTTTGAAAGTTGTATGCAATCAACTGCTCATCCTAACAATAATGCATATAAATTAAAACCAAATTATTCGGTCTCTGTATTAGTATTTTCTTGCAGTAGAAAACTTTAGTGGGTTTTAGTGTGATTTTTTAGTGTAGGAATTTGGTAGAAGAAATTAAGATGAAATTTTGATTTGTGTTATTTAAACTGGTTTTTTTTATTTTTTGACTGTATATATAGATTCAACAAGCTGAAAAACCTTAGGGCATTTGGATTTTGCAGGGGTTGCCCATCAAACTTGTGATTTCAGTAAATTCCTGACAGATTTTAGAAAAATAGACAAAAAAAACCACTAAAAAACTTTAAAAAATCAGACAAAAACAAGTAGAATAAAAACTCAATTAAACAAAGCCATGGTGATCGGTTTCTACATTCTGCAATGAAAGTCACACAAATACGAGTTTTATGAGCTCATCCCCATTTTCATTTTCTATTTCATTAAGAATGGGAGCGCTACCATTCTTCAATATCTCGACCGCTGCAGGCCGAAACTAGAACAATCGACTAGAACATCCAGTGACATCGATGGATGAACTGGAGCCTTGGCATCAGTGATCCTCTTTCACGGGTCGAAAGCCAGAATTCTCTCCAACAGATCCACTGCCTCGGGGGTAGCATGTGGAACTATGCTTTTCAGGGACACCGTGGTCATGGTGGGCAACGTAGACCGAACATAGCGACAAATGACCTCGTTCTCGAGGAAGTCGAGGGGATCATTCAGGGAGGGCTTGGGAACCACACTGAAGATCTGTCTCAGCCACACTATGATGTCCATATCGTCGCTCAGGTTGTTGAAGAGAGCGTCGTCGCTATGGTTGTGACCAAGAAGCTCTGCGAAAATGCAGCAGAGAGACCATACGTCGATGGTCGGGTTGTAACACTTCTCGTCGGCATCATCGGTGCATAGGAGCTCCGGGGACCTATATCCAACAATCAACATCAACCGAGTCATCCAAGCACCTTCGATCAGGGAGAGACCGAAGTCCCAAGGTTTTGTGAGCCAGTTGGGGGCGATGAAAACATTTTGGGGCTTCAGGTATTCCTGGAGGATGTTTGCAGAGTGCAAGTACTATATTGTGTATATCAGCTGGTTTAGAACCAATTTGCATTCCATTGAAAATATTTAAACACCATATTTTACTCGAACTTCTTCATAGTCTTCTGAAATCTCCTCTTCTCTTTCATCATCTTATTTTTCTTCTTCGTCATTGTTGTCATTATCATCAATGTTATTACTATGGAAATGGTCGAAGTGCAATTTCATTTTATCCAAAACAATGGCAAAAGAGTCGCAACTTCCATTTTTTCAATAGAGCCACAACTTCCTTTTTTCAATAGGCCCCAGAATATCTATGATTCTGATGATAAAAGGGTAAGTGACTTATTGAGGAATTCAAACCTCTCGTAGCAATATCTTGGTGCCCAAATCTTTTCAGAATGTGTCATAGAATACCATGATGGAAACTTTATGGGCATGGCCCTTGGATCCCTCCTCAATCAACTTCTAATAAACATCAAAGTATGTCCTCCTTCTAACAACATCCTCACCAACAATTTCCGAGGAAGCAAGATTTTTCTAGATCAATAACTTGTCGAACAAATATTCATTTACAGAAAAATCTTAATCTTTGTCTTCCATTAGTGCAACCTAAAGGGGTCTTAACATTATGAAGGATTATAGGTCTTAGTCTCTTAATGTACCATATAATTTTTCTCCAAATGGTTAAAGGCCAGAAAAGTTATAGTGGAAATAGACAAGGGGTATAATTTACAATTTTGATGTATGTAAAGAAAAAAAATATTGAAAATAGTAAACACTATTAATTTCACACACGAAGACACACATAAGTTGACTCTATATGTGTATGTAGTTTCATGTACAACGGTTTTGTCGAACTTATAGAAAAATAACGTCAAAGATAGAGATATATATATAAAAAAATAGAAATTGATGGTTTCATATATTTGCAACCCAAACCACCACATCCATAATCTCAAACACATATCTAAAGAAGTCAAGTCATCGTGCACATAAGATTCAAGCTAGCAAAAGGTTAAACTAGAAAGATTGCATGTGTGTTCCTAGCACTAAAAATGCATGCATGTTCCAAGCACTAAAAATGTATGTGTCTTTCTAGCTCTAAAAATGTGTGCATGTTCCTAGCACTAAAAACTTATGTGCATTTTTAGCAAAAAAATGCACACACATTCCGAGAAGCAAAAATGTATGTGCATCCCTAGTGCAAGGAATGCATGCACGTTCCTATTTCTAGTGGTTTATCACATAAAAAAAGGTTGATGTCGAGTTGGGGGGTGGGGAGAAGGAGGGCGAGAGAGGGGGGGATAGAATGGACAAAGGGGAGAGAGAGAGAGAAGAATGAGTTGGTGAGTGATGGGAGAGAGTGAGTGAGAGAGATAAGGAAAGAGAGTGGGGAATGGATAGGAAGGAAGATAATTGTGGTTGACACAAGGAGGAAGAGAGAGACAAAGGTGGATGGGGGTTGTTGTGAAGGAGGGATTGAGAGAGAGAGAAAGAGAGTCTATATGACTTTGTGAGAGTGGGGGGGGGGGGGGGGGGGGGGGGGGGGAGAAAGAAAGAGTAGAGGGGAAAGAGATAATAAGAGTGAGAGATAGAGATATGATGTGGGTGAGTGAGGGAAGAGAATAATAAAGGGGGGATAATGAGGGAGATAGAGAGATAGGGAGGGAGAGATAGAAAGGATGAAGGGAGGGAGACAGAGATAGAACTGAATGACAGATAGAGAGAGTGAGAGGGAGGCATAAGAGAGAAGGAGAGAGGGAGAGAGGAGAGAGAAGGAGAGAAGGAAAGGAGGTGAGGTGGGAGGAATGAGAGAGGATTTAAGGGGAGAGAGAGGTCATGTGATAAAAAGAGGGAAATATAAAGTTGAAAGGGGGTTGTGAATTAGGGATTAAGGCAGTGGGGAGGATAGGGAGAGAGGAAGCATGGGAGAGCTGAGAGGGGAAGATGGGAGTTAGGAAGGGAGGGAGAGAATAAGAGAGAGAATGAGGAAAATATATAATTGGAAGGAGGAGAGAGGGACTGATTGAGAGAGAGAGAGAGGGAGAGTGAGTGAGAGAGATGTATATATATATGGAGAGAGAGGGCGGGAGGAAATGTAAATAGATCTGGAGGGGGTAGATAAAGGAAGGGAGAAGAAAGAAGAGAGATATATAGAGGGAAGGGCACAGAGAGAGAGAGGTTGAGAGACAAAGAGAGGGTGATGAGGGAAAGAGAGAGTAAGGGAGTGAGGAAGATAGGAGAGAAGGACGGAAGCAGGGAAGAGGAGAGGTGAGGAGGAATGATGGAAGGAGAGAGAGATAGAGGTTGAGAACAAGAGGGAGGGAGAGAGAGAGACAAGTAGATATGGAGAGAGAAATAGTGAGAGTTGGAGGGTGAGAGAAAGATATGGATAAGAAGAGGAGAGACAAAGAGTTAGAGATAAAAGGGGGAGGAGAGGGAGGATGTAACAACACTGGTGAAAATTCCATGTAATAAAAGTAAATAAAGGAAAAATATATTTAACCATAGATGATGGGACACTTATTCCAAGCTGAATGTTGGGCATAATCTAGTGGCCTAGCTGCAGGGTGGCCTAGCTACAGGCGTTAGAGACAATCATTCAAAACCTGAAACAATTTCTTCTAATTCAGGCAGAACATCTTCTTGGATTTCCTGTGTATTATCACTCATCTACCCCCAAAGTTAGATACTCTGCTAAATTAATAGAACTACTAATTTAGCCGCAATCGCCAAATGCCTTACAAACCCTCTAAACATCACATATCGCATGTCGCAAGCTCACCGGAAGGTTCCTTTACTTATTAATGATGCGATGTGATATTTATCAGCACTCTTTGTATCACATGTCACATTTCGCAACTCCACCGGCCAGGTCATTCACTCTTGAACCTTGCGATGCGATATTAACCAACGATCCAACGGTCAACATCAATAGTGATCCAACGGTCACTATGATATCGCATGGAGATCTATGTGACGATACCGCCTCACAGAGCCGATAGAATTATAAAACCCAACTTATAACACTTTAGGTCCGGACTTGAGATTAACACCCGATGACAGAGGCTTTTAGAATCTACAGCTCGCAGGACTTCAATTAACACAAGGTTTAATAACAGGGCCAACCCCCGCTGTTGACTATGCCACAATGTGTTGAAAATGAAATCAATGGTTAATAATGAGTGCGGGACTTCAGTCCTAGATCAAGAATTCATGCACTTCTAACCCCACAGTCGCTAATACATGACAAAATCAAATTAAATGCAATCACACAGAACAATAGAACTCTAAGTTTTAAGCCAAACTAGAAATTCAAAGATACACAGAGACACTGCGGAGGGACACGACTCCTCCGGGATTGACCAATTACACAACACAAATACACAGAGTTATGTTTTCTACAACTTAATCATATATGGCTAAAACAAGCCAAATCAGTCAAAATCCCCTTGCAATGATTCAAAACTAACATAAGTACTAGTTTATTAACAACCAGATCCTAAATCAAAGGATAAAATTAACTAATCCTATCTAATCTGCATGATACACTCCTCCAGAATCTCCACTACATCTAACTAATAGAATTTATTACATAATAATCCAAATCCTAGATTCTAGTTCAAATCCTAACTAGAAAGCTTTGTAAATTGATAGCTAAAGGATCCTACACCTTTGCCTGTAAACTTTTTTTGTATTTCTGGAATAATACGAAGCCTTTGGTCTTTAAGCCTCATGCTCCTGCATCAGACTCCTGAGGAAAAAATTCTTCATGGGCTTTTGTCCATGAGCTTTTCTATAGAACTGCCCAATTTCTGTAGCATGGCATCTGTAACCCATGTAGCATGAGCAATTGGTTGATCATTCCACTTGACCAAATACTAAAAATACTTATGTGCCCTTGTCTTCTTTAACAATTTCTTGTCCAGAATCCTCTCTTGTTGCAATTCCTTCGCTGTAGGTAACTGTTTTACCCAATCAACCTCTTGTTTTTCTCGATCCTCTGTTGTGTCATCTTCTTGTTCCTTTTCATACATGTATAAGTCATCAACATTAAAAATTGGAGATATTCTAATATCAGGGGGTAATCTAATTTCATATGCATTTGCAGAAAATTTTCTCAAGACTCTCCATGGTCCAATTTTCTTAAACTTTAGTTTGTTATAGTCTCTTTTTGGAAATCTTTCCTTCCTCAGGTGTGCTAAAACCAAATCTCCAACTTCAAAGTTAACTTCTCTCCTTCTCAAGTCTGCTCTACTTTTGTACTTTATGTTACTGTCCTGTAGTTGTTGTTTTACCTGTTCATGTATTGCTTGCATCTCTGAAGCAAAATCTTCCCCTTTAGCACTTCTCATCTCAGCTTTTCCCAAATTTCTTAATTCAGACACTCCTCTTGGGTGCATTCCATAAACTATATGGAATGGACTCTGCCCTGTGCTCCTGTTAGGAGAGTCATTATATGCATATTTAGCCTGTGCCAATACTTGATCCCATTGTTTTGGATGTTCACCTGTAAGACTTTTCAGAAGATTACCCAAGCTTCTGTTTACAACTTCAGTCTGTCCATCCATCTAAGGATGATAAGCAGAACTGAAACTCAGTTTAGTTCCAAGCTTCTTCCACAATGTCCTCCAAAAATGTCCAACAAATTTGGAGTCTCTGTCTAAAACAATACTCTTAGGTAACCCATGCAATCTTACAATCTCTTTAAAAAACAGATTAGCAATGTGAGTAGCATCACTGGTTTTATAACATGGAATAAAATGTGCCATTTTTGAAAATCTGTCAACCACAACATAAATTGAATCATTTCCTCTTTGAGTCTTTGGTAAGCCCAAAACAAAATCCATGCTTACCATATCCCAAGGTCTATCTGGAATAGGTAATGGAACATACAACCTTGTGTTTTGGCTTCTTCCTTTTGCATACTGACAAACTTTACAATTTTTCACATACTTCTCCACTTTAGTCCTCATCTTCGGCCAGAAATAAAACTTGTTCAACAGCTCATAATTCCTGTCTGCACCAAAATGTCCTACAAGTCCACCACTATGTTTCTCCTTGATTAAATTTTCCCTCATAGAACAATTTGGTATGCACAGTTGATTTCTTTTAAACAACAACCCATCTTGCAAGAAATAATCAAGCCACTTACTTTTGTCTAACAAAACAGGATTTTTACAAGCTTCAAATGCCTCTTTAAAATCTAAGTCTTTTTCATACAATTCCTTAAGAAAATCAAAACCCAACACTTGAATTTGACTTTCTTGAAGTAGTATGTTTCTTCTACTTAAGGCATTTGCTACTTTATTTGATTGACCGATTATATGTTTTAATACAAAATTAAAACTTTGTAGGTATTCTACCCATTTAGCATGCTTCTGGTTAAGTTTTGGCTATTGCATAATGTACTGTAATGCATGGTTATCTGAATATAGTATAAACTCCTTGGACATCAAGTAATATTTCCACTTCTTCAAAGACTGCAGCACTACATAAAACTCCTTGTCATAAGAAGAGTATTTCCTCTTTGATTCATTCAGTTTCTGACTGAAATAAGCTACAGGTTTGTCCTCTTGGCTTAAAACACCTCCAATGGCTTGTCCACTGGCATCACATTTCACTTGGAAAGGTCTATTAAAATCAGGAAAAACCAAAATAGGCTTTTCAGTGATCTTCCTTTTCAATAGCTGAAAGTTCCTTTCTGCTTCAGTAGTCCATTTAAATGATTGTCTGTCCTTCTTTATTGTGTCAATAATTGAAGCATTAATCTTACTAAAATTCCTTATGAATTTCCAATAAAAACTAGCAAGATCGTGGAAACTTCTTACCTCAAAGACACTTTTTGGTGAAGGCCACTCCATGATAGCCTTGATCTTCTCTGGATCCATCTTTAACCCCTCAACAGAAACAACAAAACCCCGATACACCAACTCCTCCTTCATGAATGAACATTTCTTTAAATTTAGGAGTAACTTCTCTTGCTGCAACCTTTGTAAGACATAATTCAGATCTCTCATGTGTTCCTCCTTAGACCTGCTATAAACTAATATATCGTCCAAATATACTATTACAAAATTACCAATAAATTCCTTAAAAACTTCATTCATAAGCCTCATGAATGTACTAGGTTCATTTGACAACCCAAAAGGCATTACCAACCATTCATACAATCCTTCATTTGTTTTAAAAGCAGTTTTCCATTCATTCCCCTCTCTAATTCGGATTTGATGATAACCAAATTTTAAATATGACTTTGTAAAATATCTTGCTCCACCCAAACAATCCATCAAATCTTCAATTCTAGGTAAAGGAAATTTGTACCTGATTGTTATCTTATTGATTGCTCGCGAGTCAGTGCACATTCTCCAGCCTCCATCCTTATTTGGGCTCAACACTGTTGGCATTGCGCAAGGACTCAAACTATCTCTAACCAGTCCCCTGTCTAACAGTTCCTAAACCTATTTCCTAATCTCTTCATTCTCTGTGGGAGTCATCCTGTAAGCTGCTTTATTAGGTAGATTTGGTTCTGGAATCAAATCTATGTGATGACTGATTTTTCTAATGGGTGGTAACTCATCAGGCAAATCATCTAACATGATATCACAATAACTGTCGAGCATCTCTTGAATTTCAGTTGGTAAATCAGAAACTTTTGTGGGAGTAATTATTACCTTAGGTTTTCAAACCAATGCAAAACTTACCTCATCTTCCTCCATCTGCTGTAAATACTCCTTTCCACTCAGCAAAAGGGTCTTTGCTTCAGGTTTCTTCGATGTATCTTCTTCTTCTATTGGCAGCAATGTATGATTGGCACCATCCTTGCTGAATTTGTAGGTGTTCTTCTTTCCATCATGCATAGCTCCTCTATCATACTGCCATGGTCTACCCAACAATATATGACACACATCCATAGGCATCACATCACACAAAATTTTATCTTTATACTTGCCCAACTGCAAATCCACTTCACATTGTTCATTTACTAACAACTGATGTCCCTTTTGTAGCCATGACACCTTGTAAGGTGTTGGATGTTTCTTTGTCTTCAATTTCAACTTCTCCACCACTTTTGTAGAGACCAAATTATCAGTGCTGCCACTATCAATTATCATCTGACAACATTTTCCTTGAACCTTGCACACAGTCCTAAACAAAGCCTTCCTTTGTGCTGGTTCAACAACTTCCTTTGCTGGCTTTAGCAATACTTTGTTAACTACCAAATATTCTCCTCTCTCTGGTACATTTTCTTCTTCTATCATTGTTGTTGCTTCCTCTTCAGTCTGAGCAACAATTGCATTTCTCTGAGGTGTTCCTGCATTTTCTGGGCACTCATAGGCTTTGTGTCCCAGCTTGTTACATATGTAACATCTAACTTCTCTTCCTCTACCTCTGCCTCCTCTTCCTCTAAAAAAACTCCCTCTACCACTTGCATCACATCTTGTGGGTGCATGCTAACTTGAGCTGTTGCTAGCTCCATCTCTAGGTGTTGTAGATCTTCCTCTACCACCTTGTCTTCCCCTTCCTCGAAAAGTACCTCTATTTCTGGCAGACTGCTTTCTCATGATTTTTTCTTCAGCCTTCAATACCATTTGATAAGCCTCTTCTACTGTCTTAGGAGACAATACACTTATCTCATCTTGAATTTCCATTCTAAGACCATTCACATATCTGGCAACCTTCTCATCTATATCTTGGATTTTTCCTGCTCTTATACTCACTTTGTAGAATTCCTTTGTGTGTTCCTTTACTGTCATAGACCTCTGTCTAAGATTCTACATCTGTCTAAATAATGTTTGCTGATAGTCACTTGGCAGAAACTTACTTTTCTGTTTTGCCACCATCCTATTCCAATTCTTAATTGGTTGTTTGCCAAGTCTTCTTCTTTCTTCCTGCACTCCATCCCACCAAAGTGTTGCATGTCCTTTCAACTTTGTGACAACAAACTTCACCTTCTTTTCATCCTTTGTTTCTTCATAATCGAAGAATTTCTCCATGTCATTAATCTAGTCTATCAGCTCCTCAGGATTTAATCCTCCTGCATAAATTGAAACCTCAGTTCTGGGTCTAGATGTGGATTTCAACACTGACTTAAAGAATCTCATCTCAAGAGTAACTTCTACAGGTTCCTCCTCTTCTGCAGCTTCAGCTTCAGGTTCACTGACATCTCCAACATCTGCATCTCTCCCTGTTTCCATTGCTTCTAATCTAGCTTGCATTTGTTGCATAGCTTCCATCACTTCAACATTTGCAACAGGTCTTCCTCTTCTACCACGTCCTCTTCCAACTCTGAAAGCCATGGTGGATTTCTTTCTCTGATCCTTGAGACCCTGTTCAATGTCAGTAGGCTGCTCTGATACCACAAATGGTGGCCGGGGTGCAGGCGTTAGAGACAATCATTCAAAACCCGAAACAATTTCTTCTAATTCAGGTGGAATATCTTCTTGGATTTCATGTGTATTATCAGTCCTCTATCCCGAAAGTTAGATACTCTACTAAATTAACAAAACCAATAATTTTGTCGCAATCGCCAAATGCCTTACAAACCCTCTAAACATCGCATATTGCACGTTGCAAACTCACCGGCAAGTTCCTTTACTTATTAATGATGCGATGCGATATTTATCGGTGTGCTTCGTATCGCATGTTGCATTTCACAACTCCGTTAGCCAGGTCATTCACTCTTGAACCTTGCGATGCGATATTAACCAATGATCCAACTGTCAACATCAACAGTGATCCGACGGTCACTGTGATATCGCATGGAGATCTATGCGATGATACCACCTCATGGAGCCGATAGAATTATAAACCCCAACTTATAACACTTCAGGTCTGGACTTGAGATTAACACCCGATGACAAAGGTTTTTAGAATCTACGGCTCGCGGGACTTCGATTAACACAAGGTTTAATAATAGGGCCAACCCCCGTTGTTGACTATGCCACAATGCATTGAAAATGAAATCAACAGTTAATAATGAGTGTAGGACTTCAGTCCTAGATCAAGAATTCACGCACTTCTAACCTCGTAGTCTCTAATACACGACAAAATCAAATTAAATGCGATCACACAGAACAATAAAACTCTGAGTTTTAAGCCAAACTGGAAATTCAAAGATACACAGAGACACTGCAGAGGGACACGACTCCTTCGGGATTGACCAATTACACAACACAAATACACAGAGTTATGTTTTTTGCAACTTAATCATATATGGCTAAAACAAGCTGAATTAGTCAAAATCCCCTTATAATGATTCAGAACTTACATAATTACTAGTTCATTAACAACCAGATCCTAAATCAAAGGATTGAATTAACTAATCCTATCTAATCTACATGATACTCTCCTCGAGAATCTCCACTACATCTAACTAATAGAATTTATTACATGATAATCAAATCCTAGATTCTAGTTCAAATCCTAACTAGAAAGATTTGTAAATTGACAAATAAAGGATCCCACTCCTTTGCCTGTAAGCTTTTTTTATTTTTGGAATAATACAAAGCCTTTTGTCTTTAAGCCTCATGCTCTTGCATCATAATCTTAGTGATTGGGATCACTTGTGATTGGTTATGGCCGAGGAAAGTGGCAAAGGTAATGACTAACTTGGCTTTGGAAAGGTAAAAAAGAATTTTTGGCACATTTATGAAAATAATGAAAATTAGGAGAAAAGGGAGGTGAAAGGTCACAGGTTGAATGTGAGGAGGAAATTGAAGGAAAATAATGGAGAATGAAAAAAATAGAGGCCTCATTCATAGAAAGGCTTATGAGGATTAGTTGGTAACCTTTCGTCAGTTCAGTTTTGGAGCTCTCAATATTCTCTCTCTCTCTCTCACATACTCTTGGAGACTTAGAGTTTTCTTGGAGCACTCTTGGAGGGTGTGGAATGCTTGGATTTTTGGAGAAATAAGGCAAAGGAAGAGCAGGAAAGCACAAGAAGACATCGTGATCATCATAGAAAATTTTAGGGGTGAATGTTCGCCCTTTGGCGAAATTAAGGGGTTTTAAATTTTTAGTGGGTGAATATTTTGTATCA
This sequence comes from Pinus tabuliformis, assembly GCA_031772625.1. Lineage (NCBI taxonomy): Eukaryota > Viridiplantae > Streptophyta > Pinopsida > Pinales > Pinaceae > Pinus > Pinus tabuliformis. Next base: position 1,593,352,773 of record CM062816.1, read on the forward strand.
TAGTACATTTTTACAAATCACCTCAAATAGCCCACCTTATTTTAAGGGAGAGGGTAAAAAAGATAAATTTAGCCCTTGAAATTAGGAGTTACAACCTTCCATTCGCCCATTTTCAAGAATAGGTTTTATTTAAGTGAATCCTATGGGCCAAAGGCCCAAATACCATTTTTATAAAAGAGGTATGGTAAATTAATAAAAATATAAATAAATGAGAGGTATGGTAAATAAATAAAACATTTTTTATATTTACTCCATAAGTCACCTTATATACATGCAAGGGTGTAAACAAATAAAAATATAAGTAAAGTGGAGGTATGGTAAATAAATAAAACGTCTTTTTATACTTACTCAAAAGGTATGGTAAATAAATAAAAATATAAATAAACTAGACGCATGGTAAATAAATAAAATATATTTTTATATTTAGTCCATAGCCCTCGTTCTATTTATGAAGGTTCAAGAAAGAGGTTTTATTTAAGTGAATCCTATGGGCCAAATACCATATTTGTAAAAGAGGTATGGTAAATTAATAAAAATATAAATAAACGAGAGGTATGGTAAACAAATAAAACATAAATAAATAAAAATATAAATAAACTAGACGCATGGTAAATAAATAAAACATATTTTTATATTTAGTTCATAACCCTCGTTCTATTTATGAAGGCTCAAGAAAGAGGTTTTATTTAAGTGAATCCTATGGGCCAAATACCATATTTGTAAAAGAGGTATGGTAAATTAATAGAAATATAAATAAACGAGAGGTATGGTAAACAAATAAAACATTTTTTATATTTACTCCATAAGTCACCTTATATTACGAACACTCAAAAAATGCATTATATTTAGGTTAAACGTATGGGCAAAATACTATGGGACAAATACCATGGACTAGATTGTTATTAACACCATGCAAAAAAACATTATTAACCCTAATATTAGTATTAATAAAAATAAAAATGGCACATGGTATTGAGCCATGGTATTCACCAAAATGGCACATGGTATTGACCCATGGTATTCACCTGGAATGTAGCCTATTTAAATGAGGAAATTAAACCAGCATAGATCCATCTTTACTCTGGATCTAATAAAAATAAAAATGGCACATGGTATTGAGCCATGGTATTCACCAAAATGGCACATGGTATTGACCCATGGTATTCACCTGGAATGTAGCCTATTTAAATGACGAAATTAAACCAGCATAGATCCATCTTTACTCTGGATCTACTAACCCTCGAGAGGTATCAAATATCGTGATATGCAAACTAGCATAGAGTGAAAAAATATTTGATCCGATCAAGAGTAAAAATGGATGTTGTAATTTAATGTATGTTAAACATTTTAGCTTGGTTAAAATAAAAAATAAAATAAAAATCAACTATTAATTTTTATAAATTACTAATAGTAATTTTTAAGCTCCAGGTTTATGATAACCCATGGTATTGACCCATGGTAATACCATGGTATTCATGTGAGAATAGACTATTTAAAGGGGAAATTATATCATCTTAGATCCATCTTAATTATGGGTCTACCAAGTGCTCAGAGGGATAAATAGATTTCATCCCCCTAAGAGTGGTAGATGTGGAGTTAAGATGGATATAAGTTGGTTTTTATGATAATGAAGATATTAAATAGACTTAGGAAATTATATTGTAAAAACATCTTAAGGTGAATGGTTAAAGCATAGACATTGTACAAATATATTTGTATACTTCTGTTTTAAACTGAAACAAATCCAGGGCTAAAAGGAATGGATTGATTGCACTAGTCATCCTTCTATAACTTTCCAACATATGCTGGAGTAAACAGATTGTAATTTGGGTAATTTTTCTAATTGCAAACAGGAACATACTTGTGTATTGGCAGGGTGGTTACGAGGTCCCTAGAAGTGATGAATTTGAATTTTTCTTGGTTTTATATATAGTATTAGGTTTTTTCTCATGCTTTCTGTGAATGGCATGGGTGAATTTTATCCTACACCCACTAGGTTATCAATATGTAATTTCGGTAATTTTGATTTCAAAAGATATTTTAAAGAAATGCAATGATTTCATTTGTGTATTCAATAAACACAAGATTTTATAATTGAGTAAAATATTCGCCATGCCTGGTGAGAGATTCGCCAAAAAATTATATATACATATCATATTATTGATAAAAATAGCCTTCCATTTTTCCTATATACCATGGAGATTCGCCCATTTATTATACATGTAAATTTAGGGGTTTCTTAAAATTTTCCTTGGTGATCATCAGCTACATTAGATTTAATTGCAGGTACTAGTTGCAAGTATGTTTCCTTCACTAGTTTTGGTATGCATGGCATATGCATATGGATTTTTGGTTGTGATATGTCATTGGCATGGAGGATGACCGAGATTAATAATGGATTGCCTAGCCTTGCCATTTCCTAGATAGCCATGGTGATTGTGGCTTTATTTTCATTTTTGTTTTTTTGGTTGGTTCTCATGTTTCCTTAGTTTGGGTTGAGTTACTAGTCCTAGAGCCTTGGTTGGACAAACGCTTTGGAGCCATGGAACAACTTGGGTTAAGTTTCTATTCCTAGAGCCTTGGTTGGAAAAACGCTCTGGAGCCCTTGGTGGGTTGAGTTACTAGTCCTCGAGCCTTGGTAGGATAAACACTCTAGAACCCAGTCAAATTTTTGGGCTGAATTACTAGTCTTGGAGACTTGGTTGGAAAAATGATCTAGAGCCCTAGAAGGATTGGATAGAGGTTGATCTAATGATGGTTTTGTGATGTTTGACCATGAGGTGGAATCATTGTTTGATGGGTTGAGATGGATGGCCTCTAGAATCCCTATATGGTTTTTTATTGACGTTTTCTATGAAATCCCACATTCATTCTTGGAATATGGCATAGGGGTGAATGGCTTAAGAGAGATTTGGCTCAAGCATTCTACAGTTGGGTGGAACATGGAAGTCCCATCTTGGGTTTGGATATTGCATCCTTAATGAAAGATTACCTCTCCTTATATTTCTATGAGAATTTTAATGGATTTTATGTGGTTTATATGGTTGTACTTTGATGAATATTTTTGCTGCTATTATGTTGGTTCTGTATGTGTTTTAAGATAACAACGATGTATGGCTCTCATCATGTTTTACTTGTAATTGAATTATAAATGTATCTATGACCTAATGGATGGAATGGAAGTTGATTTGTTGAGGCATCAATGCTTCCTAGTGATTCTCAGCTAAGTATGAGACACCTATGCTCAGAACGCTTAACTACACCTGCAGATTACACATTTGCAATATATTTGACGAAATGCCTGTCATGGCTAGTAGGGGCCTAGTCAAGGTCTTAAACAAGTATTTTCTTTAATACTTTCATTTCCATGTTATTTTACTGATCTGAAGATATGTTTCAATTCTAGGCAGTGACTTGAGCTCTGGGCTTGAACAAATGGCTCAAATTCTAGAGTTGTTGCGATATCATTGACATTTTTGGTCTCTGGTCACTGGCAAGCAAGCCTGTGAGAGTGACTTTGGGTTGCTTGTCTCACTCATGCCTATAGAATGGGAGTGTTTGAACCTTAAATTTTCCAAAATATAAGGGGGACCCCAAGGCAAGTTGTCTAAAGTATTGGATTGGTTCTTGAGGGTCCTGTAGCTGATAATTAATGTCTGTATGGTGTGTTTCCGTTGGTTCCACTTCCTTAACATGACTTAGGAGGTCGAATCATATCATAATGGCCTCTTGTCGCATGTTTACCCCAGCTGGTCGGTTTCTTGGGTAGATGTGGGAGGAGGGTGTTACAGAGTGGTATCAGAGCATGATTCACCCCTCAGACTAGATGGGCTATGTGTTGGTCATGCATGCATGTCAGTTGCATGTGTGTCTCTCACCCTTGCATTCCATGTGCTTGTTGCATTTGCATGATGTTGTTCATGGTTGTAGTGATGTCGTCATGTGAAATTTGAGGTGTTATTGTGGAATGCATCATTGTGAGTGTATGACTAGGTATATGTTGATTTATGTCACTTACATGTATCATTGTAGTATTCTTGGTTACATTCTTGCATGTTTGGTTACATTCTTGTATGCTTGGTTGCATGTATCATTCTTGCAGGTTTGATTTCAAGTATTGTTCATTCATGCTTGGTCATATGTGTTTATGCATATGTGTGGATGTTTATGCATCACTTATGCATGTTCATGTTTTCAAGTGGTCAAGTGTATAGTGACGTAATGATGGTGGTTGACATGCATGAGGTCGTGGTGTGTGTTGTTATTGAGGTCTTGCATTGATCACTGGACCCTAGCTAGAATGGAAGTTGCATGGTCGTATGCTTATGTTTTATGTTTCTATATGTTGTCATGATTATGCTATACACGTGTCACGTTGATTTGTTGATCTTACAGACAAGCTATCCCCCTCGAGCTATACTAAGGTGTGTTGGTTTATTTTGATTTGGTTTAGCTGACATGATACACCTTGCAGGAAGAAATATCAAATGGCTAGCAAGATGGTTGACTACAAAGACTCTCCCTATGAATTCGAGGAGTAGTATGGTGTTGGGAACTCTTCTGATTTGGAAGTTACACTGAGAAGCTTAAAGGAATAAATAAGGAGTTGTAATGCAGATAATGACTGAATCATACAGGAACAAGAAAAGTTAATAGAGGTAAATGTAGTCATACTTCAGAGTTTTTCATATTTGTAGCTACAGGGACTGCTTCAGATGAACCATGAGAAGGAGGATAGAACTAACGGGGCATATGGCAGTAGATCGCATGGTGGTTACTAATCATATATATATGACACAATCAGAGATGGAAGATTGTTGAGCACTTAAGATAGGAGAAGGGATAGACACATGAATGATTCTAGTTATAATTCAGATAAGCACTATGATCATCTTTGGTATCATACTTACAGGAGGAGTGATAAGGGGTATTTTCCAGATGATTTTAAGAAAGCAAAGCCCCCTACTTTTGATGTAGAGGTAAAGAAATCACGAGATGCAAAGGCATGGTTGCTAGGCATGAAGAAGTTCTTCAGATTGCATGACTATTCAGAGAACATGAAAGCTAGAGTGGCTACATTCAGTCTTAAAGGAAAAACAAACATTTGTGGGAAGAAGTGAAGAATGTCAGAGGTATAGATGAGGAAGATTTGACTTGGAGTGAGTTTGAGCAGCTATTCAAGAAGAAGTATTTGTCAGAAAGATACTTTGATGACAGGGTGAAATAATTCTATGAGCTAAAGATGGGATCCATGATAGATGATGAGTACACTAGTAGATTCTTGGAGTTGTTGAGCTTTATGCCTTACCTCAAGGAGGAGAAGGCTAAGATTCATAGATCAGTTAGTGGGTTACCGGTTGCATTCAAAGATAGGATTGAGTTCGATGAGCCTATATCATTGGAGGAGGCTATCTGAAAATTGAAACATTGCTATGAACAATCGAAGCACAGAATTGAGACTAAGCCAGACTATAGAGGTAATGCAAAGAACAAAGGAAAATGGGACAAGAAGCGAGTACGACCACAGGACACAAGTAACAAGGAGAATGTTGCACCACCTAAGAGGTTCAATGCATTAGATAGATGACAAGGACACAGATCTAAGGAGCATAATAAGGAGCCCGTGTGGTGTTTGCTTTGTGGAGGAGATCATCACAGGAAGGGTTTTCTGCAGAATTAGAGTGGTAGACCTTAGATATAGAGTGCGCAGGAGGCACAAACTGTTGGGGATGTTGGTTAGAGTATTCCACACATCTATGCAACATTGGATAACAAACAGACAGAGCATCAAACATCTATCATTGAAATGGATGGTAAGCTTTGTGATCAAGTTATTTCTATTTTTATTGACCTTGGATCTAATTATAGCTATGTTAGTCCCAACTTGGTGGATAAGTGTGGTTTGAGTAAGGAATTGCATGTAGAGTCTTGGTTACTGCAGTTTCATACATGTACGATGAAGTGAGTTAATCATTAGGTAAGAGCTTGTGAATTTGACTTGAATGGTATGCCTACCGTAGCACATTTAAATGTATTACTTTTGGGTTCTTACAATATGTTGTTGGGCATGGACTGGTTGTATCTTCATAGAACCAAGGTGGGTTGTTATGACAAATCTATTGAGTGTGTTGATGAGAATGGGGAACCAAGAGTCTTAGAGGGTAAGAAGAAAGATACATTAGTTAGGATGGTGACAAATATGCAAGAAAATCGTAGCTGCAGGAAAGGGTGTAAGCTATTCGCAATGCACATTTCTAGTGATAAGGGTAAGGAATTTGAGGATATGGATGTGTTCATTAGGTACTTAGTTTTACAGCAGTTCAAGGATGTATTTCCTAAAGATGTGACAGAGTTGCCACCTCACAGGGAGGTATACTTTTCTATTGTGTTAGTACAAGGGGCACCTCCAACATCGAAATCACCTTACAAGATGAGCACACCTTAGTTAGTTGAGTTAAAGTTGCAGTTGAAGGAAGTGTTGGACAAGGGATACATTAGGCCAAGTGTGTCACCATGAGGCACACTGATATTTTCCATGAAGAAGAAAGATGGAAGACTCAAATTATGCATTGACTACAGGAAGTTGAACAAAGTGATCATCAAGAATAGGTACCCTTTGCTGAGGATTGATGACTTGTTCGATCAGCTGAAGGGAGAAACAATTTTCTCCAAGATCGACTTGAGATCCGGATGTCATTAGGTATGCTTCAAAGAGGAAGACATTTACAAGACCACTTTCTAGACCAGGTATGAGAATTATGAGTTTGTTGTTGTTCCATTTGGATTAACTAATGCTCCAACTACATTTATATGTTTGGTGAATAGTGTGTTGTATCCATGTTTGGATAAGTTTTTTATTGTGTTCGTTGATGATATACTGGTATATTTTAAAAATAAGGAAGAGCATGCCAAACATTTAGCAACAGTGTTGAGGTTGTTGAGAGAGCGTCAGTTGTATGCTAAGCTCAACAAGTGTAGTTTATTTCATACTCAGGTACACTACTTGGGGTATGTTGTCTCCAAGGAGAGCATTGCAGTTGATTAAGAGAAGATAAGAGCCATCATGGAGTGGGTAGCTCCTAAGAATGTGGATGAGGTGAGATCTTTTATGGGTTTGGCAAGTTATTATAGGAGGTTCATCAAGAACTTATCGCATATTGTTTATCCTATCACATCATTGCAAAGGAAATGTAAGAAGTTAAAATGGACTGAGGAGTGTGAGGCTAGCTTTGAGAAACTCAAGCATTTGTTGACACATGCACTAGCGCTACATATTGCATATCCAAACAAAGGGTTTATAGTATGCACAGATGCTTGCAAGACAGGACTTGGTGGAGTCCTTATGCAGGATGGACAAGTGGTATGTTATGAGTCCCAGAGATTAAACGAGCATGAGAAGAACTACTCGACACATGATTTGGAGTTAGAAATGATCATACATGCATTAAATATGTGGAGACACTATCTTCTTGGCAGGAGATGTGTACTTACGAGTGATGACATTGGTTGAGGTATTTGTTTGACCAGCCAAATCTGAATGTCAGGTAGGTTAGATGTTTGGTCACGATCAACGAGTTTGATTTCGACATCAGAAACATCAAAGATAACAAGAATAGGCTTGCAGATTCTCTCAGCAGAAGGGTACAGGTAAATCACTTGGCAACTATGAGCTCCTATGGGATGAAATTACATGATAAGATCTTGTAGGTAGGTTAATCGGATGCTGGTGTAGGTACAGGGGTAGGTATAGGTACAAGTAGTGGTATAGGTACAGGTGCAGGTGCACAAGGTGTGGATAATTTTCTTATAGAATATGGGTTGGTCAGGTTTCGAGATAGGACATATGTATCAGATAACAGTGAGCTTAAGAAGGTGATCTTGAGGGAGTTTCATGCAAAATCGTATTCAGGTCAACCAGATTATCAGAAGACATCAACGACAACGAAGAGATTTTAGTATTGGCTGAATCTGAATAGAGGTGTAGTAGAGTTCACGGCTAGATGTTTCGACTATCACCGATTGAAAGCAGAATGTAAACATCCAGGTGAACTGCTACAGCTGATTGCGATTCCAAAATGGAAATGGGAGGTCATTTCCATGGACTTCATTATAGGGTTTCCAAAGATAGTGAGACAGCATGATTCCATCATGGTTAATGTGGATAGGTTGACAAAGGTTGCACACTTCATTCCAATTAAGTTTACATTCTCAGCTAGTGATGTAGCACAGGCATTCATCCGAGATGTGGTTAGACTGCATGGTGTTTCAAAGAAGATTGTTTTAGATAGGGGTGCGAAGCTCACTTCCAAATTTTGGAAGGAGTTATTTATAGGTTTGGGAACAAAGTTGGCCTTTAACACAACTTATCATCTGGAGACAGATGGAAAAATAGAGAGGGTCAACAGGATATTGGAGGACATGTTGAGGATGTGTGTGATGCATTAGTAGTGGAAGTGGGAATAGTATCTCCCTTTGGTAGAGTTCGCATACAACAAGGCTTATCAGTAGTCATTGAGGATGAGCCATTTTGAGGGATTCTATGGGTGGAGTTGTAACACTCCTATCAGTTGGAGTGATCTTGTTAAAAGGGTGTTGATTGGACAATATATGATGGTAGACACGGAATAGGAAATGTAGGTAATCAAGAAGAATCTAAAGGCATCACAAGATAGGAAGAAGAGTTATGTAGATAAAAATAGGTTGTTCAAGGAATTCCAGGTTGGGGAATAGGTATAATTGCGCATCAAACCAAAGAAGCGCTCCTTGTGGATTGGATCATGTGCTAAGCTGGCACCATGGTTTTGTGGACCCTTCAACATTATTGAGAGCATTGGGAAAGTAGCCTATCGACTTGCATTGCCTCCGACAGTGAAAGTCCATGATGTTTTCCATGTATTGTTGCTTAAGAAGTATGTTAAGGATGTTGATCATGTGATTGACTGGTCTGTATTGCATGTGGAACCAGATGGAGAATTCCATCTGGAGCCTTAATGCATATTGTAAAAAAAGGTGCTCATGCTCCGGAATCGAGCAATCAAGCAAATTCAGGTGAAGTGGAATCACTTTGGGCCCGATGAAACTACATGCGAGATGGTGGATCAGATGCGGGCTATGTATCCTTCCTTATTTTCTAACTGAGGCAAAGAAAAGTCGACATGTTGGTTTAGTATATGCTATATGATGTTTTGATATATGCTTAGATATGTGTTTAGTATATGCTTTGGTATATGATTTAGTATATGTTTTGGGATATATTTTTGGTAATGTTGCTATATGTACACATGTATATGGATGTAAATACCACCATGAGCTATGTTATAAAGCTCCACTATGTGGTATGGGTGTCATGTTATTATGATTATGTTGTCATGTCACTATGATATCATGTGGTTTTGTTATCAGGATGTTATGATGTCATGTGGATTGGCACTCAACAAGATGATCATTATAAATACCATAATGAGCTATGTTATAAAGCTCCACTATGCGGTATGTTGTTATGGTGTCATCTTATTATGTTGGTACCTTATGAGTAGGTTGATCATTGTAAATATTTCGTCGAGCTAAGTTATAAGGCTCCATCGATAGTATATATTTCTCTCACAACAGTTTTGTGGTTATAGGTGTTGTTGAACACCTAGGATAGTGTTCCCCAGGTTTGTGCATCAGTGCTATGCTTCTGATTATTGGCGCGATAAATTTCTTTGGCATTAGCATTCCAGTGTTTGAAAGTTGTTGACAGAAAGCCAATTGATCATTTGTGGATTTCATCAACAATTTGTGGACGCCCCATCTGGAAACTAGCAGCGTTAAAGAAATCCATTAGCACTTGCTTTTTGTATAATGTTTCGCATTCTTTGCTGACCTATTTATACTACAATTTCAAAAGAGAAATTCAAAAAAATGGGATCTTTCATTTCGTGCAACTTTGCATACTTGATTTCTTTTGTTTAGGTAAAGGATTCTTTTGTCCAATAAAGCTATTGACAATTTAATGATGGTGAGAATAAATGGTTTTAAGTATAAAATAATTTTAATATTTTGAATAGTAAAACATATCTTTAAGGAAGATTTTAGGTCTGTCTGTTATATTATAATTATATGGGAATTTATAAGATAGTTCCGTGTTTAAAATATATTTAACAATGATTCCATTCCTGGCCTGTTATAAATTTAACAAAATCTATTTAATGTTGACTATTAGCCACAAATATTTGAGTTCGATTTCAACATTCTATGATGTGCACATAAGAAAGAGATCGAACTTTTGCATTTGACAATACGATGGATATATTTTCCATCTGTAAATATTCATTATAGTGACGTGACATGATGGTGTGCAATACAGTACGTCCCCACACATATATATAAGTGGTTGAAATATTGATATCTGTAGTTTTCTACCTTAGATTTTGCATGTGTAGAGATTCATGGCTTATGAATTTAGTGATGTGATATAATGCTATATAGTAAAATAAGTCATTTTTTATATATAATAATAATAATGAAAATGGTTATATATTGACACCTGAAGTTTTTAATCTTAAATTTTCCATGGAGCTTTCTTTTGAGTGTACAAGTTGATAAAAATGGCAATGTTTGTATTAAAATAAAACCCACTGGTCGGCTCTACGAAAGAGAGTTTGAACTAGGAGAGTCTGACTCTGCAGAACGCTCTACATTTTTCATCAACATTACACAATAAATAGAATACATGGTTCTAGGGAAGTTAGAACAACATCCTAAGAAATAGAAACTAATTCCTATCCTGAGGCTAAGTGAACCAACTCTACCTATTCTAGGATATTGTCCATTATCTTCAACACTCCCCCTTAATGGAGAATGGGTTCACATATATGCCTAACATCTCCCTAAACATTTGAAATTTTACTTTTCCAAGAGGCTTAGTGAAAATGTCTGCAACATTATCACATGTGTTACAATATTCCAGATGAATTTCTTTCTATCTTCCTTTGGTATGTGGGAAAATGCTTTACATCCAAATATTCTTTTTTTTTTCTCGGTAAAGACTAATTCTATTAAGTAGAAAATATAGTACAATCAGGAAAAGCAAGAGACCGGCAGACCAGAAATGATGTATCCATCAACCTCAGTCCCGGTGAAAAGATTCAAACTAATGGCAACAGCAGATAGCATGTAATCACAGACATACCAAATGATCTTTACCCCATAGGGGTAGAAGCTACAACGCATTGTTTTTTCCCTTTCTTTTTGTTGACTTTTGTCCAGCCATCCTGGGGAGGATGAGCTAGGACAACTTGTAGGCTGGGAAACTCTGACATCTGGAATTCCTTTTCAGATTCTGATGAGGTCTCATGGCTGCGCTTCAGGGTGATTGCTGTGTCCGGGGGATGGCCCATGGTATCCATGGGAGGATTCATCGGCTGAGGCTCCTGATCTGGTTCTGAATCGCTATCCCCATCCTTCGAACCTGGGGAGCTGGGGCTCCCAGTCAGCGGAGGAGGGCAGGGAGCCCAACGCTTGGGCTTGGATTTTACGTTGAATCCCTTTTTCGTTCTTGCTGTTAGCGATGGGCAGGAGTTCTGCAGGTGTCCTGTAAGGTGACAATGGCGGCACCGAAAGGCAGTGTTCTCGTAGTCTAGAAGCTGAGTCCAAACAGAGTCCTTGATCTTGAGATTGATTTGCTCTGGCAATCCCTTGCTTAAATCTAGCTCCACACAAATTCTGTCATATGTGTAAAGACCCTGCATTTCCCTCTCGTAATCTCCCATTAAGAAGCAACCCAAAGTGTTGCCTATTTGCCTGTATACCTCTGTGCGCCACAGGTGAATTGGGAGATTTGGAAGTCTGATCCATACAGGGGCTTTTGTGATAACTGCAGAAGCTGGATCAAAGTCTGGGAACCATGGATTTAAGAAGAGGCCTGTCGAACCCATGAACCAAGGGCCTTCTTCTAAGGCCTCTATGTAGTCCTTGAGATTGTCGAACAACACTATAAAATATCCCTTTGCACAGAAGTAAATCTTGCATCGCTGAGTCCAGTTGTCCTTGATCCAATCATAAAGATCCTTTGAGCGTGGCCAAAGACCATTGAATCTGCAGATGATGGCCCTTTCAGCAAATTGCTGGGTGTCATCTGCTAAGTCAGGGTAAGAGATCTCAACAGAGGGGACCTCATCCGATTTGTCAACCAGAAAGGGCTTGGGAGAAGCCTGAACTGGCGGATCTGTCTTTTCAGGCTTATTAGCATGGACTGCATCTTTATAAGAAAATGCCTTAGCTGAGGAAGACTCTCCAGCAGCTCCTCCCCTCAAACGAAGGGTTAAAATAATGCATGCATCTTTCTCAATGCCGAAAAAAGAAATGGGATAGGGATCCTCAAGTTGTTTACCTTCATGGAGAAGCCGTTGAGCTGCAGAGGGGATTCCCAGTTTGATGCTCAGCGTATGCTTGAGATTCTGCACTAGATCCGTCTGGTTAACCCATTGTAGCATAGTTTTTCCTGTAATGAGCTTGATTTGTATCTGGAATGATGCAGAAAAGTCCGAATGCCTCTTTCCATTGTAGATCTGTGCAGAGAGGCAGCATGCGTGAAGATTGGTTTTCGTATTTTGGATTTGGCTCATTTGCGGAGGAGGCATACCGCCCATCGAAGCAGGCTTTTCCTTCCCAGTATCCAAGATCAGTGGATACGCTGCGTGGGGTTCTGCTGGAGCGCCCTTGGCTGCTGCGCCGACAGGCTGAGGATGGCTCCATGAGCTTTTTGTGAAAGCGGGGAGCTGATGCCATGCTACTCCAGGGCACTCTGCAAAGAGATCCGCGCGAGTAATCTTGTTTGTGGCCACAACATTCACAAAATGAGCATCATGTGCGTCTACAGTGGGGGATAAATCCCTTGATCTGTGCCTGCAGTACTCGATTCCATTCGCAGCAGAGGCGATCTGAGAAACCTTGGCGGCCAAGGGCATGGCGGCGGCTGCAGAGCTAGGGTTCCTCCGGGCTTCTTGTTTCGATCTATTACCCCTACATCCAAATATTCTTAAGTGTTTTATTGCAGGTTTATATCCATATAAAGCTTCAAAAGGAGTTTTAAACTCAAGACTTCTTGTAGGACTCCTATTTTTCAAATAAACCACAGTATTCACTGCTTCAGCCCAAAAACCATTTGAAAGATTCTTACCTTTAAGCATACTTCTAGCACATTCCACCAGAGTTCTATTCTTCCTTTCTGTCACTCCATTCTACTATGGAGTATGGGGTACTGTGAACTGCTACAAAATTCCATGATCTTTACAATATCTGATAAGATCTTCTTTCCTGTATTCTCCCCCTTGATCAGAGCGGAGAATTTTTATTTGTTTCCTTGTTTGTCTTTCAATCATATTTTTAAACTGCTTAAAGTATTCGAATGTATGACTCTTCTTACTTAAGAAATACACCCAAGAAAACTTCATACAGTCATCAATACCTCCTAATGATTTTGTCTGCATGGGACCACAAAGGTTTGTGTGCACTAACTCCAGTATATCCTTCTTTTCTTTTCTACTCTAATAGGGAATTCTTCTCTATGCATTTTTCCTAAAGTGCAAGCATCACAATCATTATGTACTTGCTTTAGCATAGGAAGATCTCTTACCATTTCTTTCCTCTGTAGTAACAACAAATCATTGTAATTGATGTGGCCGAATCTCTAGTGCTAAAGCTCTTCTATAGTCAGGCTCGCTATTGTCAATGCTCGAACTGGTGTAGGTCTCACATCCAACTTGTACAATCCTCCTGTTCAGATTCTTGTAGTAATTGTCTTCATTCCATCTAGAAGATCCTTAATGTAACAATTAGATTTTAAAAAATCAACTTCCAAATCTTGATTTGTAATCATAGATATAGAAATCAAGTTCTTTGTTATGCCAAGCACATACATAACATTATAAATTTGTTTGATATTACCATCAGGTAAAATGACAGAAACTTTCCCACATCCTTTGATTTAATGGCTTCTGTCATCACCTAGGTAAATCTGTGCACCTTCATTGATCTCTTTAAAATCCTCCAGCCAGTTCTTGTTCCCTGTCATGTGTGTTGACGCTCCTGAATCTACATAACAGATGTCTGCATCAACATTTTCATCACAATCTGCCATGAACAACCTCAAATTCTACACCTGATCATTGTTCACCAGATGACCTGCATTTCTCTTTGGCTTCTGTTGTTCTTCATGATGCTTCCTTTTCCTACATTCCCTCGCAATACGACCCAATTTTCTGCACTAAAAACATTTAGTTTCAAAGTATTTTTTATTCGGATGTATACCTTGGGTCAAATTTGGCCATTTATGTGAACTTGCTCCGTTTTGCTATTATGGACCTCCTTTCCCTTTGTGTAAGTTTTTCCTTGCCATCAATGCAAGATCGGCACTCTGGGGCTTTAGAGTTTATCTCCTCTATTCTTCTTGCATCAGTATACCTGTCAGCTCTTCAAAATGCGGGATCTTTTCTCTGGAATTGATCCTAGTGATGAACATTTGATAATCATTAGTGACACCATTCCTTGTAATGGTCACAAGATCTGTATCGTTGATTGTATGACCAATATCTGATAATTTGGTTTTCATATCCTTGATCCTTGCTACAAATGTAGCAATCATTTCATTCTCCTCCATCTTGATGGACATGATTTTACTCTTGAGGAACAAAAGATGATTTGAATTTCCAATCTCGTACAATTCCTCCAGAATTCCCTAGATATCGTTAGCTAACTTACCTTCTCTGATGTTCAGTATAATGCACTCTTTCACTGACATATTTAACATTGTCCTTGCTCTACTTTCTTGTTTCTCCCAATTTGGGACCGATGATGATCCAACCGCGGGCCTCGACTCATCCCCATTCACAGTCATCCAAGCACTCTGCGCTTCTAGCAAAGTCTGCATCTTAAACTTCCAATTTGCATAATTGGAACCATCGAGCTTGTTATGCTCGTTCATGCATGATTCAAATATATTGTTATTCATCTTAGCAATTTAGAAAAAAAAAATCAATAGGTAAAAGATGTTAAATTTACCCCAGATCTGTGACAAAGACAGATCACTGTTCTTCGATCTCGCAGCACACGTGCAGATCACCATGGCTTTCTTCTCAGCTCCCAGGAAACCTCCTGTTGTCAGCTACAACGTTGTTATTGGCTTCCCCATGTAGCTTCTCTGACCGCTACAGCCTTGTTCTTGGCTTCCTCACGCAACCATAACCTTGTTATTGGCTTTCCTCTATCGTCGCAGAAGTCCCTGTCTGTTCTGCAACGTCGTCGCAGGGGTACATGTCTTTCCTGCAATGATCTGCGATGGAAAATTTGTGCGAAGTGCTACAATGCCCTTGTCGCAAAGGTACACACCTTTCCAGTGATGATTTCGGAAACGTCGCAGTTGTCTACTTCAGAAATGCGATGATGTCGGTTCAAAGAACCACCCACCAGCCAGTGTACAGGTTTCTCAGCCCTGATGCTTTGATACCATGATAAAAATGGAAATGTTTGTATTAAAATAAAACCCACTGGT